>JAPDVU010000008.1:97388711-98038484 GCA_026230045.1 Corynorhinus townsendii | reverse complement strand
CACTAGGGGGTGGCGCATGTGCTGGGGATGGGGGTTGCCAATGGGGAAAAAAGGAGACATATGTAATACTATATGTAATACTTTAAACAATAAAGAATTTTTTTAAAAGAAAAGAAATTGCATGTGTTTCTAAGCCCCCTTCTAAAAATTCCTCTTTAAATGATTATTAGGTTAATTGATTATTAATTTTTTCAGTAAAAAATGTCTTCTGATGAGAGGTAGCTTGGTGGAAATCATTGAAAGCAGATAGAGCAGAATGAAAGTTCTAGCTTCATCACTCATGGCCTGGATAACTTTGGGCAAGTGGCTAAACATCTCTAGGTTCCAATTTCCTCTCATAAGAATGTGTTAGAAGGATATGAGAGAGAATGTGGAAAACATAAAATGTACTCAGTGAATGAGAACAGTCATTACAGACACAGAAATAATAGAGTTCAATAGTAGTTTGATAAGACTAGAAGGAATTTGCATCCTCAGGATAGAGTTTATTAGAGGCCTACCTATGATCAACAAATAGCACTTGACAAGAAAGCTCATAACCTCAAGCGAGGTGCAGATAGTGCCCAGGACCAAGCTAAACAGTCAGTCACAGGGCTCAGTGAGCTCAGTCATGGTTGCATTCTACCCTCAGCCTCAGCCCCTTGGCCACTATTGCTCAACCTCAGCTTCTGCAACCCTTCTTCCCTCCACAGTTATGCTATCATACTCAGCCCAGCAGGGGCCTCTGTTTGGATAGCAGGTCCTGCCCCATTTCTAGGACTGCTGCCCACATAATTTTCAGTTTCCCAGTGCCCTGGTTCTGCAGTTGTCTCTCTTCTGTCATGGCCCCCAAGCCTGTGTGATCAAGAGCTGCCAGGAACTCCAGGCTGCTTCATAGACCAGAACTCTGACCTTATCCTTTTTGGCCACTTCCGCTCAGCCCCACTAAAAGTTTTCTATGGTACCTGAATACCTGCTGGCTACTACTACACTTGAACTTTTGAGAGCGCATGGTACCATATGCAGCCATTTCTTAAAGTTATTTCTATTGCCATGACATCTACAAAATCTCTCTCTCTCTCTGTCTCTCTGTCTCTCTCTCTCTCTCTCTCTCTCTCTCTCTCTCTCTCCCTCTCTCTCCCCAAAAGGTCTAATCTTCCCCAGAGAAAATTTGCTAAAATAACTTCAGGGAAAATTAGAAATAAAAGGATTTTATAAATAATTAAGCTTTGTATGTTTCTTAGAGTTTGGAGCCAAATTATAATTGACTCATTCAGCAAATAACTACTGAGCATCTGTTATGGAAAGGGTTATGTATGTGCCAAGTAGGGCAAATTACTAAATCATAGTGGATGGCAAAGATAAAGATAAAATTACATTTTAAATTTAAAAATATATTACTAGAGCATATACAGTCACTCACTTACATATGACCATAATCCTTTAAATCTTCAAATTAACCTTGGTGAATTTCTTAACATGTTTTTGCCACCTAGAAAAACAATTGCTGCCTGGCTGGTTTGGCTCAGTGGTTGAGCATCAACCCATGAACCATGAGGTCACTCACTGGTTTGATTCCTTGTCAGGGAACATGTCCTGGTTGTGGGCTTGATCCCCAGTAGGGGGAGTGCAGGAGGCAGCCAATCAATGATGTCTCTCTCTCATTGATGTTTCTGTCTCTCTATCCCTCTCACTTCATCTCTCTCTCTAAAGATAAATAAAAAATATTTTTAAAATGCTAAGTATATGGAAAATCAAATAGATAATTGGGCTCTAAAACTTGGTCCTTTGAAAATATTTTATTCAAAATATGTTTATTATGGGTATGTGCCTGTCACATATAGATGTGTACATAACAAGATTGATATGCAACAGGGGATACTCTTAAATACATCAATCCAATGATGTATTTATGCAAAACACACATCCAAAATATATGTGGCAATTATCAGTGTAGATATTATGTTTTCTGAGAAAAATTGATTGATTTAGAGAATTTGTCCTAACGTTTAGTAAGTCTTTACCCTTAAAAATATCACCTTATGTCCGGCCACTGTGGCTCACTGGTTGAGTGTTTACTCATGAACCTGGATGTCATAGTTCCCTTCTTGGTCAGGGAACATGACCAGGTGCAGGCTTGATCCCTAGTAGGGGGTGTGCAGGAGGCAACCGATCAATGATTCTTTCTCATATTGATGTTTTTATCTCTCCCTCTCCCTTTCTCTTTGAAATAAATAAAATATATCTTTAAAAATATTGTCTTGTAATTGAGGCTAGTTAATACAATATTTTCTAATGGACTATCAAGTAGCTCCAGTTTATAGTAATTCCCCATTGGGTATCCTGTGCGAATAATGTGCATTCTATTTGACTAATTGATTTAGGACAACACACACTTAAGGGAGACAGGTAAGCTCTTTTCTTCAGAAGGAGTCCTTGTGTTTAATGAGCCAAGAGTGTTTTTCATTTTCTTCCTTCTCGTCACATTATCCTAAATAATAGGGATTAATTAGCATCCTGCAGTCTTTTGATTTAAAGTCTACTTTGAGAGACTCATATACTTTAGTGATATATATATTTTTTAAATGCCACTGCTGTTTTTGGAATAACTTGAATAAGCCAAATCAACAATAACAGCATTTTGTCTTCTCTGAACAAATACACTCTTTTCACTGAGGAAAGGGGTGTGGTGCAGGCATTATAGTGAAGTAGCGCTCATTTTCCTACTGAGTGATGCACAGTGCCTGCTGCATCTTCACATATAATCTATTAGCAACAAAATACCAACTACAGGATTCCAATAGCATCAGTGTGGGTTTTCTGTGAACACACCCAACTGTAGACACATTTCTAAGGCAATGCTGTGACTGTGCAGTCAGGAAAAAATGGTAATGATTCTCATGAGAGTAGATGATGTGATGCACACACACACAGTTTTGCTTTACTACAGTGTTCAATTTATCAAGCTAAAGTCTAATGACTGTTCAGAACCAGGCTAAGCTATGTGTTATATAAAGAAAGGAACTTTTCTGTGTCCTTGAGAAGTTTAGAGGGTGACAAGTGTAATAAGGAAAGTCAAAGATAAACTAATTATAAAACAAAATATAGCCAGAATCATGATAAGATACATCAAATGTGTTAGGAGTAAAAAAACAAAAAAAAATACACATATTTTCTTAGTAATGAGAGTCAAGAAATAAAGTCACATCAGCAAGATTCCTTGGAGTTAAAAATAACACCTAGACATTGAATAAAATAAATGTATAGGTGCTCTGGAAATGAGTCAAACATCTACAGCAACCAAGTAAACACCCAATCAAGAAAAGGCCACATTCAAACAGTAGGAAATTCTATAGCCTTTTAACTCACCCCCTTCCTGTTATGGTGCAGCCCAGTTTGAAGGAAATGGTGGTTCACTCCCTATTTCCTTTAATAAACGAGAGAGCAGAAAAGACTGAATTTGCAACATTCTAACCTGTCTGTGGAATGCCTAACAAATCGGTCTTTGTGTCACATACATCAGAGTGCAGTCAGCCAAAAATACCTCAGATCTTAGGCTAAGGAAGCCATGGGAAGCAGCAGGCATGATTGTTAAAAGTGCAAGAGAGCTATAGATGTGCAGATTCCTGAGACAAGAGATTACTGATTCAAGAGTATAATAGATAGGCTGAGGAAACAGAAATGAGACTTTTAGAGAAAGTATGACATATAAAATAGTTGTACACAGTGGGGAATAGCATAAAAGCACATTCATAGGCACAAGGGATGTGTATATCTCGAAAAGTCCAGAGAAGATGTTAAATTCTCATAGGAGGCTGATGAGTTAATGTCTTCCCCTTCATAGCGCTAGTCTGGAAAGATTGGGAAAGGTAGCCATTTTTTCAAATGCCCAATTTTCAATAAAATATTACATGGCATATAAATAACAGGAATCCATGACACATTAAAAGGAACAAAAGAATCTCCAGAAACAGTCCCTAAATAAACACATTGGAGTTACCAGACAAAGACTTTAAAACAAGTTCTAAAATATGCTCAAAGAGTTAAAGGAAAGTGTGCACAAAGATCTAAAAGAAATAAGAAAATGGTATGTTAACAATTTGGAACTATCAACCAGAAAGCAGAAGTTATAAAAAAGACCAAACAGAGGTGAGAATACAATAACTGAATTGAAAAATAAAATCACAAGAGTGGTTCAACAGAAGACTTGAATAGGCAGAAGAAAGAGTAAGCAAACTTGAAAACAAGTCATTTTAAGTTATTAAATCTGAGGAGCAAAAAGAAAAAAATAAATTAAAGAATAAAGTGAATAAAATATGAGACTTATGGACACCAGAAGAAGATTAATGTATGCATTATGGGAGGTCCAGAATGATCAGAGAGAGAATAAATAATGGTTGAAACATCCCAAATTTGAGTAGGGGAATGAATATACAAATACAAGAAGTTCAATTTACTTCAAGTGGGATAAATGCAAAGAGACCCAAACTGAGATATAGTACAACCAAACCCTCAAAACTCAAAGGTGAACTTGAAAGCAGCAAGAAAAAAGAGACTTGACATATGCAGGGAGCCTATGGAAGATTATCAGCAAATTTTTCAGGAGAAACATTGCAGAACAAAAGGCAGTGGCATGGTATATTTAAATTGTTGAAAGAAAACAAAAACAAAAACCTTATCAATTGAGATATCAAATTAGCAACCTGACTTTAATACCTTAAGGAAATATTTACCCAAAGCTACCAGAAGGAAAGGGATAATAAAATTAGATAAAATCAAAATCAAATGGAGGCTAGAAAAACAATAGAAAAAAAATCATAAGCCAGAGAGGCGTTTAAAAAAAACAAACAACAAAAGTGGAAAATCTCTTAGCTAGACCTACTAAGGGAAAAAAATAAGAAAGAGAGTAAGAAGACTCAAATAAATGAATTTAAAAATTGACAAGGGATATTAGTATTCATTTATATAAATACAAAGGAATAAAGAAAGCACTATGAATAATTATACATCAACAAATTAGATAAACTAGATATAATGCAAACATTTTTAGAGACCCAACCCTCCAAAAATGAATAGTGAAAAAAAAATTTGAATAGACAGAAAACTATTAAGGATATTGAATGAATAATCAAAATTTTCCAACAAAGACAAGCCCAAGAACAGATGGCGTCACTAGTAAATAAAACAGAGAGGCCAGCAATAAATTCTCACATAGATAGTAAAATGAATTTTGACAAGTGTATCAATGAAAAATGAACAGTCACTTCAACAAATGGTACTGGGAAGACTGGATATTCACATACAAAACAATGAAGTTAAACTCTACTTCATCCCATAAAAAATTAACCCAAAATGAATCAAAGACCTGAATGCAGGCGGTAAAACTACAAACTCTCAGAAGAGAAAGTAAGGGAAAAGCTTGATGACATTAGATTTGGCAATGATTTCTTGGATATGATATCAGAAGCACAGACCATGAAATAAAAGAAAATAGATAATTTTGACTACACAAAATTACAAATTTGAATATTTGTAGAAATATTAAAAGAAATTAAAAATTAAAAATTTATGCATCTAGTGATAGAGTGAAAATTCAACCCATGCAATTGGAGAAAATACTTGTAAATTATATATCTTTTAAGTGGTCAATATCCAGAATACTTAAATAATTCCTACAATTCAACAACCCTATATAATCCTATGTAATAAAAGGGTAATTTGCAAATTGACCCTGATGATGGAACGCCTGGGAACAACTGGTCACTATGATGTCCACTGACAACCAGGGGGCAGACGCTCAATGCAGGAGCTGCCCCCTGGCAGTCAGTGTGCTCTCACAGAGGGAGCACTGCTCAGCCATAAGCTGAGCTGATGGCTGGGAGTGCAGCCACAACCTGGGCTGCCAGAGGGATGTCTGACTGCCAGCTTAGGCCCAGTCCCTCGAGGAGCGGTCCTAAGGCAGCAGATAGACATCCCCCAAGGGTTCCCAGACTGCAAGAGGGTGCAGGCTGTGCTGAGGGACCCCCTGACTGCATGAATTTTTGTGCACCAGCCCTCTAGTCTATATATATAAATATAAGTGGCCATTATGACCAAACAACTGGAACGACCAGTCGACCAGTCGCTCTGACACACATTGACCACCAGGGGGCAGATGCTCAATGCTGGAGCTGCCCCCTGGTGGTCAGTTCTTTCCCACAGCCAACCTCCCTCAGCCCATCCCCCCAACCGGCCGGCCCCCTGATAGGCCTCAATTGCCAGCCAGGCCAAGGAACCCCACCCATGCACAAATTCATGCACCAGGCCTCTAATAATAAATAAAACAACCTGATTATAAAAATAAGCAAAAGACTTGCAATGACATTTCTGCAAAAACCAATGAATGACCAATAATCCCATAGAAAAATTCTCAGCATTAGCAGTGGTTGGGGAAATGCAAAACGAAATCACAATGAGATAACACCTCATACCTATTAGGATAGCTACCTTTATAAACAAAACAAAATCATCAAGTAAGAAGTGTTGGCAGGAGGTAAATAAATTGGAACCCTTATGCTCTACTGGTGAGAATGTAAAATGGTGCAGCTCCTATAGAAAACAGTATGGCAGTTTCTCAAAAAATTAAAGATAGAATTACCATATGACCAGCAATTATACTTTTGGGTATATTCCCTAAAGAATTGAAAGCTGGGACTCCAAGAGATATTTATATACCTATGTACACAGCGGCATTATTCATAGTAACAAAAGGTTGAAGCAATCCAAGAGTCACATAAAACAAATGAATGGATGAATGAAATATACTATATAGATACAATGGAATATTATTCAGCCTTAAAACTGAAGGAAATTCTAACATTTATTACAGCATGGATGAATCTTAAGGACACTATGCTAAGTGAAATGAACCAGTCACAAAAGGATAACTATTGCACGATTCTAGTTATATTAGGTGCCTAGAATATTCACAGACACAGAAAGTAGACTGTTGCGTGTCAGGGGCTGGGTGTAGAGGGAAATTGTGTAGGGGAGCTTTGTTTTATGACAGCAAATTTGTTTCACAAGATGGAAAAGTTCTAGAGATAGATAACGGTGATGGTTGCATAGCAAGTGGATGGACATAATGCTATTGAACTATACACTTAAAAATGGTTAACATAGTAAATTTTATGTATATCTTTCCACAATAAAAATGTAAATTTTGAAAAAAGAGTCAAAAGAAGCTTTACAGAAGAAATTCACCTGAGATGAGCCTGAGGAATGATCAGTTGGTTCACCTAGTCGTCCTCTGATAGAAAGGATGGATGTCAAATACTGCGGTGTCCCTGGGCCTGAGTGGATATCACAATCAGAGTATAAAATCACTTAGGAGAGCCTGGTGGACCAGTGCTGAAGAAGGCGATGTTCAAAAATGTCTGCAGAATTTAAAAAAATATATAGGGGCCATGTGCAGGACTTTCATATTGAGACCCATGGGAAATGATGGCAAGGATCCCCAGAGTGCACCAGGAGTATAGGAAGGAGACCATGAATATGGTTGTGGCCTGAGGCATGGGAGTTCCAGATCCATATAAAGAATTAAGGCTAGATGTGTCAAAGTATAGCCTCAAGAACAGAGATAGGGTAAAGTGAGTTCCAGAAAAAAAGAACATGATCAGGACATTAAGATAAGAAACAGTGTTATTGAGCTGCATAATGGTAAAATAATAATAACATATGGCACTGAAGGATTAACATATCTGAGCATAGAGCTTCATTGGTTGGATTGTATTCTTTTCCCTTTCTCTATGGGTGACATGCCTACTATGTGTCAGAGAAAATACTTGAATCCTCCAAAACTCAAGTCCATGCCCTTAACCACTTATGCTACCTGGAATTAGCTGAGTATAACACAGAGCATGGAGTACTTAAAATCATGTGATAAAAGGGTGACCTTCAAATTGTGTTCTTTATAGGGCATATGGAAACTTGAATGTTTTTAGAAGGCAAGAGATGAGAGAAATTAGCAGTTGCTCTGGGAAGACAATTTGGCAACACAAATAGTGATATAAATTGGTGAAGGTAGGGAGATCCATTAGGGAGCAGAAAGGAACAGGCCTAAACTAAGATGAGAGGGCAGGAAGGAGAGTGTAGTATGATTGGAAAAGCTTTGAGAAAGTTGAACCAATTGACTTTGGCAGCTAATAAGCTCAAGGGGCCAAAGCCTCGGGTAGAGGCTGCAATGACTCTGGGGAGTCTGTGACTACGTTGAGGCCAAGAACTCAGAGATGGGATGAGTAAGAAAAGGAACCCTTCTTAATTGGATAGAAGTAATTGCAAAAATCCCCAATCAAATCACCTTTGGGGTTTGAAATATTCATTTATAAGAAGCATTTGTAATCTGAAAGTAATGACATGAATCCTAAATACTTTGGAAGCTCTGAGGACACTAAGCTCTTTAATAGGGCGCACCCTCCTCTGTTCACTAGGGGAGGTAGCAGATGCTCAGCAATCCTGGAGCTGTCCAGCTATTTGAGATCTGGCTGAGTGCTGGCTTTTGGCTCCTGAAATTAGTTTCAGGCCCTTTAGACTTATCCTATTGTGTCCTACATACCAGTGTAAACTCCGAAATGCTTAAAAACTGTAGGCAAAAACCTCCCAATCTTATTTTTTAATATTCTTTTGTGTTGGAAATAATTGATTGGGCGCAGTGGATTACATTTCAATATTCAACCAGGCTCTTTTTGTTATTACTTTTGACTTTTTATCTGCTTTTTAAATTACCGTGCCTATTTTGAAAACACAATGCACTTTTCTTGTGTTTTCTTTTTGGTGCAAGACAATGTAGAATGGCTCGTGGCATAAAGTTGAAGGGTATGTACTATCCAATTTAATCTCCTTAAATAACTGGCATTTTTAGAGCAATTGTGCTTTGGAATGAAAGGAGGTAATGTGATGGAGTGGAAAAGGCATGGACGCTGGAGTCAAACTGACTTGATTTTCAATACAGATGCCGGCCCTTGAGAGCCATGCAACTTCAGGAATTGAATTAAATCACTGAGCCTCAATTTCTTTGTCTACAATACAGGAATAATAATACCTCTGGCCTAGGGTTATTATGAGGCTTAAGTGATAAATATTTGTATACTAGTATATGACTGATAGTTAGTAGAAAAGGCTCTCCATTCAAAGAAAGATATTTCTGCTCTGCCCTGAAAAGGAATGCCTAATGTTTATGAGGTTCTTCTATGTTGATAAATAAAAGAATCAAGACACAAATGGCCAGATTGTATGATTCCATTTGTCAAGAATAGGCAAATATACAGAGACAGATAGTGACTTAGTGATTGCCAAGGGCTAGGTGCAGGGTGCAAAGTGGCTGTTTATGAGTATAAACTTTCCTTGGCGGGCAGGGGGAAGGTGATAAAAATATTTTAAAACTGGGTAATTGTGATTGTTACACCACTCTGTAAATAAACTAAAAACCATTGAATTATATACTAGTACCTTCAACATGTGAATTTTATGATGATAATTATATGTTAGTAAAGCCATTTTTAAAAAAGGCATTTCTTTTTGTGCCTATGGAAAATGGGAAACATTTGTGTCAGTGGGGGAGGGACGACAGGGGGAAGGATCACTTTATTTCTCTAACTATTTGTCTTTGTATTTGCAATTGGCCTGTTTTGTTTGGTAATAAATAACTCTCCAAATCACCGTGACTTACAATTTTTTTTTGTTTATACAGCATGTTGGCATCTATTCAGATGTTTTCTTCTTGTCTGCTCTACTCAGCTCTGCTTAGCTCTGGTCCATACGCTTCTCATTCTTGAAGCAGCTGTTCTCATGGGACATGCTGATTCTTGTGCCACAGGGTAGGGAAGATAGAGTCACACCTATTAGCTCGGAAAGCTTTGGCTCACGTACAGTATATTTCACAGATATCCTATATAATAAAAGCGTATTATGCAAATCGACCAAACGGTGGAACAACTGGTCAGTGGGAGACAGGAGCGGTGACCAGGTGGCAGCAGGCCAGCCAAGGCATGTGCCAGCGGGTAGAGGGAGGGGATGGCGATGGGATCGGGGGGATGGCAGTGATCAGCGGCAGGGCAATGGCAGCCAGTGTCATCCCCTGATTGCCCGCCTGGTCTCCTCCTGCAGAGGGAGGCCACCGGTGACAGCAGTGGGGCGATTCAGGGTGGGGCCGGCCACTCGCTGTCCCCAGATCGGCCTGCTGGTCACCTCCCACAGAGGGAAGCCAGATTGTGTGGAGCAGGCCTAAGCCATCAGTTGGACATCCCTTGAGGGCTCCCGGACTGCAAGAGGGCACAGTCTGGGCTGAGGGACACCCTCCCCCAAGTGCACAAATTTTTATGCACCCTACCTCTAGTTCATGTATAATTGGCCAAAGCCACTCACATGGTCAATCCTAGTACCAATAGAACTAAACATTCCTTTCATGGAAGAGGCAAATATATAGAGATAAATAGTGACTTAGTGGTTGCCTAGGACTAGGTGCAGGGTACAAAGTGCAGGCTGTTTAGGTGGAGATTGTGAATAGTTGTGAACAATAATGCAATAAGAAAATCTGCTCATTTTGGAAGATTTGTCTAGCAGGCTTATGAGCTTAAACTTCCATCAGTGTCTTTGATCCCTCCTACTTACTGTATCTCTTACCATCAAAGTGTTTATCTTGTTTTCCTCTTTCTCCACTGGACCCTTTCCTTTGTTTTAAATCAAGGGTAAATCTAAAAATGTATAAATATGTTTCTCCCCTACCGTGATAATCTCTTCTGAGAGCCTGCTGATATTAGTTACCATCTTGTGCCTCCCATTCCTCCTATTGTTAAACTTCAAAATTACTACCAGGTAGTGTCCTACTATCTCTCTCTCAAATGTTACTGTTTAAATTCCAGCTAGAACCCTCTTAATCTATCAAAATTGCTCTTCCTACAGCCTTCAGTGGCCTTAATTGCCAAAATCAATGACAGTTTCTTCAGCCATTATTGATTATGCAGGTTGTGGCATTTGTACTGTAAACTTCCAAAATGCAGAATTTCTGACTTTCTTTACCTACCAAATTTCATGCTCTCTACAGTCCCTTTCTATGTGATCTCATAGTTTCAGTTCTTTAGTTTTTACTTTTGAGAGTGTGACCCCCATCTATAATAATAAAAGCATAATATGCTAATTACACTGGACATCTTTCCAGATGTCTTTCCGGATGACCTTCCAGACGAAACCACAGGGGCCGAGGCAGAGGCAGCTGCGGCAGGGGCTGAGCCCCTTGCATAAATTTCGTGCATCAATCCCCTAGTATTAACATTTTTAAAAATATTTCTTGGATTAGAAAACCAAGGGTCAAGATGTTTAATTAATCACATTCTTTTTTCATATTAATCTTACTAATCTTTTCTTAAACTGGATAGAAATAGAAAACATTTTATCTAAGTCACTTTAAAGTAATCTTAGGTTTAATGATCTATACTAATAAAAGGGTAATATGCTAATTAGACCAGGTCAACTGGACTTCCTTCCAGACAAAGCCACAGTGGTGGGGGCTGAGGCAGAGGCAGTTAGAGGTGATCAGGCCAGCAGCGGAGCAAGCAGTTAGGGGTGAGATCAGGTCAGTGCAAGGGAGCAAGCAGTTAGTAGTGGTTCTCAACCTTTTTAATGCCATGACCCTTTAATACAGTTCCTCATGTTGTGGTGACCCCAACCATAAAATTATTTTTGTTGCTACTTCATAACTAATTTTGTTACTGTAAATGAATCGTGATGTAAATACCTGTGTTTTCTGATGGTCTTAGGCTCTACAGCAGCGGTTCTCAACCTGTGGGTCGCAACCCACAGGTTGAGAACCACTAGCAGGGTCATCTAAGACCATCGGAAAACACAGATATTTACATTATGGTTCATAACAGTAGCAAAATTACAGTTATGAAGTAGCAACGAAAATAATTTTATGGTTGGGGGTCACCACAACATGAGGAACTGTATTAAAGGGTTGTGGCATTAAAAAGGTTGAGAACCACTGAGTTAGGGGGTGATCAGGCCAGCAGGGAAGAGCAGTTAGGGGGTGATCAGGCTGGCAAGGGAGGGCAATTGGAGGTGATCAAGCCAGCAGGGGAGGGCAGTTGGGGGCAATCAGGTAGGCAGGCAGAGGCTGTTGGGGTGATCAGGCAAGCAGGTGGGTAAACGGTTAGGAGCCAGCAGTCCTAGATTGTGAGAGGTATGTCCCCAGGGGTCCCAGTTTGGAGAGAGTGCAGGCCAGGCTCAAGGACACCACCCCATCCCTGTGCACAAATTTTGTGCACCAGGCCTCTAGTTTTATTTATAAATGTTAGCCTATGTTAGCCTTATTGTTTGCAAGTTATAAAGTAGCACTGTAGGGTGGAAATACAGCATTATATTTAGAAATACAGCTCAGTCTTGGATAAGCATTGAGGAGCCCAGTATTAAGCTGATAAGAAGCAGTATTTGTGGATGTATTTTATGGCACTCACACATTAATCAGGGATAGATGGGAAGAAAATAGGGTAGTATTGCTGAGCCCTTATTTCTCTGCCAGGCACTTTATAAAACTTTATTATTTATTTCTTTTAACAACACCATGAGATAACTAGTGTGACCTTCATTTTCATACAAGATAATAGAGACTTTGAGAGCATAAGTAATAGATGTGAAGTTATATCAGTGTAATTGACAGAGCTTCATTACAAGGGCTGTGCAGCTTGCTGCTGTGTGCACCTATGTGTGTGTGTGTGGCAGAGTTGCCTCATTAGCAGGCACACTTCTTCACAGGTAAATAAAAATCCAGCCCTGGTTGGGTGGGTCAGTGGTTGGAGCATCATCCCCTATACAAAAAGTTTGCAAGTTCAATTCCAGGTCAGGGCACATACTTAAGTTAGGGGTTCATCCCCCGGTCAGGGAGTGTACTGTAGGCAACTCTCACATCAATGTTTCTCTCTCTCCCCATTCCTCTCTCTTTAAAATCAATTTTTAAAAGCATATCCTTGCCCAGCTGGTGTGGCTCAATGACCTATGAACCAGGAGGTCCAGGTTCAATTCCCAGTTAGGGCATATGCCCAGGTTGCAGGCCAGATTCCTAGTGGGGGGTATGCAGGAGGCCACCCCCTTCCTCTCAGATATCAATAAAAAATATTTTAAAAAATAAACAATAACCATAACCTTGAGTGAGGATTTTAAAAGATCCAGTCCTAGCAGGTTTGGCTTAGTGAATAGAGTGTCAGCCTGTTGACTGAAGGGTTCCAGGTTTGATTCGGTCAAGGCCACATGCTCAGGTTGTGGGTGTGGTGCCACTGTGGGGCGTGCAGAAGGCAGAAGATCAATGATTCTCTCTCATCATTGATGTTTCTATCTCTCTCTCCCTCTCCCTTCCTCTCTGAAATCAATAAAAATATATTAAAAAATAAAATTTAAAAAGACCCAGTATATATGGAAAGTTGAGAAATAATAGCCAATGTGAGAAATTGGGAAAGTGTTTTCATTGAAACCAGGGTTGGGAGGTAAATCGGAGAAGTTGGGTGAGAGAAGGCATACATGTCCGTCCTCGGGCGTCCAGAGCTAAGATGCTCTGCACCCTCCCTGTGAGCCCCTCAGCCACCACAGTGAAGCTGCCAAGCTGCCGCACTTCTATGACCAACCCCGAGCTGCAGTGCTGGTTAGACACGCTGTCACAGAGTGGACTGTAGCCTTGTGTTCTGAGCAACCTGCCTTGACGGCCCGCTGCAGATAAGCAAAGCTTGGCAGGTGTGCTCTCCAGTCCATGCAGTGACCACGCCAGTTTGAGCAGAGCAGCTGGCCTGTTTCCGAGCTGGCTGCATTATTCAGGAGACGTGGTAGTTGGCAGGAACACGATATGGCTACGTTTTGGTGTCTGGCCTTCTCTTTCTGTCTAATGTCAGCTCTTGCCTCCTGATCCCAGGACCCCAGTGAATAGAAGCTTGGTGTTCTCCTCTCCTCACTCCTTTCTCTGTTGATTGAGGTGCTTTCCTGATTTCCCTGAACACTGTCCCTCCTCCCCACTTACACCTCTTTAACCAATTCATTACATTGGTTACTTACACTTCACCTTATTTGGGAATTCATGGAATTTGGCAACTATGAGCCCGGACTCTGTGGTCAGAAAGACTGGGCTTGGCTGTGTTTCTCCAGCTCTCCTACTGCTAAACAATCATCGCTAGGTCTTTGTGAGCCTCAATCCTTTCTGTATATATCGGCATAAAGCAAGATCACTGTGTTACACACATAGTGAGTTGTCAATAAATGTTAACTTTTAATATGTCTGTTATTATTAGGATTTTGTGCACGTGCATGTTCTTTTCTGCCTCCAAAAACAGCTACAAGCTATTTCTTCTGTGTTTACATCTATCAGTTACATTTTGCCTAAGGCAATCTCCTGTCTTGGCTTTACAGTAGAACATTTCAGTTCTTTTCACCTCTCACGTTCAGTTCTACCCATTTTACTCCTAAATATTTTACTTCTGGGTGTTTCTTCTCCTCACTGTCACTGTGTCTTTTGGCAAATAATTGAACTGCACTTTGTACCAGTATGTAATGTAGCCTCCCTGGGTTGCTGTGAAGAACAAAACACATTGCAGGTTTAAAATGTTCTCTGTGTGAACTCCTAAGTGCTATTTGCTTAAATGAATGATAGGTTTAAATGATTGAAAACATTCACTCCCAGAAATACTGTGTACTAATCTTTGCTTCCATTTTCGCCTATAATGCCAAAGTTATTATTACCCCCTCCAACATGGAAATAAAAATAATTACCACAGATGAATGTGAGCACTGTGAAAAGATTAGTAATTTAATATTGATTTTCCCCCTATCAGGAGCTAATTAATACTGGTGTCACCCCTAATTGGTTACTGTGTTCTGTTTATTGAGATGCTCATTACAATTTCCACTCTTGGCAGTACATTTGCTCTTGTTTTTCTATTCTTTTGTCCCTGAAGCTTTTGATGTGATGACTCCCAGGAGAAGAGCCCAAGATCACAACAAAATATGAATAAATAAAATTGGGACATCTTTTCAATGCAGTGGTTTCCTTTCCATTTTTAAAATAAAAAACATAAAAGTAAGAAATATTTGCAGATTATATGCAAAGAATCAGAAGTACCCTGTTGATGAAGAATCCACACACAGAATTCTGCAGAAGGATGGAGCAAATATAAATATTTACATGTTTTTTTATTTTCCAACTATAGTTGACATTCAATATTACATTAGGTTTAGGTGCATAGCACAGTGGTTAGACATTCATATAATTTACAAAGTGATCCCCCGGTAAGTCTGTTACCCACCTGACAGCATACATGGTTGTTACAATATTATTGACTATATTTCCTAAGTTGTACTTTACATCCCCATGACTATTCTGTAACTGCCAATTGGTCATTTGTAATCCCTTCACCTTTTCACCCAGTCTCCAGTCTCCCACCCATCTGGCAACTATCAGTTTGTTCTTGTTAATGTAAAAAAACATTCAAACCTGTAAAGAATTTTGTAAGTTTATTTGAGCCAAACTGTTGACAATTGTCAGGAAACAGAATCTCAACGGATTGGGATAGTACTCCAGAGAATAGTGGTTTCTCATCTATTTTTATACATTGCAATCAAAGGAGGGGACATAAGTGAGTTACATGAAATCCATTGGTGATATATTAGAAAGGCAGGAGAAAGCAAAGCAGGGAAACCCCTGGGAACAAGGTGCAGAAACAATTAACATGATAACAATGAAGGACTTTGCGGTTTCTGTCCTGGCACCCAGGCACAGGAGGTTGTGCCCCAAGGGATCTGGAAAAAGGGAAGTTACAAGTTACCCAGACATTTCAAGTATACGTTACTATATATGCAAAAAGACAAATAAGCTCAGTTAAGGTAAAGGTTGACCTTGTCAGTGAAGATACCTGCCTAGGACATAACTACCCACCAAAACAGCTTTTAATTAAAGTTTAATTTCAGACCATCCTTTGTGGTTACTTTAGGTCTCTGAGTTTGCAAGACCGCATGCAGGCCTTCCCTGAGCTTGTCAGGTTAGCATGTGGCCCCTTTCATCCACATTCTCTATATGGGTGTGTTTGGCTCTGTTTCATTTGTCTATTGTGTTTTTTAGATTCTGCATATAAGTGAGATCATATGGTATTTGTCTTTCACTGCCTAGCATTTCACTTAGCATAATACCCCTCCCCCTAGACTGTCACAAATGGTAAGATTTCATTCTTTTTTTAGATGGCCAAGTAATATTCCATATAATGCAATAATAATGGAATATTACTTGGCCAGCTAATATATATATATATATATATATATATATATATATATATATATATATATATATATATAACTTCTTTATCCATTTGTCATCTATCCATGAACACTTAGGTAGCTTCCATATCTTGGCTATTGTAAGTAATGCTGCAGTGCACATAGAGGTGCATCAGCTTTAGTGTTTTGGCTTTCCTCAGATAAATATCTAAAAGTGGGATTGCTGTGTCATGTGATAGTTCTGTTTTTCATTTTTGGAGGAACCTCCATACGGTGTTCCGTGATGCCTGCACCAACTTGCAGTCCTACCAACAGTGCACCAGGGTTTCCTCTTCTCCACATCCTCACCAACACTTGTTTGTCGATTTATTGATAGTAGCCATTCTGACAAGTGGGAGGTGATATCTCATTGTGGTTTTTGTTGGGATTTCTCTGATGTTTGGTGATGTTGAGCATCTTTTCATATGTCTGCTGGCCATTTGTATCTTGTTTGGAGAAATGTCTATTCAGGTTCTCTGCTTATTTTAAAATTGGATTATTTTAATTATTTTGGTGTTACATTGAATGAGTCCTTTATATATTTTGGATATTAACCCCTTAACAAATGTATGATTGGTGAATATCTTCTCCCATTTAGTGGGTTGTCTTTTCATTTTGTTGATGCTTTTCTTCACTGTGAAAAAATGTTTTAGTGTAATGTAGTTCCATTTGTTTATTTTTTATTTTGTTTCACTTGCTGAAGGAGACATATTTAAAAAAATGTTACTAAGAGCAATATTACAGAGTTTTCTGCCTATTTTTTCTAGGTGTTTTATGGGTTTGGGTCTTATATTTAAGGTATATTTGGTTTATTATATATGGTATAGTTTCATTGTTTTTGCATGTATCTATCCAGTTTTCTAACACCATTTACTGTAAAGACTGTCTTTATCCCATTGCATATTCCTGCTTCCTTTGTAATAGATTAATGGGCTTATTTCTGTGCTTTATCTTCTCTTCCATTGATTTCTGTGTCTGTTTTTATGCCAGTACCAGGCTGATTTGATTACTATAACTTTGTACTAGTATAGTTTGATATTAGGTAGCGTGATCCCTCCAACTTTGTTCTTTTTTCTCAAGATTGCTTTGGCTATTTGGTTGTTTTGTGTGTGTGTGTGTTGTTTTTTTGTTTTGTTTTTGTTTTTGTTTCTGTGTGATTCCATATAAATTTTAGGATTATTTCTTCTGGTTCTGTGAAAGATGCCATTGGTATTTTTATAGGGGTTGCATTTAATCTATAAATTGCTTTGGGCAGTATGGGCATTTTAACATCTCCTATCCATGAGCACAATATATGCTTTCCTTTATTTGTTGTATCTTCTGCAATGTCCTATAATTTTCAGTGTATTTTACTTCCTTGGTTAAATTTATGCCTAGTTTTTTTGTGTGTGTCTTTTTTTCTTCTTATTATTAGATTGATGTGATGGTAAATGGGATTTACTCTTTACCATAATTTTCTTTTTAGGTTATGAATTATTGGTGTATAAAAATATAACAGATTTGTGCACATTAATTTTGTATCTTGCTACTTGATTGAATTCATTTGTCGGTTCTAATAGATTTTGCTGAAATCTTTAGGCTTTCCACTTATAATTCTTAAATCACTGTTTTTAATTGTCATCAGTTGTTATTAGCATTGATCTTATGTAACTATTTTCTCTCTTTTCCACATCCAGCATGCCTAGAGAGCGGGTCCAATTTCTGAGTAGAGGCGGCTGGGATTGAGAAATAAAAGAAAGAGACAAGACACAGAGATAGAAAGAAAAGCTGGGGCTGGGTGGACCGCTGCCCTCTTCTGATGGAGAAACAGTGACCCAGAGCCGATGCAGCGTGTTTATTTTATACCCCCAAATACCAGGAAATTTCACCAAAAGGTCAAGACAAAGGAGATTATTTGCATTCTTGGGTAGGCCCTGAGCATTCCTGGTGCTAGGCTGGATTTAGATATCAAAACCCACTTCCCCACACCATGGTCTGAAATGAAGGTCAAGCTGACAACACCCTTGACCTTTTGGCAAGGCTTGTTCCTAGGATGTGGCTTTGCCAATGCCACTGGGTTCAGCTGACAATAATTAGAGAATGCCCATGTGCCTTCCCAGGGGGCCCTCTACAATCTTGCTTAGTAGGAAGGCAGCGATAATGAGCCCAAGTTTGCCATCTTGGGCCAGGGTTTTTACTCCTGAATAATCTAATACCAAGACCAATGCTACAGTAGCTCTGAATTTCCTGTGTGCTGGCATAGGTTCAGCTGTGTATGGGAAGAAAATGATGCTCCCTTTTTTTGCCAACTCTTAACATTTAGCTGAAATCAGGAGAATTTTGTGGTGTGTAGATTAAAAAAAAAAAAAAAGGCTACATGCTAATCCGACTAGCTCAGGGAAGGCCTGCATGGCAGTTTTGCAAACTCAAAGACCTAAAGTAACCACAGAGGATGGTCTGAAATTAAAATTTTAACTAAAAGCAGCTTATAATGGGTAGTCATGTCCTAGGCCAGTATCTTCCCTGACAAAGGTCAATCTTTACCTTAACTGAGACTATTGTCTTTTTGCATCTAAGATAACATGCCTGTGAAATGTCAGGGTAACTTGTAACTTCCTTTTTTCTGGACCCCTCAGGGCAAAACCAAATGCCCTGGGTGCCAAGACAGAGGCCATAAATTCCTTTATTGTTATTGTTATCATGTTAATTGTTGACTGTTAACTATCCTGCACCCACCTGGGTAAAAGAAGTATGCGTCTATCATTTTACTTTTTATCCAATCTCGGAGGTCCCTCCCAGCCCCCCAATCACCTCCCTGCCTCCTTATTCTATCACCAATGGACTTCATGTAACCCACTTATGTCTCTTTGATTATAATGTATAAAACAAGGTGGAAAACTGCTATTCTCTGGAGCATTATCCCAATACTAGAGGCCCAGTGCACAAAATTCATGCAAGGGAAGGGTCCCGAGGCCTGGCAGGTGATCAGGGCCTATCTGTGGGGTGACTGGTGGGGTGATCAGGGCCCCCGCTTGCACTTGCCTTTGCCTGGTGCTGCTCGCTCACCTGCTCCACCATCCCGCTGTGATCCAGTTCTCATTGGGGCCTGTCGAGGCCCATCAGGGCTGGAAGCGCCTCCACTGCTGCCCACTGCCAGTGCTGCGTCACTGATGCCCGCCATGTTCCATGCTGTCCCCTGGTGGTCAGCATATGTCTAACACCCGGTTGGTCAAACTCCCACCTATGGGGACAATTTGCATATTAGCCTTTTATTATATAGGATGGTGAGATTCTGCTTCCCAGCAATTGTCAACAGTTTGGCTCAAATAAACTCACAAAAATTCTTTACAGGTTTGAATGTTTTTGTGTTAACAGGTGTAGCAGCAAGAGTCTGGAAACATGAGCTGTTAGTCGTGGTACTGACTCTGGAACAGAGGGACTAGGGGGAACATAAGTGAAGAGCAATGGTCTCTGTCAGTTACATGGAGTGTGGCCCTCAGACAGGCAGCACCAGGGACACCAGGGAGCAGCCTTGCACCCCACCCAGATCTACTGAACCAGAGTAGAAGGGAGGGGGCAGCGATCTATCCATCAGTGCTTTAGCCACCCCCTGGTTAAAACTGAATCAGAGTGGAAAGCACAGGGCTCATCACCTCTGCCTGGGCAATGAGGTTTTGTTAATCTTCCTGAGATGCAATCATGGAGGAAAGTGGACAGTGAGAGGGAGACTGTGGCGCATCATGAGGCTTCCTGAGTGAGGAGGTGGGGGTAAGTGTCAGGGAATCTTAAACCCAGAGTCAGGGTCACCTAACATATGCCCTGGAGGCCGTAGACCTGTGTCAACAAGCATGGGCTTCACCAGCCAGCACAGGTGCTAACAGCTTCAGGAGTGCAAGGATTTTCTTAAATGAATTAATAAGTTAACTTCAGTTCAGATAAACTCCCAAAATCACCATTTCTACTCAGGAAGGGCAGGGCAGAAGGGCCCTGACACAGAAAAGGAAATACGCTGGTGTGAGTGATTTCCAGGAACATATGCGCCCCCTGCCTGTGTGTACAGGACCTGGGTCTGAGGCAGGCGCAGCCTTTACCAGAGAACTGGGCACTACTGTGGAAACAGGTAACAGGAAGATGCGCTTCTAATGAAATGCTCACTGTGCGCTTAGGGAGTCCTGACAGAGAGCGAGTGCACTAGTGATTCTATCACACTGGGCAGCCCTTCACCCACCTGCAAAGGACTCAGCAACCTCTGGCTCCAAGGCAGCTTGCTGGTTGGTGCTCTTAGACTCCATGGAGCTTTCTGAAATGGAGCGACCATCTCTGCCCCTCAGATGAGAAGCTCTGAGGGGCAGAGATGTGCTCCCTTTTTTGTCACCTCTTAACATTTAGCTGAAATCGGGAGAATTTTGTGGTGTGTGGTTTGAAAAAAAAGGCTACATGCTAACCCGACTAGCTCAGGTTATAAACATGATGGCATTCATAAACATGATGGTGGTGTCAATGGGATGATGCTGGTGATGTACAGCAGGTGACACGGGAAGTAGACGAGTCTCTCTCTGTTTTGTTTTGCTTTTAATGTAAATGGCTTCCCAGAAAATTACAATAAAGCTGCAGCTTTTAACAAAAATTAGACCCACTCCCTTTTGTAATGGATTTCCTTCCCTGCTGCTAATGGAGACTTCCTAGAATAACATCTTGGGCTGTAGAGTTCAAGGTCAGTTTAGGGCAAATAATCTGTGCAGCCCAGCATCTGAACGGCCTGGTGGACTTGGCTATTGTGTTCAGGGCACATGATTTGCCTGTTAGCGCTTAGATACAAACAGTGCTTAGGGATTTAGAGACAAGGGCAAATCTTGCCTTTTAACTCCCACGAGTACTTCTAGGAGAATTGAAGGAAATGCTATATGCATTGGATTTTAATTTTCTTTTCATATGTAAAAACTATCTGGCAATGTAATTATACTTTAAACTTTTAATCTCTAGCATCAGTAAAGTATGTGTGCTTCTTTTTATTGTATTTGAATCTGTGAACATCCGTATTGGTTAGTTATAATACTTTATGGTCCACAAAAAAAAAAAAAACCAAAAAAGGGTCATGTGCTTGTCCATTTCTACCTGGACTGACACTTTGGATCTTGGGAAACTTTTGGATATTTAGGGAATGGTTCACTCGTACTTTTCCTTCTTGGTTTGTTGTTTAGTGGCTAAGAAATTGTGAGTCAGACTCAATTTAAGATGCTTCTGAATCCATGCACCCCACCCTTTGGCTTTGTGCCCTAGGCCAAATTGGTTAACCTCACTGCACCTTAGTTTCATTATGTGTAAAGTGAGAATTGAAATAGCTCTATCCCGGGGTTGATTTGAAGATTAAACAGAATGATGTTTTTGTTTAAACAAAACCCAAAGAATTTAGCCATGTCTAGCACACATCAGCACTTAATAACTATTAGCTTTTGTTGTAATTACTGTGGTTGTTATTTTTTAAATTTTAGCTATATGTTTTAATCATATTTATCATTTTTATCCTTAAATTATTGCATTTTTGAATCTCGAATAAGCCCCCCTTGGTGCTAGTACCATATGCTATTTCCCAGTTGGCCCTGGATCTGAGTTTCCTTGCTTCCTGTAACAGCAGTCCCTGCCCTGGGGCAACCAGGGCCTCATTGTCAGTGCTTTCCTTGAGACATGTCCTCATGCCAAGCCAGAGTTTAGTATGGAAACCTGGTCATGAGCGCTGTGTTCCTCCTAGAAGCACAGTACTGGCCAGGAGAGCTGGATTAAAGGCCTTTCAGCTGCCTCGACATTTGGGATCACTCTAATCTCTCCTGAGAGAGTGAGCGGCAGTGCTTGGTCCTGGATTTGGGCACCAGGTGTGATGGCTGTGGGTCTGCCAGCTTTTCTCTGAATATTTTCTGATAGTGACCTCATCTTATTTTCGCCATAATCATTTAACAGATGGAAATAACATCAGTCTGCATAGTTATGAGTGGGAGGGATACCGTTGAAAGGTTGTCCTGCAGTACAAACAAGCTAATGTGGAGACAGCAGCTTTCACAGTTCATCTGGCATCTAGCGAGCAGTCAAACTGTCTGTTGAATGCTATTGGGGTGCTTGTTCCTTATGAACCCAATGCAGGTCCTGGAACAACTCAAAATCCACACCCCTGTCCCGATTATAACCCTACCCAAATGACCTATGAGGCTTCAATACCTTTTGAATACAAAGATAGGTAATTTCCTGTAAATATGAAAAATCATGTATCTTTAAATGAATTGCCTGTTTATAATTTATAAAACACCCTTATACAGATTGATAATGATGTATACTTGAATAATTCAGGAACAGGATGTCAATAGCTTTTAGCATCAGGTACCAAGAGAACTTCTGCTTTGGAATATTAAGTTGACTAATTTGGGATATTAGGCCATCCAGTATGGGAAGCACATAGGCAGAGCAGTAGGGTTCTTGAAGGGGAAACTAATCAGAAATGGGCATCTAGCATTTCTTTAAAATGTAGCAATTGTCCTCAGTTCTCCTGATGAAGAGCAAGATATCTTAAGGAAAATGTAAATAGGCATAAAGGGATTTATTGGGGAAAGTTCTGGAAAGAATCAGTACAGTCCACTTTGGTTTGTTTGTCTTTTTGCCCCATTTATTCATATAGCCTGAGGTTTTTCCCCCCATTACTAATCATTTTGTTAGTCAGTAAAAAAGCCTAGAAGTTTCAGCTTCTGTAAATATGTAAATTCATTTAAGGTGAACAATTCAGAAAGTGGATTTGTGGATTGAAAGTTTTCAGTGATTATTTTGTGACCATGTTGGATGGAGTATAGGAGTCTAGTACATGATTCCCATCATTTGCTTATTTATTTCAATTCTCAAAATTAACATGGGTGGCACTATTATTATTTCTCTTTGTGGGTAAACTAAAGGTTCAATGCATGAAATTCATGCGTGTGTAGGGGCCCTAGGCCTGGCCTGGCCTGGCCAGCAATCAGGGCCGATTTCTGGGGAGACTGGCGGGGTGATTAGGGGGGAGTAGGGCCGCAGGGTGGGGGAGGCTCTGGCACCCACCTTGGCTGGCCTGGGGCCTGCGGGCTGGGGGCAGCTCCTGCATTGAGCGTCTGCCCCGTTGGTCAGTGCGCATCATAGTGACTAGTCATTCCTCTGGTCATTCCACTGTTCAGTCGATTTGCATATTAGGATTTTATTATATAGGATAAGCGAAGGGTCAGAGACACGGAGTCGTGTTCTCCAGGTCACACAGCTCTTAATGAGTGGAGCTGGCATGGACCAGTAGGCCTCTGGCCCCACTGCCTGTGTTCTATGTATCACCAGCTGGATCAGCTTTGCAGCCCTGAAGGCAGAGACTTATATACGCTCAAAATAGTTATAAGGTGAATGCATCCAGACTTCAGAATCCAGCTTAGGTATGTCCAGAGGCCACTGCTAATTTCATATATATATATATATATATATATATATATATATATATATATAATAGAGAGAGAGCAAAGAACCACAGGGAGCGAGCCTAAGCCATCAGTAGGACATCCCCTGAGGGCTCCTGGATTGGAGAGGGTGCAGGTTGGGCTGAGGGACCCCCCTCATGCACGAATTTTGTGCACTGGGCCTCTAGTTGTTTATATAAGTCATTATTTAAGGCTTCATATCCAGGGGTGATTACTTGAAAATGACTGAGACCACCAATATTATACAATTTATTACAAAAAGAAAAGGCATTTACCTTTAGTGATTTATCTGCTTGTGTTAGTTGTAAGAAAAGATAAAGAGATAAAATACTGACACTAAGCAATGCCATTTCCTTTCACATTTCTCTGGGTGTCTCATAAAAATCCTTCACACTGAATTTCTAAATCAGATTTGTAGAGCCTAGAATGACATTTCAATATATTTTGTGCTGTGGTCAATATATTGATTGCAGCTTCTTTGGACTCACAATAATTAAGAACTCTCACATGGATACTGTATTTGTTTAGCAGATAATTCTCAAGAATTAACTGAAGCCCTAACTATTTTATTGCACATGCATCAGATCTATTTAAAATTTAGTGAAAAAATTGAATTCAATTAAAATTGTGTGGATTCATTTACTAGTAAATGTATGTGCGAGAATCAGGGACATAATTATGAGCCTCTTCTTGGCTTTTTTACAAGATGAGTCTGGCCATTTGATAATTTAGAGCCCATGGTAGATAAGAGTTATCAAAGTGTGACAAACTATAAATCATAATGGAGAAGAATGTCTAACTCTGGAATACCTTCTGCTTGCCTGATGTGTTACATCTTTAATGTCCTTTAATCCTTACAATCATCCTCCCACAGAAGTTATTCACATAAGGATTTATACAAACAAAAATGCTCAATGTAGAGACAGAGACCTGTAGAGGACACGTATCTTGCTACATGTCATAGAATATGGTACCTGAAATGCCAAATAAAAGTTGAGTATATACAAGATAAAATTACCTTTATTAGATCTGGAAAACATCGAGGAAAAAAACACCTTATTTTATTACTCAGTTTCTGTAAATATGCTCATTAAAATTTATTTAAATTTTATCTAAAATATAAAACTTATTGTTTGCATTAAAGTATCCTATCTCATAAAAGAGTAATATGCAAATTGACCATACCTCTGCTACACCCACAAGCCACGCCCACCAGCCAATCAGGAGTGAATATGCAAATTAACCCAACCAAGATGGCTTGGCCATGGAGCAAAAAGGAGGCTTGGGTCTCCCTGGCAATGGAGGAAGCCAAGCTTCCTGCGCACCCTGGCCAGCCCAGGCCTCTGCTCAAGGCTACAAAGTTTCAATTATAGAAGATAAATAAATCCCAACAAAAATGGCTGTGGCCACAGAGCGAACAGGAGGCTTGGGTTTCCCCAGCAATGGAGGAAGCCAAGCTTCCTGCACACCCTGGCCGGCCCTGGCCTCCACTCAAGGCCACAAAGTTTCAATTATAGAAGATAAATAAATCCCAGATACCAGGGCCTCCAGTTGGGTCTCTAGGGGGCGTGGCTGGCCTGCAAACCACCACAAGCCCCTCGCCCAGGCCACCCCATGCCCCAAGGGAACCCCCACCCTGACCCAGGAAACCCTTTAGGGCAAACCAGCTGGCCCCCACCTGTGCACCAGGCCTCTATCCTATCTAATAAAAGAGTAATATGCAAATTGATCATCATTCCAACACACAAGATGGCTGCCCCCATGTGGTCAAAGATGGCTGCCCCCATGTGGACACAAGATAGCTACCACAAGATGGCCAGCAGGGGAGGGCAGTCGTGGGCAATCAGGCCAGCAAGGGAGAGTAGTTGGGAGGGACCAGGTCTGCAAGGGAGGGCAGTTGGGAGTGATCAAGCCTGCAGGGGAGGGCAGTTAGGGGTGACCAGGCTGGCAGAGGAGGGAAGTTCGGGGCAACCGGGCCTGCAGGGAAGGTCAGTTGAGGGGGACCCAGGCCTACAGGGGAGAGCAGTTGGGGAGAACCAGGCCTGCAGGGGAGAGCAGTTAGGGGCAATCAGGCTGGCAAGTAGAAGCAGTTAGGCATTAATCAGGCTGGCAGGGGAATGGTTAGGGGGTGATCAGGTTGGCAGGCAGAAGCCATTAGGGGCAATCAGGAAGGCAGGCAGGCAAGCATTTGGGAGCCAGCAGTCCTGGATTATGAGAGGGATGTCTGACTGCCTGTTTAGGATCGGGCCTAAACTGGCAGTCGGACATCCCTCAAAGGGTCCCAGATTGGAGAGGGTGCAGGCTGGGCTGAGGGACACCCCCCGCTCCGTGCATGAATTTCGTGCACCAGTCCTCTATTCATCTATATAAAAGTCCTTCTCTAACTTTAGTTTATATAGATGGAATCTCTATTGAGGGATTCCTTCTGTCTCATGGGAGCAGGGATGACTGTCGTGGAGGTAAGTTCTATGAAGTTTCTAAGGGCACATTTTCCCCTGTTGTTCACAAATACGCTCAATGTATCTAACACTCTAAATAGAGTCTCATTTCCTACCTATTAGTCATAGGTTTATACAAATTTATTTCAGACTTCATTAATATCACCAGGTACTACATTTAGTCCAATAGGGTTGTGCTTTACTGCCATTTAATGAGATTGGTCAATAATCAACTCCAGGCATGGCTTGAATCAGCTTTTGCTTTTGTGCCTTCAGGCTTGTAAATAAATGAAAGAATAGCTTTTAGCTTTGCTTCTGTGAACTCAGAAGCCTCTTCTTTCCCTTACTGTCTTTAGATGCTCATTTGCTATCTTTGCTCTAATGGAGAAATTAAAAAGAATTTAAAATTATTGAGATAGCAGGGGGAATCAGAATCATTCTTAAGTATTTTCTTTAAGTTTACCCTAATTGCCCTGAGAGTGATCTCTTATCATGACAGCAAAGCCTAGCCCTTCTAGGATTCTTTGAACACTGCATTTCAATAATTTGATCTTCATGGCAGTGAATCTATCTGTCACAGCCAGTTGTCCTTGCACCCTTTGAATCCACTGGCATTTACCCATATCAAAATCCATTTTCCATCGCTCTCAAAACTCCTGATAATTTCCAATTGCTCATGGAGCTGAGTTTGAAGGTTGACATGGATCATCCATTCTTTCCAGGATGACAAATAGCTTTACCTGGTGATCCTCACATTTTATCTTAATTTTGTGGCAAACTTTAATCTAATTTTCTGCTAAATGGTTTCAATCTCATGCAGAACCAAGTAAGTATCTCAGAAATAGTCCTTGTCTTGTCAGGATAAGTCTTTCTTTAATTTAAATGAAAATTAAGTAACACTCAGTGGTGATTTTTTAAAACCCACCAACCTAATTACTAATGTCATTATGAAGCTCTGAGATACCATAAGCTTGAATTTCCCCAGTGGCTCAGTGTGTTCATACAAATTTATTTCTTCAGTATATATTGGATAAAAACTTAATACATACTGAGCACATCTTGGAGCTAGAAATAGTCTTAAGAGAGTATCAAGTTCAATCATCACAGAGTTTGCTAATAGAGAACTTGAGGCTCGGAAAGGGAAAGTGAAAATATAAAGTCGCATTTTGTTACACTGGACAGATGAACTGTGAATCTTGTTCTTTTGAGTTAGTTCAGTGAAGCTGATATTATATGCAAACGTGAGTGAGTGTCTATGAAAGGACATTTGATTGAGGACGGTGCCCATTACAATTTATGAGAAAGCTTAGTGATCTCCCAGAGGTTAAGCACCAGGCTCTTCCTTACCATTTCACAGACACAATTGATCTCTTTTGTGCATTTAATTCCAGGATCCAGGTAAAACTAAAGTGAGCTGTGCATTCTGTGTCAGAGAGAGCAACTTCTTCCCCATGAAAGGCACTTGTGAGAACTGGTCTTACCCCAGGGCACTGGATCACTATGGCTTCAGCATCCTTTCAGTTCAAGTGCAGTCCTTGGAATACATTCTAAATGCATTTCCAAGTGAATGTGTGCCATGTGGGATATGAGAAAGCACCTGTAGTTTACTATTTCTAAACAGAGAAGAGAATTAGTTTTATATCTGCTGCTGCCTTTTATTTCTCTGCACAATTCAGAGGTAATAAAATGAAAGCAAAATCATACTGGTATATAGGTAAGAAAGTCCCAATACAGTCTCTCTTTCAACAACTTTTATTATGGGATTTTGAAATAATAGGACATGTGATAAAATATACTTATAATTTTCTTCCACTATGGCGGTATATGTGTGTGTGTGTGTGTGTGTATGTGTGTGTGTGTGTGTATGAGGGAATTAGTTATTATTAAATGACTTTTATTTTTTTCTGTAACATATCAGAAACTGTGATTTTTCTTTAAAAATATATCATCCAATATGAAAAGATGTGTTATATGGAAAAAGCATTGACATCCTTGCTTTGCTGCTAAATCACCAACCCAGGCATGCCATTCCTCCTCTCTAAGCTCCTTTTTTTCCATCTGTAAACAAAAGAGTTGAACATGCTTGTTAAGAACCCTCGTTAATACACAGTGTCTCTGTGATGATTGCTATTGAACTCAATCTATAGGTCCCATCCATCATTTTCTGAAATAGCAATTTAATTAATTGTTTTTTGTGTCATCCAAAATATGTATTCATCTGACATTTTGGCAACAAAGAATTTGGCTATTATAAGCATAGCAGACACAGAGATGGGCTAATCCCTCCTCTTTCTTAATTTAAGTTCTGAACAATTATAGTCCCAAGGCCATTCCTCTGATGGCCAGTGAGTTGATCCCCTTGGAGTCACAATAAATCAGAAAGGCTAGGTTTTCTCTGTTGGGAAAAGAGCAAGACATGATTTTAACCTCAGTTCTTAAGGACCAACAAAGAGCATTTGTCATACTTGCCCTTTTTCTATCTCACATCCCTTTCCCCTCCATTCCTCTTCTGCTCTTCTTGCCAGTGTTTCCTCCTTCCAGTTGTCCAACTCTGTCTCCCTCATGGAAATCAATGTCAGAAAAAACAGGAATCTGTGCTCCCCTCCCAGTCATATTGAGAGTAATCAGGGAGAGCTGCCATGGGCAGTGGCTGATCTAACTTTTGAGGGACAATTTGTTTTACAAAACTTGAGGGGCCTTTACAAATTCACAAATTCTACATATCTACAGGGTTTTAGAAGGAGCCCCAAACAAGTGGGCCTCATCAGCTTCCTGGTAAATCCACGTTGGCCACCTGCCAGGTGTGGCCACCCTTGTCTGTTCCAGTGTTTCAGCCTGGAAGAGAAGGTGGCAAGTGCTGAGGTCCTACTCCCTCCCTTTGGAGGGCTGTGAAGATAAACACATTCTCGGTGAGTTCCTGCTGAAAGGATGCAGGACTATTTTGAAGGTTCCAGAGGACAATTGATAAGAGTTTACTTTCCTTCATTATCATTTACATTTATTGAATCTCATAAGGAGTTGAGAGCTGCTTAGAATTCAGACTCGGATTTGGTCTCTGTGACAAGGTACTCTCATGGACACAATTTTGGCATCAGCATTTTGCATACAAATTTTTGCAATATATTCCGAATTATTCCAAGACAAAAGAAAAAAAAATGTTACATTAAGAAGGAGACTGATTCATCCAAGTGATTGGAGGCTAATGGAGTGGTAGTTAGTGATCAAATTTGGAAAAGAATTTGAGAGAGAAAGTAATTGGCCTCCAGTAAACACCACTCAATGTCAGCGCATCGCAAGGAGACAAGGTCAGCATTCATATTTCATAAACCTGGTAATAACACCACTGTAATCTGCACAGCTACTTTGGATGTGAGATGATATTCTATTTCTGAAGGAGTCAGCTTTTCTTTATGTAAGGTATCCTTCCCTTTCCATTTAAAAGTTATTTATATTCATCTTGGAAAAAAATAATTATGAAACTATTGCACTCTAATGGCATGATTGTTTATTTTCTTCCAGTCTTTATTGTCTTTTAGGTGTTTACTTAACTTATATGATAGCATACTATTCATATATTTTTATCCTGTTGTATTCTCTGTACATATTCCCATGCTACAATAACCTCATTGTAAATAACCTTGTTTTGTAGCTTATTTGCAATACAGAACACCAAATAAAGTTTATTTAACCTAACCCCTAATTATTAGCTTTTTAGGTTAGTTCCAATTTTCCCTATTAAACATACACTTTAATGAATATTTTGTGCATAAACTGTTTTTCTGCTTCAGATTATGTTTTTAGAATAAAGTTCCAGAAGTGGAATTAAAGACTGCAATAGTTTGAATCATTTTTGTTATTTCTTTTGGTTTTTAAGGTTTTTTAGTGCATGGTACATGGTGCCAAATAGCAGACCAAATGAGATGCATTGATTTTCACATTCAAAATCTAAATTTATGAAAGTTTCTGCTGGTTAACTTTGAATTTTCACCCCCATCAGACTCTAGTTAGTTTGCCCTTTCTCTCAGTTATAGGACCGGTTAGTAGACTGGGACTGACTGCAGGTCACTCTGGATAAAACCACTAGGTTTTTCCTAATTCTGTTGAATGAACATTACATCTAAAGTACTGAGGACAAATAATTACCATGGACTACAAGCTAGAGGTCCCCATCCTTCCCATCAGATCTTGTGTATCATTTTGTGGTCCTGTTTTTCTTCTTAATCCTTAATAGTAAAAGGCAAAATAAACCACAAACAAAAGTCAAAGTAACAGTCTTTTATAAGAGTTTAATATTTCACTATGATTACCATTTCAGTGTGGGGCATACGCTTGAGCAGAATGAGTTTTAAAAATCCCATTATTAAGGTAAAATAAATGAGTGGCTCTTTTTCTCACGTTGAATTGATTTTTCTTTTTGGTGACAAAGTCCTGGTTGTGCAGCACTAACAAGAGTTGAGAGAAGTTAGAAAACATCTTCATTAAGTGCAGCTTTGGTGTCAATTCCTGGCCAAAAGTAGTTTGCAGAAGTCAGAGGAGGAATGTTTTAGCTCAAAATAGAGAAACACTGGCTTGTTACCATTGCCATGTCTTCAGAAACCAAATAACCTCTGGCAAGGATGCTTGAATGGGGGTTTACCATTGGTGGGTGGCTGGATTCCATGACTTTAAAAGTGTCCTTTGCTCTAGCCTCTTTGGCTAAGTGGAGAGAGCATCAGCCTTCAGACTGAAGGGCCCAGGGTTCAATTCTGGTCAAGGGCACATATCTCAGTTTCAAGCTCAATCCCTGGCCTGGGTTGGGGGCGTGTGGGAGGCAACCAATCTATGTGTCTCTCTGAAATTGATATTCCTCTCCCTCCCCCTCTCTCTCTCTCTCTCTCTCTCTCTCTCTCTTTTTCTCTTTCTCTTCCTCCCTCCCTCCCTTCCACTCTCTCTAAAAATCAATGGGAAAATATCCTCAGCTGAGGTTTACAAAAAAAAAAGTGTCCTTCATTTTTGAGATTCAGTGAATCATAGCTAGAGGCCGACTTATTTGGATAGACAAATGATTGAGACAAAATGATCATGGGAGGTCCTAGGAGAGGAGTCACTCACATAGGGTTGGCTTAAGATTAGGCTTTTGTTCTCAATGAACAGGAATAATTTATAGAATTACGTACTTGTTGCCAGTCACTCAGTGTTCTCAGCCCAAATATCCATAAGGCACTCAGTGGGTTCTTGAAAAAAAGAAGATGGGGACAAAAACTTAAAGAACAGCTTTCAGTACAACTCTGTAAGACATTAAGCTGCAAGAGTTTCGCATGCTGGTAGTCTCCGTCAGGGACCACAGCTCAGTTTGGGGACCCTGATGACTGCAGGTGAGGCTTTAGGGCATCAACAAGAATGAATGTTGAAAGCAGCCCATTGGCCAGCAGAGATGGGAGCATGGTGATTGGCAGGGGAAAGCCCACTTGAAATGGAAACGCCAGTAGATGCTAATGGTTCTCAAGAGAGAAACAAAGATGCCCTGAGAAGGAGGAGGGGCTGACCTGGTGGTGATTAAATGACATGACATGTGCATATGTTCCTTGCACAGCAGGTACAGCAAGAGTGTTGACTTCAACTGGAAAAATACCTGTCTTCTTGGGAAAACCTCACACCACTAGAGGCAAAGAGCCAACACTATGCACTCCCTACAGTGCTGTGTCATAACTCACATTGATTTTATTTTTACAAACAGATGAATAGAGGCTTGGCTGATTTCAAAGGGGAAGTTGAGACAATGAACATTTCTGGAGAAGGGATATTGAATTTTCCAGGTTCATCTGCTACGACTGCTCACCAAAGCAATTACAAACAAACCTTTCTTTCTTTTCTACAAGATACTAAAAATGATAGTTAGCAATCTGCTTCTTCATTTTGTCACATGTTCTTGACCTTGCCCTGCTATCTAGGGCTTATCATTTTACAGATGATTTTTAGAAAGAATATATTTGATTTCTTTGTAGGAGCCTCATTTTCTTAAATATAAATGTTTTCTCTGATGTTCTCTAAACAAGAAGTAGGAGAATAGAAAAGATTATTGTCATTTCCATTTCTTTACAAAGAAGGATGTTATATAAGTTTTTTAATTGATAATATATATTAGAAATATTTATTGGACACGTATGAGTAATAAATCTATCCTTTAGGGTTAAATTAAAATTATTTTACTTGTAAGGTTATGTGCAGGGCAAAAACACAGGTTTTTGGTGTCTGACAAGTCTGCAGGTAAACTCTCACTCCATGAGGTACATCCTGAGCCTCAGGACCCATACTACCTATGTACAGTTGTTAATGACATGTTGTATGTACCTTTGCAAAAATATGAGGATATTCCAAATTGAGGCAGCAGCAATGGAAACAGTAAGATGGCGATGGGTTTGAAAGTATAGAAATGGTAGATGGTAATTTGTTGAGGAGTAAGAATGGAGTATGACGTAGTTGTATAGGTAGATAATTAGGTGTACAATATTGTTACGAAATAAGGCATACTGAACTTACTAAAGTGAAAAATTGAGTTTGATTTCAACATGCTGTGGTTCGGGTAGCTAAAGGGCACCCAGAAAGAGGGGCTGTTTTAAAGTATATGGAGGTAATTAGAGGGTCTGTGTTGGAGACAGACTTGAAAGTGATGAGGACAATGGTTATGTGTAATATAAGTGGGATGGATGGGACCACTGAAGCACAGCTACCAGGGAGAGAGAAGTGGACCAGGGATGGAATCATCACCTGTTGGCTGGACTGTGCACTTACTTCCTACTCTGGCCTTGTTGCTTCTCCCTTTGTCCTGACCTAGTATATATTCAGCACAGCAACAAGGATAAACCCTTTAAATGTAAGTTAGATCAGTTGCTCCCCTGCTCCAAACCCTCAGGGCTCCCCATCTTACTCAGGCTGAAAGCCAACGTGCAACAGGTTGTCTGACCCCAGCTGCTCCCGTGCTTTCTGCGTCTGCTCTTACCACCCTCCTCCTCACCCGCTCCAGGGTGTCCTCTCCTTGCTCTCCCGCCAGCAGGCCGGGGACACTCTGGCCCAGAATCTTTGATGGGGCGGTTTTCTCTGCTTAGAATATTATTTTCTCAGAGAGAAGCAGGCCTGGCTATTTATTCTTTCAGATCCTTGCTCAAATGCTGCCTTTAAAAAAAAAAAAAAAAAAGCAGGCCTTCATTGGCGACATTTTAAAAAAATCAGTTCCCCGACCACCAAAGTGGGATTCCATAGGCTTATTTTCTGCTTTATTTTACTTCGTAACTCATGCTATTACTTTTTATCTTACATATTTAATTACCTTATTGTGTGTTGTCTACCTCTCCCCACCAAACTGTAAGCTCGAGAGGACGGGGATTATGTTTCTTTTGCTCACTTGCTATGTTCATCACTTCCCCCACCAGTTCCTGGGACATATATCAATAAATGTTTGCTGGAGGACTGAATGAAGAAATGGAGACATGAACTCTGAAGATATCCAATGTCCTAAATGACAGGCAGAGGGGAGGATCTCATTTGAATGATATGGGGGAAAGCATATGTCATCAAGGTCTTGGCCGGAGTTGACATAACTAGGATTGCTTTCCTCAATTTCACTTCCCCATTTCCCCCGTAACTTAAAGTCTCCATGGTGAGCTCACCCTGCTCTGGAACCATGTTTCTCAGGCACTGAGTGTCGACCTGGCAGGTTCATCCTGGTCAGTGACCTTCACCTGCTCTGATGATTCTGGACTCAAGAAAAAACCAATTTAGCAGCACAGTTTGCAGGTTCGCCCCATGCTGGAGCCATGCCTCAGCTGCAGTAAAAGGCTTTCCTGTGGGACAAGGACTATCCTTCTCCTTACACTCTTTCCTGTTAGGCGCATGATTAAAGACAGGCCGGCTAAAATGTCATTGATTTTCATAATAAATATGTGTCCCATATGTTATTTCAATGAAAACTTTGTAATATAATGTAATTATATTTCTGTGTTTTGTCAAAAAACACAAGTCCGAAAAACTGACTTTAAATCTCCAGTCAGCTACTTAGTAAGTGTGTAACTTTGGAAACAACACAAATTCCTTTGTGCCTCAGTTTCCTCACTTATTCAATGTGGCAATGATATCTGTTCCACAACTAGTGTGAAATTTAATGAAGTAATTTTGGAATCAACGTACAATGTGTAAAACTTCATGAAGTTCCATTTATTATATCACACTGCAAAGTAACTACTTTCCTCTGGGATTCTTTTCACACCCCTAAGTCAGACAATTCCACGCTTAGTCTATGAAACATGTATTTTAAATATGTAACCTATCTAAAACTTCATTCTGCTACTGGGTTTGCTTCTTTTGTTTTCCACTTGGACCTGCCTGTTATGTTGTGAAGAGTTTGTGACTAAGTGATTATAAGGTATATCTGGAATTATTAGAAGATGCTCGCTTGTCTCAGTGGAGATAACAATTTCACTTTGAAACGAAGCATTTCTCCTAGAAGAAAGGCTGGAAGTGAATCAGAATATACAGATACGAGTGACCCGGTGCACAAAATTCATTCACATTAAAAGGGAATTAATTAGAGGAAATAATTTAATATTACTATTTGCCCTTTCTCTATAATAGAAGTGTCAGAGATGAAAAAAAATAGTAAAATGTATATGAAAATCTTCCTCCTGTCAGAGTCTGGGCCACACCATGGGACCCAGAGTCAAGTCCCTTCCCACCCACATGTGCCTCAAAATCGTGTGAGACCCAGACCCAGCCAGCACCCTCCCTTTGGGCTAGATCCAGACCCGGCCAGTCCTACCCTTGTCAAGCCCTGCTGGGCAAGGGGCGTAGCCTCAGGTCCCCTGGCCTGACGCCAGGATGGAGGGCATGGCCTGAGTTACCCCAGCCCAGACTAGGGCAGAGGGTGTGCCTTGAGGTCCTCCATGAAGCCCCGCCAGGTGGAGGACATGGCCTGAGATCCCCTGTGAAGCCCCGCTGGGTTGGGGGCATGGCCTGAGGTCCCCCGTCAAGCCCCACCAGGTGGGGGGGCTCAGCCTCAGGTCCTCGGCCCAGCACCAGGAGTGGGATGCAACCTCAGGTCCCCCATCAAACCCTGCTGGGTGGGGGCATGACCTGAGTTCTCCTGACCCAGCACTGGGGGTGCACCTTACGGTCCCCTGTCAAGCCCCACTGGGTGGGGGGCATGGCCTGAGGTCCCCTGTCAAGCCTAGCCAGACAGGAGGGCGCAGCCTCAGGTCCCCTGGCCCTGTGCTGGGGCACGGGGCGTGGCCTGAGGTCCCCTGTCAAGCACCACTGGGCAGGGGGTGCGGTCTGAGGTCCCCTGGACTGGTGCTGGGGTGGGGGGAGCAGCCTGAGGTCCCTTAGCCCAACACCAGTAGGGGAAGCACACCTTGAGGTCCCCCATCAAGCCCCACTGGGCAGGGGGCGTGGCCTCAGGTCCCCTGGCCTGACACTGGGGTGGGGGGTGTGGCCTGAGGTCCCCTGGCAAGCCCCACAGGGGTGGGAGAGGGTGTAGCCTCAGATCCCTGCTGGTTGCTTGCTAAGTCTCCTTATGGGAACTTGGCCTCAGCTATGGGTGCAGCCATCTTTGTGACAGAGTGATAGTCAATTAGCATATTCCCTCTTTATTAGATAGGATTCTCTACTTGCTGATTGATTTGGAAATGATGTTCTTAGTTATAACTGAGTAAAAGAGAAGAAAGAGGTGATTTAAATATGTAAACTGTGTAAATCTTTCCTTATATAAAGGAAGAGAGATGGGAACTTTAGCTGAGGAAGGAGAAATGAATTTCAGAGGCATCACCAACATGGATAATGAAGGAGCAAGTCATATAGACCCCTGTGGGCTCAGTCTTCAGCTCAGAGCTCTTAGGAAAGTCTAGTCAGTAGGCTCTCAGAGAGAAGGCAGTTTGGCAGTTAAAGGGAGTATGCTTTGGGGATGGAGTTGATAAATCCAACTGATCTTCAGAAGACTTCTGAGTATTTTCATAAAGAAGCCTGCAGCTGAACCAAGCTCTCCATCTTCTATGATTATCATATTTTCTCACAGAACTGTCAACTCTCTTTTTCTTTAAAAGTTCTGTAAAATTTTTAATAAATGTTTGCTTCTTACTGTGTAGATATATTCTATTTCTTCTCAGAATGAACCAAATTCTTCTTATACATAATGTGGCAGAGCAGCCAGTATGGGAGCAGTGCTCACCTCTCAGTGGTATGTGACTGTGTGACACGCTGCACCTCCAGGAAAACAGCTCCACCATCGTCACACACATCCGGAAGGGGCAGTGACTGACTGAGATGTCAGTGTGATCCTGGGTTGAGAAATGAAACTGCCAAGGAGAAAAGGTTTTGGCAGTAGGTGGTCTACACTGTATCTGCAGGAAACCTAGGTGGGAAACCAGACAACCAGCACGTGGTTCCCCAGGGCAACTTGGATTCAGAGCCAAAAGAGTGAGGAGTCAGCTCTGTGGAGCTCTGACAGCTGGTGCATCAAATAGCCACTAGATCAAGGTGTTCGCGTCAGGATGTTAGCTTCCCACGGCCATGGACTCAGCTGGGGACTGACTACTCATTCATATGTATTTTTTAAATGCCATGAACTGGGCTGAGTATGGGGACTTTGGGAAACAAATGTATAGCAGTAGTTTCTCCTGGGGACCTCCGTTTATTCAGAAAGGAAATTTCCAGACAAATGCTTTTAATAGTATTGAGTGTACAGAAGAAGACTGTGGGATACTCTAGGATTGGCCAATACGAGTACCTTATCCTGGTTTGAGGGCTCAGGAATGATATTGTGCCAAAACCAGGACTTAAAATGTGAGGTCTCAGCCTTCAGGGTTTGTGCACCCTCAGTCTGGGTACTCTCTTCAGATAGAGCGATGCTGTAGATGCCACCAGTGCCTTCATTTGCATGTGGGCAAGCTTTGGTGTGTGGTCAGAACCTTCCTGCTTTGAACTAATATGGTGGGACAAAGTTTGAAGAACCATTCAGCTGGGTATAATACAACCACTGAACTCATCTGTTAAATGGAGATGATATCATCCTTACCACCCCATTTGCTGTAAATATGGACTTACATACTGTTTGCAGATTACAGAACCATTAATATCATTCCTGATTTCCCGAGTCCTTTACTGTGACACTAGTGCAAGCACTTATCTGTGGGTTTCCTTGGGTTTCCTTGGTTCACTCTCCAAGAAGGCTAATTCCCACTCTTCTGTGGCCCTATGGACATGAACAGCAGGTCAGGTGACTTTTCATGAGCCTCTTGGGGAGCTCTGCTCTGGGCCCCAGCCTGAATGTTCTTGTGCTGGGAGAGCCATCCCAGCCCTCCAGTCAGGGCAGGGGCTGCACTGTGATGCATTGCGCTGACATCAGCACATCTGTAACTGCCACTTTCCCCAGCATGGCACCTTCTCTGGGGTTTGTGGATGAGGTCCTCATGCTTGGAGTAGCCACCGTTGTCCTGTTAAGGAGAGACACCACACTTTGATAGCACCGCATGGCAGTGCAATCCTGAACAGGATTTTTAATGTATGAAAGAGAAGAAGGTGACCCTGAGGGCAAGTTGATAATTGTGGCAAGCTTGATGCTTCCCACCAATGGACAGAGATACATTAATTTATATTTTCCCACAGGTGTTTGTCTGATAGACTGATGATGCTAAGCAGAAAAAACAACAATGCAAAATCTGCATTTAAATGAATGTGTTATAACATGGAAAAGTGGTCCTAGAATACAAAGTGAGCACCATCCTGTTTGGGAAGATAACAAAGTATAGCATCCAGAATCCTCTGGGCAAGCTCTTACCTGTGATTTATGGTCTTCTTGGTGAGGAGTTCTTACAGACTCTCAGGAGCCTGACTAATGAGCAACACGTAAATGTTCCCCACTGGACGTTACACAGTTTTTACACCACGGCCTAGACACACATTCCCACTAGATTAATGTTCCTAATAAATTAGGAAGAATGCTCAGTAAGAAAGGCACCAAAATGGCAAGTTCAGTGAAGCACAGACTTTGTGGGCCAGCAGATAATTTACTTTTATTAAGTTTCTTTTCTTTAAGGCCATAGTGGAAGTAATGACCAAGCTATTTTTACTTTCAATATTACACGGATAATTTTGGAATCTAAAGTGGACCTCATTAAAGTTCTACTATATTCCTCCATGACACTTAAATAGAGATAGAGGTGAAATCAAAAGTATTTTGGTATGAAATTGACACCCTCTAATCAGAGGAGACACCGGCCATAATACAGTGGCAGAGTCCTGGGGGTTCCTGCCCGGCATGCCAGCTGGTCACTCTCCAGCTGCTGGATTAGGGGGAGGTCTGAGGACCAAGGGAGGAGCCAGGGTGGCCAGAGCGGTGGTCTTGTAACATCCAGAGCCTGTGGCTTGTTGACCTACTGGTGGGGAAGTATGTTGATGTTTTGACAACTGGTATTACTGTTGACAACTGGTATTACTGTACTGTGATAGAAGAATCATTGGATTCTATTTTCCTCTCAAACTGGGCACAGGAAGTTGCAGGCAAGTCATCATCCTGTACAATAAAGAGCTAACATGTGAATGCTCATCATGCCCTCACGCCCTCATGCCCTTGCGCTGGGGCCAGGGGACCTGATGCCAGGGCAGGGGCCTGAGGCCACACCCCCTGCCCCGACTCCAGGGCTAGGGGACCTGAGGCCACACCCGGTGCTGGGCCAGGAAACATGAGGCTGTGCCCCCCACCTGGTACCAGGCCAGGGGACCTGAGGCTGCATCCCCCTACCCCTCTGCCCGGCAGGGCTTGACAGGTGTGGGGCCAGCCAGGTCTGGATCTCGTGTGATTAGGAACTTGACTCTGGGCCCCAAGGCACGCCCCAGACTCTGACAGGAGGGAGATTTTCATATATATTTTACTAATTTTCTTTCATCTCTGACACTTCTATTATAGAGAAAGGGCAAATAGCAATATTAAAACATTCCCCCTAATTAATTCCCTTCTAATGTGAAGGATTTCATGCACTGGGCCACTAGTAATAGATAAAGACAGAAGGTATGCCAGCATCTAGTCATCTCAGGAGATGACTTTGAGTCAGTTTATCTCCCTGGCTGCCTTCTTCCTTAGTACTGGCATGAGGATTTTACCGCCTACTTGGAAAGGCTGTTGGGAGGATGCGGTTAGCTAACAGTATGGGTGACTACAATGCAGTCTGAAGCATGTGCAGCGCTGGTGCCAAGCCCAGTAACTGTAAAAAGCACCTCCTGACTTTGCTGTGTCCAGGATTCTCTTCCCTTCCTCACTTTGGTGCATCCCTGGGAACTATGAGTGTCCAGATATGCCACCTTCTCTGGCCAAGATGTGGGTAGCAAACCTAAGGGAGGGCACACCCACAGTCTCTCCTTGTAATTCGTTCATTTATCCTGCTAAGAGAGTCACTAAGAGACTGTGCAGCAGTCTCACAACCAGCATCTCAGCACTGCCTTGATTCCTCTTTTTGGAAACAAGGGACCCCAGCTTGCCCTTCCATTCTTTCCAAGTGCTTTCTTCCAACTAGATCTGCCAGCACAGGTTTCGTTGCCTGGAATCACAGGACCTCCCTGACACAGCAACAGGCGCTGCATCAGTCTTTTCTCTATCCCACTGGAATTTGTTCTCTCCCTCCCTCCTGCCCTTCTTTCCTCCAGCCTCCTGTCTCTGTGTTACTCTACAAAGCAGGAAATGTGTCCAGAATAAACAAGTGACTCACAGAAACTCCAGGGGAAGTTCACGTTCTATGTAATGGTTTACGTGGCTGAATAATATCTGTTCCCAATGAAGTAAATTTCTCCATTTAAGCTGCGATGGAGCCCAGGGCTTTCCCCCAGCATCTCAGGTGTGCTGTCTCCTAACCAATTTTGCTCCCTTTGTGAGAATATCAGTGAAGTTGCATACAGCCAATGGCACAGGTAAGATATGCTGTATGACTGCTACTCATGTCATGTAATTGTGAGGTGGAAGTTGTGTTCCGAACAATGATGTCACAAACCTATTAAGGTATAAAGAGAATAAAAATGAATAATGTGCTGTCATAAAACCTTGTGTAATAATGTCAAGACTTGCTGGGCCCTGAGAGCTGATGGGGGAACAAGTCTAAGTCAGGGCCATCCTTCTTAGACTTGTTTAGCTAATTCCGTGGGAGAGATATTGCTTGTCCTCTGTGGGGTTATCAGTGCAGAGTACCGAGTCTGAGGGAGGTGATAAGATCTGAGCAGGGCTGTTTGAGAGCAGCACAACAGGGGAGGGGAAGATGTGGCAAAAGGAAACTGTAGGTGGACTTGGCTTTGAGCAGAAGGTTTTGGAAGTCAAAACCTCATTCTGAGAAGGAGAAAGAGTATCATGTTTCTAGTTCAACAAGATCAGGACAGATTCAGCCTCTAGTTCCAGAGAGGACAGGTTTGGGATGCCCATGCGTAGTCAGAACAGAGTGTCATGAAACCCCAGGCTGCAAAGCAGCTATGCTGTTTCTATGAGTGCAGTAATCTCACTCCACTAAGCCGGAGGTGAATGGCCACTGGCTTTTCCAGCTACACTCCTGTTTTGGGCAGTTCTGAGTGCCCAGGCAGCCTAGAGCAGATGATGGCTTAGGTGCAGTATTTGGGACTGAGCTTCTGATGTGTTCCTTATGTGTTCCAGACACATGCTCATGTCTCCTCTATGCAGAAGATAACTTGCTGATGAAAGGAAGAATGCTACAATTAGAAGCAGTGATTTTTTTTACTGTATTTTTCTGCCCACCTACTGGTAGGAAAAATAAAATATAAGATCTGATAAGGGCAATTCAGATTGTGATAAAGGGTTTTACTAAAGAAAACATTGTCAAATTGAAATACTTGGCCTACTCAATAGTGTTTCAATAATGCAATATCTTTTCAACAAGGTCATTTTGCAAACTAATTAATCAGAAGGTTTTGTAATTAAATGTTCTAAGGTTTAAATTGGGTTCCTATGGGGTTTCATGTGCATTTAGTAGTTTGAGTGTTTTCCCACAGGAAATCAATATTTCCCTAAAACCTGTGGGAATATACTGTTCATCCAAAAAAAGCCGATTGAAATGTTAGCATTAAGTACAGCAAGCCCAGCATGGGATGTGTTGTTTTCATACCTGGCATGAAGACCAGCATCTCAGCTTGGCCGTTAATTATGGGAAGTAATGTACATCAGTTATGATAGATTTATAACTCTCCTCTGTCCAAGTTCATTTCAGTTTGTTGACACCAAAACTATCAGGGATCCCAACTTAAAATTGAAGGACATATAATGATGGGAACCAAAACTTCATTACCCCAAAGCAGCTGTAGTAAAATTAAAACTCTGAGGGAAAAAAATCAATAAAAGACCAAATCCAAATAGGCTGAAGTACTCCAAAGAGCCAATCAGTATCCAAGATAATAATTAAAACCCATTGAAAACGAATCCACAGGAATGATTTTTGAGGTCCACATCTTAGGGGGGCAGCACGTGCAGGCTCCTCACAGCTGTTCGGCTGGAAGGTGTGCACAGACCTGCCTTTCCTGCTCTTGACCACTCTCTCCTTAAATCCTTTTTTCACTTCAATCCCAACCATAGACCTTATTGTGCCAATTAGACACTTTTGTCCGGGTTGGATTCTGAACAGGTAGCATGATGGATCATAACTCACATCTATTCCAGGCAAACCACAACAGTCATCCTAATGGTGGCCCATTCCTGGGTACTCTTCTCAGGACCATCTTCTCAGCATCCTCACCCCGTGGGTCTCTCTTGGGGCCACCTTTCAAATGAAGAGTATTCTATTCTTTCTCATTTTTTGTGTGTGTTTTTTTTTTAAATTGATACTCTGTTACTGGGGATCTTATGTACTTAAAGTTAACTCTGTATCTTTTTTCTGATGACATTGAAAATATACATCTGTGTCTAAGGACACATCTCTATGCTCTCCTCTCTCATAAGCTCCAGGCCATTTGTTTTCTCCTTACCCTCCCAGAGCTTTCCACAGGTGGCTCAGCTTAACATTTCTAAATTCACACTCATTATCCTCTTTCCCAAACGCCCTCGCCTTTGTCTCCTGCCTAACAAGTCTCCTTAGCACAGTTTATTGCCACCATCTACCTACTGTCCCTTCTCCTTATCATGCTTCCAATCCGCAATAAATGACAAGAAAATCAAATCTTTCCCACTGTGAAGAGTAATGGCGTCTTAGAATATTTTGAAGCAATTGTGATGCTTAACATGTCCAGGTCTGTACTAAAACTCCCTTTGGTAATCCCGGCATGCCATCATTTTATCCCAGAAGGGAAAACATGTAAAAATGTTTTTCAAGGGTAAGGCGTGGGCAAAGCCAATCAGAATGGATGCCACAACAAATTACAGTAGAGGCTGGCCACAAACAATCAGCAAACCCTTGAGGTGCATAACAACTAAGTATTAAGCTTGTGGCCCAGAAGAGCTACTAGGGGAAAGGAAGGATGCTAACTGGTTTTTCAGTCTCTGCCACTGATTAACATTTCTAAATGCATGTTGGGTTATGTAATTCCTACTGGATGATTATTACATGTATTTATAAGGCCAGTAGAAAGGAAATCCTCACAGTGAGCTCCAGATCTCTGCATGACAGGCCCTTGCTGCTTGCTCAGCTCACATCCTTGCACACCCTAGGAGCTCTGTCCTGCCCATTCTCTATTGTGCACCTGTTTTCCTTTTTGCTGGCACCATCCCCAGGCCTCCTCCCTCCTTTACCCTGAAGACCTGGTTTATTCTTCCTGCACTGCTCTCCCTGCCCTGTTCACCAGGTACCCCTGATCCTGCTTCCCCTTTCTTGGGAACTAAATTCAACTCATCCTTCGAGTCTCAGCTCATAATACCATTTTCAGTTAAATCATTTTTTACATTCCAGGCCACTGTGGCTCAGTAGTTGAGCATCAACCCAGGAACCAAGAGGTCCTAGGTTTGGATTCCCCATTCAGGGCACATGCCAGAGTAACGGGCTCCATCCTCAGTAGGAGGCATCGGCCTAAAATCAATGACCTATTTTCTTAATTTTGCCCACATCTGCTCCATAAGATGCCCTTTGAAAGGAGTAACTCCTTACATGAACAATATCAATAGCAAACTGAGTGACTCCTCACCCCTCATCTCTGCAGGGCACTTTCTGGGAAATGAGGGTCCCCTTGAAGAAGCCAGGGGCTAGTGAACAAGTCCAACCGAGATGTGGTATGGAGGGGTGGAGCCCCTTTATTTCTCTTCAAAAGTGCAGGACATAATAAGAAGCAGGAAAAAGCCAGGGGGTCTGTAATAATAAATGCATAATATGCTAATTAGACTGGACAACCTTCCGGGTGCCTGCCAGCGGCTGAAGGGAAGCCTGAGTCCCGGGTGCCAGAGGGAAGCCGGGTACTGGTAGCTGGGGGAAGGAAGGTCTACTCTTGCACCAAATTCATGCATCGAGCCTCTCGTTTGTTAATAAAACAGCAGAGTAGTGGGAAGTAAGACAGAACCAATATGTCTTGTGGTGGTGGCTGTCCTTGTGGGAGTGTGATGAATAAAGCCTCCCGGGTTCCATCAAGCATCTAAAGTTTCCCACGTGTAACTCAGCACCAAGTTAGGAATAATTACGATTTCTATCCACTTTTCATAGTCGAGCTACTGCAGCCACATTCAAACTGCAGGAGGAAGTGATTTCAGGAAATGTACTCTTGTTTCTTTTATTTTAGTTGACATACTATTGACACATGATATTCTTTAAGGTTAAGGTGCAGAAATGGTTGATTTAATACATTTATATATTGCAGCAATTTTTAACTGGTGTGCTGCAAGAATTTTTAAAACATGCAATACCTGGCTATTTAGTCAGGGGCACTGACCTCTTTTCCCTTAGATTGAAAAAAAGAAAAGAAAGAAAACAGCCAACACAATAGCCACCTAGTGTGAATGAGTCAAAATTATACCTATTTTTGTCTGATCAGCAAAACATTTTTATATGTGACTTGGTATCTTAGCAATTAGTTTATGCGTGCCATGGGATGGAAAAACGTTGACAATTGCTGATACATTACAATATCATTACCACCGTAGCTTTAACTAATACTCCTCTATCAGGTCAGATATTCATTTGTTTTTTGTGGTGAGGACATTGTAGACCTGGTCTATCAGCACCGTTGAGTATGTACTATAGCACTGCTGACTGCGGTCACGGTGCTGGGCATCAGATCTCTGGACTTGGCCATCTTCTAGTTGCAAGTGTGTCTCCTTTAAAACATCTTCCCAATTGTTTTCTTTTAAAAAATAGAAAAAAAATGACTTAGACTAGTGTCCCTGTATTCTCCAGTGAATATCTAAAACAATTTGCCAGGAACCATTCTAAGAAATAAACATTAAAATAATGAGGTAGGGACTGGTATGTGCATGCTGGACTGAAGTTAACTATTGTGGTTTACCTTCATTTTTATATTTGAGCTTATTATGAAATCTATGAACCATATTTATACTTTAAAGGAGAATTACAAAATCATCAAATACCCAAGGTCCACTTTAAAGGACCCAGTCAGCTGCAACTATTATGTGCCCCTCCTTCACTACCTGACCCCTTTAACACCCTCACCCTCAATTTTTTATAGATTTTTCTTTGCTTTTCTCTTCAGCTTTGTCATATATATATATATATATATATATATATATATATATGATGAATAAATTATATATATGTCATATATATATATGACATAATTAAATGATTACATATTTTGCCTGGTTTTGGCTTTGTTATAAATAGAATTGTATTCCTTTGTGACCTTGTTTTTTAATGTAATATTATTTATTTCAAAATAGTTGCATTTCTTTATTAACATTATATTATAGTGCTTCACTGTTTGAATTATTGTAACCACACATGATTGATATGTAGTAGTGTAAGACTTTTGGTTTGAGCCAACCTGCTACAGATTTAGTGGTGTCTTGATGTAGCTTTATTTTGTATTTCCCTGAAGAGCATATAAAGTTAAGTTTCTTATTGTGTCTCATTTCAAAGGGGAAAATAAGAAAAACTGAACAAAACAAATAATACAACAACCAAATACCAACTAAACAAAATGAATAATACAACCAAATAGCAACAATACACATAATAGGGGGAATACCAATGAAACATTATGTAAGTGACCATTTTTGAAGCAGTGAATACTTCCCTATGTTTATTTTAGTCTGTGTTACCTAACAGTGTGAGATGGTGGGTTGGGGACTCTCTCCTGCCCCATGACTGTTTTCCTTTAGTTACTATGTCAATGGGAGGGAGGATGAGAATTAGGAAAGTTTCCAAGTGCAGGAAGGTTACTACAGATCTGCTCACATTACTGGCTAGGTGTGCAGTGAATGACTTGTTAAGAGTTATTAGCATATAAATTACCTGGTATTTCTTCTGATTCCCCTTCTGCCAAGTTCCTGAACTGTATACAATAGCAGCAACAAAAGTCTTAAACACCTTAGATCCATCTCATTACTAGATTCTAGTAGAACCAAGTCTGAGTCTCGGCTGCCATGCCATGCTGAGTGGCTGGGTGGATGCCAGGCTTCCTTCTCCCAGAGGGTCCCTTACTTCTAGAGCTTCCACATTAAGGGACAGTGTACCTTAAAAGTATGCCCTCACCCCAGAATTCTTAGATTTCCATACTCTGGGATGAAATCATTCATATGCTCCCTCACCCCTAAGAGTTTGGGTCCTGAGCGCACTAAGGTCAGGAATGGTAGCTGACACTCTGTGTCAGATACCCCTCCAGTAGTTCAATCCTGCAGACTCCCCAGCTGGTTGGTCAGTACCACTTGCATGAGAACCTGTGTGGCCTGTCCCAACAGGAGGCCTGCAGCACCTCTCTAGCCTGTGTTGTATTGTATGTACCCTGAATCTCACAAAGGACACCTCAAGAAGTCGAATTATGGAGTCATTTATTAAAGGCCAGCGGCTGATGAGGGGCAAAAGTGCTCCAGATTTCGTAGCCCCGAAAAGCTCGCCACATCTGGCTTATATTGGCAGAATATCACAAAGGTATCAATTACATCTTTGGGTTTGGAATGAGAAACCTGGTTTACACAAAGCAGTTACAGAAGCGAAATTGAGCAAGTTAGTTATCTATAAAGATTAAGTATAGTTTTGGGCCTACAGATCACTGAATCAACAGAAACACATTATCTGGGGCCACCGAGGCAATTTAGAATAATTGTGCTGTCCAGATTCTGGGACCACTGAGTCAATCAGAATGCATTGTCTGTAGCTACTGAGGCAATTTAGGGTAATTGTGCTATTCTGATTCCGGGACCACTGAGTCAACCGAAATTCATTATCTGTAGCTACTGAGACAATTTAGGGTAATTGAGCTGTCCTGGTTCCCAGAAGAATGTGCTTCGATAACCAGTGAGATCACAATCAATGGGATATTCAAACCAAGATCCACGGAGTATTCAATTGATTGGGATAGCATACATAAGTTCAGAAAATCAAAATAACTTTTCTATTGTTTTAGCAAGCAAATAAGTACAGAACCTAAAACAGCAGGGTTAAAGTTAAAGTTAAAACTGCAGTTTCTACCTGAGATGATTGCTTACTTTACCTGTGCCCATTTTGAATGGTGGATGTCAGTTGTTCACTGTTTTGAATATCGTGTGTGTGTGTGTGTGTGTGTGTGTGTGTGTGTGCGCGCGCGCACATACACACTCACTCACACACAATGGTGGAAATAGACTAAGAAGACAGCAGGCAATGAACTTGCCCATGACCCTCTTACTCTTCCTAGTTTCCTTTTCTCCTTACAAAATCCTGAGCAGAACAACTGTAATATTCTTTTGCTCTCATCCCCATCTATCCAGGACTTACCACAGTGTCTTTAGGCCAGATGGGACAGATCTCTAGCTCTTCCACCTTCTGCACTCCCAGAGCAAATTCATGGCCAAGCTTTGATGGTTGGTGGAATGACAGCAGAAAAACCCAACCTACCAATATGCTAAGAATAATAAACTACATTGGAGGCATTTCAAACGTTATTATTCATAAAGGCAACGAACACATAATGACCTTCTTAGTAGATGAGGTGAATGAAAATGTAAAACCCACAAACAACATGCATCATTCATGGTTTTCAATGACAGATTTTCTTTAACCAACAATTCACATTTTCTTTATCAATCAAATTCATTGCCTTTATGCCAAAATAATTCTTTACTTTTTTTGGCTCAGAAATTACAATGCTGCATCCAAATGTTATTCTCTATTTTAGGATTTTTAAAAAAATAGTCAGTGAGAAGTTATTTTCAAATGCTTTTTGCATGGGTGACAAGAGGTCAGTGTTATCTCAAAGGAAAAATACATGACAAATATGACTCACTTAAAGCTAAAAATCAGGCCTTTAACACTGAAACCCACTTACACAGACAGGCAAAAGCATACATGAGAACAAAAGTTGCCAATAAAGCACACATGAAGCAACACTCTTTGTCATTTTATTTTTTAATGATTTTTAAAAATTCTTTGAAAATCTCATGATAATCTATGCTTGAATTTCATACTAATTAATTTGGGAGAAAAGCCTTTGGTTTTATCCCAGAATCATCACGCTCTTTCTATCTGACAGATTCTCCTAACATAACTCAGGAGTGATTTTGTCCAGTTATTCTTCTTGGGTATGTGTGGAAATTTCTTCCTTTTATAGACACCATCTGGCCTAATGAGATCCTAACAGCTTCTCCGCACACTCTGTCTTTCTTTGCATTAGGATTTTTCATTGGATTCATTATTGGGAGAGAAAATATAAAAATAGGAGACAAAAGTTTGTGTTAAATAAGCTTGGTGCTTTTATTCTGTCATTAAAGGAAAGTAATCATGACTATTCATTGGATTTACTGAACGTAAGTGTTCAATTTGAACATTGCCCACAGGATGTTGACTCAAGTATCCAGTGATTGCTGAACGGAAATTGGTCCATGGTCACTGCTGGTTTTAGCTCAGGAACATATACTCTTGTGGTAGCACAAGTGTATATCCATAATGTTAAGAAAAATCTTTGTAGGTGAGATTTGATTATGTGTCCTCAAATACCACTCATTTTCATTCCTTATTAATGTGGGAGAGTGGAGGAATGTGGAGGGGGCAAGAATAATTCCAGTTTTAAACTGTGTTGTAGTGGCTAGGTAATCATATGTGATGCAATTATTCTAGGATTCACTTTGTTAGCACATCACTGACCAAATCTATAAATTTGGTTCATAACAGATAATCTCTTTTATGCAAGACTTTATATAAGGTCCTTCCTGGGCAAAGAAAAGAAAAAATAGCATTGTGTTATAACTGAGGTTTTGACAACTTCTGTCTCATTTCTCAAGGACCCAATATATAAGATAGATCTCTATGTGTGTACATATACATATACATATGCATACACATATGCATATGGAGAGGAACTTTGGACAGGAAGTAAAGACTAAGGCTCTGGAATAAGAAAGACCTAGATTTATATTCAAACTCATCAAGTTACCTGTGACTTAGAACACATTTGTTAAATTCCATCAGCCTTAAAATGAATGGAGTAGAGGAAAGAGATAATGTACCTAAAATATGCTTGGCACATAGGGAACAATAAACATTAGTCAATATTGCTTTTTTTTTTTTTTACCATTTTTTTTATTGTTTTAAGTATTACAAACAGTAGTACATATGTCTCCTTTTTTCCCCCCATTGATCTCCCCCCGACCTCCCCTACCCCCCAGTACATGCCTTCACCTGCCCGCCCTCCCCTGCCCCAGTGTCTTATATTCATTGGTTGTGCTTATATGCATGCGTACAAGTCCTTCGGTTGGTCTCTTACAGCCCTCCTCGCCCAACCTCCCCTGTCTTCCCAATGTAGTTTGACAGTCTGTTCAATGCTTCTTTGCCTCTGTATCTTTTTCCCACCATTTCTTTCCTTTAAAAAGTTTTGCCTTTGCATACTAGAAATAAACATATAATAACAAAACAAGACAAAACAAAAAAAAATGTTTGAAGTCCCAATTTCAATGTCCAACAGTTCTGAGTCCCCGTTTCAATGTCTAACAGTTCCTTATGTGTACATGTCAGCAATGATATCTGGATGGTGGGCACATGTTGGCAATGCAGGTCCGACCCTCTCTGGTTTGGTCCTAGGTAACCTGCAGCAGTGCACAGCTGCTGACTGCTCGCGTGGCAAGGCGTTGTCAGCGTCTTCCATCTCTGGACTGTTTTTTCCTCTTGTCTTAGTGGTTGGAGCACACCTGTCAATTCCTCTCTGTTGCAGGAATCCATCTGGTCTTGGGGTTGTTTTCTGAAAATATACAAATGTATTCTCGACCACAAGTTAATAAAGGAATCTTTTCTATATAATTGATTTGGGATCCTTTTTATTTTTGTTCAAACAATTTTCCTTTGTCTTATTTAGACATCATGTGTGTTTTTAATGGCTGTCTTGCTGTTAGCATTGCAAATGAAACTTAATTTGGTAAAGTAAAAATTTTCTAGATGTAATTTACTTATAGGATATTTTTCCTTACATGATATTGCCCTACTACCCCCCCCCCTATTTTTTTATTAATGGAGGTTTTTGTAAATTTTATAATGCAGTCTTGATAACTTTAAATTTAAATTTTTATTTATTTATTTATTTTGCCCACACATATGACTGCTTTAGGTTCATTGCATATTCAGGAATTTTACCATGAGATGAACTACCAATAGAAATTTTAGTTATTACTTTAAGAACAGCTTTTTGTCCAGTACAGTTAACTTTACTTGAATATTCACTTATTTCAATTAGCCTATTTAAATTAATCTGAAAACTCGATTACTATTTTACTGTCAAATTTAATACTCTACCAACAATCTTAGTTTACCCTGTAAATATTAGTGGGAAGGATTATTTGCATTCTTGAGTGGGCCCTGAGCATTCCAGATGCTAGGCTGAATTTAGATATAGGGCAACTGCTGTCGGCCAAGTCTCTTGTCTGTTACCTGGGTCTTGATCTGAGCTGGGCCAAGTCTCTGTCTGTCACCTGTATCTCGATGTGAGCTGGGCCAAGTCTCTTTCTGTTGCCTGGGTCCCGATCTGAGCTGGGTGTGGGAAGCGCAAAGCAGCCATGTCTTTTAATTCTGTGTTCATGTTCATTGCTCTAAATTGTTTACATGAGATAAAGGAAATGGTGAATGGAGTAAATTGCATGGTAACATTCTTTGCTAACCATTTACTTGACAATTTCCATTTTTGGACCATGTTTCATGGCTAGTGCTGGGGCCCTATCAGTGAGCAGACCAGGTAAAACCCTGCCCTCATGGAGCTTTCAGTCTAGTGACCAATAAGTAAATCAAATAGTTAATAAGTAAATCAAACCTGACCAAATAGAATTTTCATTAGAAATAAAGGTTCCCCCATACACATATTATTCATTAGTGAATATTTGAAATGATAATAAACATTAAAAGTTACATTTTCCTTTTAAAACATACTTTGTTTAGACTGGCACAAGAAAGTATTTTTTTCTGATTAGGATTATAATTTTATTATGAGATATGAAGAAATTTTCACAGCACACATTAACACTGGTAAAGGCTTTATCTTCAAGGGCATCTGGTGACAGGGCTGTTAAGGTCTGGAGAGAGGTAGAGGGAAGGTTGGTCTGAATGGGCAATTTCCCATTTGTTGAAACGATTCTTGATTTTATCAGCAAGTACACGTTCAAAAGATCCCATTGTGAGGTATAATAGATGACACCTGATACTAAAATTCCACATACCAGCCTGAACAGTTCAGAAATTAATGCCTCCCGTATCACCGAGAGATTTGATAATGAAGCCAGCTCAATAGAGGTCAAGGGGAAATGATATTATGTGTGCTCCCCTATGAATCAATGTAATCCTATTGCTTTTCCCCAGATGTTCACTCCTGGCATATGCAGCTACAATGTGATCTCGGTGACTTTCTCAGGAATCCTTTGAACAATTCTGTACTGTCTTGAGGCACTGTAAAACTGCTTATGGTTTAATGGGTGTACTTCCTTGATCCAGTCCCTCTGTCCCTTGAGACTGCATAAAATAGCCACATGTTCCTCATCTCATGCTCCTTCATTGTACAAAGTATCTCCCCCCCCCCCACACCTCACCCCCAGTAGTGTTCTGAGAGTTCTTAAGGGGGATTTAGAGTGTCAAGGTCACTTCTGGTTCCAAACTGTGCTTCCTCTAAATTTGAGTTGCCATGCCATCTGTGACTGTTTTCTCTGTTCCTCATTGTATTGACTCAGATGGGAAAGTTCACTCCTTCCTTGGTTTCCCCACCCTTCAATCTCAAGAGCCATTTGAATTTAATAGGTTGTTCTAAGAATTTAGCAATGTGGATGTTATAAGTTAGAAGTGAGAGATGGAATTTACATGGTAATGATGCAAACACACCACAATTATTTAAAACTAGAGGTCTGGTGCACGAAAATTCATGCACTGGGGGGTCCCTCAGCCCAGCCTGCCCCCTCTCACAGTCCAGGAGCCTTCAGGGGATGTCCTACAGGGAGTGGGCCTAAGCAGCAATCTGGCCTCCCTCTGTGGGAGGTGACCGGGCTAATCAGGGGAAAGTGCCATCCCCATTACCCCACTGCTGCTCCCACTACCAGATGCCAGGCCTGAGCCCCAGGCCTTGCAGCCACAGGGGCTCACTGCTGCCTGAGCCCACGGCTGCCATGAGCCCATTGCTGCCATGAGCCCTGGGCCTCGCAGTTGCTGTGGCTTTGTCTGGATGGACATCTGAAAGACGTCAGCCCTAATTAGCATATTACCCTTTTATTATTATAGATAGTCCTTTTCTTTAAAGTCATTGCCCATCCCTTCACTGGGAATATTCCACAGCAGCTTCATTTCATGTGCTGGGTACCTAGCCTTGTACAGCATCTCTTATATATTCAAATCCATCATCATGCTCTGGAGAACTAGAGTCTTGCTTAATGTAATTCCCATGCTCGAAGGGGATATGTGCTTTTAAATATCTTGTTACTGTTTTGCCATTGGAAAAGCCCTGTGTGTGCTGGAGCATAAGGTACATGAGGAGAAAGGAAGAATTGAGGCTGGAGAGGTAGGATGGAACCAAACCAGAGAAAGATTAGCTAGCTATGGTAACACATTAGGACTTTATCCACCTAACAATGTGTAGTCAATGAGAATTTTGGAAAAAGGGAAGCCATAGCTGAAACTATGCTTCTGAAAGTCCATCTTTAGTGAGAACTGTAAGGAGGCAATAGAAACACCAGAAGAGAGGTAATTAGGGCCTAAACTAGCAGTAGTTTAAAATAAATATGATGGCAGATACACTGTGCTTTGGAAGTATTTCTTAGGTTGTATCTTTTAGAATAGGCTGTAAGATCTTTGAAAAGATGGATTTTCTAATTCACTTATAAATCTCTCAAAACTAGTTATGGACTTTGCATGTAGTATAAATGCAGTAAATATATAGAATAAAATGGTTTACTGTCCACATTTATTATGGGATGCATTGGTCAAGGTGAATACATGGCAAAGGTCATTAGAAAGCCATTCATCATTCAAATCCAAGTGAGTCTATATCCTCCAGCCTCTTTGGGCTCCATTTTTAACCCAATAAAATTTCAGGAGTTGTTATCCCAGGAAATAGAAGATTCATGATTCTCTACTTCTCTCTCATTAAAAATCTGTAAGGAATTACTTTTATCCAGAGTTTTCTTGGGAGAATGAAAGAATAATTTTTCTTAGACCTATTTCTCTCATCTCAACCAGATTATCAGAGCTCAGCGTGTCTCTCTGAAATTTACTTCTGAACTCTGCTTCACATCTGTTGGATTTAATTTCTCTATTAAATTTAAATTTGGGATAAACAGAAAATAATATTTTAGTATAAGATTTCCACATAAAATTTTACTTACATAAGTATGTTCAGACTATTCATTGTTTAATCTGGCCAGCATGGCTCAGTGGTTGAATATCGACCTATGAACCAGGAGGTCAGGGTTCAATTCCCAGTCAGAGCACATGCCTGGGTTGTGGGCTCGATCGTCAGTGTGGGGCATGCAGGAGGCAGCCAATCAATGATTCATTCTCATCATTGGTGTTTCTATCTCTCACTCCCTCTCCCTTCCTCTCTGAAATCAATTAAAATATTTTTTAAAAAATCATTATTTATCTGAAATTCAAATCTAAAAGGATGTCCTCAATTTTTAACAGTTTTATTAATATATAATTTATATATCATCTAATTCACCCATTTAAAATATACATTTCAATAGATTTTAGTATAGTTACAGAGTTGTACATACATCACCCTGATGAATTTTAGAGTATTTTTGTTACTCCAGAAATAACCACTGTACCTCTTAACTATTTCCTTCCAATCCCCACCATCACCCCCAAACCTAGGAAAACACCTCTCTACTAGATACATATTATCATTTCTAGACTACAGTGATATTCATAGTCTCAGTAAAATATTCAAATTCATTTAAGTAGTAACGTTAGAGCTGGTATAAAAGTGAAGAACAGTCTTCAAAATTCGTATTATTTTTAATATAGAAACTTTTAGTTAAAGTTCTTTATTTTCTACAAATGTGCCTTTTTCCAGAAGTCTTCTTGGATCACCCTTCACGGATGTATTTTGTTTCTTAATAGAGTTCAAATCAGTCTGTTTTAGCTCTTTCTAAGGCTCCCAGCATTTTGTACAAGTTTCTATAGTGAATAGCTTCTTAGCATTTTCATTGAATTGCATTTCTCCTGATCTATTCTGCTTTTTCTGTGTTCACAGCAATAGATCTTTCATGTAAAAGAGGCTCATTATGATACTTTTGGAATGAACCAATGAATGATACATAGCAGTGTTTCCCAACCTACTCTTTTATCCTAACAAATGAAAATTTATAGCATTGGGGTTTTACTTACATAAAGCTGGATATTTTACTTTAAAATTTAATAATTCCTGGTAAACAATTAAAAGGCTGGATTGGAAACTTCTAAGAAAGCACAACAAATCTAAACCTGTTAGTTAGAAATTAGAATTCCAAACCTGATGAGGGAGGGGTACCTAGAAAAGTTAGTAAAGCATAGAAGATGCTCTTGCCATGAAAGAATTTATTTACCCATGTAGGCAAGTTTGAACTTTTTTTCCTCTAACTGCCAGTCTAATTTTAAAACACAAAAATTGTAGAGCTCAACAGGAAATCCTCCTAACATAAAACTGGTATCTCAAGAAGCTAATCCTTAAGAATAAGTTAATAGAAATCAGATTTCATGCCAATTTCAACTTGCAGGAATTTACTTTAAAATTTCAGTAGACTGGCAGGATTTTTAGATGTCTCAAGACAAACAGAAATCCTCTGTAAAATTACTGTGACTTTACATTGAGCCTCAAGTAATTGCTGAAGGTTCTCTCCTTCTCTCTCCCTCTTTCTCTCTCTCTCTCTCTCTCTCTCTCTCAACATCATACAAATATAATCAAGAATACAAGTGTAATGAAGCACAGAGAAAATGGGGTACCATGTATGAGAATCAGCAGAACTGACAACAGAAAGTAGAATTACAAAGAGCTTCATATATGGGGATTATCAGATAAAGATCATAAAGCAGCCATGATTGCCATTTTTAACAAAATAAAAGCTAAATTGACAACATATTCCAGAAACAGAACACTATTAAAAGTGGCAAAATAGACTTTAAAAACTTACAAAAATAAAGCTTCTAGGTACAAAGACTACGATAACTGAAGTTACAACTAATTGTATGATATAAGCAGCAGATTAGAGATACCTGAAGGAAAAAATCTTGAGTGGGCAGGAATCCAAGATGGCGGCGTAGGTAAACACCTAAACTGCTGCCTCCCACAACAATTTAAACTGCAACTAAAAGACAAAACGTCTATCACCCAGAACCACGGGAAAGCTGGCTGAGTGGAAGTTCTACAACTAGAAGGAAAAAGAAAAGAGCATTGAGACATGCACGAGCGCTGAAAAGCTGAGGTACTGAGGCGCGTGATCCAGGCTGGCGGCGGGCGACTGGGTGCGTTGCTTTTTTCAACCGAATGGAGACAAGCCCCCAATTACTCTGAAATCCAGTCTCTGGGGAGACGCGGGGGACCCAAACTCCTACGGGGAGAAGCTGGACTGTCTGCCAGTGAGAGTGGCTTGCTTGCAGAGCTGCACACAGGAATAATTGTTTACGGCACTGGGGCATGGGACTCCAGGACGCCATAGGGGACACAGAGCCAGCTAACTAGCAGCCATTGCTGTTTGCCACGCCCTAACCTAGTGATGCCCTGAGACCCCGCCCCACACAACCTACAAACCCACCCAAGCTCCAAGCAGCCGAGTTAGCATAAGAAAAGCCTGCCCTATCGCAGCTTAACCTAGAAAACTTGCAGCCCGGGTCAGACAGCTCCAAAACCTCCAAACCGCAAGCAAAGAGGAGAAAACTGCAGCTCTCACTGTAGCTCCTGCTGAGTGGCCTCAGACAGTAGCTGACCTGCACCCCATTGGAGATCCAGAAGCCAGTGTACCTAGTGGTCAGTGTGAGACACCAGATGTCAACTCCTCACATCCATAAGTGACACATTCAAGAGGCAGACTCAGTGAGCACCAAAGCCCCACTGAAACAAGTCCTGCCCCATAAGCGTGTCTTCAGCGCAGCACTTCTTCCATTATAGACACAGGGAGTGCTCACAGCTAATTGGCCTGGAGGTCAATTCCTCCCAGCGTACTAACAGCAATTCAGGCTTAACTACACCAAGACTTTGCACTCAGCCCACAAAGGGGTGTACCAAGAGTATCCACATCAGGTGATTGGGGAGGCTGAACTACTGCCCCCTATAGGTCACCTACCACACAAAGCCACTCCATCAACACAGGGAAGCAGCCAAAATGCAGAAACAAAGAAACATGTCACGAATGAAAGAAACGGAGGAAAGCAAACTACTGGATGACATAGAGTTCAGAACCACATTTATAAGGTTACTCAAGAATCTTCTTAAAACCGCTGAGAAACTTGATGAGACCTTCAAGGAGCTTAATGAGAATGCCAAAAAAAGGGAAAAGGATCAGTCAGAAATGAAGCATACACTGTCTGAAATAAAGAATATACAGAAACTCAACTGTAGATCAACATACCCCAAGAATCAAACCAAAGATCTGAAATATGTGGAAACAAAAAACACCCAACCAGAAAAACAAAAAGAAAAAAGAATCCAAAAATATGAAGATAGTGTAAGGAGCCTCTGGGACAACTTCAAGCGAACCAACATCCGAATTTTTGGGGTGCCAGAAGAAGGGAGAGAGCAAAATATTGAAAACCTATTAGAAGAAATAATGACAGAAAACTTTCCCTACCTGGTGAAAGAAATAGACTTACAAGTTCAGGAAGCGCACAGAACCCCATACAAGAGGAACCCAAAGAGGACCACACCAAGACACATCATAATTAAAATGCCAAGGGCAAAAGACAAAGAGAGAATATTAAAAGCAGCAAGAGAAAAACAGTTAATTACCTACAAGGGAGTACCCATACGACTGTCAGCTGATTTCTCGGCAGAAACTATGCAGGCCAGAAGGGAGTGGCAAGAAATATTCAAAGTGATGAACAGCAAGAACCTACAACCAAGATTACTCTACCCAGCAAAGCTATCATTCAGAGTCGAAGGTCAGATAAAGAGCTTCACAGACAAGAAAAAGCTAAAGGAGTTCATCACCACCAAACCAGGATTACACGAAATGCTGAAGGGTATCCTTTAAGAAGAGGAAGAAGAAGAAAAAGGTAAATATAAAAATTATGAACAACAAAATGACATCAAATACATACCTACCAACAAGTGAATCTAAAAATCAAGTGAGTGAAAAATCTGAAGAACAGAATGGACTGGTGAATATAATAGAATCAGGGACATAGAAAGGGAGTGGACTGACGATTCTCAGGGGAAGCAGGTGGGAGGGGTGCAGGAAGAGATTGGACAAAAATCTTACTCCTATGGGTGAAGACAGTGGCGGGGGGTAAGGGCCTGGGGTGGGGTGGGGAATCAGGTAGAGGGGAGCTATGGGGAAAAATAAAAGAGGAACACCTGTAATAATCTGAACAATAAAGATTTATTTAAAAAATAAATAAATAAAAAAAATAAAAAAAATCTTGAGTGAATGAAGAAACATGGAAAATAATACCTTTTGGGTAATCCTACTTATAGAAAGACCAAAAAGAAGCATTACTATACTTAATTGTTTAGAAATCAATACATAATTGGTAAGACCACAAAGAAAAGAAAGGAAGTATCTATCACAAGAATGATGGTGGCTATGTTTGGGAAGAGAGTGGGTCATATAAGGGCTCCTGAGATGTTAGCAGTATTCTATTTCTTAATCTGGATGCATAATTATCCTGATGCTTGCTTGAACAACTTGTAAATATTTATACTTTATACACTCTTTGTTGTAATGATGAAAAAAGGGCATTCTTTCACAATTTATAAGAAGTACCTGGTAATTAAAGCCCAAGATTGTTAGCTCCTCCAGTTCATACAGCACCTCTGTTCATATGATAAGACAAGTTAATCTCAAGGCTACATTCTTGCGTATACCTCCTCCCTGCTGGTTTTACAACCCAGGGATAATTAGTAGAAAGTTCCCTTCTCTCTTCCACTTCAAACAGGCCTCTTTCAAACTCTTTGTAACTTTTACTCTAAAAATGTTTTACAGGCTTGGGAAAAATACTGATAAGCTATCTCCTAAGACATCTGCCCCTGCCTGGACTATTTGCTGATGTTTGCTCAATTTCAGTCCCCAAATCCCCCTCCCTTCTTTGTCACCTAGCAACAGCAGTCAAAGCTTTAAAAGGGAGAGCTGCTTTTGTTCTTTGCCCTTGTATTGATTAACAATGCACCAGCCCTTTCCCTTCCCAGAGAGTAAAAATAAACTTTCTCTCTGTACCTCTTCTTTTAGTTGTGAATTCTTCTATAGCCTGCATCACCAGCCAAAACCCCTAACATTTATATTTGAAATATAGAAGGGTTTGCAAAAACAATTTGGAAAATATTTTAGAACCCATAGATATAAAAGGGAGACATTGCTTTCAGCTGAAAGAAGCCCCAAATTTTGCTTAACTCTCTTGAGTGCTTGGGGGAGTCACTATTCCTTCTGCAAACTTTCCAGGCAAACCATTGTGCTTTCCCCTACTTGGTCATCTACAGTGTGCGAGTCAAGGAAGGAAATTTAAAACTGCGCTCTACTTAATCCTAATGAGCTACATTTACTGTTTCCTTCCCTCCCTCCTTTCAGTTTGTGTAAATGACAGGTTTTATGATCCTTTCAGAAGCAATTTTATGTGTTCTTGTAACAGAGTTTTTCAATCTAGAGACTATGGACTTTATGGACCAGATAATTCTTTGTTGTATTTGTGTGGGAGTGGGGTGGGGCTGTCCTGTATACTGTATTGTAGGGTGTTTAAGCAGCATCTCTGGTCTCTACAAACTCGATGCCTGTGTTCCCCTCCATCTCCCTAGTGTGACAACACATATGTCTCCATGTATTGCTATCTGTCACCTGGGGGAGCATGGGTGCCAAAATTGCCCTCATTACCAACAACTGACTTACAAGTATGTGCAAAACAAGTCCTCATAACAGCTTCTTCAATAAATGAGTGGGTCTTCAGGCAGCACATACATCTGCAACTTCAAGTTTGAGAAGAGAAAGCTTGAGGGGGGTGACTATTTGGAGGTCTGCCATATTGAGTGAAGGTGTACCTATTCTGCCAGGTGCAGATGGTAAACTTGGGGAGGAAGTTTTGATCAGATAGATTACACCAGGGATTCCACAAATTCTAACAACTGGAGTGATTCATAAGTAGAATGAGATTTGTGAAAAAGATCTGGCATTATGGCTAGAATCGCAGCAGAAGCTGCACTCAATACTCAGGAATGCTGAAGAGGGCATCCCTAACCCATGCAACCTTTCTGCATTCTTGATGTTCTCTACTATCAGGAGAATGACCTTCAAATAGAGGGCTCATGAATTTAGCAGGGTTGCTAGCTAAAAGCCAGCATCTTTCTCTGCTATCTTAGAGTTGAGTATGTTATTAAGGGTTTTCAGTGGTCTTTCTGATTGCCTGTTTCCTTCAAACCAAGTGCTAAATAAAAATACATTTTCATTTTTCCAACATTTCTGAGCCATGCAATTGCTACCTAGTTTAAAAAGAAAAATGGATTTTTCTAGGCAGTGTAGAAGAAAGTATTGCCAATTCCAGAAAAATGCATAGAAAAACTATCTCTCACCTTCATCAACACATTTTTACTTAATAGTACCCTCTTTGTATTGGGGGATCACACATCCAGACAACCCAGGAACTTTCTGCCAGGCATCTCATTTGGTTTAGCATCTGTTCCTGGTTTTAAAACTTTTAATGAAATACTTATAATGATGACATTTAAATAATTTCCACTTTGGCTCAGCCAGCATGGTTCAGTGGTTGAGTGTGGACCTATGAACCAGGAGGTCACAGTTTGATTCCCTGTGTGGGCACATGCCCAGGTTGTGGGCCCAGTCCCCAGTGGGGGGTGTGCAGAAAGCAGCTGATCAATGATTCTCATCATTGATGTTTCTATCTCTCCCTCTACCTTCCTCTCTGAAATAAATAAAAATATATTTTAAAAATAATAATTTCCACTTTGACTTTCAGCTTGTAAAAATGTGCAGTGAGCTGACTTTTCACTGTAACATGTACTTAAAAATAAATGATGCCCAGGTATTATTCCTCTCTGCTTTCCCACTCCTTTCCAAATGCAATGTAGGACCTCCCTCTTTGAAGTCTGGAATGCAGTGTGCTTCTGATAAAGCAAAGTCTTCCTGGACAGGTCTGACCAGGGCCAGCTAACTCCTCTGGCTTCAGGTGTCTGTGGAAGAAGTTTTGGGTGGACTTCCTCCCACTGGACACTTGGTGTATTGGCCAAGTGTAACATGTGCCAAGGCTGCCTGGTGCAGGAATAGGCTAAGCCACAGGTGTGAGAATGGTTGGAGTGAAGCACGGGAAATTGTTAGTGAGGAGTTTGTGAAATAAGTGAGGTAACTAGCAGCTGAGCATTCCCACGGTTGTATATATAGAATGTGGTATGAGTGCTATGGATACAATGGTTTTGTCCCTTATTGTATCACATAAATCTATAACTTTATTTAGTTTAATGTTTAGCAATCTTATTTTTTAAATAAGTCTCTGTAGCAGCAATTGTCCCAAAGTTCATGTTTAGGGAATTTCCAATTGCTAAGAAAGTTGACGGTAAACACCTAATGTTGATAATATTGGTCTGTATCCCCTTTGGGAGCCGTAGTAACACTGACAGCACGAAAGCCCAGAGATGCAAATCTGCTAAACACGTATCAGCATCCACTTTAGATGAAACTAGGCATTTTAGGAGACTTTGCTGCAAATGACAAATGAACATGGCTAGTGTTGAAGCTTGACTACTTATGTCAGATGTTTGTTCTTTTAAGTTAATTTCACTCATTTTGTATTGCAATTATTGTGCAAGTGAAAAAGGTGAAACCCTAGTAATTATAAATGCCTTGGCTTTATTAACAGTGACAATTTGTAAGCAAGGGAATGACTCCAGTTTTATATCAATCCGACCCAATGCTTTAAAGAGAAAGTATGTTACTACCAATAAATGGAATTTCATCCACTTCATGGAATCAAACTAAAACTTTTGGAAGTTCTAACAAAGGTAAAGCATCTCAGAAATTTGAAAGCTACTAGGATTTTAGTTTGTAAAAGCTCAACAGTGAACAATGAAGAGAAATGATTTGTTTGTTTTCACAGTGGCAATTCACTTAGAAATTTTGGTAAAAGCAACATTTTTATTAAATTATGGAATCTCTGAAGCAAAAATAGACTGTTGTACCCACACAATTTACAGTGGGTCCAAATAATACTCAATAATTTGTCAATAGGAATAGAAGCTAGGGCTGTCAAAATTCATTAAAATGTTTAATAAAATTAACTTTAGCAACAAAGCTGAGCTTATTATCAAACATATTTTAGCCTGATGGTCATAATTTCTCTATGCAATGCTCATCATTAATCATTTTTAGAAATGTCCAGCTTTTAAATAAGTATTTTTAAGTCAAACTAAGTATCCAGCAATCTTATAGGACTTTTTTTGTAAACATGTCTTCTAAGCATTTTCTTACACACAAAAGAATCATTTGGAGTTTCAGCAAAAAATAATGACATTGAAATGTAACCTTGCAAAAGCAAGGGAAATACTGAACAAGTTAAATAAGAAAGCAAAGGTTGGGTAGGATTGAATTTTAGAATTTTGCTTTTATTTTTTTAGAATATCTTGATTTTGGATGAAAAAATGCTCATAGGGTTTTGTTTTTAATTGGATTAATTTATATTGTAATCTATAATGGCATGGCTTTGAGAAGGCCTAATTTTTTTTTTTTTGAGAAGGCCTAAATTTTTGTAGTATTTTAATTTAGCGAGGTATTTAAAGGAATGATAGACAACATTTATTTGTTGAATTGTGTCTTATAAAAATAACTACAAAGAAAGGTACTGTATTTACCAAAAAAAATGTACTAATGAAAATATTTGGGCTGAAATAAATGCACATTTCATTATGAAAAAATATATACTTAAGACTAGACCTACACATAAAATAAAAATATTTTCTCAATTAAAGATATTATGGTGGTCTGTAAAGAAGTCGATTAGAAGTATTAACAATTTGAAATCAATTGTCCATTAAATGCAATCTATACATGCTTATAGGTAATTAAAAAACAATGATATCTTTTCAAAGATGCAGTCTTCAGTATACCAGTGGCATGACATTGGAAAAAGATATAAACAAAAATTGATGAATTTGCATGACTATATACTAGGAATGATTAATTTAATATTATTTTTTAAATATTCAAATAATAAAAATATTTTATTTATTTTGCTTTTGTATATAAAAAATGAAATATTTTATCTTTATAAAGATATTTTGTTTTTATAAAAAATTTTACTCTTGGACATGCTTTTTTGAATAGAAATATTTTGTGTCTGCAAATATAATAGATTGGTTAGTCATTAAATAATTATTACAAATATATACAATTTATGATTTTTGACATGCCATTTCACTCTCAAAAATACCCCAGTTTTCACATTAAATCCTCTGGTCATTCTATTTATGATTGTAATGGAAGCATGGTCTGTGTGTACACACATATGTATACACACAGGAGCACATGCTCAAAAAGTGGGATTCTTTTTAGAACTTGATTTCATTTCTATCTTTAATTTTTTTTGAATATGTTTTTATTGATTTGTTTTGGGGGCCGAGGAGTGGAAGAGAGTGATAGAAACATCAGTGATGTTGCAACTCAGTGATATGCCCTGACTGGGAATCGAACCAGTGACCTCTTGGTGCATGGCTCCATGCTCAACCACTGAGCCTCACCAGCTGGGCTCCACTTTTAATCTTAATCAGCAGATTTCAAGTGCTTCTTTCCTGAGTGTCATGACATTTTAAAAATGTTCATGGAGCGTTCAGGAGGTCCCAGGCCCTATGCAAAAGATAGGAATCTGAGATAAGGCCCTTATTATCAAAGAACAATTTATTGAATAAAATTATATACACACACTATATTACAGATACATTTCTATCACAAATGAATCACTGTGGGTTAAGCGCTGTAGAAGAAATTTGTGCTGGGTGTTGGTATGGCACAGATGGTAGAATGAACTGCTCCAGGAAAATGAGGGACCAGTTGGGGAATAAGTGCAGGATGAGGTGATATGTAAACTGCTCTATGTGGTTCCCAGACATGGCACTATCATGGATAAAAGCAACTTAGTTAGGCAATAACATAAGGAATATATTGCATAACACTGGGCAACGAAAGTGAGGCTTGGAGGCAGCAGCAGCTCACAGCTTGGCAGGCACGTGGAGCGGGCACATGCTACAGGTTAGGTGTCCTGCATGGTCAGGAAGTGTGTTCTCCAAGTGCGTTTTCTAGAAGCACTAGCTCTATGCAGTATAAATAGCCCTTATTACAGAAAGAAAACATTATGGTTCTGTGGTCAAATAAATGTGGGCAATGCTTGGTAATAAAAGTTTAAAGGGCAGGTTCGACTGTTGGTTATTCTTTGTCCCTATTACCCTCCTCCAGCAAAAACTTCTCCAAGCCTTCAATAGGCTGGATTTAGTATGACTTGTTTTAGCACAGAATATTTTCCTTAGGGAGCGCCTCATGCTACTGAAGACTTTGTAGGGAATCCTACTCTCAATGGAATATGGGAGATGACAGGTGCCAACGAGGGACTATATGGGGCTGGGTCCCCATATAAAAACCCCTGTTTAAACATAATTTAGGTGGAATTATGTGTATTGCAAGATTAATACAGTAGGTTCTCACTTAACATTGGCAATGGATCCTTGGAAACTGTGACTTTAAGTGAAACCACATATAACAAAACCAATTTTACCATAGAACAATTGCTACAAACAAGAATTAAGCTCCTATTGCATATTTCTGGTCACAAAAATATCACCGAATTTCTAAGTAAAGAACAAAACTCTTCTAATATTCATCATTGAAATACCTGTGAGGTATACCTACATTTTAAAGAATTAATAAAACAAGATAATGATTTTCCAATCTGCTTATTTTGGTTTAGAGTCACAAGTGGCTGGGAGCTGGTCCTGGCAGCTCAGGATCCCAGGTGTCACCAAACCCTGGACAGGATGCCCTGCCATCAAAGGGCGCCCATTTTCCTTTAAATAATAAGCTCTACCACTTTGTATTTAACCCAAATGTAATTCACAAAAATTCAGTTTGCAAATATTTTAAATCAGTTTTTGTAAATGACATTCATAGACACTATAGCGCTCTTTCATTAGCAAGTACATTTTCAACTCAAACTATCTTGGAAATCCCGAATCTGAGATGTCCCACCAGTGGCATTATAAATGTTGATCCTAGGCTCAGCTGACTTTAGCCACTCAGTAAGGTCTGTCCCAAGGTCCTTTGTGAGCTAATTTTGCTATCCAATCAATCACAATCTAATAATTGATCAGCTTTGCTGTGTTTCTCACAAAGCAGACGTATCACTCAGAAAGATTTTGTAATCCTGCAGATTTGATGGATTCGAGAGGACAAGCCAAATGACTTGTTGGCTGCTTCCGGATAGAAAATTGTCATTGGTAAAAGTACCAGAAGTGTGAGAAATTGAAAGTGTGAGAAGGCTCACTGGAACTAGCCAGGGAACAGGAAAGAAATCAGGAATGAAATTGCTTTTCATCAGACAAGGCCACCACAGACTACAGCTCTCTTTTTCATAAAACACACATTTGTTACAGAGAGGTAGGGGTCAAAATGTCTCTACTGTCCAAACAGCACACTTTTCTTTCTGTTTTTATATCTCTTTAAGAACACATATTTGGGGAGATGGGCAATAGAAGATGACATTGACTTCTAAGTAGAGGGTTATGGTGAATTTTCGCCCTTTGATATTTTCCAAGTGGTTAAAACATGGCTAATCTGATTAAGAACCCTGTTTTTCTCTTGCTTGGATCCAGAGATAACAGAGTAGTGCTTCATTTCATGTGGTGACATTTTGATGGGATAGTTTCTCATATTGCTGGAATGCAAACTTTGTCATCAGGAGCCCCTGAGATGATGTAATTCATGGAGGGTTCATCAGGTCTGGTCAGGTTTGCTGATTAGTCAGAGGATGGCATCCAGGTTGTCAGGACATTGATCGGGCTGTAAGTGTTCTTAGTTACAGAGAATCTACGCTAATAAAAGAGGAACATGCAAATTGACCGTACCTAGACTACGCCCACAAGCCACGCCCACCAGTCGATCAGGAGCGAGTATGCAAATTAACCCAACCAAGATGGCTGCAGCCACGGAGAGAGCAGGAGGCTTGGGTTATCCCCGGTGATGGAGGAAGCCAAGCTTCCTGCCCTGCCCTGGCCGGCCCTGGCCTCCACTCAAGGCTACAAAGTTTCAATTATAGAAGATAAATAAATCCCAGATACCATGGGCCTCCTCTTGGGTCTCCGGGGGGATGTGGCTGGCCTGCAAACCACCACAGGGCCCTCACCCAGGCCGCCCCACACCCCAAAGGAACCCCCACCCTAATCCAGGACACCCTTCAGGACAAACCAGCTGGCCCCCTCCCATGCACCAGACCTCTATCCTATCTAATAAAAGAGTAATATGCAAATTGACCATCACTCCAACACACAAGATGGATGCCCCCATGTGGTCAAAGATGGATGCCCCCATGTGACTCAAGATGGCCACCACAAGATGGACAACAGGGGAGGGCAGTTAGGAGGGACCAGGCCTGCAAGGAAGGGCAGTTGGGGGGGACCAGGCCTGCAGGAGAGGGCAGTTATGGGTGACCAAGCCTGCAGGGGAGGGCAGTTAAGGGTGACTAGACCTACAGGGGAGGGCAGTTAGGGGTGACCAGGAAATCAGAGGAGGGAAGTTGGGGGTAACTGGGCCTGCAGGAAAGGGCAGTTTGGGGTGACCAGGCCTGCAGGGGAGGGCAGTTAGGGGTGACCAGGGCTGCAGGGGAGGGAAGTTAGAGGCAATCAGGCTGGCAGGGGAGCAGTTAGGCACCAATCAGGCTGCCAGAAGAGTGGTTAGGGGGTGATCAGGCTCGCAGGCAGAAGTGGTTAGGGGCAATCAGGAAGGCAGGCAGGCAAGCATTTGGGAGCCAGCAGTCTTGGATTGTGAGAGGGATCCCAGATTGGAGAGGGTGCAGGCTGTGCTGAGGGACACCTCCCCCACACACAAATTTTGTGCACCGTGCCTCTAGTTATTAAATAATTCATTATAACTTTATTTTGTTAAATTATTAAATGCACTAATTAGAACATTTATTAAAGAATTAAGTATCACTAAAGGTTTATTATTAAATAATTATAAAAGATACTCCACCAAAAAAAAATAAATAAATAAATAAGACAGTTCTAATGGAGAAGTAAGCACTGTAAATCTGGAAAAAGATGACTTAGATAAAAGCTTAGGATCCTACCCTGATTGACAGTTTAATCTTGTAGAAATCTTGGAACCTCTGGTTACTCATTTGTAAAATGCATTCAATTTTTATCCATCTTAGTCTTGTTCAGGCTGCTATAACAAAAATACCATAGAATGGATGTTTTATAAACTGCAGACATTTCTCAAATTCTGGGCCTGGGAAGCTAAGATCAGTGTGCTAACAGATTTGGTATCTGGGGAGAACCTGCTTCCTGGTTCATTGACAGCCACCTTTTTCCTGTGTCTTCACATGGTCAAAAGATGGAGATAGCTCACTGAGGTCTCTTAATATGGAACTGATTTGATTCCTGGGGGATCTTCCCTCAAAAACTAATCTCTTTCCAAGGGCTCCACCCCCTAATACTATCACACTGAGGAGTAGAATTTCAACATAAGAATTTTGAGGAGACACAAAAGTTCAGTTGATAATACTGCTTTGTTAGACTTTAGTGAAAATTAAGTTATAAGCACAATCCAGAAGCGATCTGTAAACTATACATGGCAGTTAAAAATAAGGCATCCTTATTATTGAAATCACTATCATTATCGCCCTATTAGAATTTGCTTAGGACATTAAGATAGTTATACGCTTTGTGTACATTTTTATGAAATGGACAGGGTGTATAAGGATATTATACATATACTAGAGGTCCAGTGTATAAATTCGTGCATAGTTGGGGTCTGGCTGGCCTGGATCCAATCAGCCAATCATCGGATTGGCCCTGAGCCTGTCAGGAGGAAGAGACAGCTGGAGGTTGGCTGGCTGGCCTACCCTGATCAGTCTGGCTGGGGGAGGGGTTGGGGGTGATTGGCCAGCAGACCCCACCCTTGATTGGGGGGGCTATTGGAAGTGGGGCTGGACATGGGGAGGGGTCATGCAGAGTTGGCTGGCCAGTCCCACCCCTGATTGGCACGTAGGGGACCAATTGGGAGCGGTGCTGGCTGGGGGGTGGGGCTGTGGGCAGTGGGCTGGCTGACTCCACCCTCAAATAGGGTGGGGGTGTTGATAAGGGACCAGTGGCCAGGGGGAGGGGCCATGAGCAGTTGGTGGGCCAGCCCTGACCCTGATTGGAGTGGGGATGCCCATCACCAGAGATGGCTGGGGGGAGGAGCCTCAGGCAGTTGACTGGCTGGCCCCACCCCTTATTGGGGTAGGGGGGGTGATCAGGGGTGGGGGAGGCTGGGGGAGGGGCTGCAGGAGGTTGGTTAGCAGGCCCCACTCCATGATCGGCTGGTTTGCTGGCTGCAGTGGGCTTCATAGTGAATGGTCCTTATGGTGTTCTGATTGTTGGCTATATATATATATATATATATATATATATATATATATATATATATATATACTTCTAAAATTAAAAGAGTAAGTATGACCAAGCATATAAATAGACAGGGTAGGAATATGAAGGAAGAGAGTGACATTTGAAACTTTATTTGTATTATATTTTAAATTGGGACCCCTTTTCTTAATTACTTGACCACCCATCTTACTTTCAAGCCTGGCCTTGCCCTTTAATAGAGTTTGATTAAAAAATAAGTTAAAGCATGGCCTGAATGGCTCTGTGGTTCAGTATCAAACTATGACCCAGGAGGTCATGGTTTGAATCCTGATCAGGACACATGCCTGGGTGATGGGCTTGACCCCCAGTAGGGGTTGTGCAAGAGGCAGCCAATCAATGACTCTCTCTCATCATTGATGTTTCTATCTCTCTTCCCCTCACCCTCTCTGAAATCAATCAAAAAATATATTTTTTAAATAAGCTAAATTATAAAGAATAATTTGAAACCCAAGGGTGCAATATGAAGCTCCTGGATTACTTTTGGGCAAAATACATTTTAAATTACAAGAAAATAGTTCATAGACCTGAAGTAGAAAAATAAACACTTCTCAGTTCTTTCAATATAATTTTGAAATACATTTTTAGGTTGCAAAAGTTGTATCTCCAATAATATTGATAACACATTTTCTGCTCCAAATAATTGTGTCAATACACTCTATAACTTTGGACAAAGTCTTTTCCCACTTGACCTAATTTTTTTGTTCCATAAATCATGGGGTTTTGACTGAACAACTATGAAAATCTCTCTAATTAGATCTTCCCCATTATAAATAGCTACTGAATGAACTGATTTTGGAAAACAAGAGGCAGCAGGGTTGCTGCTGTGATTTGGGGAGGGACTCTCTTGGTGATGACAAGTTTGTTAATATGAAAACACACTCCCTATTCAATAAAGTGACAATAATTTATGAGAAGAAAGAACATTCATTGAGGACCAGCTGAGTTCCAGAGAGCTCTGAATAATGAAACTAATAGTAGTCATTGAGAGGTTAATATGGCCTAGACAAATACATCCATTCTTTCATTGGATTCTCACTACAATCTAGTGAAATCTCAGTTTATTACCCCTGGTTTTTAACTGAAACTACAGGTCAAGTGACTTTTTTCCCAGCTCCTCAGCCCGAAAGTGGCTGAGTTAGAGTTTGTACTCAGAACACCCTGACATAAGAACTTGTGCTATTCCCCTTTGAAACTTTTGCCTAATTCTAGCTGTGGTTTCTATCTTAAATATACCATTTCCAGTTTTATAATATCCTGATTACACAAGTTAACTGTAGATTTAGCTAAAAACAAAACAAAATATCAAAAAAACTGGATAATTAATGCCTGAGTTCTGTCTGCTGTTTCCTTTTAAAATGTATTTACACTATTTTATCAATTTCTAACCCTATTTGGTTAACAAAGAGACTTCCCTGTTATTAATACAATGTCTTGGAAAGATGACTTGTTGTTCCACTGATTACAATCTATGTCCATACCTAAGGCTGTGGACTGCTAAACATATAAAGTAGACTGCAAAAGGACAGGCAAGCCAAGCAAACATTCTACGGAGTATAAAGTGGATTTGAGATTCTACAAAGGATCTCCACATTTCACAGCAGAATAACCAAGCAAAACAAACAAACAGAAAAAACCAACAACTGGTTTTCTGGTAAGGTTCTGAGAAAAGAAATATTTGAGATAACAAAGCCAGTGAATATTCCATTTACAATTTATGTGACTGTTATACAGACCCTGTAGGTAGAGGAGCTATATTTTAGGTAAGAGGGACAGGCAGCCACTGAAGATTGGAGGACAGCAGGCAGAAAACCAAGAGGCTTCCCACATCCTCAGATATGGCATTGACTTTGATGGAGTCAGAACAGATCAGTGTTCTGGTCTTCATTGCTCAGGCCCCAAACCTGGACCTAGTACCCCGAGAAGGGCATGAACTCTAAGAACTGGATTTACTCTAGTCAATTGCAAGGAAGACTTGTATATAATTCACAACCATGTAATACATTTTCAGTTGAAACCATAACTACCAAATGGTGCTGTCAACTGACCAGCCCATTGTCTCCATGTAGAGCAGTAGTTGACAGATGTTGTTATACTTGGACAAAGCTGACACATGTGGCCACAGGCATGCAACACACACAGTAACGATGAATGTGTCCATGAACTGCATGATGAGGTTTATGCAATTCTCAAAGCACTGGCTCCAGATCTACTCCTTCTGTCCTAAAGATCCTTTAACACAGTGGTTCTCAACATTTCTAGTGCCGCGACCCTTTAATACAGTTCCTCAGATTGTGGTGACCCCCAACCATAAAATTATTTTCGTTGCTACTTCATAACTGTAATTTTGCACTGTTATGAATCATAACGTAAATATCTGTGTTTTCTGATGGTCTTAGGTTCTACAGCAGCCTAAGGTTGAGACCCACAGGTTGAGAACTGCTAGCAGAGTCTCCCAAGACCATCGGAAAACACAGATATTTACATTACAATTCATTTACAGTAACAAAATTACAGTTATGAAGTAGAAATGAAAGTAATTTTATGGTTGGGGGTCACCACAACATGAGGAACTGTATTAAAGGGTCGTGGCATTAGAAAGGTTGAGAACTACTGCACAACACTGTGACTTTACTGATATAGAAAATTCTATAGGAAAACACCATTATAAAGACATTTGGGGCTATAGTCAAAACAAATTGGGTGGTGTGTATCTGTGTGTGTGTATGTGTGTGTGTGTGTGTGTTGTGTGTGTGTGTGTGTGTGTGTGTGTTCTGGATGGTGGGAGAGCAGTGTAGCATGCAGCCTAGTGTGTTGGGGTTGGGGCTGGAGTAGAGGAAGGAGGAAGGAGGACGTCTACTGAAGGAAGGAAAGTGGGATGTAGGGGGTAAAATGCCTGCAACTTGAGATGGGAGATTGTTTATATGGGGATTATATAACCCCATATGTAAATATATTAATTGGAATCATATGTTTTACTATTGGAGACAATATTTACACAATATGGAAAAAGAGAAAACCAGAATAAGGCTTGTGATTCTTGGGGGGAATTGATAGTATCAGTGTAAACGCATAAATTAGATTGATAGGCAATCTTATAGACTAAATGGTACCTCCCCCAAATTCATATGTTGAAGTCCTAACCTCTAAAAAGAACAAATGTATTTGGAGATAGGGCCTTTAAATGTACTTAAGATTAAAAAGGGTAATATGGGTGGGCCTTAATCTAATCTGACTGGTGTTTTTATAAGAAGAAAAAATTCAGACACACAGGAAAGATGAAGGCCACATGTGCAGAGAAAAGGCCATGGGCAAGCTAAGGAGGGAGGAATGGAAGGAAACCAAACATGCTAGTACTTGATCTTGGATTTCCAGCCTTCAGAACTGTGAGCAAATAAATTTCTGTTTAAGCCACTCGATATGTGCCATTTTGCTATGGCAACCCTAGGAAGCAAATACAGAGAGAAGAACAGAAATATGGAAATGAAAATGGATGTGAATGTGAGTAGAGATAAATTTAGACATAAATACAAAGTCAACATGCATGTGAATATACATGCATACAAATTGCCTGGCTCTGTCCTCCAAGAAGTCTTAGGAACATTAGCACCCCAATAACAGTCAGAAAAACTTGATTTCTAAATATCCAGTCCTTGATTGCTAATATCATTCCCAACTGAAAGGAACTAGGCCTTTTATTAATCCTCATCTGAGGATATTTTTCCATTGATTTTTAGGGAGAGTAGAAGAGAGAGGGAAAGACAGAGAGAAATATCAATGTGAGAGAAACACATCAATTGGTTGCCTCCTGCGGGAGACCCAACCAGGGCACAGGCTGGGGAGGAGCCTGCAACCAAGGTACATGCTTTTGACTAAAATGGAACCTGAGCACTTTGGTCAACAGGCTAATGCCCTATGCACTGAGCCAAACCAGCTAAAAAGAAAGAGGCCTTTTAGAGAAATAGCTGGTTAGTGGACTGGGACAGGGAACAATACAAGACGCGCTTGACATATTTTGTTTTCCAGAAAGAAAAGGAGGGCTCAAAGAATGACAGGGGCATGATAACAAAGAGCCCATTTATTGAGGTTCTGCAATCCACATCTAAGATGGCTACCCAGTGAATAAAAATTTAAAAAATCTTGAAGCCAAACTGATATAAATTAATAAATGAGCAAATTAAATGTTGGTGAGAAATACAACATTTACATGGCTTCTAAGTAACTCCCCCAGAAATATTTATTAACCAAATGGTGTAAGAGGTAACTAAGTTTGGCAGCTATGACCTTAACTACTCAACTTGACAACATTAGTAATGGAATTAATCAATATTGTGCAATACTTAATAGAATGAAACAAGAAAAATGTGTTAATCTTGCCAAAAGCACAAAAACTGAATATAATCTTGAGGGAAAATTAGACTAACCCAATTGGAGGGACATTCTGTCACATAGTTGGTGGACAATCTTCTAACATGTCAAGGCCATAAAAACTAATGGAAGACTGAAAAACTCCTTGAGATTGATGATACTCACACGACATGACAATTACATGTAATGCATGACCCTGTTTTGGATTCTTCTACTGTAAAGTTCATTATTGGGATAACTGGTAAAACTTGAATGGGTTTGTAGGATGAAATGATGATAATGAATCAATATTAATTTCCGAATGTTGATATCATCATTTTGTAAGAAAATGCATTAAAGTATTCAGGGATGATTAGACACCATATCAACATATTTTCAAGTGGCTCAGAAAAAGGTGTTTTTGTATTGTTATTGCAACTTTTTTGCAAGTTTGGAGTTATTTCAATATGAAAACAGAAGAAAAAAAACCATAACACTGGTACAGCTCATTTATATCTCTCTCTCCATCCATCCAACCACCAATCCTTCTTCCTTTAAAGAAAGTTGCAATTAGACATGCTCTTCTTGGACTCATATTTATTATGATGTTGAACTGATGGGCTTATGGAGGGCATTACCTGGAATTGAAGAACATAAAATGCAGGTGCCTTTTTGTTGCAGAGATTGTGCTGAGTTTTTTCACCCATCTTCCATTATTTACTCTTATGATGACTCCAGGAGGCAGGGTTCTGCATCCACACTACAGACTGGGAAGATGAGAGTCTGAGAGATCCCATGACTTGTTCAAGACTAATCAGCTTTTGTGTGTCCCTGCTCAGAATTCAGTGGCTTCTGTGGCCTAGAGGTCTTCCTGTAGTTTAGGTGAAACTTCAGTCAAAGAATAAGATTCTCTGAAATCTTTTTGTTATGCTAAAGATGTGAGAACTAAGGAATAGACTTCTGAGCAATTGCTGAAGGAGACAATACATTTCTGTGGGAAGAGACAGAAGATGGTCATTCAAAAAAGAGTTTTTGCCTTGATTCTGTCAGGTATTTTGTGTGTGTGTGTGTGTGTGTGTGTGTGTGTGTGTGTGTGTGTGTGTTTTGTTTTATAATTATTTAGGCCATTCAGAGTCAGTTTCCTTATTTGTAAAATTGGTACAACCACCTGACCCATAGTTACATTCTGTGGTTTAAAGAATACATGAGATGAGTTAAAAATTGTTTTACATCTTTAAAAATGCTACATGACACAATACTTTTTATTCAGGTATGAATTGTCTTTGTAATTAGGGTACAGATTAGATGAAGGGAAAAATCCTTCCTTTTTGAATGGGTCTATTCACAGTCTGGTACTCTCTTGCTCTGACATGTCCCCTCCCTTCACCATAGGATGAGAATGCCAGGTGAGCAGCTCATTCCAGGAGGAAGATGAGAGATTTGGAGGGGGTCCAGTTTGCTCATGTTTGACATCCAGCCATTTCCTTGTAGATTAAGGCACAGAGAGCTGATCCCCAGGCACATGGGTGTGCCCAGAAGCAGGGACCACCAGATAATTTGCTTCCCACAGAGAGCTAAGCTCAAGAACGCACCATTTAAAGCCCCTAAATGAACCATGTTTTTTCTAATAAGGAATGCCGACATAACATGAAGTAAAAGGCAACATTTGCATAACTTTATGATAGAACCAGAGGCTTCCAAATTACTTACATATCTGCCAGTTCCCTGTTGACCATTTCCTTTAGATTCCCAGTTCTTAGAGCAACTGGAGACTTCATTTCAGAAATAATGGACTAGGAAATGCAGCAGCAACAACTCAGGACGTCCCAAGACTAAACTTGCAGTTGAAATCTATCCCATTGCACACAGTGCTAGAGCTCAGAGGAAAAATAAAGAACTATACATACCTGTGACCTAACATTCTACACCTAAGTGAAAGCAATTAAGTCGACTAAGAGCTTTTCTCTGGGATTATGGGAGCTGAACTCCTTTTATTTTGGGGGGTTGGGGAGAGGGTTTCTATTTTTCATTGTAACTTTTTTTTCACTGTAATTTTTATACCTTATTTACCTCCAATAATATATGCACTTTAGAATTTAGTAAATTATTGTTATACCTACAATGTGTAATGATGTTGTAAATCTCCCTTTAAAATTTTAGAAGTAATTTCACCAAAATTCTTTTTACATCCCATGCATCCTCTATGTAGTGCTATCTTTTTAGCAGCAAAATAGATGTGTTTTTCTTGAGTATAACATGTAATATTAACTTTTAAATTCCATTCCTCGCTAACGGATTTTGAATGGCCATATTGCAGGTAAAATCAGAAATGTTTCAGCCTTTCTTTTGAAAGTAAAGAAATCTTGTTTTAAGGGAACAGGTGTTAAAGCTCATATTCTGACCAAACTGTCCTTCCCAGCAATTGCATTCTAGCCATAGAATTGCTCATGTGATTGAAACTGCCCCAGATTCCTTTGTTTACCACTTCTTGGTTAAGAATTGCAATGCAGGGGAATAAGAAATTTACATAATAAATTCCCTGATGATTTATTTTTTAAATTGAATCTGGTGTATATATGGATTAATTTGAAAAAATGGGACAAAGAATCAGGGTACCTATGTCTGGCTCTGTCATCAAAAAGCTGTATGAATTTGTCCATGCCTGCTTGATCCATATTAATATGAAAGAATTTTAATAATGTATGTTGAGTGAAAAAGGTGAAACAGAATAAAATTTATACTCTAATCATGAGCATATTCAAGTCCCTAACTGTAAGAAGATGAGTATAGAAGTAAATCTTTATAACATGAAAGTATTCATTAATGTACTAAATACTTACAAAATCAGCCTCCACTCAATCATCCATCTCTACTTAACTTTTCCACTCATACACCAAGTTTGTGTAAATCATCTCTAAGTGATTTCCAAATGTTGCATCTGACAATACAGTGTAAATGTAAGGTGAATAAATCACAAAATGGAATTGCATCTCTTCCAATATGTGCATCATTTCATGGATCCTTGTTAGTAACATTGGAAAATCACTCAAATCACACCCAAATCTTTAGCAATCAAGTATTAAAAGGAAGGAAGGAAAGAAGGAAGGAAGGAAGGAAGGAAGGAAGGAAGGAAGGTAAGAAGGAAGGAAGGGAGGGAGGGAGGAAAACACACAAAAAATAACATGTTTGGCACTGTAACAACAATCAAAAAAGATTAAGTAAAGCCTTGGGCAAATTGTGGTACTACTTGTGAGGTTCGCGGGGCAGGGAACAAAGACAGAGAGTCCAGGCCAGTCTAAAGGAAGTTTAATCTTGCACTTCCGGGCAAGGTTCACCGGTCCTGAAGGTAGGGCCAGAGAAGTCACGCTGGGTGGGAGCTGAGGCACTTTTTTTATACAGGTGTTCAGTGAGGGCGGTGGACCATGAGCTGAGGGGGATTCCAGAGGAATTCTGGAATTCCTCTGACCTAACATCCAGGCCTTTTGGTGATAGGGGGCACCAAAATTGTCCTGGCTACTTCCTGCTGACCAGGGGCAAAAAGGGAGGGTTTTTTTAAAAGGCCAAGGTCAGGCAGAGGCAGGTCAGAGGGCAGCTGAGTGTAGGGATGGAGCAGGAGCTGGTTTACAGTCACCCGTGACATCTCTGCGATCCGGGAGTGGATGAATTTGAGGAAGCAGGGGGCTAGGAGAAAAAAGACACAGAGGAGAGTTAGGGGCCTTACCATCGGTAGGATCCAGGTAGCTAAGGGGCTTTGGAACCAGCCAAAAAGAGAGTTGTCCCAGGAGTGTCTTACATGTAGCTCTTCATTCAGCATGGTCAGGGTCTGCACGTTCTGTTCCACCATCCCAGATTCATTGATGTAGTAGCAGCATACTTTCTGGAGGAATCACAAGTTCCCCCTTTTTCTGAAGTAAGAAGGTCTAGGGCCCATCAGTTCTGTAGGGTCACCACTGCTAAGGACGACAGGTGCAGCAGCATGATTTCCCCAAGAGACTGGTTGGTGAAGTCTCGAGAGCGATCCTGTTGAGTCACTCGGGAGGTAAAAGCTGGTCCTGAGGCTGCCACTGCATCACTTGTCTGGTTTTGCTGCTTTTCTTGGCCTGGAGCTGAAATACAACTGAGACCTAGATGTTATTTTTAGGGGGGAAAAGAGTAGGGGTCTCAGTTGTCTCACTAGTGATATGAAAGGAAAGAATAGGTTACCCTGGGGGTGAGGTTCTTGTTTTCCCAGTTTTGCCCCTTGTTGGGCATCCACAGGTTTCTTGTGGGTCCTGAAATAGGGTTTCAAAATAGGTAGAGCAGTGGCTAGGCCCCCTATGGCAGTTCTAACCCCTGCTGTGATGCCAAGGGTTAATCGGAGAGGGATGATCTGGACTCCTCTGTTGTGTCAGATATGGTAGGTTACGGGGACAGGTAAAGACTGATTATTGGGGCTGCATCTACATTGGGTGAGAGAAAGATGAGAGTACAGGTTCCTGTCCAGTTGGTCGGGAGGCAGATGTATGTGTTCCCACAGAGGAAGGAAAATCCCTGATCATGGAGACAAGCTGAAAGGTGTAGAAGAGGTGGACTAAAGGGTATGAGGTTCCTTTTCCCAGTTCCGTACTCCAAGCTGAGAGGGTAGTCACCATGGCGCTACCAATAAGGGGTGACAGATGAGTGATTGAGATTGTATTGCAGTGAAAGTGAGAGGGAAAGGGGAGGGAAGGAGTAGTGGAAGCCAGGGACCTGGATGGTTGGATAAGACACTGTGTTAGACACTGTGAATATTCTAGTTTAGCTTAAGAAATATCCAGCAACCTTGTCCTGCCAGACTTGGAGACTGAAGCCTCACTTTCTTGCTCAGAGTAAAATGGTCCTTGTACAATTCTTATAAATAGTTAATTTAGAATTTATTTCCTTCTTTCAACATTTCTCTTTTCCTTCTCATCACATACTCAACCTTCACAAATTTCACATTTTCAAATTAGCCTTCAAACCTTCTTTCTATGTCCTTCAAAAATTCATAACCATGCCTCAGACCTTCCATTAAGTATAAAAGGCAGAGGGAAGAGGGAGCAGGCCCACAGCCTGTTCCGAGGCCTCTAGCCACTTGGATTTTAAACCTCCGCATTTTTCCTAGAAATAATGATCATAGAGGAGATAAGGAGATAAGGTCTTTATAGTCCAAGGAATGGCTCGGCCTTGTGGGGTGAGAGAGTGAGGGGGAGATGCCAGAAGGGTATCCCGGAGCTTAGAAAAAGCCTGGTGAACAAGGAAGGGTGAGGAGAGGGGCCTTACTGGTGTTTCTTTAGCAGCCTGGTATAGGGCCTTAGCTAGGAGAGCAAAGTTTGGGACCCAATGGCGGAAGAATCCTACTAGCCCTAGAAAAGACAAGATCTGTTCAGCAGAAGTGGGAGACTGTAGGTCTCATATTGCCTGTGCTCAGTCAACTGTCAGTCCTCGGGAATTGGGTGTCAGACAGATCTCCAAGTAAGTGACAGTGGGGGCTGACAGTTGTGCCTTGGCAGGAGACACACGGTATCCTTTGTCCCCGAGAAAATTGAGGAGGGTGGCTGTCTGTCTCTGAGAATTGTCTAAAGAATTGTACAAGGACAATTTTAGTCTGAGCAAGAAAGTGAGGCTTCAGTCTCCAAGTATGGCAGGACAAGGTTGCTGGATATTTCTTAAGCTAAACTAGAATATTCACAGTGTCTAACCTCTTATCCAACCAATTGCAGAGAAGGAGATCATCTACATACCAGAGAAGAGTGAGGATTCTAGGGCTGTCGTCGAGGAGACAGGGAAGGGGCCTGGTGGCCAGCGGGCAGGTGGATTTGCTGTCAATACCCATGACTGAGATCATGGAAGGGAAAAGGGGCCCTGAAAAGGAGGGCAGGACAGAGAAGGTAGCCCCCATGTCGACCAGGAAGGAGACCAGCTTACTCACTACCTTGAGCATTACCCTGGGCTTGGAGAGGGTGATGGGGATCGTTGAGTTCGGTCATCTTCCTTTGGCCAGTCCCAGCATGGCCAGCGGTGGGTCATGACCTGGAAGGGCGGCCCCTCTACACTGAGATGCAGAGGGCCCATCACTTTTCCAGGGGCAGTCACTTTTCCAGTGGCTGCTTTGACCACACGCTGGGCAGGGCTTGGTTGGAGCCTGAGGCCGGGGGCACTGCCTTCCCAGTGGGCTTCGTTTCTGCACTTTGAAGCATCCTCCAGGTGTTAGTCCTCTCGTTGCACCCCCACCAGGCATAGCCCCCTTGGGAACATGCGAGGCTTCCATTGGTCATAGGGCTACAACCAGGGCTTGGGCTTGCAGGTTTACCTTCTGTCGAAGGTGGGCTTCCTAATCTGACTATGCCTGTTCCTCACGCATTAAAAACCTTAAAGGCCATGTTCACTAGATCTCGGACTGGGGTCTGAGGGCCATCCTCAGCCTTTTTTAACTTTTTCCAATTGTGAGATGAAGTGGGTGGCTAGCTGGGGCCAATTTACAAGATGAAGTGGGTGGCTACCTGGGGAAATTCTAAAATAGAAAGTTGGGTGGTGGAGAATGGGGAAGGGAGCAGACACTGGGCAGAAGAAGCTGTGGGGAGAGGGCCTGGGTAGGAATACGGATGAGTTGGAGGGGAGGAAAGATTTTTCAGGGGGTTCAGATAAGGCAGAAAGTGGAGAGGTGTTGGTAGGTAGAAGAGGTTTCTCGTGAGCAAGGAGAACCTGGGCTGTGGAACAGGAGGAGCAGAGGGAGGAACGGGAGTGCAGATAGAAAAAGGCCTGGACATGTGGGACCTCAGGCCACTTCCTGGTTTGCCTGCAGAAATTACTGAGGTCAGTAAGGATGTTAAAATCGAGAGTCCCGTTCTGGGGCCATTTAGACCTGTTGTCAAATTCATACTGAGGCCATGCCACGTTACAGAAGTAAATGAGGTGTTTAGGATGCAGATCCTGGGACAGGCCAAGCTTAGCCAGATTGGTGAGCAGGCACCCTAGAGGTGTGCTCGGATTAGGTTTTTAGAATTTTGATTATCCATGCTCGATAACTGAGGTCAGTAGCCAAGGCTAAAGGACCAGTGTCCCAGTCGTTCAGACAAGGCTATGGACAGGGACCTGAGGGACGTCAGGGTTTGGATGGAGACCAAAAGGCCAGAGAACCGAGGGGGGGGCAGGGACATCTCCGTTACCTCCAAAGGTTCAGAACCCCTCTTAGAGGGGTCTGGAGGGCTATGCCTGGAAGGCAATCTCTGACATGGGCCACGGTTTATGGACAGAGATGCGGGACAACTGTCAGGGATCAGCACGGGCCGGGACTTACCACTGACGCTGTTGAGCCGGGGGAGAAGCCGGTGGATCCTAGAGAGAGAAGATAGGGCAGCACCCCAGACCATGAACAGTCAGATGGAGTGCTCTCACCCTTCCGGGTTTCAGCACCAAATATGAGGTTTGCGGGGCAGGGAACAAAGACAGAGAATGCAGGCCAGTCAAAAGGAAGTTTAATCTTGCACTCCTGGGTGAGGTTCACCAGTCCTGAGGGTAGGGCCAGAGAAGTTGTGCTGGGTGGGAGCTGAAGTACTTTTTTTACACAGGTGTTCAGTGAGGATGGTGGACCATGAGCTGAGGGCGGGTGGAATTTCTGCCACGGGCAGGGGTTCCAGGAATGGAGCCAATATCTGCATCACCATTTGCCTGGAGCACTGGTCTGTCACGGGTTCCAGGAAGGAACCAGCATTTGTGTCGCCATCTGTCTGGTGCACTAGTCTGTTATCTGTGTCACCATCGGTTACATGCATCGGCTTCTGGAATTCCTCTGACCTAACACTACTGACTGGTTTTGTTTGTTTGTTTACCTATGGGCACTGTAAGTTCCCTTGAAAATGGCAAATGTGAAGTGAAGGTTACATACCATGCAAATATTTTTTTAAATAAAATAAAAAATATATCATGACTTTATTCTTTGTTCATTCATAGATTTAGAACTTAGGACAATTAAAATCTATATTTTAGAAGTGTAAAAGAAAAATGCATAGTTGCATACATAGTTTCATCTTCCCAATGTTTTTCTTTTTCTTTAAATGAAATTGTGCTACCTGTTTTAAATGTTTTTACTTTTAATGGCCTGGTACCAATTACATTCAAATAAGGAAGATCTTGATCTCCTGTATAGAAATATACATACACCATACACACATATGCAGATTTCCAATGGAGACAACACACACATTTTCTGGCTTTTTCCCATTCAAGTCCAGAGTCAACCCCACTTCTTCCTCATCTCCAACATGGGGAATGCAAATGCAGTGCACTGGGGACAGATAGATGAGGAGGCACGGTCATCATTTCAGAGGGCACTAGGAATTCCTAGCTATGCTCAAGTATGTAAAAATAGAAGCAAGAGGAGCCAGTGCTGAGGGAATTCATGGAGTTATACTCTGAGTGAATTTTTAGTGATTCGGACTCAAAGACTGCATCCTTTGATTAATTGGCAAGGATAATTGGCCTGTGATGTGAACTGCATGGGACAGGCAAGAGGATGATAGTGTAATCTGGAACCTGGAGAACGAAGAATTTGACCTGCTGAACATGTTTCATGTTTTCATCATTGAGGGCATTCATATATATATATGTGTGTGTGTGTGTGTGTGTGTGTGTGTGTGTGTGTGTGTGTGTGTGTGTGTCTGTGTGTGTTTAATTTCAGAGAGGAAGGGAAAGGGAGAGAGAGATAGTAACATCAATGATGACAGAGAATCATTCATCTGCTGCCTCCTACACGCCCCCTACTGGGGATCTAGCCTGCACCCCAGGTATATACCCTTGACCAGAAACAAACCCTGAACCCTTCAGTACACAGGTCTATGCTCTATCCAGTGAGCCAAAACAGCTAGGGATTGAAGGCATTCTTGAGATAATAATGAGAACACACTGTGTTCATTTCTAATATAGTAAAATCTACAAAGTTATAACTTTCTATTGTGTGAGCACATAGTTAGCATATCATATTTGGATATTGCAACAGGTCTAAAGGAAAGATTATTGCAATCTTATTTTAGATTTCCAGCCATGCCAGGGGACCCACCCTTGCCTAATGAAGGCAGTATTCTAGTGCCAGAAGGGCACAAACAAGGGTTATTTCTTTCCAGGTTGATTCTGACAGTCCTGGGTCCAAATCTCCAAATCTTCATATCTTAATTCAGTATGTACTAGTCATATGACTAGACTAAGCCACTTAATCCCATTATAAATAAAATGGATTAATAAGAGCTCTTTATTATTTCAAGGTTAAAGTGATATATATACACACACACACACACACACACACACACACACACACACACACACATATATATATATATATATATATTAGTGTTTAGCATATAACAAGTGCTTATAGTATTATTTTTATTAGACTCAGGAAAAATGTGAGTTTAAGAGCAAATCAGCAGCAAGAAATGTTTTAGTGAAACCCAGTATGGGAGGAGAAACCAAGATGGCGGCATAGGTGAACACCTAAACTGCTGCCTCGTACAACAATTTCAAAACTGCAGCTAAAAGACAGAATGGACATCATCCAGAACCACAGGAAAGCTGGATGAGTGGAAATTCTACAACTAGAAGGAAAGATAGGGGCACACGGAGACTCAAAGGAGCTGCAAAGGCTGAGGTATGGAGACACGCGCGCGGAGAAGACGGGCGATTGAATGCCTGGCTAGCTTTCTCTAGTGGAAGAGAAACAGAAGCTCCTGACTGCACTGAACCCCAGTTCTGGGCGAGACCCTGGGGCCCCAGACTCATACAGGGGGAGTCTGGACTGTCGGGAAAAGAGAGGAGCTCATGGAAACTCAGGGAAGCTGCGAAAGGCAGAGGTCTGAAGGCATGCGCACAAGTGCATGCAGAGAGAACTGACTGCTGAGTGTGCTGCTGGCTTTCCTAGTGGGAGGAAGATGGAAGCTCCTGACTGCACTGAACTCCAATTCCGGGTGAGAATCTAGGAATCCAGATTCATTGGGGGGAGGAACTGGACTATCTGGCAGCGGGCAAAACTCAAGGGCAGCTTTCTCTCAGAGGTTCTTGCAGTGATTACCAAGGGACACTGAGACCCAGGGCCCTATAGGGCAGGACCGAGGGGAAGCCAAGGCTGTCTGCTCAGCCCTGAGACTCTGCCCCATCCAAGCTGATCACAGAGGCTTTTGCAATTTTGCAAGTCTTGTCTCATAAGGGTGTCTCCAGCACAGAAGTTCTCCTGGCATAGACACAGCTAATCCTCACAGCCAATTGGCCTGGAGGTAAATTCCTCCCAGTGATACCAACAACAATCAAGGCTTAACTACAACAAGACTCTACACATAGTCCACAAAGGGGTGCACCAAGAGTGTCCACCTCAGGTAACTGGGGAGGCTGAGCCACTGGGCCCTATAGGACACCTAGCACACAGAGATCTCTACCAACTTAGAGAAGCAGCGAAAATGCGGAGACAAAGAAACAGATCACAAACGAAAGAAATGGAAGAAAGCAAATGACTGGATATAGAGTTCAAAACCACGGTTATAAGGTTTTTCTAGAGTTTCCTAGAAAAGGCTGATAAATTTAGCGAGACCCTCGAGGATATGAAAAAAAAACAATTAGAAATTAAACATACACTGACTGAAATAAAAAAGATATTATACAAAGACCTAACAACAGATTAGAGGATCGCAAGAATCAAGTCAGAGATTTGAAATACAAAGAAGCAAAAAAATCACTCAACTGGAAAAGAAAAAAAAGAATCCAAAAATTTGAAGATAGTGTAAGGAGCCTCTGGGACAACTTCAAGTGTACCAACATCAGAATTATGGGGGTGCCAGAAGAAGAGAGAGAGCAAGATATTGAAAACCTATTTGAAGAAATAATGACCGAAAACTTCCCCCACCTGGTGAAAGAAATAGACTTACAAGTCCAGGAAGCACACAGAACCCCAAACAAAAAGAATCCAAAGAGGACCACACCAAGACACATCATAATTAAAATGCCAAGAGCAAAAGACAAGGAGAAAATATTAAAGGCAGCAAGAGAAAAACAGTTAATTACCTACAAGGGAGCACCCATAGAACTGTCAGCTGATTTCTCAACAGAAACTATGCAGGCCAGATGGGAGTGGCAAGAAATATTCAAAGTGATGAATAGCAAGAACCTACAACCAAGATTACTCTACCCAGCAAAGCACTCATTCAGAATTGAAGGTCAGATAAAGAGCTTCACAGATAAGAAAAAACTAAAGGAGTTCATCACCACCAAACCAGTATTATATGAAATGCTGAAAGGTACTCTTTAAGAAGAGGAAGAAGAAGAAAAAGATAAAGATAAAAATTATGAGCAAGAAATACATATCTATCAACAAGTGAATCTAAAAATCAAGTGAATAAAAAATTTGATGAACAGAATAAACTGGTGAATATAATAGAATCAGGGGCATAGAAAGGGAGTGGACTGACCATTCTCAGGGGGAAAGGGGTGTGGGGGTGCAGGAAGAAACTGGACAAAGGTCGTACACCTATGGATGAGGACAGTGGGGGGAAGGTAAGAGCAGAGGATGGAGTGGGAACTAGGTGAAGGGGAGCTAAGGCGTGGGGGGAAGAGGAACATTTGTAATAATCTGAACAATAAAGATTTATTAAATTAAAAAAAAAAAGAAACCCAGTATGGTTCTTTTAAAAAATATTTTAAATACTTTTTTCTTTATTGATTAAGGTATTACATATGTGTCCTCATCGTCCCATTGCCCCCTCCACCCCTGCCCCCGCCACTCATGCTCTCATCCCCCTGTTGTCTGTGTCCATTGGTTAGGCTTATATGCATGCATTCAAGTCCTTTGGTTGATCTCTCCCCCTTAACCCACCCTCTCCTACCCTCCCTTCGAGGTTTGATGATCTGACCTATGCTTCTCTGTCTCTGGATCTGCTTTTGTTCATTAGTTTATGTTGTTCATTATATTTCATAAATGAGTGAGATCATGTGATATTTATCTTTCTCTGACTGGCTTATTTCGCTTACCATAATGCTCTCCAGTTCCATCCATGCTGTTGCAAATGGTAAAAGTTCTTTCTTTTACACTGTAGCATAGTATTCCATTGTGTAGATGCACCACCGTTTTTTAATACACTAATCTTCTGATGGACAATTAGGCTGTTTGTAAATCTTAGCTATGGTGAATTGGGCTGCTATGAACACAGGGTGCATATATCCTTTCTGATTTGTGTTTCTAGTTTCTTGGTATATATTCCCAGAATTGGGATCCTGGGTCAAATGGGAGTTCCATTTTTAGGTTTTTGAGGAAACTCCATACTGTTCTTCACAGTGGTTGCACCAGTCTGCATTCCCACCAGCAGTGCACGAGGGTTTCTTTTTCTCCACGTCCTCCACCAGCACTCAGGTTTGTTGATTTGTTAATGATAGCCATTCTGACAGGTGTGAGGTGGAACCACATTGTCGTTTTCATTTGCATCCCTTGTGTGGTTAGTGACTCTGAGCATGTTTTCATGTTTCTTGGCCTTCCTTATGTCTTCTTTCAAAAAGTATCTATTTAGGTCCGGTTGCCCATTTTTTGATTGAGTTGTTTATCTTCCTTTTGCTAAATTATGTGAGTTCCCTGTAATAGTTAGAGATTAAACCCTTATCAGAGATAACATTGGCAAATATGTTCTCCCATGCAGTGGGCTTTCTTGTTGTTTTGTTTATTTTATTTTATTTCTATTTTATTTTTTTGCTGTGCCAAAGCATTTTATATTGATATAGTCCCATTTATTTATTTTCTCTTTAGTTTCCATTACCCTAGGAGCTGTATTGGTGAAGAAATTGTTTTGGCATAAGTCTGATATTTTGCTGCCTTTGAATTCCTCTAGTATTTTTTATGTTTAAGTACTTTATCCATTTTGAGTTTATTTTTGTGTATGGTATAAGTTGGTGGTCTAGTCTCATTTTTTTCCATGTATCTGTCCAATTTTCCCAACACCATTTATTGAAGAGACTGTCTTGGCTCCATTGTATGTTCTTGACTCCTTTGTCAAATATTTATTGCGCATAGTGGTTTGGGTTGATGTCTGCATTCTCTAGTCTATTTCATTAATCTATATGTCTGTCTGTTCTTGTGCCAGTACAAGACAGTTTTGAGAACAGTGGCTTTGTAATACAGCTTGATACCTGGTATTGAGATTCCCCAACTTTGTTCTTCTTTCTCAGGAATGCTGCAGCTATTTGGGGTCTTTTTTTATTCCAGATGAATTTTTGGAGAGTTCGTTCTAGGTCTGTGAAATATGCCATTGGTATTTTAATGGGGAGTGCATTGAATGTATAGATTGCTTTGGGTAGTATGGACATTTTAATGATGTTGATTCTACCAATCCATGAGCATGGTATGTTCTTCCATCTGTTTATGTCTTCCTCTATCTCTTTTTTCAGTGTCCTGTAGTTTTCTAAGTACAGGTCTTTTACTCTTTAGTTAAGTTTATTACTAGGTATCTAATTTTTTTTGGTGCGATCATAAATGGGATTGCTTTTTTAGTCTCTCTTTCTGTAAGTTCACTATTGGTGTGTAGAAATGCCATAGATTTCTTGGTGTTTAATTTTGTATCCTGCTACATTGCCAAATTCATTTATTAAGTCTAATAGTTTTTTTGATGGAGTCTTTAGGGTTTTCTTTGTACAGTATCATGTCATCTGAAAATAAGGACAGTTTTACTTCTTCTTTTCCAATTTGGATGCCTTTTATTTCTTCTTCTTGTCTGATTTCAATGGCTAGTACTTCCAGTACTATGTCGAACAGGAGTGGTGAGAGTGGGCATCCCTGTCTTGTTCCTGTTCTTAGGGGAAATGGTTTTAGTTTTTGCCCATTGCGTATGATGTTGGCTGTGGGTTTGTCATATATGGTTTTTATTATTTTGAGATATGATCTTCTATTCCCACCTTGCTGAGAGTTTTTTAAATTACAGTTGATGTGTATTATATAGTTTCAGATGTACAATGACATGATTAGACATTTATATAACTTACAAAGTGTTCACCCAGATAAATCTAGTACCCATCTGACATCATATATAGTTACTAGAGGCCTGGTGCCCGGATTCATGCACCAGTGGGGTCTCAGCCTGGCCTGCAGGGATCAGGCGGACACTGACTCTCTGACATCGAGGGTCCCGGATTGCGAGAGGGCGGTTCTCGGGTGATGCACCCCAGAATCAGGCTCCCTCCTCTCTGGTTCTGGGTGTGTCACCTGAGAACTGCAGCTGCCAAGTCATCCTAGCTCTGCAGCTCCTGTGTTGAGCATCTGGCCCCTGGTGGTCAGTGAGTGCCATAGCTACCAGTCAGACAGTTGAATGGTCGCTTAGGCTTTTATATGTGTAGATTACAATATTATTATGTTCCCTATGTTGTACTTTGTATCCCTGTGACTATTATATTACTACCAATTTGTAAATCCCTTCACCTTTTTCACCCATCTCCCAAACTCCCTTCCATCTGGCAACCTTCAAAATATTCTCTGTGTCTATGAATCTGTTTCCATTCTGTTTGTTTGTTTATTTGTTTTAATTCCACATATAAATGAAATCATTTGGCATTTATTTTTCTTTGGCTGACTTATTTCACTCAGTGCAATACGCTCTAGGTTCATTCATGTTGTTGCAGATGGGAAGATTTCATTCTTTTTTATGGTTGAATAATATTCCATTAAATCATATAGCACTTCTTTATCTATTCATCCATTGATACACCCAGGTTTCTTAGATATCTTGGCTATAGTAAATAACTAGTGGCCTGGTGCAAAAATTAATGCACATTGAAAGGAAATTAATTAGAAGTATTTTAATATCGCTACTCACTGTTTCTCTATAATAGAAGTGTCAACCACATTCATGATTGAAAATGACAGATGGAAACACATGTGTGAGATTGGCGGCAGCAAGAGCTTTATATGCATGAGTCAACTTAGCCTTTTATAGACATAGAATAAACTTGCTTAATTAGACCTGCTTTCTTATTTAGCTAAACTTTCTCCAGCCCTGTGAAGCACCCCAACTTCTCTTTCAGGTAATTGTCAGCAACACATCAATAAATATCAACACAAAGCAGATTATTATTATAGATCACACAGGGAGAACAAAGAGTAAAATATTTAACTGCAGCAGTTTGGCTATATTCTGCTCAGTGAGAAAACCTGAAGTCATTTTCAAGGTCCACCATTTCTTACTTCTTTTCAATTGGGTCAAGTTTCTAAGCTTTCTAAATCTCCATTTTCCAGCTAATGAAAAGAAAATAGGATTCTACTGAGTCTCCTATCTCCCTACTCTAGGACTTCTGTGAGGATTAAATGAGATGAGGCATGGGAAAATGCTTTACAGACATTTGGTTACAGTATAAAGTGTTTCCACCTGGCTATAAAGCAAGTTGTGTTCTTGGGCTGAACAAACCCCAAGGAGGCTCGTCTCTAGGGAGAGGAAATCTGGTGTTGTTATGTGACGTCATTACCCTGATGGTCGAACACTTAGCACATTAGCCTTTTATATATATAGATGCTGCTATGAAAATATGAATGTATGTCTTTTGGATTTAATATTTGGGGTTTCTTCGGATAAATACTTAGAAGTGGAATTGCTGGAGCCTGTGTATCTTTCAATCTGAAGTGAGTCTCTTGTAGACAGTATATGTAAGAGTACTGTTTTGTTGTCCATTCAGCCACTGTATTTCTTTTGATTGGAGCATTTAATTCATTTGTATTTAAAGTAACCAATGATGGATATGCATTTTTTGTTATTTTATTATTTATATTTTTATGATTATTTTTCTTCTTCTTCTTCTGATTAAAGAAGACCCTTTAACACTCCTTGTAATACTTGTTTGGTGGTGATGAACTCCTTTAGTTTTTTTGGTTTTGTTTCTTTTTAAATATTTTTATTGGATTTGTTAGACAGAAGAAGGGAGAGGGATATATATCAAGAAACATAGATGTGAAAGCAGAACTTCAATCAGCTACCTCCTGCACACCCCCATCCAGGGATGAAGCCTATAAACCAGACATGTGCCCTGACTGGGAAACAAATCAGCAACTCTTTAGTGCATGGGATGATGCCCACCCAACTGAGCCACACCAGCCAGGGCTTTGTTTTTGTTTTTTGTCTGGGAAGATCTTTATCTGTCTTTCCATTCTAAACAATAATTTTTCTTGATAGAGTAATCTTAGTTGCACATGCTTGCTTTATATCACTTTGAATATTTCTTGCCACTCCCTTCTGGCCTGCAAAGTTTCTGTTGAGAAATCAGCTAACAGTCTTATGGGAACTCCCGTGTAGATAACTAGCTGTTGTTCTCCTGCTACTTTTAAGATTCTCTCTTTGTCTTTGACCTTTTGTATTTCCATTATGATGTGTCCTGGTGTAAGCCTCTTTGTGTTCATCTTGTTTGGGACTCTCTGTGCTTCCTGGACTTGTATGTCTATTACTTTTTCTATATTAGGGAAGTTTTACATCATTATATTTTTTAATTGGTTTATAATTTCTTGTTCTCTTTCTCTTTTCCTTCTGGCATCCCCATGATGGGAATGTTGGAATGCTTAAAGTTTTTCTGAGAGGGTCCTTACAGTAGCTTCATATATATATATATGTGTGTGTTTTCTACTTCCTTTTCTCCTGAATGTCTGATTTGATTCTCTGCTTCCTGCTTCATCTACTCTCTATTTTTAATTCTCTGTAATGTATTATTTATTTCTGAATTTTTTTGTGTGTGTTTTCTATCTCCATTTTTATGTTTCCTATCTCTTTGTTGAAATTCTCACTAAGTTTCTCTACTCTTCTTTTAAGTTAATTGAGCATCCTTCTTAAAAGTAACTGTTTTTAACTCTGCATCTAATACACTGCTTGTATCAATTTTATTTAGTTGTTGTTTTTTTTAATTTTGCTCTGTTCTTTCATTTGGGACATGTTTTTTATATATTTTTTTTTTGTCTCCTCATTTTGGCTGACTTCCTGTGTCTGTTTCTGTGCCTTAAGTTGAACTGATATATCTCCTGGCCTTGGTAGTGTGGCCTTATGTAGTGTAAACATCATGTAGGGCCTAGCAGCATAACTTCCCCAGTTACCTGAGGGTGGCACTTTAGGTGAACAACTACCCTGTGTAGGTTGTGTGCACCCTCCTGTTGTAGTAGAGCCTAGGTTGCTATTGGCAGGTCAATGGGACAGATTTGACCCTAGGTCCACAAGCTGTGAAGACTGGCAGTAATCACCATGGAGGATCTGCTATGCAGGGTCTGAACCCATGGAGCAGTACTCACTCTAGAGACTTCAAGTACAAGGCAGGTCCACCCCTTAAGTGTGTCAGTTGTGGAGGTGGTTGGGTGATGCATCAGTGTGGTCTGAAGCTGCCTACCAGGTGCCTCCTGGGAGGTTCAGGTCAAGGTCAGCCACCACCTGTGCCCTGCCCTGGATCACTCAGCATGAGCTACAAAGCAACATGGAGGTAGCTGCTATTTGTGCTGGATTTGCAGGTATTTGGGAGAGGCCAAGCTGTGAACCAAGACCAGCTGCTGCTAGAGTCCAACCTTGGGCAATTTAGTAAGAGGTACAGGGTATGCAGAGGCCAGATGCTGCTTGTTTGAGATATTTTAGGAAGGTTGGCTACATGAAGCAAGATAGTTTATTTGTATGAAAAAGCCCCTGGAAAGGATTTGGGAGGGCCTGCAAGTGGGTGGGTTGGGTTCTCAGGGCCGGGCAAGCAGTGTTAGGTTGATGGAGACTCATATATGGCACCTGCCTGCCAGCACTGTTGGAGGGAGGGCTCAACAAAGGAACAATGGACTCTGCCAGCACTTCTGTCTGGCAGAAAGCTGCCCTCTCAACTCTCGTCTGATGCCAGAAAATTCAGTTCCTCCCTGAATGTCTCTGGTGTTTTTTAAGCTGCTTCCCAGCACTGGAACTCAGAGGGAGTAAGTCCAAGTAAGTCTCTGTGTGTGGGCCCTTTAAGAGGAACACTGGGACTCCAGCAGCCTCCATCTCCTTAGGCCACAATCCTTGCTTATTTTCACAGAAAGAAGTTATGGGGACTTTTCTTCCTGGCACTGATACCCAAGGCTGATGAGCCTAGTATGGGGCTGGGACCCCAAGCTCTTCATGGGAGACCTCTGTATCCTAGATATCTCCCTGCTTTTAAACCACAATTCATGAGTATTGGAGCAGGCTTTCCTGTCTCTGCTCTTCCTACCCATCTTGATGTGGCTTATTTTCTATACCCTCAGTTACAGAACATCTGTTCAGCTAGATTTCAGGTGGTTCTCAATGATGGTCATTTAGTTGTAATTTGATATGCTTGTTTAAAGTTCCTAGTACTGAGTTAGCCTACATCACCATCTTAACTGGGATCCAGACAGAACAGTGAGTTTTGTACAGGAAACACAGACAGATTGCATTAAAAAAAATAATAAACAACTTTATTGATTTTAGAGAAAGGAAGGAAGAGGGAGAAAGATAGAATTATCAATGTGAGAGAGAATCACACATTGCACACACCCCAACCAGGGGTCAACTATACAACCTGGGTATGTGCCCTGACTAGGAATTGAACCTGCCACCTTTGATGCTCCAACCAACTGAGACATATCAGCCAGGGCAGCAGACTGATTTTCAAAAGAGAGAATTGTTTCACTTAATTCCCTTTGCATCTGTTCCTCTGCCTGGGCTCCTGTTATATTAAATTCTAAAATAGCTATTATCTCTATTTGTTACAAAGCTGATGCAGAATAATTGAGCATATTCCTAGAGAAATTATACAAACAAATGCCTTAATTCTGCAAAATTATTCCAAGAGTCTGGAAGGGGATTCACATGTTCCTATACTTTCTCATCAATGTTAGACTATTAGTGTTTTGCTCAGCTATATCTGTGACATCAATGGAGTTAATAATGGAGTTGCCTGGGTGACAGTAATGGAAAAACATGCCATTTTTCAATGCAGTGAATTCCTTAATGTTGATAGGAAAAGCCAATAAGACTCGGCAGTTTATACCATTTTTATATTTTTTCTGGATAGTTCAGTGAGAAACGTTCTGAGAGAGTATAGGTTAGAAGAGACAGAGGCCCGGGAAGGAGTAGATATGGAATAAACAAAAGGAGATAGGGATTATGTTGCTGAGAGCTCCAAAGCAAGGTTTCCCTGGACTAAAGAAATTCCCAAGAGACAAACCAGAATTCAAATAATCTTTGCTAAAATCCACCAGTACTGTGAGTTATCTTAGGGCAGGGACTGTATCTAATTCCATTTATGATATAGGCACCTGACATAGTGCTTGGCACATTGAAAAGCCTAAACATGTTCTATTTGTCTTTTTTTTTTTTTAAGGCTGGAGAAACAAATGAAAGAGTAAATCAACTTTATTAAAAATGTAATATCTGTTTATTTTTGTGCATAATTTAACCCATTGTCCACCTCTGGTGAATACTGATTTCCAGAACGTTTGAGCCATCCAATGAGAAAGCTTCAGAGCAGACTTCAGAATGGTAATAGTCTCCATCAGCCCTACCAAAGGGTCTAGTGATGTTGAGTTTTGTGCCACATCTGCTCAGCCCTTGACACCAGAGATTCAATTCTTCTCTGGCATTTCCATGTCCTCAATTAGGTATGCTTCTTTCCTTTGTATCCAGTGCCTTTGCTAAGGAAACAAAAGTGATAAAAGGCAATGGAAATCATATAGCTTATAAGGTAGTGTTTGTCTGTTGTTACATTCCCATTGCATGTACCTCTCTAAAATTTCTGTTACTCCAATTTTCATTTGTGTTTTAGGTCCTCATTCCTTGCTTCCTTGGCCTGTCATGTAAATTAACTGAAATGCAGATGTAATAAAAGTGCAATTATGCCAGACCCAACGTTAGGCCCATGTAATACCTATGGAAATACCACTGTATTAGCCAGAAATTGGACCAGCATTTTATGAAGAAGCTGTTAAAATGCTACCATTCCAGGATTCTAACATTCTGTTTCAGAAAACAGGGATCCAGCCAGAGTCACTTCAGTCAGATGCTGTAGAAATATAAAGGAAGTGTATTTCCATACTAGGAGCTAATTAGCATGAGTCACTTGATTCAACCCAAATCTGGGACATAGCTGAAAAGAAATAAATACAAATATTGCATTTTGAAACCTTCTTTTTGTTGCTATGAAAACTCCAAAGTCAATTATCTTTAGAAAACCATTAAATATCCCAAGTTATAATATCTGCCTTAGATAAGACATTATATATTGCTTAAAGCACAATTTGAACTGCCCACACACAGTGACACCCATGAGATTAAAATACAGTGTTTTCGGAAACAGTTAGTATATAATGATAAATGCAGTTGCCTTGGGATGCTTCCTAAAGAGAGAAATAGAAAGTGTTTGAAATGCCATTTTAAGTAATAGAAATAAACTGCTTGGAAATAAAGCTGCTTTCTCAAGTACTATTTTTAACATTTGTTACACACATTTTGTATTTTTTAAGAAATCTGACATTCAAAGGGTATGAAGTAACTTTTAAACTCTCTAATTCTCTGTTGGAGAAAAAAAAAAGTCTTTATAATAGGAGGCAACTCCGTGGTAGCGTGAAGTGAGATTAAGTTACCCGACTGGTAACAGAAACTTTGTTGAAAGCAAATTTCTTTTTGTGATTTTCCCTTAGTTGGTTATTCATTGGATTAGGTGATGGTGCCAAATATTCTAAGGTTTTTGCTTTTGTCTTTACTAAAAATGTTGTACTTTATTTTTCAAAAGTACAGATACAGAAAGGCACCCAAAACAAATTTGTAGCTTAATGAATTGTTTCAAGGCAAATATCCTGGTAAGAAATAAACCTGCCTGCCACCCCAAAAGCTCTGCCCCATCTGCCTCATTTCAAGCACACTCCCCTCTCTCCTCATACAGACTGGGGATGTCTATGATCACTTCCTTGATGCCCTTGGAATTGTATCATTCATGTGTGCATCCTTGCACATTAATTTTGTCTAAATGGCTCTAACTATTAAATATTTTTAATCTTTTTAAAATCCACAGTTTCTTTCACCCACACTATCTATTTATTTATTTATTTAGTTAGTTAGTTAGTTATTGGTTAAGCTTTATTTGTTCAGAGACCAGGCCCATTTGAAGGCTACCGTAGCCTGGAAGTTGGGATGTTGCTTCTGATTACTCAGCTTGTACCACTTGAGTAAGACTGTGGTTAGAAATGTGTTTCTTCAAGAGACACACGCAGACTGGCTTTGATCTTTAATGTCAGCAGTTATTGATGTTTAATGCCAAGGTCCATTAAGTAGCTGATGGTTGAAAATGTTGATATTCAAATTCTATATTTCTTTACATGAGAATTAAATAATTTTATAAAGAATCATGTGCCCTAATCTCCTATGTGGTCACCCAGTGGTACCGACTATATAGGAAAGACAGGAGAGAAGCTTAATAACTTCTCTTTATTTACTAGTTTTCAAGATAAGGGACTTTTTTTTCTGTCTTCTTGCAAAAATGACCATTAGAACATGTCGCTTATTGTCAGGTTTTAACATATAACCTTTATTAACTGTGCAGAAGATAAATGTATCCCATCTTTGAGGCTGGTATTTTTTATTGAAAAAAAATATTGTCTAGTGTTGATTAATTAATGACTCCTTTGAGTACTTTATAGCTCTAACATAATGCTCCCAAAAGTCCTGAAAAGTCTCCTTTTGCAGTTGAGAAAGCTGAGCCATGAAAAGTTTATGTAACGTGCACCAATTCCCTCAGCTGGAAGCAATAAAGCAATGGCAATCAAGGCGGTTCTCTCAGGTGTTTAAACATTGTCTCCTGTAGCAAAACATTTCGGTGAGTTAGCAAATATACCTCTACGTGCCTGGTTCCAGGTTGTCTGTGTGTCTCATAAGGGACAAAGCCCCTCTCTTGCCTTGGGCTGGATACCTTTTGAGGCAGTGATGTCCCTGCCAAGGTGTGGTCACTATCTGAAAGGGAAGCTATGCACCACCGCATGCCTGAATGTCACAGCCCTGGTGTCCCAGGTGGTGGATCTTTTATGTCAGCCTTTTAGGGGAAAGAAGAGGGTCTGCCTAGCCACAGCACAGTGCTTCAGCAATGTTGTGAATCCAGATGGCAAGTCAGGAATCTTTCTAACCATAGATGAAGGCTGCTGCGCACAGGTAGGTGTCCACCTGCAGTCCTGGTATCTCAGTACCTCGTTTTCCTTCCAGGTGCATTTAATTATTCTACTTTCTACAAAGTTTCATCATTTTCTTCTTTTTACTAAAGAAGAAAACAGGGAGCTCTGTTCTAAGATTCACACAGGAGAAGGAGGTGTGGTAAAACACCTAGTTGGTTACATTCCCTGGCTTCCAAAGTCCCCTGCCCCGTAAGCCAGTCTGGACAGGTGCAGCTGGGGTTCCAGTAGAGCCAAAGGAGGGCCAGTGTCCAGGGCTCTGTTCCGTGTTGCAGCCAGGTCCAGGTTAGCATCCAAGCTCCCGACAGTCCACTAGTCCATTGTGTGGAGCCACACGTGGCTATGAGCCATGTGGGCCAGGGGAGTGCATCCCCTGTCACAAGAGTCACAGGATTGCAGGGAAGCAGGTGAGAGAGCAGGGCTCCTTCATTTAAATATTCAGATTTCTCAGCTTGTAGTGGCCAAACCCATTCTGGCCTCTAACTGACTCCCAGGTGTGATTGACAGATAGGTGGCACCTTCCTGTGTCACTCAGACCTTACTGGCCATGCATCTAAACTGAGTTTGTCCAGGCCCTTTCCCCATCGATCAGCAGGGAACAGAATTGGAGAGTGTTAAATGTAGCTTTTTGGCAAAGCTGTATAAATGGCATGCCTCTATAATCTAATCTTCCCTTTACTCCTTTCCTGTTAAATAATAACCAGATTACTACAATGGTATCAGTAAGACTCCCCTCCAAATACACTGTTTTCTAGTAAGATGAGTATCCTATACAATAAAAGGCTAATGTGCAAATAGACTGAACTGTGGAAGGACCTGTCGCTGTGATGTGCACTGACCACCGGGGGGCAGATGATCAATGCAGGAGTTGCCCCCTGGTGGTCAGTGTGCTCCCACAGGGGGAGTGCTGCTCAGCCAGAAACTGGGCTCCTGGCTGGCGAGCGCAGTGGCAATGGCGAGAGCCTCTCCCGCTTCCGCGACAGGCTGGTGGTAAGGATTGAGGGGTCCCAGACTGCAAGACGGATGTTTGCTGGCAGGTGAACATTACCCAAGGAATCCCGGACTGCGAGAGGGTGCAGGCCAGGCTGAGGGGAACCCCCCCCCGCCCCCCCCCCACACACACATCAGTACATGAATGTCGTGCACTGGGCCTCTAGTATGTTATAAGATCACATATGTATCTACTTTTCACTCTTCTCTCATTCACCAGAAACATCCACTGTCCCCTTTAGCTGTACATCTGTACCCACTGTGTGCCCCTGAATTGCAAACTGCCTCTATAAACAGAAACGTTTGCTGGAGAGAATGCTAAATTCTGCCTTTACCTGTTATTTAAATTTTGAATGTTAGCAGCATTCTTGAAGGTATTTTTGGTGAGGTGAGAAGTAAAAGCATGCAGTCTTTCATGTTCTCATAGAACTACATAGATAGCTGAGTGTGAAAGCAGCCATGGGAGCTTACTGGACATCCTGGAGTGGAAGCTGTGCTAGGAATTCCTCATGCAAGTCAGGATGGGGTGTGGTGGGGTGTGACTTAATATACATTTTCTTTTTACTTACTTGAAATAATAAAAAGCTTCACAATCATCCAGCTCTGATATTGAGAGAAGGCACATTTCCATCCCCCTCACCTTATGATATTTATGTACACCTGCCTAGATATTTTCTGTTTGTTAATCTATGAGATTTAATTAGGCCTCTAAAAAAAGCAATGGCTCATAAGACAGTTATGATATTTCAATTTAATGCAAATCTACAGACTTAATTGTCTCCAATAGCAACCTAGGCTGCATTTCAAAATCTTCAGGAGCTGAGATCACCTGCTCACGGTGAGTGCATTTTTATACAGGGCATCAGAGGCGTGGGTTTATACCAAACAAATGCATCAAAATGCTACACTTCTTAAAGCATGGAATTAAATTTTCAAATGAAGGTGAATTGAAATGAAGAAGTAGATAAACTGTGTGTTTTACGTGGAATTGTCTTGGGAATGAAAATCAGTCTCTAAGAAATCAAACTAGCTACTCCAAAGCATCTACTGGTATTATGACCTCAGAGAATGTAACTGGGACAGAATCTCAAACTACCAAATGGCAAGGGATCTGTGCTTATGTCATCCTTGGCGCAGGAGGCCTGTCCTGAAGGCTGTGGCATTTTGCGCATGTTCCTTTATCTCTCAGGCTCTTATGGTCATAGGAAGGAATACTCTGAGAACCCCTGAGGGAACTCGGATACGCCCAGAAATAGATGGGATTATCTTACAATATAACTGCACAAGGAAGGCTCTTACAATTCTAGGCATAATGAGATGTGGCCAGTCTATCGTGAGAGGAGATATGAGATCAGCAATCTGTTGCTATTACTATTTCACACTAGAAAAAAAGAACCTACTTCTGATTTTTATATTTTGTATATCTCAGTTATGTTCTATGATTCACCATCATAATTATATCCTTTCACACAAATTGCTTATTTCTGGGGTGGTATATTCTCCATCCTAGTGAAACCCACTGTAGTTTTTATATGTCCACACCCCAAGGAATGAACATCGCAGGAAAAAATAATCTCTTAAACCAAACAGAATCAACCCTGCCTAAGAGTCTTAATAAGCTCATTTGTACTCTCTCAAAAACAACTAATTCATATAGTCTTTTCTCTCCTAAAACCCACTTACAGTTCTAGGCTTTCTCGTTTATTTCTTAAGCTTGCATTATATTTCATTTAAAAAAATGGAAGGTTTTGAATAGAAACCTCCTTACCTTCCCCAAAACAAACCTGAATATCCACTTCCTCAACTCTATATTATCTTCTTGCCCTTTTATTAAAATTAATTCAATGTCCAGTCTCTTATAAATGTGCAGCCCCTTCATATTCTAGGCCACTTTTCTATATACTTTCTGGAGGATTCAGCAATTATGATCACCTCCTCCCCCCCCCGTTTTGCAGAAATTTTAATGTGGCTCTTACATTGTAATTGCTAACATTTATAAACATAGTTTAGAACTCCTTGTTCTTAAGAAAGAAAAAGGAACAAATGAATTTGCTTCTCATATATCTATAGCTTCCACCCATTTTTTTCTGTCTGTTGTTTTTCTTACAGCAATATTTCTTTAAAAAGGCATTTATATATTCTGCCACTAGCCTTCTCTCTGCATTCTTCAACCATTGCAGTTGGGATTTCATCTACTAGTAAGCCATTGCATGAAACAGCTCTTGTCAAGGTCACTAAATTCAATTGCCCTGCATTTGTCTTCATCTTCTAACCTCTCAGCTTCAATCGATGCATTTGATGACTTTCTCCTGTTTAAAACATTCTCTGGTGTGAACTTGAGTTACAGCTCACTTTTCTAGATTCTCCCTATGTCTCAGACTACTACTTCACAGCACAATTTGAAGGCTACTTTTCCTTTTCCCAGTTTAAAAATTTTTAGTTCTGCAGGCTCCTCCACTTTCTTGTACACTGCCCTTTCCTGTTATCTCACTTCATCCCAGTATTATTTGAGAACTGCACTGGTGAAATTTCTCTGTTGCTAGTGGGAATGGGGTTCTTACAATATCTTGAGAAAAATAATTTTCTAAGACTCACGCAGGAGAATGGATGGCTTTTATTTGCGTGAAGTTATCACTCTCCATTTGCAAAGTCCCATTTCCTTTAAACCAGTCCCGGAAAAGGTGCAGCTGTGGGTCCAGCAGAGCTAAAAGCAAAGCCATTGCAGACTTTGCCTGACTCAACACCCTTCCTAATCTTTATTGTAAAGTGATTGGATAAAAAAAACAAATTTCTCAGGTGCCTCTCAGCTCATGTTATCTGTGATTCTAGAAAACTTCAAAGAACTCAAAAGTACTTATCCTGATATTCCAAACCAAAACTCACCATTCCCACATATTAATTCAGATGGCCTAATCCTAGTTGTATGGCCCATTATTCCATTTATTGAATACCATTGAAAGGTAGGTTAAACCAAAGTCAAGGTTGTCTGGAACTGCACAGGTTGCTAGGTTCAGTGCTTGGTTAGGTGCTATTTTCAGTGCTCAGAAACAGTGAAAGACTCAGGCAGACCAGGCGAGTTGGCTACCCTTTCTGAAGGCTAGTAAATGTGCCATGATCTCACAGAGCAGAGACAAGATTCATGACAGGACATCATATGTGTAATGCAAATGGGCATATTTGTGAAGTATAGAATGACTTTGAGATAAAGATATATTTATTTCATGAATTTCACCAGTACTATTTGACTAATTTTATCAGTTTGTGTTATCTAAGAGGCCTGCTTTTGAGCTTAGCAATTATGTTTGGCCTTTCTTTTCCTATTGGATACATATATTTTTTATTTATGCAAAGGAAACAACTCTATTATTTCTGATTATTTACATATTGCATGTTCCCTCTAAAAAACTGACTAATACATAAAAATATATCAAGCCCTAGATGGTTTGATTCAGTGGATAGAGCGTTGGCCTGTGGACTGAAGGGTCCCAGGTTTGATTCCAGTCAAGGGCACATGCCCTGGTTGCGGGCTTGACCCCCGGTAGGGGGCTTGAAGGAGGCAGCCAATAAATGATTCTCTCTCATCCTTGATGTTTCTATCTCCCTCTCCCTTCCTTTTTGAAATCAATAAAAATATTTTTTTAAATAGTATCAACAAGTTAAAAGTCACCTGAAATCATACCAATCTAGGAATACTATTATCAATACTTTGTTAAACATACTTGCATGTGTTCTGTACATACACATATGTTTTTTGTGTATACATACAATTTAACATGTTTGGGGTCATAATATCTATATATGTTGTTTTTATTATAGACATTTTTATTCTGCTTCATTTTTTCCCCTCATCTACATTTGCTTATTTTTTCCCTACTTCCTCCCAGTCAAGTATGGTAAGCACTGTTAATTTTTTGGGTCATACCCTTCCATTTAGCTCTGGTCCTCAAGATGTAGAAGCCAACACAGGATTACATGTGAACAAGATGTATTAAGGGAAAGACCTATGACAGATAAAAGGGGAAAAGCAGGAGAGGCTAGTGAGAGCCTTTAGAGAGCTCTAACTGCTGAGAAGGAGAAGAGAAAGGCAGACAGAGTATGAGGCTACAGTGCAGGACTGAGAAAGTTTGGCTAAGCCAACAGGGTCTCAGTTAGCCAAAGTCATCGAGTTAAGAACTTGCATGAATGGGCCTGCATTATTAACCATGCTGTGCCTGGTCATTGGCTGACAACAGGCTGTAGAAAGTGTGGCCTCAGCATCAACAAGAGTTGCACTCAGAAGGATAATAGCTGGTCAGTTTCCTGCAGCAGAAATCTGAGCAGCACATAGCTTTCTCCATGTTTATATATCATTATGTCAATTCACATGCATACATAGTGGGATTAGTCATTGTTTTTACAATATAAGATCATTTTATATGGATCTTACTTTTGTCACTTAACTGTATGATAGACTCTGCCTGAATAAAGCAATGTATAACTTATTCCTTTCAAGGGATATCATATTTTCTTACACATCAGAAATTACTCATGCTATTTTGTATTAATGGAATTGTCTTAAAAATCTAAATGCAAAATAATGTGATACATTTGTAAAGAAGAAACACCCCCCCACACATACCTGTGTGTATATATAAATATATAAAGGCATATGTGTGTATATATATATATATATATATATATATATAGAGAGAGAGAGAGAGAGAGAGAGAGAGGCAGAGCGATGAGAGGGAGAGATTTTGTATTTTAATTTAAATGTTTAATTCATCTATAATATGTATGTTTTGGTATGTGGCATGAGATTGAGTCTAAAAGTCAGTTGTTACTTACTCTTCCATTTTGGGAGACCTTCTGAAAATTTGTTGACATCATTTGTCCATAGTCAGCAGCCTTCTTGTTACCTTTATCTTTATGTATTCATGTTCTAAAACATATGTTTAATATCTTTTTTCTCATCTTCATTTTGAGCAATAAGTATAAGTAAAAATGTGTCAATATATAATGTTTTATAATATAAACTTACATATGAACTATTAACTCATTTATTGAGTTAAAAAAGTTAGTATTCTATTTGGAGTTATATACTAAGAAGGAATGAATTTTCAAGCAGTTAACATTTTTAAAAATTTTGTCTTTTCATTTAAGAATAAGATATACCATTATTTAAGTACAGATCTTGTTTTATGCCTTTTAATAATTTCCTTCTTATAGATGCTAAATTTTCTTATTGAGTGAATTTCTATGTAAGTTATAGTTTTGTCACTTAAAAAAAACTGTTTCGCATTTTTACTTATAACTGGTTACTGGTGTTGTAGACAGAAGCAATATTTTTTTGGAACTGTATAATATTCAGCCATTAACTAGTTCCTCTCATAATAATTATTTTAATTTGTAGTCTTGTTTTACCTGGATTTTTGGCAGGTATTATTTTATTTTTCTTCTGTTCTTTATCTGGATTTATTAAAAATGTCTTCTCTTAATTTAAATAAGAGCAATACTGAATATTGAACCTCTCCTTATTCAGATTTTAATGGAAATGGCTTTTAGTATATTGCTTTTAAAAAGTTATGGGGTTTTTTTTTTGGTGTATGATATGTTTCTTATTCCTTTATTACTATTTTAATTTTATTTTAAAGTAATAAATGACTACTTAATTAATTAGAGTAAATAATGTTTAATGTATTAAAATATTCTTTTTAAATTTTTCAATGAAATATAAGTCCTATATGCCTCTAATATAGTTATTTAATAAATCACTATTGAATTCTCTTTGACGATATTTCATTAAGATTAATGCATCTATGTTGGCATATATCTATTTCTAATTGTATAAATATGCCTATTCTAAAATTTTCTTTCTTTGTACTATCTTTATTTGGATTGGTTTTTAATTTCATTCCTGCTTTATAAAGTGAATTAATGAGGTATCCTTCTGTAAAGTTTAATTATCTTTGTAATTATCAGTCACTTAAAAGGATCCTAGACCTAGAAAAAGAAACTATCTTGCTCCAGTGCCTTTTGGGGGAGGGAAGGTGAAATCTTCAATCATTTTGCCAACATCTTTCATGGTAACTTGTCGATTCAAATTTTCTGCTTTTCCTTTGGTAATTTTCATGCTTTTAAACTCTAGTATGCCATCATTTTCTTCTTGACTTTCAAATTTATTGGTGTAATTGAAATCTCTTAATTACATCTTTTATGAAGAGACTGAATTAAAGGCAGCTATGACTTAGAAATCATGGACAGCATGATCTGATGTGTGGTTAAGGCTTGTACAAAGCAGGGCTAAGGGTGAGACAAACAGGTAAGACAGTCCCAGAGGCAAACAATGGAGAAAATATACTTTCTTTATTGTCTCACAATATTGTTTCACTGATTTACTTTTTGGAAGGATATTGTTAATATGTAATTTCAAGGATTATACTAGATTCCAACCAAATTCCAACCAAAGTTCAATCCCATACCTCATTATACTTTGTGTCATACACAGTCACACCTGTAAAAGAATCTTAACTGTTATATTTAGAGAAATGGTGAGGAGGGTCAGCTCATGAAAGGTCTTTAAACCATGATATGGCTTTTGGACATTAATATGAGGGCACTGGATACAGAGCACAAAGTCGCCTTGTGAGACTGGTTTATTTAAATTCTCTAATTGTTTTTACTTGATGGCTAAGAGCACAAGCCTTGGAAAGAGACCAGACTTTCTATATTTATTAGCTTTATGACTTTGATCCTCAGTTTCCATGTCTTAAAATGAGGATACTAATTTTTTTTTCACACGGGACATCTAAAATAATAAAAATAATAAAGTATGTATAAAGTGTTTATTACATAGTAAGTGAACACTCAATAAATGGCTAATGCAGTCAATCATCATCATGATCATTGTTTCCATTCTCATAATCATCTCTATTTTCCTAATGTTGGAGACATATATGAACATGGTCTTGTTAATGGACATAGATTTCCCCACAGACTCAACAGTGGAGAGAAATTAGAGCGTAGTTGGATGGCAGAGTTCAATGTGTGCATTTGTTTTATTTTTCTTAAGCATATTTGTTAAAAGACATCTGTCCTGGTTTCATAGCTTGCTATAAATACTGCATTCCAATAGCTATAATTTCAGAGTTTCCAATAAAAGGATTAATGTAATAGTAATTAAGGAGATAAAGAAACAAAAAACTGGCATTACATTTTCTGAAACACAGTGGGTCCCTCTGTAATTTACAGAAAGCATCTCCTAAAATATGGTATTCTGTTAGGGTAACTCTATAGCAGCCATAACAAATGTCCACCAATTCCATGGCTTAACATAGCAAAACTTTCTCTCTGAATCAGGTCACAGTCTCCTGGTGTGACTTGGGGATCTATTCCTTCCATCTTGTGGTTCTGGCATCTTGAAGGCCTCCACTTCCAGCGTCAAGGATGATGGAAACCGTGTGAGGAGGGTGCCCTGGCTCCTCACTCCCTCAGTCTCAGGTCTTACTCACATGGCCATGTACAACTGCACATTTCAGCGTCCAGAGAACTGTGTTCAGGTTTCCGTTCGGTCCGGAAAAGGAAAACAGACCATTTAGATGCAGAGATGCAGACAGGGAAGTATATTCCCATTTATATAAAAAGCCAGCAGCATCTGAGTGAGGGTTTGTCATGACATCCAAATCCATCAATACTCTTCTAAAAACTTTAATGACTATGAATAGATGACAACTGTACTTCTTAGCTGAAACCCATCAGGGTTATTTTTCCAATGATTTACATCTTCTGGTCATTTACATTTTCATCCACATTACTAAGGGAGGAAAAATGGGATAAATAAATGCATAATAATGGAATATTATTGGCCTGTTTCAAGATATGATTGAGGATTCTTAATTAAAATGAAGCATACCTCATGAATTACAATAGAAAGTGATTGAATTGGTTAACCTAAGTTTTCACAGCAATAATCATTACCTATGTGGCTTTATTCATTATCTATGAATCATTATTCTGTGTTATCACTGTTTTCACCTCTGATGGTTAACCTGTTATGTGAGTCTTATTTTATTCTTGAGAGTGTATTAAAATTCTATTTCCTATATCATCTCTTTGATGTTTAGACAATTTCAATATTTAAAAAATATTTAAAAACTGAAGTGTTATTTGTTGGAGTATCTTAATTAAGCTGATACATTAGAATCAAGATCATAAAAGATGGCAATATTCTTAAACTTTTTTCCCAAATGTTTAATAATATTTAAATATTAAAATGTGCCTCTGCTTCTGTACAGCTTTAACAAACAGTTAGAAGAAACAGTTGTTTGTATTTTCTTTTATCAAGTATGTAGTTATCAGCTAAAAAGTTCAGTTAATGAATGAAAGTTCACTAATCACTTTCCCATGGGCTCACATTCTTTGGATAAACAACTGATTGATGATGTCTCATGTTTTCAATCACAAATTCACTTGAAGAAAGGAAAAGGTGTTTGTGAATGCTTGAGCTGAGGCTGTGATATGATTTTGCATAATTATATTGTCTGTTCATTCATTTCCCATATTTGGATGGGACTTCTCCTGAATTGATTAAAACTTCCATTTACAGTCTATTTGAATTCAAACTTGGCTTCAGAAATCCTGCTCTGATCAGGTGTTTCCATGCATCATTTCCCACGGGCATTGGTAAGAAAAGAAAGAGTACAGGTTGCAGGCCTGGGTTTTACCCCACATTATCTCTAGCCATATACCATCTATTCGCCAGTTGGCAGTTTTTACTCTTTTATATGCAGCTGGGAGAAGGTTAAAGTCTTATAATGGGTAAATCCACTGAAATTGGGAACCTCTTTGAAAAATAATGAATGGAATTAACCTCTGAGCCTCAAGATTTCCCTGCATAACACTGGCCGACCTTCACCCAAGTGAAAAGTCTGCTGCGGAACTCGATCTGATATTCAGCCTGCATTTATGAGGAGCCTTCAGAAACGGAAACTCTGAGCTTCTAACTCCTCTAGCTATTGCTCTGAGTGGATCCACCCAGAGTACTTGTTTCCCACAATAGGATGCTGTTGTGCGAAGTATTTCAGAGCATATCCTGACACCCCAGAGCTGTTACTGCGCAGGGAAAAGAATGGGGATGTATCTTTGTTGTGAGAGGCTGTTCTCTGAGTACTCATTGTCTTCAGAACTCAGCAGATCCTCTGTAGCACACAAAGGATGCAGCAATTGTCACTCTCCTAATGTGCGCATTCTTTCTTTCACTCCTAACTCAAGTACTGAGTGCCGCCTTGGTGCCCAATGTAGTGAGACCCTGGACAGGCAGAGGAGAGCAACTCCCGCTCTGTGTGCTTAGATGGCTGTCACAGTGCGGTGGGAGCAAGGTTCTGGACCATTCCGCAGAAAGCCATGCTTCCCTGGGAGTTAGCCAGAGAGACTAGACGTGGAGTACATTCCAGGCAGAGGAAGCATCAGGAAACGTGGATACCGTATGGAATAATATGAACGTAAATTGTGTGGAAGGTCTGAGTGTGAAGTATGAGGTAGACTGTCAGGCAGGGCAGGTCGCCAGACCTCACTACAGGGAATAACTGTTCTTCCTTCCTTACACCTTTGGTCTCCTAAGCATGGGGCTCTGAGTACACAGAGGGCTAATGTGGGTTCTCACTTGGCAAATGCCTCCATAGGCCCTCAGTCCAGCAGGTACAGCCGGGAATCTAGTCCACAGTAAATAGGAGCCATGTTGGAAGCAACATTTTCAGGATTTTCATTCTGGGAGGGCAGGTTATGGCTCCTATGACTTGTGGCTAAGAGCCTTGTCCTCTATCCCCACCCTCACCAAGAAAAACAAACAAACCACACTTGATCTTTGTGGAACCAGTGCTGTCCATGCCTGTGTCCAGGCTGTTTTCTGAAAGCATGTAAAGCTTATAGAGCTATGTAGTCATCATGTTACCTCCCCACCCAGAAAACATGCCACATGTGTTCACTCCCAGAATGTGGATGGCTGTAAGCAGTGTAGCAAACTCCTGCAGGCTCCCTGTTTCCTATTTGATTTTTGGGTTTTGATGGGCAGTGACATTCTCAGACACAGTAAACTGGAAACCTTGGAACATGTCTGTTCCCGATCCCAGGACACTAGGAAAGTCTTTGGTCTGGATCCTACAGATGATTTGATTCCAGCTAGAGTGACAGTGTTATTAGCTCCTGACCCAGGGGTTTGAGAGCAAAACCTGTCTTGAATCCCTCATGTTCTGCTACTTAGTAGCTCTAGAGTGCATTCAGCAGGTTACCTAACATGTAATTTGGTTTTCTCTTTCATCAAATGAAATAATACATGTAAAACTACATTTTATAGTGCCTAATACTTAATAAGCACCTCATAAATTATTTTTATTTTAGTGGCTTGGTTTGTGGTTGCAGGAAAAGATGGCAAACATGTTTTCCTTTGGTATTTATGTTTCATTTTATTTGTTTGTTAACCATTCAATGTATAGTTATTATTTTATTAAAAACATTAGTGTAACCATTTTGGTTTAGTTTATTTCTTTGGGGAGAGATATACACAAAATATACTTAATAAATAAAATAATTTCTCAGAAGGGAAGAAAAAAATTCATAATGGGCCCGGGGTAGCATAGGTATGTTATTGCAGGTGTTGGAATACTTAAGAAGTGAATGCTTATCCTCTATATTTTGAAATATTCTATGAAAAAAGAAAAAAAGATGTCTGGCTATAGAGTCTGAAAATAATGGTTTAAGGAAATCTTAAAAATGGAATTTGGTTTATAAAGTTATAAATTACCCACTGAGGTAGCAAAGGAAACTAAAATACGTGAAAAGATTTATATTGATACCAAAGTACTCTGATCAACTTAGATTTTACAAGCAAAGGTAAGGTAAAGAGCAATCACATGAACATTGTCTTCTGTCTTCTTTAGGATGTGGCATTTTGATTGCACCTGGTAGTAAATATTCAATCAATAAAATAAAGAACTTTCTAAAGAGAAAGTAGCTATCTAAAAACACATATATTCCACCTCCTTCTAGCACCTCTTCTTATGCAGCTGCTTAAATCACCCACTGAAAGCTGGAGACCGTAGACCATTGTAGTTAAGCACTGAGATTCTTCAGTGAGACAACTCAATCTCAGACGAATTCCTAAGCTTTAGCTTTAGTTTTATCATCTATTATGTGGGAGATGATAAGGCTTTATAGTCTTAAAAGTAGCTGATAATGGAAATAATTTACAATTGGTATATCACAAAGCAAATGAATTAGAACCAATGGAGGCCATAGCTCGGCTCTCATCTTACCATTTAATAACTTTTAATTGTCAGGTCTTGGGGGGTTTTGGCAGCATGCCTCAGAATGGACTAACAGCCAAGGGCATTAAGTTTGGACAATGGGTTATTTACCAACAGTGCAGAAACAGTTCAGTATTTATACACACACACACACACACACACACACACACACACACACACACAAACACACACACACACACACGACTGTTAGGACTAGACGACCAGATGACCGGCCAGTAGCTATGATATGCACTGACCAACAGGGGGCAGATGCTCAATGCAAGAGCTTCCCCCTGGTGGTCAGTGCACTTCCACAGCCAACCTCCTGCGGCTGGCCAACCTCCAGTGGTACCTGCCCTCAGCCAGCTGGCCAGATAGACCCCCATCGCCAGCCAGGCCAAGGGACCCCACCCATGCACCAACCCGTACCTCACAGTGGAACATCCACTTTAGTTTTGTTAATTCATTGAAATCACTGAACACAAGTGTAAAATCACCCTAGGTTAGATAATACTGAAATAACAAGTCAACCCAAATTGTCAGGTGCAAACAAAATAAAAGTTTATTTCTCACCCACACAAAGTCTGCCCAGAGATTTAGTTATGATGAATTTGGCTGGGGACAAGAATGTGGAGATTTGTCCATCAGCTCTCAAACACTTAACCTTGTAGGTAACATCCATTACCTTTGCATATATCTTATTGGCCCGAGGAAGTTGCATGTCCGTACCCATCTACAAGAGGGTGGAGAAGTGCAATCTTCTTGTGTCCTAAAAAACAGATGAGTTGGATATGTTGGTGAGCCATGGTACATCCACAAACATGGCAATCACCTACACTAATAAAAGAGAAAGATGCAAAATGACTGTCCCTCCATGACACCTACCAGCCAATCAGGAGTGAGTATGCAAATTAACCCAACAAAATGGCAGGTTAATTTGCACGTGCAGGCATGGAACAAAGACTGAAGGCTCCGTCTGAGTGAAGACTGAAGACTGAAGACTGAAGACTCAAGGCTCAAGGCTCAAGGCTCCGCTGTGGCCGGAGCTAAGCCTGAAGGCTCAAGGCTTGGCTCTGCTGCAGCCCAGATCCCAGGTGCCAGAGGAAAACCAGTGCTGGCAGCCTGGGGAAGGAAGGTCTATTGCACGAATCTTCAGGCAATGGGCCTCTAGTCTAATAATAATGTAATTAATATTAAAGCATATTCTAGTTATTTATTCCATTTCTCTGTTCAGATTGTTTTCTTGGATCTGCTCTACTTTCCTTAAAACACCTAATTCCCTCATGTAAATTTTAACTACTTTTTAAATGTCTTCTACTATATCTCTTTACTTCTTCTGTATCCAAGCTGAATTATGTCTTGTCCTATATATTTGTCTTTACATAATCTTCACATGCCATAACAGCTTCTCACACATCTGCTTATCACATTCAAATGTTCTAACTTTCCATTCACACAATGAACTTTCATATGAATATTCTATTAACTTTTATGACATTATTTGGACCAACATTATATTACAGTTATTTATGTACATGATTATATCCCATTCTATCTTTAAAAGTCTTTGAAAGTGGGATCTATGCCCGATTCATCTATGTAGCCCCTTTTATGAGTGCCTTACTTCTGGCAATTCAATAAATAGTGTTGAATTAATGGAGGAAACAGCCACTATATGAAAATGAGCATCAAACTAGGGCTAAGAAATTCTGAAATTTAATTACAGCCTAGTTACTAACTAACAATATTACCATTAGCACATATATATACATAACACACACACACACACACACACACACACACACACACGTGTTTGTACCAGTGTGTGTGCATGCATGCTCACTGTGTTGGATTTTTTTGTGGTTTGGTTTTGGCCTTTGACTTAGTTTGTTATAAGTATTACCTTATGTGTGTATATATTTACTCAAATCTATTACTCTTTTATCATAGCTTCCAGGCTTTAAATTCAACAAAGAAAAGCTTTTCCTAAACTCCTTTAATTAATATTTGTTGTAAGAAATAGTTCCCTTAACTCATGAAGAATTTATATTAATCTGTAGAAAATATACAAATAGGCCAATAGAAACTAGAAAGGGATTGAACAAAAAAGCAACACAAATAATAAATAATCTTAGAGAAAAAATGTTTTTTCTTGCTCATAATTAAAGAAACACAAATCAAAGCAACATGGGATTTCTCCTCACTCAGGTTAGAGACAAAAGTTTTATCTACACTGTTGATATCCATCTTTATTCAGACTGCAAATTTATATGGAATTTTGAGGAATACATTAATAATACCTGTCAAATTTATAATAGTGCACATGCCTTTGTACCAGCCTTTCTATTGCAATGACTTTACCTACAAAAGCAAACCAAGGAATGTCTGATTTGCCACTCTTCGAGCATTCAATTAAAAAAAGGTTGGCAACAAGTAAGTATTAATGGGGATGTGGTTAGATAACTCATGTATGCTCAGTCATGAACAATATACAGAATTTCAGTTGAAATAACTGAAATGGGAAAGTATGTGTTCATATAGAAATCACTGAAATCATGCATATAAGAAAAACCTATGATGAATAACTGGTGATATACATATATCTGGTGATAACTGGTGATATATATATATATATATATATATATATATATATATATATATCTCCTATCTAATATAAGAATAATATGCAAATTAACCATCACTCTGCTACACCCACAATCCATGCCCACCAGCCATCAGGAGCAAGTATGCAAATTAACCCAACCAAAATGGCTGCAGCCACGAAGCGAGCAGGAGGCTTGGATTTCCCCCGCAATGGAGGAAGCCAAGCTTCCACAGCCCTGGCCTGCCTTGGCCTCTGCTACAAAGTTTCAATTATAGAAGATAAATAAATCCCAACAAAAATGGCTGCGGCCACAGAGTGAGCAGGAGGCTTGGTTCCATTCCAGGCTACAAAGTTTCAATTATAGAAGATAAATAAATCCCAGATATCAGGGCCTCCACTTGGGTCACTGGGGGGCATGGCTGGCCTGCAAACCACCACAGGCCCCTAGCCCAGGCTGCCCCACACCCCAAGGGAACCCCCACCCTGATCTGGGACACCCTTCAGGGAAAACCAGTTGGCCCCCACCTGTGCACCAGTTCTCTATCCTATCTAATGAAAGAGTAATATGCAAATTGACCATCACTCCAACACACAAGATGGCTGCCCCCATGTGGTCAAAGATCCTGCCCCCATGTGGACACAATATGTCTGCCACAAGATGGCCAGCAGGGAGGGCAGTTGGGAGGGACCAGGCCTGCAAGGGAGGGCAGTTAGGGGCGATTAAGCCTGCAGGAGAGGGCAGTTAGGGGTGACCAAGCCTGCAGGGGAGGGCAGTTAGGGGCAAACAGGCTTGTAAGAGAGCAGTTAGGCATCAATCAGGCTGTCAGGGAAGTGGTTAGGGGGTGATCAGGCTGGCAGGCAGAAGTGGTTAGGGGCAATCAGGAAGACAGGCAGGTGAGCATTTGGGAGCCAGCAGTCCTGGATTGTGAGAGGGCAGTCAGACATCCCTTGAGGGTTCCCAGATTGGAGAGGGTGCAGGCTAGGCTGAGGGACACACTTCCTCATGCATGAATTTCATGCACCGGGCCTCTAGTATGTATGTGTGTATGTGTGTGTGTGTGTGTGTGTGTATATATACATATATATATATATATATATATATATATATACACATATATATGTATATATATATGTATATTTGTGCAAAAGTACATTTGAAACAATTTTAATAAAGGAAACATTATAAAAATACACTGACAATCACTGCCTTTTGAGGAGAAGGAAATAGAGTGGAATATGAGGAAGTAATAACTTTTTTTTCATTTTGTAACCATCTTTACACTGTTTAAATAAATATTTTTCACAAATTATTCTATTACTGTCCTTTTTTGGCAAAAAATAGATATTAAAATATTAAACTATTTTAATTTTTATTTTTACAAAAAATTCTAAAGCTAAAGATTTTTAAAATTCTTTCTTTTATAGATGTGGATTCTGTAATTGCCCATATTTAATATTGTACAAATTATTCACTTTTATTTGAACTATTGACCTTTTTTGCCCACTTTTTCCTGTGTTCTGCTATATTGAGTCCATTCTTATTCAATTGCTAATTCTGCTACAAGGAAATTCTTGGTATTTTAGGATTGTTCACCTGAAATTGAAGGCAACCATTTTCATGAAAGGATTATATTATTCTTCAAGGTTTTTAAAGTGTACTCAGTCAGACACCCTGAAAAAGCAGAAATGCTCTCACTTGTTTTCTATTGTGATGTTTACATGCTATATGCAGTAAGAGTACATATCTATGTCTCCTTTGAGTCCCATATTATTTCTTCCCACCCTTGGCCTTCAAATAAAATGTTTGAACATTGTGATCACCCCTTTAAGAATAAGGAACCAAGTGATAAACAGCCAGAAATAAACAATTTAAAGGCATGAAAGTATTTCCTGTGCTTTGAACTTAAAGCATTCATTTTAAAGTAAAATAAAATCCGTTTTTCCATTTTTTATTAATCTTCTTTATTTTATCTTCATTCCTTTTTTCTTTTCCTTTTTTCTAGAAATATCAGTAAATGTCATGTAAAAATGTACACACCTGATCAGAGGAATTGTTTAAGAAATGTCTCAGCTAACACCAACACTTCAGTGTGACTGTTAGCTGCTTAACAAGTCAGGGTGTAAGTATCTATGAATAAAGAGAGAACATTTTGCCATGAATTATTCAGCTAACCATGGGATGCTGTTATCTCCACTCCAGTGGCTTTTAATTGCACATGTAAGAAAGAATTCTGCTTATCTGGCATTCAATTTGATGCCAAAGTGCAGCTTGCCCAAGCAGGTGGGAGGCTGGAAACGAGAATCTCATCAGACAAGCAGCTGCCATTCATGAATGCATTAAAGAATATGGCATCGGATTGTAGCAGGGGAGCTAGAAGGCAGACATAGACATTGGCAATGGAAGGAAATGTGAATACTTAATGTGGTCTTTTTCTTTGATCTTAGTGTACGTTGCCAAGTGAATTATAGAATTGTGTGTGCTACCTAAATCAACAGCATCTCCTCTGTTAAAAACCCAAGGTTGATTTCTGGGTTTGCTCTTGAAGCCAGGCTCTCAGAGAACTTAGTATTATTTGATCCTGAATGGAGTCTTGGCTCAATTTTGAACAACTACTGGTTTTAATTTTTGAAAGTTGATTTAAGATAGATTTGTTAATCAAACTAAATAATTTTCCTGAAACTTTTTCCTCATCCCAGATTCCCAGAGGAGATGTTTTGTGGCACCTGTGCTAAAATTTTCCACAGCACTTTACTTGTAAAATACCATTTTATACACACACACACACACACACACACACTCACACACACACACACACACACTTCAGAGAGGAAGTAAGAGAGAGTGAGAGATAGAATCATTAGTGATGAGAGAGAATCATTGATCAGCTGCCTCCTGCATGCCCCCCTCACTGGGGATTGAGCCCACAACCTGAGCATGTGCCCTTGACAGGAATCAAATCTAGGACCCTTCAGTCCACAGGCCAATGCTCTATCCACTGAGCCAAACTGGTTAGGGCCATTTTAAATATTTTGATATTTAATTTGAACCTCATCCTTTACATCTCTCACTAAAATAGATGGCTCTTTTGTATCATTTTACATATCCATTTTCAGATGCAATTGCACATGCACTTTTAATCACTTATCATTTGTCCTATACCATGTAGAGCATAGAGGATGTAGAAGTTACAAGGATCCACAGAAAAACACCCTTATATAATGGAGCTCAAAGACTAGAGTGAAGACACTCTCACAACAAACCTATGGTACCACATGTTTATCTCACATAGGAAGCTCATACTACACACAATGGAAACAGAGTTGAGAATGGAGTATGCTAGGCTTCCTGGGACAAGTGGAATAGAAGTTAAGGAAGACAGCACGTATAGTGCAACTTGATGGGGGCTTATGCATTTGTAAGTTGACAAGGGAGGGAGGGTAAGCTTTCCAATCAGAGGCAAAATAAAGACTCAGAGTTATGGCAGGCTCAGAGGGTTTGGGAGAATAGGAAGTCTTAAATTGGTCTTTAGGAGAATAACAGACAATAAGTGTGAAGAGTGTAGACTCGGTCAGGTGCCAATTTATGAACTGTGTACATACTTCTGAAGGAAGCAAGGAGCCACTGTGGCACTTTCAGGAATGATGTGATTAGACTTCCAATGTAGGAAAAATTGCTCTGATGACACGGCTCCTTTTATGGTTTCTTTATGGGTCTAGAGCAGTGGTTGGCAAACTCATTAGTCAACAGAGCGGTAAACCGCGGCTCGTGAGCCGCATGTGGCTCGTGAGCCACAGTTTGCTGACCGCTGATCTAGAGAAAACTTCATATTAGCATTTCCTATGGGGCTAAAATCAAAAGGGTTAATTGTAGATTAGCTGACAGAACAGAGAGTTTGAAGTCAAAAGAATTGGGTATTCTTTTATGCTCTCTCCTCTTTAAAGTACAGGATTTTGGACATTTCCCTTTTCCTTTCTCTTTAGATGTAAGTCTCATATATGCCAAGAGCCTACACTAATTTCTTACTGAATGTTTGTGGAAGGATGAATGAATTTCTGGGTTATTTCTCTGTTATTTTTTTTAATTGAGGGGGACTGAAAATTGCTCTAAGAGCCATCTTCCACCCCTGGGGTCTGAAGAGATCCATGTGATTATAAGTTAAGTGCGCAACTGTCCTGTACTCTCCAGAGAAATTATTGTTTCTGAACCCATACCACCAGTCTGGGAAGACATAATGGGTGAGAAGATGCTATGGATCAGCTGCAAGACACTTTGTTCTCTAGTGCTTTATGTTCCTCATTTTAATGGACACTTCCTCCTTTGCCAGATATTTTTTCTCTCCCTACATTTTAAATGTCTTTCATTCCCAAGGAGTCAGTTCTAGGCCTCTTCTGACTTTCTAGTGTGAGTATATATCTAACACATTTGTATTTTGAGTTCAGATATTTCTTCTGAGCTCAAGACTGAAGATATTCATCTCTGTACATGTTTCCACCCCAGCAAGTGCTTTTCTCAAACAATGACTTAATCACATTTTCCCATGTTATTTTGAAAAACTTGATGTGGCAGATGACTATCTTTTTTTAGTTGGTCCTCCATCTGAAGTCCTCTTTTCTTTATTATAATTGGTGAAAGTTCTAGGCTCCCGGGAAAACCCTTCGTTACATCACCAGCACCTTGGAACATAATGGGCTTGTCCTATATAATAAAAGAGTAATATGCAAATTAACCATCACTCTGCTACACCCACAAGCCACACCCACTAGCCACACCCACTAGCCAATCAGGAGTGAGTGCAAATAAACCCAACCAAGATGGCTGCAGCCACCGAGAGCAGGAGGGAGGCTTGGGTTTCCCTGGCGATGGAGGAAGCCAAGCTTTCTGCCCGCCCTTGCTGGCCCAGGCCTCCACTGAATGCTACAAAATTTCAATGATAGAAGATAAATAAATCCGCTAGGAAGCTGGAGAGAGCAGGAGGCTAGCGTTGGTTGCCTGCTGTGATGGAGGAAGCCAAGCTTCTGCAGCCCTAGCCTGCTTTGGCCTCCACTTAAGGCTACAAAGTTTCAATTATAGAAGATACATAAATCCCAACAAAAATGGCTGCTGCCATGGAGCAAGCAGAAGGCTTGGCTCCACTCCAGGCTACAAAGTTTCAATTGTAGAAAATAAGTAAATCCCAGATCCCAGGGCCTCTGCTTGGGTCACCGGCGGGCATGACCGGCCTGCAAACCACCACAGGCCCCTCGCCCAGGCCACTCCATGCCCCAAGGGTACCCCCACCCTGATCCAGGACACCCTTCAGGGCAAACCAGCTGGCCCCCACCCATGCACCAGGCCTCTATCTTATCTAATAAAAGAGTAATATGCAGATTTACTATCACTCCAACACACAAGATGGCTGCCCCCATGTGGTCAAAGATCCTGCCCCCATGTGGACACAAGATGGCCACCACAAGATGGCCAGCAGGGGAGGGCAGTTGGAAGGGACCAGGCCTGCAAATGGAGGGCAGTTGTGGGTGATCAGGCCAGCAGGGAGGGTAGTTAGGGGTGACCAGACCAGCAGAGGAGGGAAGTTGGGGACAAACAGGCTGGCAGGGGAGCAGTTAGACATCAGGCTGGTTAGAGTGGTTAGGGTGTGATCAGGCTGGCAGGCAGAAGCAGTTAGGGGCAATCAGGAAGGCAGGCAGGCAAGCCAGTTGGGAGCCAGCAGTCCTGGATTGTGAGAAGGATGTCTGACTGCCTATTTAGGCCTGATCCCACTGAGATAGGATCTAAATGGCCAGTCGGACATCCCTTGAGGAGTCCCAGATTGGAGTGGGTGCAGGCTGGGCTGAGGGACACCCTCCCGCCCCGTGCACGAATTTCATGCACCGGGCCTCTAGTTAATTAATAAATAAACAAATGGCTTTCAGCATATGCTCATGCCTTATTTTTGCAGGTGACTGAAACCATTATCATGGACTCACTCAACCCCTTCCCTCCAATGTTACCTGTATAGAAATTCATTCTGGCCTCTCCGTCACAATAGACTGAGTTCCTCATATTTCCTGACTCTGCTTGGTTTAATGGTTTTCTAAATGTCTCTTATTGTATTCCCCCAGTTTCCACTTTGTTGGTTAAAATCATTCAAGTGTCTGATTAAATGCTATATTCTTAGTGAATTATTCTTGAATCACCCTGTGGTTTGAAATGCAATGCATCATTCTCCATTGGCTACACCTTAATAGCATCCCTTGTTTCAAAATGGTGAGGATGGCTTTTGTTCTAACTCTATATTGGCTGGCTTAAGACAGGCAACATGTTGAAACCTTTCTCTCCTAGGGCCTATCACAGGACACAGTGGAAGTCTTCAATATGTATTTTAGTTAAATTGAGTTTAATTAAACTGAATTTCTATTTAAAAAAACTTCTGTAGTAATAAGAATAAAGAAAAATAGCACAGAAGTCATTGTAATTTAGAAGTTAATCTAAGAGTTACACAAATACATCCACCAGAAGAATTCAGATAGTCTTGAAAGCAAAAGTAACTTTGCAGACAGTATAAATACTTGGACATTATTTGTTTGAGAAGCTTGATCTTATTGAGTGTCCTATTAATGAGATAATAATCCAGTTGACTTGATGTGATAGTTTATAAAAAATATATTTCCATGATCTTGAACTTCGGGAACAATGAAGAATGGAAAATATTTCCTCTCAAAAGGGGCAAGGGCTTTTCACAGATATTCAGGATGTTGCTGTTTCCCTAAGTGTGAGTAGATTAGAAGAGGGAAGACTTTGGGTTCCTCCCTTTGAGCATAAACCATCTTAAGCACCATGTTCACAGCAAAATAGTAAAAGAGAAAAATGAAAGAGAACACAATGCTTAAAAACATTAGTTTTGACCTAAACTTCTGTCATATTTGTAGCTTGTTTTCCTCCAATATTTTTTATTTGGGCTTTTCTCTAGTGGTTCTGTTGAATTAGTTTTATTACAAAATCTCTTTGCTAAGCTTCTTAAAAATAGTCATAGTAAATTGATCCCAGCAAACTGTAGTGAAAGTGTCTATTTCCATAGCAATTGAAATAAGATTTACACATATTCTCACAGCGGTAGAACCAATGCTACCCCCAAAACACAGAGGCTAATAAGGAATTTGCATATGGACAGGCATTTGTTACAGTGAAGTTAACCAGCCGTAATGCAGTAATCCTGAATTAAAGATTTAATTCATTAATGCAAGAAGATTTTTTATACCCAGTATAAGAAAGCAAATAAGAAAAGTATAAGCTGTACAGTGACTAGATTATTAAATTAGAAATAAATGTTAAATGTCTGTTAGTGTAAAATCTTTTTAGGATGTTTTCTCTGCACATAATCAATGTTTTAGTCCAGATGTCAGTGAAAATTTTCTGTGAAAGGTCAGAGAGTAAATATGTTTGTAGGTTATATGGTCTCTCTCATGACTTGGCATAAGTAAACAAATGGGTGTTGCTCTGTTACAATAAAAGTTTACATTTAGGCAATGAAATGGAATTGCCTGTAGTTTGACAACCCTGTTTCAGATAAATGGAAATTTACACTTATCATTCAATTCAATTTTTACAGTAATAATATGAGGTAAAGGTAGTGTTCATTCTACAGATGAGCAAATTGAGGTGTTGAGAATTTAAAAAACCCAAGGTTGGACAGAATGAGAACACAAACCCAGTCTATCTGATTTTAAAGCGAGCCTCCTAATCACTACATTCATCTAACGATGGTAACTAGCATCCATCCATGCTTATTGCACCAGCAGTGTGCTCAGCTGCCTGTGTCTATTACTTTCTTTAACATAAGACCCGAATGGGGTGGGTACAATGAACATTTTCTGTTTGCAGGTAAGGAGCCAACATCTGGGAAGTCTGAGAACATTTTCCAGTCACAAAAAAGTGAATCTATCTTTGTTCATTGCATTCTACTTAATTCAGTGCCTGAAATAATGAAATCATCTTTAAATGTGGCCTCAGTGACTTTACAAATATATGAAAGGTCACGATTGTTTGAAGAGCTGAATTCTGGGAGATGCTTCGAGATTTGCAATGCTTATTTCTTCATCTGCAGTTTTACATTGATTGTAACTTGGTTTCCACTCACTCGGCTTTATGAGGAGTAATTTCGTGAAGAGGCAAAAAGGGTGATTGTGCTGTGCAGTTAATTAGAATTTGTAATTAAAATCATCTTAAAAAAACATCCAATGCCAATAGAAGAGTAATTAATCTGTAAATTAAGGAAACTGTATGCTGCTGCAAGACTTTTTTTCCCCCTTTTGGCTTAAAAACACCCACTTTAATGCACATTCCATGAATAAAGGTACTTACCTTCAACAAAGGAAGAATGCATTTGGCAATAAGGTTTAATTTAATTTGATCAAATGTAATTCAGTTAAGTCCTGGAGATTTCCTAACTGACAATTGATCTTGTTCATTAACACACCCCCTTTAATTTTTCCATTTTAATTTTTGGGGACAGATTTGATTCTCTTAAATGAAGGCTCTGTGAACTTGCTAGGCTTTCACATGTGTATCCCTGTCATGTCTATATTGCAAGAGCACATGTGTGTGTCTGTGTGAGTGGTGGGCAAGGACACGTGTGCATTTGTGCATGCATACCGATGAATATATGGTGTGTGTGTGTGTGTGTTTGTGTGTGTTAAGCCAAGGCACGTGTGTATGCATGAATATGAGTGTGTGTGTGTGTGTGTGTGTGTGTGTGTGTGTGTATGTGTGTATACTCTATGAAAAACAGTTGAAATTCTTAGTGTGGTGACTGTACTTAAGCATTAAATTCTTGCATCCTCCCTGTGTTTTCGTGATAGTGGTTTCCCCCATAATCTTATGTCATTGGTCTAGGAAAGACTTAGGAATTTACCTCAGGGACAGAAGGCCTCTTTTAGGAGCAGCCCCCGCCCCTCACCTCGAACCATAAAACCCCATTTGCAGGATGTTTGGCCACTACACAGGCAATCTCAGGTGGCTGGTCTTCTAACTTCAAAGTTATCTTAATAACTTAAGCATCTTCCTGAATGTCTGCATCTGCTCATTCTGTCTTTGTGGATATGGTTAGTCAAAGGAATCATCATTCTGGAGGAAATGTTGTTTCTCTTTACTCCATATCGATACTCAAAATACTGGATCCAGCTGGCTCTGACACTGGTGCTCAGATCAGGGATGGAGTCTAAGTATTGTGTTTACTTTTAAGCTCACTAAATATGTACATTTACTTTTTAAATTCATTGAATTTACTTTTAGGACAGTTCTAAGTCTACAGAAAAACTGAATAGAAAGTAAAGTTTCTATATAATTTAGCCTCACCCAGTTTCTCCTACTAACATTTGTTAAAATGGACAAGCCAATGTGGAAATATTATGAAATGAAGTCCACAGTTTGCAGTTCCATGGGTTTTGACACGTGCATAATGTCATGTTTCCACCATTACAGTATCACATGGAATCATTTTGCTGCCCTAAAAATCTCCTGTGCTCCACCTAGTCATCCCTCCCCTTCCCCCGGCCCCTGGCTAACTCTGATCCCATTTGCTCTCTCTGTTGTTTTGCTGTTTCTAGAATGTCATCTTGTTAGAATAAGATATTATGCTGCCTTTTCAGGTTGCTTCCTTCACTTAGTGATATGCACTTAAAATTCCTCTATGTGTTTTTATGTTGTGAGAGCTCATTTTTTTAATCACTAACTAATATCCCATTATAAAGATGTAGTCCAGTTTATCATTATTTATTATTTGTAATTCACCTATTCAATGACATTTTGGATACTTCCTATTTATTACAGCTATGAATAAAGCTGTAGCAACTATTTATGTGCAGGTTTGCGTGGGAATAGTTTTCAACTCATTGGGGTTAATAGTTAGGAGCACAAGTGCTGGATCATATGGGAGGAGTATGTTTAGTTTCATAAGAACTACCAAATTCTCTGCCAAAAGGGCTGCCCCATTTTTCATTCCCACCATCAGGGAGTGAGAGTTCAGGTGGCTCCACAACCTGTAGGAATCTGATGATTTCACTATGGTGGATTTTAGCCATTTTCATACTACTGGTATCTCATTATTTGTTTTAATTTGCAATTCCTTAATGACATATGGTGTTGAACCTTTTTTATATGCTTATTTTCCCATTGCATATCTTATTTGGTGAAGTGTCTGTTTAGATCTTTTCCCATTTTTAATTGGATTGTTTACTTTTTGTTGAATTTTAAGAAATTTTTGTATATTTTTTAGTTCAAGTTATTTTTCAGATAGACATGTGTTTTGTAAATATTTTCTCCCAGTTTGTGGCTTGTCTTTCTTTTTTTTTATCAGTATCTTTCACAGAGTTAGTCTTACAATTTAATTGAATTAAATTTAATTGGTAAGTCACACTATTAAACATTTTCTTTCATGGATTTTGCTTTTGATGCTTTATATAAAAATTCATTGTCAAACCCCTGGTCACCAAGATTTCCCCCTATGTTAGCTTCCAAAAATTTCATATTTTTGTGTTTTACATTAGGTCTGTGACATATGTTGGCCTAATTTTTGTGGAAGGTTTAAAGTCAGCATCTAGTTCATTTGTTTGCATATGGATGTCCAGTGATTCCAGCACATGAATTCACTTTTTATTTGCTACATTCTGGATATTTACCATTTCAAATCAACATTTCCAAATTGATAAGCCCATCAGATGTCTCTGTTTAAAGGCCTTTTTGTCATATCCTCATTCCAAGGAATTCAGTATCTAGGCATAGATAACGTTTGGATTTGTCTGAACATTAACACATATCAGCAAATTGTTCCTTTCCCATCATAGTTCTCTGGGCTGCAGTGAGCAAGATGGATTCAGGATATGGAGGTACTTGAGGCTGTGAATGGACGAGCTTTCAAATTCCACATCAGAAGTAAAATAGGGAAAGCAAACGGTGAGAAAAGGGACATCTCTGTCTCTGCTCACATTGTACCAGCTCTGGGAGGTGACAGAGTGGCCACGTGTCACTTTCTGTTTTCAGGAGGATGTGGGAGCCCAGTAAGCACACTGACATAGTCACAATCTCTCCTGCGTGGCTGCTGAGCGTTTCTGTCAAACATCCAGCTCCCTTCCTGCATCACCTTCTGCATTTTCCCAGCCAGACAGTGCTCTGACATCTGTTCAGTCTAAAATCAGATCTTCTGGGGGAAATACTTGGCCAGATTTCTAACTATTTCATCAGAGTTAGTGTGGATTTTTTTTTAAGTAATTACAATATATATCTGCATTAGACTAAAAAGGGATGCATAAGAAGAAAAAATCTACATATCTCTGTGTGTGTTATACATACATAGACACATTCAAATGTATATATATAGTTGATTTTTTCCTATCTTAATATTTTTTACAAAAAGAGCTTACATCATGCTCAAAAGGCTTTTACATTTAATAATTTATTTAATCCAAAGGAGAAAGAAGCTCCCTCTTTTAAATTAGCATCAAAGCAGAAGTTTAGTATTTTCAGGATGGAAATTCAAATATTTGAACATTCTTGGCAAGTCATTTTCTCCCCTAGGTCAGATAAGAAGCCATTATATCTAGCCCAGCCAACTGATAGTTCAGGAAATTAAATGGCATTAAGGAATCAAAATATGAGCTCCGTATCACATTCTAAACTCAGGTAGTTTGAGGAAAGAAAGGTTTCAATGTGTTTGTTGAGAATTTCTGTTTAAAATGCACGTGTTCTACAAATACTGGGAAGAAAGGGAGGCTAAGGAGCTAAAATAGGTTGAGAAGGAAAGCACCATTGATCATCCTAAGTCAGTTCCTAAAATATCTCTGCTTGTCACTTTTACAAAACAATCAATTATAAAGTGATATCATCTCTTTTAGGACACGCTCTATTAAAAAATGCTACTGACTCAGTAACAATCTAAATCCCAAGTGAGCTCCCCCCTCCCCCCAGTGTCATTAATAATTCACTCCAGGAGGACACACCATTCTCCTTTACTGAAAACTAAAAATGATGGGTAGATTATTGGCAAAAAAGCAAGCAAGCCAAGAATTATGAATTTGTTGGGATCTTAGGTTGTTTGCCCCATGATCATCAGAACTACCTGTAAGCCATTGTTTTCCAGTTGGCTTCAGACACTATGCTTTTTGCTTCTTTAAAAATCTCTGTTCCATAATAAATAAAACATGTGATTTTATATTACTGTGCTTATAACCTAGAACTCCTGAGTGCAGTTTTTTGGGATTCACAGGCGCATAACTCATGCAATGCACAGAGCTCCCCATACTCAGAAGGGCCTTACTCTAGCTTTCATGTTCTGTTGTCACTCTTTACCTTTCCCGATACTTTCTGAATAAGAGCACTTTCACTGTGCCTCACAAATCATGCAACTGTTCCTGAAGGTTGGAATAAAATCTTCAGTGACAAATAGACCAGTGTTTCAGTCTCAACCCTGGACCTTATAGCCATATGAGCTTGGACACATTAGTTGGACTTAGGGGGCCTGACCTACCCTTATTTATAATATGAGGATTAAAACCACTTACCCCAGAGGACTGTACTGCTATATGAATGAAGTACAACATGTAAAGGGCCTAGCAAGGATGAGGCAAATGCAGGTTTTATCTCAGCAGTCCACTGCAGACAACTGCCTGAGGGCTGAGTGGAGGATGCTGGAAACACCCCAGGGTTGAAACTAGCATCAAGTGGAGCACAAAGGGCAGCAGTTCCAGCCTGACACCGTGGTTGACTCTTTTTTGGGCGGGGGGAGAGGGGTAACTTTCTTTTTTAAAACATTGAATTTATTGGGTAACATTGGTTAATAAAATTATATAGGTTTAAGGTATATAGTTCTACAATACATCATTGGTGTATTGCATTGTGTATTTACCACCCCAAGTAAAGTCTCCTTCTACCACCATGTACCCTCCCTTTACCCTCTTCTACCTCCTTTTACCCTCCTTTCCTCTGGCAATCACCCTACTGTTATCTGTGTCCATGTCTTTCTGTTTTCTTTGCTTAATCCCTCCACCCTTCTAACTCAGGCTCCAAACCCCTCCCCTTTGACAGCTGTCAGTCTGTTCTCTGTATCCATGACCCAGAAATTCCACATCTGGGAATATATCCAAAGAAACCCAAACACTAATTTGAAAGCATATATGCACTCCTATGTTCATTTCAGCATTATTTATAAGACAAGGTTTGAGAGCAGCCCAAGTGCCCATCAGGAGATGGGTGGAGAAAAGATCTATGGTACATTTATGCAATGGAATACTTCTTGGCCATAAATAAAAGGAAATCTTACCCTTTGTGACACCATGGATGGACCTGGAGAATATTATGCTAAGTGAAATATACCGGTCAGTGGTTAACTCTTGATAAGCTCACAGTAAACCTAGGATTTGATCCCTCTTTCCTTCACACTCTTCTTGCCCACATTAAATCTTGGTGGCTGCCTTGTAACCTTTAGCCAGTGAAGCTGAGACTGAATTCCTTCTTAGGTAATAGATGCACGTGTCTAAATGTGACCTGGGATTTTGAATTGGTGATTAAAGCCTTACTTTGAAAGTCCCAAGGTTATACTTTTCAAATTCTAGCTTTCATAGTATATGAGTATGTTTTATTTCCTCAAATTTTCCCAGATTATCACTAGGAACTCAATATCAGTTCATGATTTTTTTTTCTTTTTCAATTTATTCTACTTGTCATCCTCTATCCTCATAATTAAAAACATAGGTTATTATGCTGAAGACAGAAGCTCAAGTCAAGAAACAGAACAGAAATATACATGCACTTTTCATGAAGTGTCTATAAGATGCCAGCCATTGACTTGTGGCATTGTCTTCTTGTGAGCCATATGTGTCTGCGATAGCTGACCTCTGGATGGGAGATAAAGGTGCAGTGCTATGGACTGTAGGGATCAGGGACTTGTCAACATGGTTTTAAACAAGTCATCAAGATTCCCTGGGGTTCTCTTCCTTAAACAATTGTTGTATTGGGGGTATTTGGATGTATTTGTGAATGTGATGAATTTAAAAATGCAGCAAATTCTGGAAATAAGGGGATTTTTGAGGGGAGAATTGGCATGGAAATGTTGTACACTGACCCAAAGACACACCAAGCCCTACACTCAATTCATAAGTCTTCTGAGCTTTTCCTCCCAGTTTTATTGAGATATAATTGACAAATTATGTAGGTTTAAGGGTACGATACTATTATTTGATAAGGATGTATATTGAGAAATGTCACCACACAAAAGGTTAGTTAACACATCCTTCCCTTCACATAGTTACCATCCTATAGCTGTTGGTATGGTGAGAACATTTCAATGTACTCTCCTAGCAACTTTCAAATATACAGTGCAGTAGTGTTAACTAGAGTCATCATTCTGTCCACTGGGTCCCTGCAACTTATCAGTCATATAATTGGAGGTTTATCCCCCACTCTCACCCCTCATCTCCTAGCAACCACTGTTCTACTCTCAACTTCTATGATCATAATTATTTTTCAAAATTGCTTTTTATAATTGAAAGATGTATTCTTTAACATAAGTAATTCAAATTACAGAACATGAGTTTCAGGTGTTTAGTTAGCTCATTCTTATCAATTATCAGTAAACTGAGATCCTACAATGTTTAGTAGGAAAATGAAAATAAAACAGGTACTATGTGGTATCCACACTCTATTATCCAACCAAGCCCATGCAAGTTTAGGCTCATGAACCCACTTCCCCGGATCCTTTGGGTTAAATGACCATAGACTTTTTCGCTACCCTAAGAGCCAGCAGGGAGTGTTGGGCAGCAGAGAGCAGTCCTGAGCATTTCTCCTTCTCAGGTGTTCATCCCTGCTTGGTAGAGACACTTCCCTCAGCTGGTCAGCAGCCACGCCCTCCCACACATAGCTCTGAAACTAGTGAACCTCCTGGACTCACAGCAGATTGTTAAAGTACGAGTCTGGGCCAACCCAAGCCCAACCTGAGGGCTGCTTCTGAGGGAAGAATTGTTTTCTACAACTAGTCTCTCTAATCCTCAGTAATTCATCCATAACTTCAGCATAATTATTATGATCTCTGTTCATTTGCCTTCAAAGCACTGTTTTGATGAAAGCTTAGAAAATATAAACCAAAGTACTTTCTAATCTGCTCTATCAATTTACTATTACAACATTAATGCTGGCATATTATTATAACACAACATTAACATTACTATTATTGATACTAACATAATGCCATGTCCAAATTATTGTCACAAGATGACTTAAAAAAAACACGGGGCTTTAAATAGCTTAATTCAAAACTATAATTATTTTTAAAACTTTGTGTATTTTTCTAATGGATTTCTAAAGTGACCAAAATAGGAAAGATTATTTCTTGTTTTTAAAGAACAAATTGATCTATAGATCATGAAGGATATGTGCAAAAAAAGTGCATGGTCATAGATAATAGATGTGAAAATTTGAGTAGTTCATGTACTAGCACTCAAAGGTATAAAAATAATATTTCCATTTTGATGTAAGTGGTTTTTGTTTTATTTTACAAAGTCAAATTATTACATATTTTCACAATATATATGTACTTTTAGATGCATTTGACAATTTCAACAGTTGAGTTAGTTTTCTTTTGAATTGAGAAAATGCTGGGTTAGAAATTCAGGAGACAGGTACAGAGAAAACAGACTTTTCCATGACTTCTCAGGGCTGAGTGTGTATCAGCCAGTTCCATTGTAGGGCCTCCCAAACTTTCTAACATCTTTAAGAACATTTTCACAAGGGCAGCCTGATCTCCCAAAGTCATTTTCTCATTCAAGCCCCCTCATAGTTAATTGTTTTCATCACTAAATTGGCCAAGAATTGAATGCACATTTGGGTCAGTTCTTTGTGACTTAGTGACATTGTAAGTGAGGCCTACCTCCACACTACCTAACTCCTACCACCTTCACACTACCTAACTCCTACCACCCACTCCCATCCAGTCTGCCTAAACCTTGATCTCTCCTACCTACCGCTTGGAAAACTGTTGCTCTTCTTGTCAATTCTGTTACAGAAACGATAGATAAGTTTCCAAAACTTAGATAAGAAATGGAAAAGGAGTCACTCGTTAATTATGGGGTTAGATACACCCTCTTTGTTTGGTTGCTAAAGTAGACAGCTGGGAAAAACAAAATACCAACTCAAACTCTGAAGAAATGGCATTAATTGATTGAAGGTGTGCCACCCCATTAGGAACTGAGGGATAGCTAACTGCATTCTCAACCAGATGTTCATTCAGGCATGTGGAGTTGCTACTGGGGAGGAATTTCTGCAGCACTGATTCTCATAACAAACCCATTGAAACTTCAGGTGGGGAACAATCCAGGTGTGAGATCACATTGCTAAAGGACTGGTAATAAAGGGCAGTTCTACTTGATTTGGGTATTTATATAACTTGCCAAGAGAACTTTCTGCTAAAGACACCCTTGGAGTTGGGAAAAAAATGTGTTCAAGCAGTGGACAAAGGGCTTTGATTTGACTCCCTTAGATGGCAGGTAAATGCCAAACTCCACAAGCCTGAAAACACAACCAGCCAGGTAGCTAAGAGAACAGGACCTTCAGCACCGATGCTGCCACAGTATTCACTTTTCACAAATAACAGGTTTTCAATTTCCCATTGACGAAGGTAATTGCAATTCTTGTTTTTCTTTTAACTAAAACGTAATACAAAATCAGTATCAAATTTCTGTTCTGAAACTGTTGAAATGGCTTATTTCCAGAAATGTTAATAGTTTTATCCAGATATAGTCATGGAACAGTTACTGAAAAATGGTTGTATTCTTACAAACAATTCCAACTTACCCGTGTTAATTGCTAGTGCCATTTTGGCTTGTTTTTCAAGAATTTAATGAGAACTGAAGCTTTAGCAAGGAGTATTGCTGTATCGTCCATACAGATGAATCCCAACTACCGATGGCTGTACCAGTCTGTGAGGGAAACATAACCTCCAATGGGAGGAATAGCAACTAGGTGAGTTTTTTTTTTTTACTTACTCTTTAGCTGTAGCAAAGGTTAGAGTGAACATCAAGAATCTTGTAAGTATGGATTATGACCCTTGAATGGGCATGTGTGTAGAGAAAGTTCATGTTCCTACATTTGAGAAGGTCAAATTTTGAGTGTAATTTATTATGAGATATGCTGGAATGTCAGTTGTTTGAGAGTGAGTCACTAGAGGAGCCTAAGAGGACCCAAGGTGGAGCTGAGGGGCTAACCTCACATCCTGATGATACTGAAGAGGGAAGGTCAGTAAGATCACTTTGGCTACTCAAAATGAGGTTCATGGCCCTACAGCATTGGCATCCCGTGGGAGGTTATTAGAAGAGTAGAACCCTAGTCCTCACCCCAGACCTTCTGAGTTAATTTAACAATCTGCACAGGTGGTTTGTGCACACACCTCAAAAGTCTATTAAGAATGAGTTTGGTGGTGTGGCCAGTGTGGCTCAGCTGTTGAGCATCGACCTATGAACCAGGAGGTCACAGCCGGGGTTTTGGGCTCTATCCCCAGTAGGGGGCAGGCAGGTGGTGGACAACCAATGATTCTCTCTCATCATTGATGTTTCTATCTCTCTCTCTCCCTTTCCCTTCCTCTCTCTAAAGTAAATAAAAACATTTTAAAAAGCCACAAGAATGTGTTTGGTGTATCTGTGCCCAGTCTGATCTGGGGTAGAACACCATCTGGATATCAACTGGCATGACAATTGGAGCAGCTGAGGTCTCCCATTGTTTATGCCCAGCATCAAGACGGGACGGGTTGCTGCAGTTTGACCTAAAAGGCTCCATAAATTGCAAAGGGTTGATGGAGTCAGTAGCAAAGGAAGAGAGTTACTACGTCTTTGGACTAGGAAACTTGCCAGGCTTTAGTTTACCAAAATGAGATGTAGTATATTCTACTATTGCCCAAGGATTTTGAATGTTATCATGTAGGCATTTATAAGGAATTAGATTGTTTAAAACAAGAACAGTCCTTTCATCAATCAGTCAATTTTTCATATCTTACAGGTCCTAGGAACCCATAGATAAAAATACAGTGATAAATGTGATCCCTAAACAATATTTCTATAGCTCTGATCCCATTCTGCAGGGAACTCTAGACCTCTAGGCAACACAAAGCTATAGGAATAAATACACCCATATAAGCAATGACTTAATTAAGATATTTTCCCCCTCCATAATAGTGTAGAGAGGTTCCAGGTGAAGCAGGAAGGTAGGGAACATGTCACAGTCAGTTATTCAGGGAATCTGGATAAGGGTGTCACTGCCATAGTTAGCATGTGATTTTTAAGGTCTCTTTGAAGATTGTAACAGATATGATTTGATCCAATAAGCCTAAAGAAAAAGGATATGGCTGAGTATATGTGTGGTAGGTTTTCTGGGGGCTGGTCTGTTTCAATGGCTAGAACTCAGTCACATCACAAGCCAAATTGAATATAGTTTGCCTTGTCCCCAGGAAGAGGAGTAAATGCATTTTGGTAAACAACTAATATTCCTGTGACACTGTCAATATCCAAAATAGATGCAATGATACCAACACTTAGCATGGGCAACCACTGACACTGCTTATTTCCACAAGACCACTTCCACTGGCAGCAGTGAACTGGGCAAGACTGCGATCCCCAGTGCCAATGACAAAGTGACCCTCCAGCAGCTACCTGTGCTGTTGACACTCACCCTCCAATTCAGCGGAGCTTTGGAAGATTGAAGGAACTAGATTTTTGAATTGCACTGCTATTTTACTGAAGACCTCTTGCCTAGTACAAATTTGAATGTGTAAATGCCAGGAAACATTTGGTAGAAAGTGATTTAAGCATAAAATTGTACTTTATATAGTCCTCCAAAACATCTTTTCCAACTAAAGCTGAGATAAAAATAGCTTTGTCTCGGACTTCAGTACTTGAACGCTCAAATCCTCAGACTTACACAGCTTCCAGGAGTTTCGACGAGCTTGTGGTCCAATGGAACAGACTGGTATATAAATAAAAAAAATAACAAAATCTAACCCCAGTTTTCTATTTCTTCTTTCTTTTTTATTCCAACATGCTCTTCTCCTAGTTTTCATGGATTCTACTCATTCTGTCTCTTCTGTCTGACTCTTATTTGCACAGTCTGTGGACGCAAGATCTTACTGTTTTGACAAAGGTCAGGCTGGTCCCAAAGTATAGTAACAGTAGTAACCCAAGAACACTATGAGGAAATCACTATACTGAAGAGTCTATGAAAATGTGTTTCCCAATGGGTTTGGGCCAGAAGCCTTGCTATGGATCTTATTGAACAAATCCCTTTTAACACCGTATGTGACAACGAAGTGTCAGTTGATTTGAACAAATGCATATTGCTTAAAGCCTGAAGTTATAATATTAAATGCAATAGAAATGTCACAGTCAGCATTTGCCGTGGTGGAAATACTTTATTAGGAGTCACAAAGGAGCTCAAGTTACTATTGATCGCATTTCCTGTGTGACCTTGGATGAATTAAACATTTCCAGGCTTAATTTTCATTTGTAAAATGTTAGAAATACTATCTACCTCACAGGTTTGATTTAAAAGGGAAATGAAATAATATATATATATATAAAGCATTTAGCAGAGAAGTCAATTATGATCATTGCTATTATTTATCAATAATTTGAAGAAATTACCTTGTCTGGGTGGCTTAGTTGGTTGGAGTATTGTTCTGCACATCAAAAGGTTGCAGATTCTATTTCAGGTCAGGCACATAACTAGGTTGTGAGTTTGATTCCCATTCGCTGTGTACATGGGGCAATTGATCTCTCTCTCTCTCTCCTTTCTTCTCTCAATAATAAAAAAAAAATCCTTGAGTGAGGATTAAAAATGTAAAAATAAATCAAAAAATTAAAGAAATGAATAGGCAGATATTTCAAAGAGAGAACCTCTGTTTTTGTCTGTTTTTACTCATATATCCCTGGATGCCATTGAATATTATATATAATTATATATTGAAAATATATTTATTTTAATGAATATGACTATAATAAGACTATATAACTCTAAGTTTATTTCTAATACTAAGGATTCTATCATGAAAGCTATATATACACTCTCATTTCCAAGTTATTTTAGAACCTTATCATAATTTTCAAGATTTTTGAAAATGTGCTTTTTAAATAGATGGTTTTCATTCCAGAACTGATTTTGTTTTATATCAGGCTCAGTAAACCTTTGATTTATGCTCAGGTTGTTTTCTGAGGCTTTAGTGATCACAGCTGGATGGAAAAATTATTCTTGGCCAACTGATTTTCCAACCAGGAATCCCAGATGATGGATTGCTAGTATAATGGCTACAATAATATACTCAGTATACAAAGGAGATACATGGTTTCTTCAAGATAAATTTGGATTTGAAAGAAGTGAACTTGTATTTTTTAACTTTCTGCATGTAAGAAAAGTCAGAAATACACCACTTCTGCATAAATGCATGGTAGCCCATGTGTAGCCAATTTTAATACTGAACTATAAACCATCTAAAGGACATCGTAGTAGTATGTTCTTTGTGTTTATCAGTGCAGAAAAGTATTGTTCCCACAAGTTTTTATAATTACAAAGATTCCTCTAAAAACAAGTTTACCATTAAAATTTTAATCTGAATTATTAGTTATATCTAGTACAAGTATTCACATATTTCTATTGTTGATTATTTAAGATTTCTCATACATAATAGTATTGTTTACAGTACTTGCAACCACAAAAATAGGAAATATGTAACTATTACTAATCTCTTTGAATGCATTAGTTTTTTTTAACTTCACATCTGAGCTGTGTGCTACTTAATTCCACATTATGGAAGAAGAAACTGAAATGTAATGTTTTGGGGTATAGAGTGAGTGATATGTTGAAGCTGGAATGTAAATCCAGGAACTCTGACCTCAAAAGCTGGGCTCTGGATCATTTTTAAAATATGTTAATATACTTTATTTAAGCCAATATATTCTAAATATTATCAGGCTTACATGTAATCAACAATAAAATGATTATTGAGATATATTACATTCTTTTGTTTTTACCAAGTCTTCAAAATGTGTTGTATATTTCAAACTGGGAGCACATCTCAGTTTGGATTAGCCACATTTGCACAGATATAGGCATATCTGTATGACTTGCCAAGGTGAATAGCATGAACAAAAGTTAAAGTCTACTTGGAAATTCCAAGTAGATTTAAATTCTTTGGTTAAAGACATCCACTATGTGGAATTTGATGCAGGGAATGAAAATTCACTATGTACCTAATATTATTAATATATGCAATCATGCAGTCATTATCACAATACTACCAACAATCCTATGAGATTATCAAGATAATGCTCATTTTACAAATAAGGAAAAGTAAACTCAGATAGTGGCTGATTAAGGGTTCCCAGTGAGCATGCAGGATGCAAAGCTAGGTTTGTCATGAGCCAGAACCCAGAAGATTTCCCTCCCCCACACCCTCAAAGTCACCTCATTTTCCAACCACACAGATGTTCAGGATGTCTGGTGAAGACAAGTGAGTAACCAGGAGTACAGCATGATAAGGTTGCTCAGCCCAATTTGAGAACACTGAAAAAGGACACGCAGCTCAGACTAGGTTAGGGATAGCTTCCTGGAGCAGATGACTCCTGAGCCTGCTGAGGGGGACATCGCTGAGAGTGGAGCTGATTCAGAGAGCTGTTGTGGGAAGATGTCGAGGGATGTCTTTAGGGGACTGCAGATGGTTCTGTGTGGCTAGAGCAGGAGCAGATAATGCTGCCCTTTCTCCCTTTGCAGGTCTAATGTGCATAGATGAATACATTTTATATGATTTTCTCTTTCCTATAGTGAGTGGTAAAAAAAAAATCTTAAGTTAAAATTATATGGGAGGCACATAAAAGTGAAGCATAGCAGTTTAAAGAATATTTGGTGCTTTAAAGATTGGCTCAGTCTTCTTTTTTAAAAATTTTTTTTATTGATTTCAGAGAGGAAGGGAGTGAGAAGAACATCAATGATGAGAGAGAATCATCAATTGGATGCCTCCTGCATGTCCCACACTGGGGACCGAGCCTGCAACCCAGGCATGTGTCCTGACCAGGAAGCAAATTGTGACCTCCTGGTTCATAGGTTGATGCTCAACCACTGAACCGCTCCAGCCAGGTTGGCTCAGTCTATTTAAAACATGAATGAAAGAGTTGTCTTTGGAAACGTGGGTATGTAATCAAAGTCATCTATATCAACAATAACATCATCCTACGTAATAAAAGCTTAATATGCTAAGTGTCCAGTCATCCAATTGTCTGTTCAAACAATCAACACATAATATGCTAATGATATGCTAAGGCCGCTCAACTGCTTGCTATGACGTGCACTGATCACCAGGGGGCAGATGCTCCAACTGAGAGGTTAGCTTGCTGCTGGGTCTGGCCAATTGGGACTGAGCGAGACCACCAAACATGCTCTGGAGCCCTCCTGTGGTCCCTCCCTGGCTGGCCAACCTCCCACCTCCCTCCCCAGCCCCAATCATGCACTGGTGGGGTTCCTTGCCGGGCCTACACCCTCTGGCAATCCAGGACCCCTCAAGGAATGTTGGAGAGCCGGTTTCAGCCCAATCCCACAGGCCAGGCTGAGGGACCACAGTGATGCACAAATTCATGCACCGGGCTTCTAGTGTATTCAATAAATAGTTCAAAGTAGTGCTTGGGTAGAATATCTGTTCTAAGAACATATAATTACTAATAGCAATAGTAGCAGTCTAATTGAATGTGGTAGTCTGCTCAAGTTTTGTGTTCAGTGGTATAAGATATGAGTTGTGCCTGGAAGTATTATAACTCCTACCCTCAAGATGATACTAAAGATCAGGTTAGAACTGAGTGTGATTCATGAGAGCAAAGCATTAAGGAGAATTGAGGTTAGTCTTATAATTTTGATAGTGCCCAATATCTTCTTAGGACTTAGACTGAGGGTAAAGTCCAGTTTTGTTGTGTATACTAAGGTTTCCATACCAGATAAGGTCTTCTCTCTGTAAAGAAGAGCTGGAAGGCAGTGTTGGTCACAGACACTTGGAATACAGGAGAATAGCGAGCAAATCTAGAATTTGATTTTTCAAAATTTAAGGTTGAAAAAAAAAGGACTTCTATCAGAAGATTATGAGATAAGATAGGCAAAGTCCATATTAAAGATGCATGGTAAAGTAGGAATAAGTCAGGATTAAACTTGATAACAACTACATGATCTTTTATCAAGATTGTGTACTCACACCAGGCCAACTAGAGGGTTGTAAAAATCCTACCTGTTTGGGACAGGTAGGATTTGGGTATGTAAAGGAAAAACGATAAAATTATAGACAAGAATATAAAAATGGGTCAAGAATATGAACATAGGAGGCAGAGTTGGTCAAGCACTTTCACCATATTTTCAAAGTGTTCTAAAGACCAGTCATTGGTCAGTCATTTATTATATGTCCAACACTATTTTCATCACACTTTGATTGCATATCATGTATAAAGACACACATCAGAAATATTATTAATGATAATTTTTAGACATGTTCTACAGTAGCTACAAACGCTCTTACACTGTGGTTCTGAAAAGAGAGAAAACACTTTTAAATACATGACTTGCTGTACTTTTTGGTAAACAGAATACTTGCTCACTCTCAGAAATGCCTTCAGTTCAGCAGAATGTTGGCCACATAATTTATCCTAGCACATTAGTGGTTCCCCAAGGATGTGTTTTCTCTTGCTTGTCTAAGAACTGCTACAGCAAGTATTTACTATTTTACATCTGTTTTCTTTCTCTCCTCTTTCATTGGGAACATGTCTTGGATCTCTTTTTCTCCTAGCATCTAAGACTGTGATTAAACCAGTTGAGATATAAAATATGGACCAATGCAATTTGAGAAATACAGAAAACATTTTTTCCCAAATATTGTATTTGCTTCTATAAGTCTTTCCTACACCTAGCTAGTTGCCTGAATCCTAGTTACAACCTCTTCCCCAATTCTTGGATCTTATAAAATTACAATTTTTGTTTAACTCATGGACCTCAAGAGTTTCTTCGTAGACCCATGTATGTTCTTATTTTCTGGTTCCATCTGCTTTTGTACAGACTGCTTAAGAATGGGCCTTTGGATCCTACCATGACATAAGGTCAGCATTCATCATTAGGGTTAAATTTGATGTCCTTGGTAATAGAACAATTGTATGAAAGAGGTTATATGGACTTACTCTAGGGAAACAAAACAAAATTTTCTTATTGTAAAGAAAGCTTAAAACTCAGATAACTGATTCATGGAATAGATCTCTTATGTATAGCAAACATACTACAGAGGGGTTGAGCTTCTTAAAGAATTTTATAAACCACAATATACTGAAGTTGATACATCCTAATACTACGATAGCCTATTTATTACTTTCACTGCCCAATCAGGTACAGCGTTGGTGAGAATCTGACTTGCAGTCATTGGGTACCTAGTCTTCTAGCTCTTGTTTGCTCTGGCTGGAGTATGACATCTTTGAGGGTAGGACTCTTGCCCTTATGAAACAGAGCTGCACACCATATTAGGCAGGAAATAAGTTGGAATTTTAAGTCATATTAGTTCAGGTTGAATTCTAATTTATTAGTTGTTTAACTTTGGGCTTCTATTGATTTAGCTTCTATTTGATTCACCTTCCAATGCTCTACAAGTTTACATATTATTGACTCAAATAATAAAATGGTGTGAATTTAGTTAATTCATTATCTTTTATTATTACATAATTACTATTATTTTCTTCAGTAGAAGGAACTTCTTAAGTAGTTAATAGGTAACATATAAATGAGAGAATGAATAAGTGAATGGTATTCAAAATATCCTTATGTTTAACTATCTGTGGCTTCCCTGGGTTCCTATGCTTGATTATAATAAACGTGTTTGCCTTCAAAAAGAGCCTTCTGCTACTGCCCAGAGAATCCCACTGAGTCTGTAAGAGGCTGAGACCCTGCAGCAGCTTCCGGAGCCCCATACATTAAAAGCCTGCCATCCTCCACCCAGTGCTTGGAACTGCAGAAGCTGAACCAGAACAGAATTTGCATAGAGGGCTAGTGGGCCAGGTCTTTCTTTGGGGAATTTCATGATTGACATTTGTATCGTGGCAGGTAATAATGAGCAGAAAGATGGGAATTGAGGGGATGCAGAGTCTTTGGTAGCTTCATTGTCTGTAGACTTGCCACTCTATCTCTCAGGGTGGAAGGGAAAGGTTTGGCTGCTGCCTGCTGCCTGGGCTCATTTTGGTCAGTAGGAGTCTTGGATGGAGGAAAAATTCCACAACTGGGGTAAATGCATTCAGTAGTTCCTGGGAAGATATGAATTGACAAGCTTATTCAACTATAGGCCACACAGAACAAAGAAAAAAATTAGGGGGTTGATTTTAATCTGTTGAAAGAAATCCAAGCTACATACCCTCTTCCACTCCTTTCACCATAAACACATCCCTACTGGGGGCTATAGGACAGAGAACGGGTGCCTGTTTGTTGCAAATTTGACTCTGTGTCTGGCTTATAGATGGCAATGGCAGTGCTCCAAGGAAAGAGACTGTGAAAGTCAAAATAAAAAATACGTTCAATGATTTCAAACTTCTTTGTTTCTCTATCCCTTTGACTGCCTCCAGTTATCTGTCTCTGTTGCCTGATGAAGGCTTTGGAGTGCCTTTTCTTGCTATTGAATATACAGAATATACTTCCTGGCATGCTTTCCTCTCACACTTTTTTTTTCTAAACAACAGTACAGTATCTATCATCTTTCAACCCTCTGGCCTTGTTTCTGTGAATGACTTTCTTTCTCCCACCTTACCATATCGGTCTCAGTAAAACTAATTTATGGCATTGGGTTTAGAATATTAATTTAAAGATATGAAAGGGAACTTCCCCAAATCTTAACCAATCCTAAGGAAACAACTGGAAGTTTGTAAGTGATAAGTGAGCCCTCTTTTATGTGTGTATATTTGCATGTGAGGGAGGAGAGAGGGGAATATAAAAACAGGTTAGATTCAGGAAGGGTTTCAAAATATGCATGAGGCTAGAGTGAAAATAAGGTAAATTTAACTCTATAATAGATGGCAATCTCAAAGTGATACGTTAGCACAAATGCAAACTTTTAGAGGAAATAATGGAGAACTTTTACATGCCTTGTATACCCCTTGCACATGTCTAGCATGTAAAGAGGATGAAGAGGATGAAGATTGGCTTTTTAAAGGGGAGTTTATGAAGTTTTATATATGAAATGTGCTATGATGTAAGGAGTTTTTGTCTCTTCTCTTCAAGATGAGAAGAGAGGCTTTAACAGTACCACTCTCAGATTGTCCTCACTTGATATGTGGCCTGCATGGTTAGGGTAATAGGGAATTTTGTCTGACTTACCCTCGAGAAAGCTGGAGCAGACCCTGCCACCAGGATACAGGGCTGAATGCAAATGCAAAAGACACTGCATGCAATCACACCCGCTAATAGCTCAAATTCCAGGCCGGACATTAAAGTCAGGGTAGATGTATCAGCCCAGGACCATTTAAAAAGCAAACCTCTTCAAGAACCAGGGTGGTAGGCTGAGGGAATCTAAGCAGTAAGATATTAAAAGATAAATACCAATAAAATGGTAAGAATGTGGGGGAAGTTGTGAGAGACAGCTACAGCTGAGGCAACTGTGTTACTACAGTGGCAATGTCATTAGAGTGTAAATAACTTAAATTCATCATTGTTATAGACAGACCTGAGTGACGTGGCAATGTATATTACTTTTAAAACATTTACTAAAAGTTAGATATCTTGTTTTGAAAACTGCCCTTGCACTTACTGAGGTATCTAGCAAACATCCCGATTAGTTCTCTTTTTGGTAGATAACTCTATGCAGTTTTCTTGGGAGAATATGGGTGTAGATCTCTACAGGTGAGCAATCCAACTAGGTTTAATGGAAGGCAATTTTGTGGAATTATGCCTGAATTTTATGAATGGATTGAGGGTTCATAGGGAAGGAAGTCAGATAAGCCACTAATGGGAAATGGGCAATATCTGTTCCAAGTTTAAGCCAATGGAAGTGAAAGTTTCTTCTAAATTCTTTGGTTTTTCAAGTAGCTCATATTTCTTGAGCAACATTTAAAAGGTTGGTACAGAAAAGAAAGCCTACCATGTAGTTAGAGAATGTATGGCTGATGAAGTAAAAAGAGAACCAGGCAAATACAGTGTCACAGAAGCCTAGAAAAGATGGTTTAACAGGCCTGCATGGCTCAGTAGTTGAACATCAACCTATGAATCAGGAGGTCACAGTTCAATTCCCAGTCAGGGCATGTGCCCGGATTGTGGGCTTGATTATCAATGTGGGGGGTGCACGAGGCTACAGATCAATGATTCTCTCTCATCATTGATGTTTCTTTCTCTCTCTCCCTCCTCCCTCCTCTCTGAAATCAATTAAAAAAAAGTCCTTTAAAAATATGGTTTCAATATGGATGGATGGATAAATGGAGTGATCATCTACACTGAGTGGCCAGATTATTATGCTCTCTGAACGCGTAATAATCTGGCCACTCAGTGTATATCCTGTATAATAAAAGGCTAATATGCAAATTGTCCCCTCGGCCAGGAGTTCGACCAGCAGGCAGGCTGGCTATCTGCCCATGTCCCCTTCCCCTGGCCAGGCTGGCCGGACCTCACCCATGCACGAATTCATGCACCAGGCCAGATTATATATACTAAGTGGCCAGATTATTATGCGTTCAGAGATCATAGTAATCTGAGCACTCAGTGTATATTAAGTGTTGCTAAGAAAAAAAAAAAGATGAGAACAAATAGATGACCATTTGCTTTGGCAAAGTACTGTCTTTTGTGGCTTTGATAAGAGCTAGTATAATAAAGTGGTGAGTATGAAAGTCCAGTTGGAAATGATAAATAGAAAACCAAAGGTCAATAAGATAGCAGGGAATATATTCAAATTAGTTGAGGACAGTTGAGAAATAGGATAGTGGCTGGAGAAGGAGATAAGGCCATGCATATATAAATGTAACATATGAGAGAAAAAAGGGAACATTCAGGCTTCAGGAGGAGCACATGTTCTTTCATTTTAATATGATGAGAAGTACAGTTGGTTGGCGAAAATGCATGTGGGTTGGTGGAACTGATGGAAAGGTGAGGTAATTCTCACCCGCCTCTTGTCTTCGTGATGGATGCAGTGAGGTCAGTAGCAGGGAGGAAACCAGGGAGCAGGTGGACTTTTAAAGAGAGGATGAGTGACCTCTGAGAGTATTACCATGCCAACCAAGTATAAAGTACATTAGACACAAAGACAGTAGATACATGTTTGTAAAAATGTAAATGTAAATAACAAATTAAGGTAAGTAAGATATAAAATAGAAATTATTGAATGATGCTATCAATTTATCTTAAATGTAGAACTAAAGCTAAATGTCTTTAAGAATCTATATATATAACACCCTAATATGCAAATTACTGAATGGTGGAACAACCGAACAACTGGTCACTATGACGTGCACTGACCACCAGAGGACACCTGCAGGATATGGAACATGGCAGGCGTCAGCTGAGGCGGGATGCTGGAGCAGGTGAGCAGAAGCGCCAGACCAAGGCGGGGTGCCAGTTGCTGTCATCGGGGCAAGCTTCTGGTGATTACTGAAAATTCTTTGCTCTCACACACTGTGGTCCTGGCCAATGCTTGCACCCACTACTGGCACCCGCTGCTGGCGCCTGGCACTGGCCCCGATTGCTCAGTGACATCAGCAGGTATGAGTGGCAGCTGCTGACCCCAATCACCCCTCAGGGCTTCTCCACCTCCCCTGTTCCTGAGGGGCAATTGGGGCTGACAGCCACCTTTTTCACCCGCTGCCAGAGCTGGCCCCGCTTATACCCGCTGCTGGTGCTGGCCACAATTGCTCCATGCTGTCAGTGGGTGCGAGCAGGGCCAGTGTGTGGAGCAGAGGCAGTGGGAACAGGGCTGCCAGCAGAGAGGGAACCAGGGCCCACAGTGGAAGGGGCTGGGCCGGGGCACAGAGGATGGGCCAAGACTGCCCCTGTGCCCACCACAGCCTCGCGGCCCACAGTTCCTTTCAAGGTGCACAAATTCATGCACTGGGCCCCTAGTTATAGTTATAAAAGCAAAAATAAATAATTGAATTAATAATACAATTAACAAAAATCAGTGTATTTTGATGCAGAGTAAAATAAAAGATTAAGTGGTAAGCCAACTGGTTTTTCTCATCTTTAATAGTGAAGGATCACACTATGTAAAGTGAGATAAAAAATACTGTTTCATATAAAGTTCAGGCCCCAAAAGGTTATAAAGAAACAGAAATAAACTAAAATAGGAGTTGAGGTACACTTAAGATATGTGGGTTTTACTGAATGTTGTTTCACATTTAAAAAGTGTCATAAGCCAAAACCGGTTTGGCTTGTTGGAAAGAGCGTCAGCCTGCGGACTGAAGGGTCCCAGGTTCGATTCCGGTCAAGGGCATGTACCTGGGTTGCGGGCACATCCCCAGTAGGGGGTGTGCAGGAGGCAGCTGATCGATGTTTCTCTCTCATCGATGTTTCTAACTCTCTATCCCTCTCCCTTCCTCTCTGTAAAAAATCAATAAAATATATTTTAAAAAATAAATAAAAAGTGTCAAATAAATATTTAACAGTAGTTAATTACATGTACACTGAGTGTCTAAAAGTAAAATATGCAGATATTTGCAACTTCCTTTGAAATTTGTTAAATAAAATAAAATTTGGGCAAAAAATGATATGGGTCTTGTGAGGAAAGAAAAACAGGTTTGGAAAATTGGAAGTTTAGTTATTCACTTCTTTTTTAGAATGGCAAGTCTGTGGATCAATTTTAATACCTTAGGTTAATAAATTGTGGTTTGAGTTTGTAATTCAGTTATAAGGGCAATGTAAAATTCCAGAGCTCATTAGACTTTTCAAGTTTTCAGAAAAATAATACTCAAGCCCTTTGAAGTTCTAGCATTAAACAATTGTATATTGTATAATCCTTTCTTATATCCTACATTATTTCATTTCTCTTGATTTCTGTTGGAAGAAGGAAGGAGAATCCCAGCTGATATTTTATCCAAAAAGCATATTCTCATGTCTCCTTGTCCACTTGGGTCCTGTGAGAATCCCCATGTCCAATGGTAGCTAGTTAACTGCCTGTAGCCTTTTATTAACAGTTCAAGAGTTCAGTCACTTGACAGAAATTGGTGTTGTGTGTGCTGTATGGGAATCTTCTTTTTTCCTCCCTGCATTTGACAATACTATTCAGGTAGAAGCTGGTTTCTCAAACCTACTTTACAATTGAGCAAACATTCTCTCTGTATACCCCTACAGCAGTGTCTTACCAGTCCTCCTGGTACCTTGTCCCAATGTTGGTTTCATATGTCAGAAGGAGGCCTTTCTCTGCCAGCATCCATTGGATATAAGAGCTCATCTTCATCAACCTTCTTTTCAGCTGCTTCACAAGCCATTGATCTGTCATGACAAAGTGATTCTCCACTGGTCCATATAGAGAATTCCTATGGTCTCTTTCAACAGCCCAATGCTAGCCAGTTTAGGATCTATAAATTCTGTCTATACACTCTTAATTTACAATTCTTTGAAAAAAGTAATGTGCATGCCCTGACTGGTTTGGCTCAGTGGATAGAGCGTTGGCCGGCGGACTGAAGAGTCCAAGGTTCGATTCTAGTTAAGGGCATGTACCTTGGTTGCGGGCACATCCCCAGTAGGGAGTTTGCAGGAGGCAGCTGATCGATGTTTCTCTCTCATCGATGTTTCTAACTCTCTATCCCTCTCTCTTCCTCTCTTTAAAAAAATCAATAAAATATATTTTTTTAAAAAAGTAATGTGCAGGTATCCTCTAGTGAACACCATCTTAGTGTCTGCATGGCTGGATTGATTGCAAAGCATCCTTAAAGTCATTGGCATGTGGATGACATGTATCCCAGCACAGATTCAGGGTTGGTCCTATAGTTAATACCTTTGGCTTTAATGACAAGCCCCCTATGGCCAGGGACTTGCAATTAAATGACTGAATTGTTTTATTATATTTTAAAGCTTCTTAATTAAATATATTTATTACATAGTTATAAAACTTGAATTTATAAATAAGTTTATATCCTATTTCTTTAGTTAACACTGGGTCATCAAGATTTTTTTTTTTTTAGTTTATTCACAAATATAATAGTTACTACTCAAGAGCCTTCAATTTGAAAATAATTAGGTTTCCAATTTGTGGCTTTCACAAGAATATTAAAATGAACATTTTGAACTTTTTCATGTTGGCATTATTCTTTTGTTAGAGTTTTCTTTTTACAAACAAGACTACTAAATCAAATGGCTGTAAGACTGACATGCTTTGACTGCACTTTAATCAAATTGTTTTCTGAAAGTTTTCCCAGTTTACCTCTGCCGGTAATCTATTGGAATCATGGGTTTACTAAATCTTTATGAGCTTTGGACACTTGATCATCATATCTGGTGATTCTACAGGGTATTCATTTCTTCTTTGTTTTAATTCCTTAGCTGTCCTTTCCATTGTCTGCTATAAGCAATGCATTTTTTAAAGTAAGAGGTGATGCTTGATCTTTAGTATCTGCAAATCTTTTTCTAGGTATTTTGTTCTTATCCAAGGATTAAATATCTAGTTCACTGTCTGCTATTCACTCTTTGAAATTTGCCCTCTAAAGTGCTGTCTCTTCTGGCTTGCTGAGTTTGCAGTGAGATTTATGGTAATGATTTTGTGCCTGCATTCTATTATCTTCTGTATTCAATGCTTGCTTAAAACTCTTGCTAGAGATCAAGGAATGAATGTATCACATCATAGGAGAATGCTGTTATTTCAGAGCAAATGTGATATACTAACTGTTAGAAAATAGCTCATCCCTTATATTATGTGTGAAGAGTCTTATATGTAGGTTATATTTATTGAAATTTGTGTGTGTGTGTGTGTGTGTGTGTACATAGCCTGAACTTTGAAGACAGTGAACTTTAGTTCAGATCCAGTCTCCCCCATTTTCCAGGTTAGATTTTTTTTTACAATCCTCAAGCATTCACAACAGTTAAATATGAAAAACTATGTCCACCTAATATGATTGTTCTTAGAATTAAATGTGATTGTATAAAACAGCCCGGTTATAGTTGCTGGGGAACAATAAGTACTCAATAGATATTACTTATCTCTGTCTGTCCTCTTGATATGTAATGGACAAGGCCAATTTCCCTGGGAAGTAGCATGAGTGGACTGGAGAGTCACTGAGGTAAACCTGAGGTACATGGTCTTATCAGCCAACACATCTTTGGTTGTGGAAGACGCCCATTCCTGCTGCCAGAAATCAAACCCATTTTAGAGACCCTAGAAGAGCAATCAAGCTTGACCACAGTTCCGTAATCCTGCTGATTATAGACAACAGGAGTTACCCTATAGCAAAAAAGATTTAAAAAATGATAACCTTACAAGATAGTTAGGAGGTAAGATGGCAAGCAGTCCAGCAAATGGGGCTAGGTTACAGTCAGAAGCTGATATTGTAAAAAGTGTCTGTTCTTATATATTTTATTTGAATGACCATTATTGATTTTCTCTGATTCGGTAAATTTCTTATATTTTTATGTTAGTGTGTCTTAGTTATGGCAAGTGGAACAAAAGGAAAGAATTGGTGCAATTTTTCTAAAAAGATTAATGGAAATTAGCATACTTTGGGCCAGGCTGTCCTGCTGCTTCCTCAGGAAGATGAATGATTCTGGCAGAATAAATAATCTTTAACTAGCTAATGCAAATGACAAACAGTTTATCCTTTTTCAGTCAAATCTCTTTGTATAGTGGTAAGGTTGTTTTCTTATGTACTCCAGAAATATTTCCTCATTTGTGTAGTCACAAAGACAAGTGTTATCTTTGAATTTCACTTCAACTTTGTCTTATGAAATGGTACATAACTGAGAGGCAATCTGTGATAGCTCTAACTGTAGTTCAGCCAGAAATCTGTCTCCACGTTTCCTGCAGTTTCTGCCCCATACTTACCTTTTGATTATGATTACCCACAGACTCATCTTTGAAAGCCAGTGTTTGATGTTCAAGTCTGAACTTGAGAGCAAACAAAAGTTAACCCAATTGTGTTAGCCAAAACTTACTAGTAGTTGTTGTTTTTTGAAAAAGAATATAGAGTGAGTTTTTTTTGATAACATGTTTATTTTTTGTTTATTTGAACTTTCTTAAAAATAACCTTTTCTGCCCTAACCGGTTTGGCTCAGTGGATAGAGCCTCGGCCTGCGGACTGAAGGGTCCCAGGTTCGATTCTGGTCAAGGGCATGTACCTGGGTTGTGGGCACATCCCCAGTGGGGGGCGTGCAGGAGTCAGGTGATCAATGTCTTTCTCTCTCTTTCTCATCTATGTTTCTAACTCTCTATCCCTCTCTCTTCCTCTTTGTAAAAAATCAATAAAATACATATATTTTTAAAAAATAACCTTTTCTATTTAGGATTAACTCACATTGAATAACTAGATAAAATAAATTACATACAATCTTAAGGCAGAAGAATTGCTAAGTTTCTCTATAGACCTAGAATTGGGTCACATTCAAATGGTATATTTGAGAGGACATGACATTTCCCTCTTTATTTTTTATTTTTGAAAAAAATTAATGTACTTTATTTTTATCATATTTTGGTTTGTAGAAAAATTGGAAAGTACATAAAGTTATTATATAGTCCCTCACCACCTATCAGTATCACATATCATTATTTTGCATTGGTGTGGTACATTTATAACAACTGATAAACGTTACTAGTAACTGAATTCTATAGACCATATTAGGGTTGATCCTTTGAGTGTTTCATTCTATAGGTTTTGAGAAACTTATAATGGTGTTCATCCAATCACATGGAATAGTTTCCCTGTCCTAAATGATCCCGTGCTCCACCTATTCACACCATCCTCCCTCCGCTGGAACCCCTGGCTACCACTGATCTTTTTATATACAGTTTCTTCTTTTCTAGAATATTTTTCAATTGGAATCATACAGTATGTAGCCTCTTCACATTAGCTTTTTTCACTTAGTAATATACATTTAAGTTTCTTCCATATGTTTTCATGGCTTGATTGCTCACTTTTTTTTAACACTGAATATTATCCCATTGTATGGATATACCACAGTTTGTTTATTCATTCACCTACAGAAGAACATCTTGGTTGCTTCTACATTTTGGCAGTTAATAAATAAAGCTGCTATAAACCTGTACATGTTTCTGTGTGGGCATAGTTTCCAATTAATTTGGGTAACTACCAAGGAATGTGACTGTGGATTACCCTGAAACTGCCTGACTTCAAGGCTTCCTATAAAGCTATAGTAATCAAGATAGCGTGGCATTGGAAAAGAACAGGCAAAAAGACCATCGAATAGGCTTGAGAGCCTAGAAATAGACACTTAATAATAATCAACTGATCTTGGACAAAAAAGCAAAGGCAATTCAATGGAGAAAGCATAGTCTTTTTAATAAATGGTGCTAGAGCAAATGAGCACTCACATGTAAGTCTCTTTTACATTTTTGTGGTGGTAATATAAATAGTATTGTGGTTTTAATTAAAATTTTAACTATTAAATGCTGATATATAAGAAAGCAATTATCTTTTGCATATGATATTTGAATCTTACAACCTTGCCACAGTCACTTAAGTTCACATTGTATTTCCTTTTCTTGCCTCATTGCATTAGCTAGGACTTTTAGTACATCATTGAATAGGAGTGGTGAAGCAGACTCCCTTGTCTTGTTCCTAATCTTAGCAGAAAAGCATCTAATCTCTCAATATTAACTATGATATATGCTGTAGGTTTTTTGTAGATGTTCTTTGTCAATTTGAGGAAGTTTCCCTCTATTTCTAGTTTGCTGAGAGTTTTCATTATGGGCAGTTTGCCAAATTCTTTTTCTGCATCTACTGATGCATTAATATTTTTTTATTCTGTAGCTTGTTGATGTAATGGATAAATTAATTACTTTTTTAATGTTGAGCCAATCTTGCAAATATGGAATAAATATAACTTGTTTATGGTATGTAATTTTTAATACATTGTTGGGATTTGATTTGCTAATATTTTGTTGAGTATCTTTGCATCTCTATCCTTGAGAAATATTGGTCTGTGGTTTTCCTTTCTTGTAATGTTTTTTGTTTTGGTCTTAGAGTAATTCTGGCCTCAGAGTACATGAGTATATTGGAGGAGGTTGTAGAGTATTGATTTTTTTTTCAATTGGTCTTTCTTCTATTGTATTTCTTCTTTAACAATCTGGTAACATTCACCATTTAATGCATCTGGGCTGGTGTTTTCTGCTTGAAAAAGCTATTAAATATTCTTTCAATTTTTAAAATATTTGTAGACCTAATTAGATAATTTCTCTTTGTGTGAGCTCTGATAGTTTGTGCCTTTCAAGGAATTAGTCCATTTCATCTATGGTTCTAAATTTATGACCATAGATTTGTTCATTACACTCTTCTATTACCATTTAATATCCAAAGGATAAGTAGTGATTACCCTTCTTTCATTTATTATATATCTATGTATTCTCTCTTTCTTAGTTAACCTGGCTAAAGATTTACAAACTTTATTGATCTTTTCAAACCAGCGTTGTATTTAATTGATTCTTTCTATTGATTGCTTGTTGTCTATTTCATTGATTTCTCAATAATTTTTATTGCTGTGCTTCTGCTTACTTTGGATATAGATCACTCTTCTTTTTCTAGTTTTGTAATGTGGATACTTAAATTACCAATTTTATATTTTCCTCTTTTCAAAATATATGAATTTAATACTATAAATGTATCTTTAAGCACTGTTTTGCTGAATCCCACAAATTTTGATGTCACGTTTTATTTTCATTTTGTTTAAAATATATTTAGATTTCTCTTGAAACGTCTTCTTTGACCCATGTGCTATTTAAAGTGTGTTATTTAATATACAAGTATTTGGGGGGTTTTCTACATATCCGTTATTGATTCCCTAGGGGCCCAGTGCATGAATTCGTGCACCTTGAAAGGAACTGTGGGCCACTAGGCTATGGTGGGCATAGGAGTGGATCTAAGCCCATCTTCTGCACCCTTGTCTGGCCCCTCCTGCCTCGGCCCCCAGTCTCTTCTCTACCAGCAGCTCCGCTCCCACTGCTGCCTCTCCCATGTGCTGACAGCACCAGCCTGCTTGCACCCACTGAAGTCACTAAACGATTAAGGCCAGCACCAGCAGCAGGTGCGAGCAGGGCCGGCTCTGTCAGCAGGTGTGAGCAGTGGCTGCTGCCTTGATCAACCCTTAGGAGAGGGGGAGGTGGAGAAGCTCTCAGGGGTGATTGGGGCTAGCAGCTGCCGCTCGCACCTGCTGATGGTGCTGAGCTATCCAGACCAGCACCTGGTTCCAGCAGCGGGTGCAAGTGGCAGCTCCAGCACTGGCTGCAGGTGCAAGCAGGGCTGGCACTGGCAGCAGGTGTGAGTGCTGGGTGGGACTGCGGCATGGGGGAACAAATAATTTTCAGTAACCACCCAGAGGCTCAGCTTGATGACAGCGACCAGTGCCCCACCTTGGTCTGGTGACCCCGCTCACCTGCTCCACCATCCTGACACTGCCAATGCCTACCATGTTGCATGCACGCCCCCTGGTGGTCAGTGCACATCATAGTGACCAGTTGTTTGGTTGTTCGGTTGTTCTGCTGTTTGGTCTATTTGCATATTAGCCTTTTATTATGTAGGAAAATTTCATTCCATTGTGATATGATATCATACTTTGATACTGATTTTTTTTTAAATTAAAATTACTATTTTTCTGACCCAGAATGGATTTATCTTGTTGAATTTTTCATATGAGCTTGAGAAGAATGTGCTTTCTGCTGTTGTTGAATGAAGTAGTCTATAGAATCCAATTAGATCCAGTTGGTTAACAGTGCTATATAGTTCAACTATGCCCTTACTGATTTTCTACCTGCTGGTTTTATCAATTACTGAGAGAGAATTATTTAAATCTTTGGCTATTACAGTATATTCATCAATTCTTCCTTGAAATTTTATCAAGTATTGCCTCAGATGTTTTTATACTCTATTGTTAGGCATACACATTGAAGTTTGTTATGTCTTCAAGAAGACTAATCCTTTTATCATTATGAACTGCCTCTTTAGCTCTGGTAGTTTTCCCTCCTCTGAAGTCAGATTTGTCTGAAATTAATATATCTACTCTTTCTTAAATTAGTATTAGATGTTATATCTTTCACCATCCCTCTACTTTTAATCTATCTATGTCTGTATATTTAAAGCATATTTCTTCTAGACAATTCATTGTTGGGACATTACTTTTCATTCTAACAGTCTTCATTTTTTAATTGATGTATTTTGACCATTGATACTTAAAGTGGTTTTGCCAGAATCTCCTTTTTAAAAGTATATATATTCCATTTCATTTACCCAGTTAATGTGTCAAGGAATACTTAGGTGTACTCCATTTTTTTGCGTAATGAATAATGCTACAATGAACATGTTAGTACAGGTATTTCTTTGAGGTACTGATTTAAGTTCCTTTGCATATATATATATATATATATATATTCTCTGAAGTGGATTGATAGATCATATACTAGTTATATTTTTAACTTTTTGAGGAACCTTTATACTGTTTTCTATTGTGGCTGCACCAACTTATATTCCCACCAACAGTATGCAAGGTTTCCCTTTTCTCCACATACTTGCCAACACTTACCTTTTGCCTTTTTTATAATAGCCAGTCTAACAAGCATAAAGTGATACCATATTGTGGTTTTGATTTGCATTCCATGATTATTACTGAAGTTGAGCATTTTTTCATATAACTATTTGCCGTTTGTATGTCTTCTTTTGAGAAATGTCAATAAAAGCTCATTTTTTCCAATTTATACGTTTTCTTGCTATTGAGTTATTTGTGTTACTTATATAAATTGGATAGTAACTCCTTATCAATTTGTGGTTTGCAAGTATTTTCTCCCACTCTTTAGGTTTTCTCTTTATTGATTGTTCCTTTTGCTGTATGCAAGTTTTACAGTTTGATGCAAGCCTACTTGTCTATTTGGCTATTCTTGTCTATGCTTTTGGGATAATATCCAAAAAGTCATTGCCCAGCCCTGGCCCGGTGGCACAGTCCATTGGAGTGTCATGCCATACAGCAAAAGGTTGTGGGTTCAATTTTAAGTCAGGGAACATACTTAAGTTGTGGGTTTGATCCCAAGTTGGGGTGCATACAGGAGGCAACTGATCAATGTTGCTCTCACATTAACATTTTTTCTCTCTTTATTCCTCTAAAAAAGGAATCAATTAAAAAACATATCCTCAGGTGAGAATTAAAAATAAATAAATAAAAATCATTGCCTAGATCAATGTCAAAATGTTTTCCCTCTATGTTTTATTGCAGCAGTTTTCCAGCTTTAGATTTTACATTAAAGTTTTTCATCTATTTTGAGTTCAAACAACATGGGGGGCATTATGCTAAATGCAATGAACCAGGCACAGAAAGACAAATAGTGCATGATCTCACTTCTATATGGAACCTAAAACATCTAATTCATAGAAGCAGAGAGTAGACTTGTGGTTGCCAGGGGCTGGAGAATGGGGAAATGGGGAGCTATTGGTCAAAGGGTACAAAGTTCAGTTATTTGGGATGAGTAAGTTTTGGAGGTCTAATGTATAGCCTGGTGACTATGGTTAATACTGTATTGTATACTTGAAGTTCGCTAAGAGAGTAGATATTAAGTGTTCTCACCATAGACACAAGAAAATTAGCAGTCTGAACTGATGCATATGTTAGTTTGCTTGTGGTAACCATTTCACAATACATACATTTGACCAAACATTATATTGTGCAACTTAAACATATATGATATTTATTTATCAATGATACCTAAATAAAACTGGGGAAAATAAAGTGATTATTGATATGCTTGGATTGATATGTACCATATCTTTTTCTGTTTTCTATTTCTTGTCCTTGTTCTGTTTTCTTTGTTTTGTTGTTTGTTTGTTGAGTGGTTGGTTATTTTTTTGTTGTTTTATTTTTATTTTTTATTTTTTTTGTCTTCCACTCTTTTGCAACCTTCTCTGGCTTTGAGGCTTATTAGTGCTCATAATGATTTCCTTTTTTCTCCTCTCTTGGATATCACTATACTTTTTTTTAAAACCTTTTTAAGTGGTTGCTTTTGAGTTTGCAGTATAGAATTACAGCGATTCCATGTCCTCTTTCAAATAACACTAGACTGCTTGCTGTAGATGTCAGAGGCTGCAATGCCCTCTGTTGTCCTTGATTTGTTTCCCCTGTTGTGGGAGAGACCATTGATGTGGTGGTGGGGTGTGGGAGGAGGCGAAGCATCCTATTGGCCTCAGTCTTTTAGTGAACCTGTGCTCTGAACTATGAATTCCACAAAGGATTCTCAGTCCCTCTTCCCTCCTTTAGGTGGGGCAGGAAGGCAAGAGAGAGCTTGTGTTGGGTATTTTCCTCATCTCAGGTCATTTACTCTTGGAAAATAGTTTCTCCTGAGGGCAGACCTTGTAAAGAATGGAATTCTCTGGGCATATTTCAACATGACTATTTTCCCCCTCTCGCTTCTGGAATCCTCAGAGGATTTTTCTCCAGTCTTTACTGTGATCCCTGGTAGGGATCGCAGGGGTAAAACTCACAGAAGTGTAGGGTCACTTATGTCAGGATATCCCTGCTTTGTGTGGGGTTTTTTTGCATGTGCGCACGTGCATGCGTGCGTGTGTGTGTGTTTGTGTGTGTGTGTGTGTGTGTGTGTGTGTATTTTGTTAATACTCACTAGATGATATTTTTTCCATTGATTTTTAGAGAGAATGGAAGGATGGAGAACGAGAGAAAGAGAGAAATATTGATGTGAGAGAAACACATCAATTGTTTTCCTCCCTCATCCACTCCAACCAGAGCCAGGAATAGATCCTGCAACCCAAGAATGGGCCCTCCACCTGGAATTGAACCTGTGACCCTTCTGTGCATGGGACAGCACTCTAACCATAGGGCCACATAGTCCAGGGCTATCACCATAGTTTTTAATTCTCAGGCTTGTCTACACTGAGTCTCAATTACAGTTTAAGGTTTTCTACACTCATATTCCTCTTGATTATAATTCATAAGAAAAAATTACATTATATCTTATTGTCCTCCTTTTCTTATGTATTTTTAAAAATATATCTCTGTTGATTTCAGAGAAGAAAGGAGAGGTAGAGAGAGATAGAAACATCAGTGATGAGAGAGAATCATTGATTAGCTGCCTCCTGCATGCCCCACACTAGGGATTGATTGAGCCATGCTAGCAGGGCTCTTCTTCCTTTCTTTTGATGGGGTCGCATCATCTTGTCCTAAGATATTACCATATGTAATCTGAAAAATTACAGCATTAGGAGAGGAATCCAATTCTGAAATTATGCCAGGAAGATTTGAAGAATCAAAGTGACCCATTCAAAATGCTCTTATCATAAGCTTCATGCATTCTTGGGTTTTCATTTGTAACTATTTTATATTGAATGGTAAGAGAAGAAGATTTTGTCTGTGATGGTTGTCAATACCCCTCCAAGTTTGCCAATTCCTGGCCCACACATTGATTAGCGCCGACTAGATGTGTGACATCACAATACAGAGTGTTAGGACTTAGTCTTGCAGGCAAATCTGGGGAGAATACTTAGCACCATCAATCATTCAGGACAACACTATATTCAGAAAGAAATGTTTATCTTTTCTCCTTTATAACTAACTGCAGGAGTGTTATTTTCTGTACCAGAATAATGGCCAATCAATTGGGAAAATTATAAAACAACTTTTGTTTAAACATTGAAGTGTCATATTATGCCAATGGATTCTACTTTCAGAGAGAGAAAAACGAATTGCAAAAAGAAAACTGTATTTGAAAGATTCACCTGCTAACAATCACAATCCATTTGGCAATGGAACTTCCATATATATATAGTAAACCTTATATCAATGAAAAATAGATGTTACTTAACTAATAGATGTTATTTAAATATTTTATCATTGTAAATTTAGAAAAAGTCAAAAAACTAAAAAAGAAAAAATTAAATGTATCTCACAATCCTAATATATTGACAATATTAGTTTTCTATTAATATCATGACAAATTAACACAGATTTATCAGCTTAAAATAAAACAAACGTATTATCTAATATTTCTTTATGTCAGAAACCTGGGTGGCTTTGGCTGGCTTGTCAGCTGAGAGTCTCACAGGCTGGAATCCAGGTGTCTGATGGCCTGGACTCTTACCTAGCGGCTCGGAAAGAGAATCTGCTTTCAGGTTTGCAGATTCATGGTGGCTGTGGGGCTGTGGCCCCTGTTTCCTGGCCGGCTGGCAGCTGGAGCTTCTCTCAACCCTTACGCTGCCCTGTCCCTTGTAGTGCTGCCCCTCCATCCTCAAACCAGCAGTGGTCCTTCAATCCGTCTCATGATTCAATCACTCTAACTTCTGCTGCTGCATATTTTCTGCCTCTAGTTTGGGAAATTTCTTTGCTTTTAAATGACTAAACTTTTTTTTAATTGTCAGGATATGTTTTTTAAATTTATTTTTGACAGAGAAGTATGTGTGTGGGGATGGGGGTTGGTGATGGAGAGAGAGAAACATCTGTGTGAGAGAAAAACATTGATTGGTTGCCTCCAGCACACACCCTGACTGGGTATCAGACCCACAATCTAGGTATGTTCCCTGATCACAATTGAACCCTCAACCCTTCCGTGCACAGGATGATGCTCCAACTAACTGAGCCACCCAGCCAGGGCTAAGTGACTAGACTTTGAAATAGCTAGAATGGCCCAGCCTGGATAATCTATCTAAGTCCATGAATTCTACCAGCAAATGTAAAGGAACACTCAGTTTCCAGGGATAGGGTGTGGCTACCTTTGGGGCATTCTGCCTATTATCCCATTTTATTTTTATTGTTGAAAATATATTTCTATTGACTTTAGAGAGGAAAAGAGAGGGAGAGAGAGAGAAACATCCACGATAAGAGAGAATCATGGATCGGCTGCCTCCTGCACACCCCACACTGGGGATTGAGCCTGCAACCCGGGCATGTGCTCTTGATTGGAATCAAACCCAGGACCCTTCAGTCCACAGGCTGACTCTCTATCCACTGAGCCAAACCAGCCAGAGCCTGTTATCCCATTTTAATGTCATTTTATTCAAAGCTTTGGCATGTAATTCCTGAAAATAGAATAAAATGCCTTATAATTGAATTTTTCACTAAACAGTTTGGGTGATATCTTCACATGTTTATAAATTACCTGCTCAATCCCCAATCTTGGCCTTTGTTCTGAGCACATTGGTGCATTTTTGGTCAGGAGTGAGGAGTGCCACATGATTCATACCATGTACATAAAGCACAGAAAGTTGGAATGATTTACCATCTTAAAAATTCTATCAGGTTCAAGGTGGGTAGCACAAAGTCACTCTTTCTGATTTATATTCCTTTTTGTTTTTATGAGAGGAAGAAAAGGGACACATTCTGGGAGTTGTGCATAACTTTCATTTGAATATCACTCAGGGTATACATCTTGACAAGAAAAAGATTGAGAATTTTGCTCTAGTCTAAACAAGGTATATTTTCTTTTTTTTAAAAAAAAAATGTTTTATTGATTTTTTACAGAGAGGAAGGGAGAGGGATAGAGAGTTAGAAACATCGATGAGAGAGAAACATCAATCAGCTGCCTCCTGCACACCTCCTACTGGGGATGTGCCCGCAACCAAGGTACATGCCCTTGACCGGAATCAAAGCTGGGACCTTTCAGTCCACAGGCCGACGCTCTATCCACTGAGCCAAACCGGTTAGGGTGACAAGGTATGTTTTCTTAATGGCTGTTGTATTCTGTTATGAAGAAGGACAAATTATATATAATTATATATAAAATATTTTTGAAATAATTATATATTTTTGGTTACAAATCAATAATATTTTGTTCATACATCTTTGGGTAGGAGAAGTACTAAGATCAAAACATAAATATTTTAATGATTAGGAGTATTTACTGTGAAATTGCTACCCAGAATAATGTCCTATTTTAAATTCCCATCAATTTTATATAACAATGTCTTTTTATTATGCCATTCTTAGGATAAATGATAAAGGTACATTAATTATAATGCTGGCTGATGGTTTTTAGATATACAGGGGTGGGTGAGAGTAGTTTTACAGTTGGTCATGAGTATGCAAAATAGAATTTATTCTTGTATTATTTATTAATTATTATATTATTTATTTGTATCACAACTGTAAATCTGCTTTTTCTCACCCCTGTATTTTATACATTTTACATAGCCATGTGTCAATCAATTTTAGCTGTTTTCAAAGAGTTTTCATCTAGAATGGATTTGTCTTTTAATACTTTTAATTCTTTCTTTTTCTTCTCTTTCCTTTTACTTATTTAAAAAATAGTATAGGACCATGGTAAAAAAAAAATATACACAGTAAAAATAAAAACTGTATAAAATGAAGAGGAAATTTTCTGCTCATTCTGGACCCAAAAAATAAAAGCAATTTCTGTTGTCAGGATATATCATAGCAATATACAAATATTTTTAATTAGTGAAAATATATGTGGCATTAATTTTTCATGAGGAATGATGCCACAGGTTCTGGAAATTTCCTAATGATATTACTGAAAACCGTCCCTTGTATAGAAGTTTAAAATACATTTTTTTGGAAAAGTATCTGATGTTCAGTGATATGTAATGTTTTTAATTTTGAATTATTGGCATTTCTCAAGTCCCTTCAAAATTTTGTTCTTAGACATGGTCTAAGATTTTACACTGTTATATACTTGTAATGTACATTTGAAATATGTAGGTACTGCTGATAAGCCTGCATTTCTCGGCTGGAAAGTTTGACGCTGAAAACATGTTTTAATTTTCTAAAATATGTTTCTGACTCCAAAGGTACTGCTCAGCATTGCTAGGTGCTGCAGGAAATGTTTTGTGGCCACTAAGCATGAAGCATTTTTAATATCTCTTAGAATATAAAATGAGTGTGTTTTCTAAAGTTAATGTGATTCTAGATCTTTACAATTTCTTTACAGCTATTTAGAGCACAGAGTTTTCAGCCAATAATATGAAAAGTAAGATTTAACATCCAGGATGTTAACATTGTTATTGCTCAGTGACTTAAAAACAAGAAACATTTTGCATCCAATTAGAGATAAATGTCCTTTAAAATTTGTGCTTTCCAGTTAGTCTTTGAGAAGCTGCAATTCAGATGTACTTTGTGAAATATTCAGAAGCACTGATATAGATAATTGTTTTATGAAACAGAAATACATTTATAATTGAAAACATTTCTGTTATACACATATAGTTCTTCCTTAAATGCATATAATACTACAAGTGCTCATATTTATAAGTTGAGCAGTTTCTCTGTTTAGTTATATTTGAGTATTCAATCAATTATTTAGAAAACTTAAGTGGCACCATTATTTTACTTTAACAGCAGAACACCTTGGGACGCTTTGTGGAACACTCCTGTTTCAGGAGCCACATTTGAAAATCTTTATTCAATTGCACATGAGGAAAGCAGCATTTTCCAATGAGTTTGGCATGTGTAGGTTCTATTCATTTTAATCTTATTTCATAAATTGTGCACACAGAAGTATAAATACAAGAGCTGTATGCCAGTAACCAGAATTAATTTTGACAAATTTGAAAATTTTAAATAAATTTATTTTTTTAAGTTAAATCAATTTCAATAAGCTTTTGCTAGTTCTAACTTTATGGCTTAGAAAAATCATTAGTAAAATAATCAGTACTTACTGAGCACTAACTATGTACAGTTAATGCTTTGTCGTGATTTTTTTAATAGATGAGGAAACTAAAATTAAGGAATGATAAGTAACTTGCATGTTCAGAAGTCTGTAAGTGATAGAAGCAGGACTTGAATTCAGCTCATGTTCACAGCATAGTCTTAAACATTATTCTACCTGCTAAATAGAGCCATGCACTTCCTCCCTTTCCTTTTATTCCATTTCTTATAAGCAGTGATTCTCAAAATTCAATCTGCATCCAGATCTCCTAGAAGACTTGTATGTACAATACAGATGGTAGACCCCACTCCCAGAGTTTCTAACTCAGTAAATGTGGATAGGTCCTGATAATTTAAAACAAGGTGAATGTGATCTTAACACTACTTTTCCAAGGACCAAACTTGTAAACCACTGCTCACAGTCTCTCCAAAGTTTATTGATAAACAGGTGGTACCCATTGCGAGGGGTCTATTATTATTCTATACACCTGTTTTGGTTAAGCTAGATTTGAAAATCTGGGACTCCAGATGTCCTTGATTTAATGATGATAGTAAATATTCTAGTATCTTCCTAAAGCTTTTGTTAATTACCTATCACATAAAAGTCCTAATTGATTGATTTATTATTCATTACTCTAGCTGTGCAGAGCCATTCAGTCAGTCCAGATATAGTTTGTGAATTTAGAAAGGTATCCTATAGAATTTGCTGGTATATTGTCTAATTGCAAGAAAAGATCTAGTGGGAAATGTCTGAGTGTGTAGCCTAGAACTTGTTTTAGAGTCTTCCACTATAGATGCAAGGACTCTATTTACAAATACATACTCAATTTAATTTTATTATTATATCTGATCCCTATGTCCTCCTTATTAATTGTATGTTCCTTCTTTATTATTTCACCTACAACCTATTCACAGTATAGAAAGTTTTCAATATTGCCCTTTTATTTTATATTTTTTTAGGTAAACTTATTCCTACTAATAAATAATTTCTTATAGTGTTATCTTAACATTCTCAAATGATGCATTTAAAAATAACATGTGACTTGCCCTGGCCAGTGGGCTCAGGTGGTTGGAGAGCATCCTGTACACCAAAAGGTTGCAGGTTTGATCCTAGTCAGGGCACATACCTAGGCTGTGGATTCAATTACCCATAGGGGAGGCACTAATCAACGTTTCTCTCTCACATCGATGTTTTTTTCTTTCCCTTCCCCTCTCTCTAAAATTAACAAACATGTCCTTAGGGATGATAATTTTAAAAACTGTGACTTACTACAGGTCTATCCTAGGAAGATTTTAAAATTATCTTATTAGGAAAGACAATGCTACAAGCCCTCAATAGAGGCAATTGGAAGTGGTGCTTTTGTGTTGGGCAGGACCCTTCCCTTCTGCATCTGCTTCATGAATGTTAGGCATTAGGACTCAGGTTATTATCACAGCTGAAGGAACCAATAGAAAAATCAGGGGTTGGCGGTGGGGAGAACTGATAAAAAATAGCTGTGTGATCTTTGAAGAGGGAGATGAGAAAGAGTAAGGGAGGCAGATAGTATGAACTATTAAATAGACAAGCAAATAAAAAATTCCTGGATGCTGATTATCTGAGCTTTTCTTTCAACTAGCTGTTCATGTGAGACAAAAAAGTTCAGGCGGACACCAAGAATGTGCTTTAAATATAATTTTTAATACTAGTGTACTTAGCATTATTAGTCATTGCTTTTAAACAGGTCACACATATGCTACACACGCACACCACACATACACACATATTCAGACATAAGTGCCCACGTGTGAGCACCCAGTGAATAATTTCTCCAAGGCAATGTCTTTCAGCATGTTTTTAAAAATCCATTATAATCTCCCATAAAGCACCATTGCCATAGCAACTTGAAAGCCATTGGTATTCAAGGTAAAACAACCTAATTTTGCTATCCTGGCTATTGATAATGTTATTGTACCATTACATGGATTTTATTAGATGCACTCATTTTTTATTTTGCTCACGTTAAGGGAGGTAAGACCTTGGATGGAAAAACTGAGGAATAGGTATCAATTGTACACGCACTCAGAGAGAGGTAGATTTTCATGTTGTCCATTTGTGTTCAACGTTTTCTTTTTTTACATTTGTCCAATGCACGTTAAACCTATTTGCTCACAATATAGGCAAGTTGGACGCTGCTGTGGCCAGCAGTAACTGCAGGAGCCCTTTCCCCTGTCCTCTTAACTGCAGCCTCACACGTTTAAGGGAAGGGAACATATTAAATCGAATCTCACACTGAATGTCCTTATCCTTCACCTCCAGGTGCCAAAATCATTCAAGTCCCAGCTCAAAGCACCACTTCCTGCATGAAGCTCTCTGATAAATCAATCTATCATTCTGCAGGCATGTTCTCCATTTTCTAATGCAGCATTCTGAACTGCCATAATGCATTCATTAAAAGCTATATTCATAGAGTGCATCTTTATTGGGCTTTTTCTTCTCTTTCCTGTGGTCTTGGCTCTCCCTCTTTCCATGGACACCTCTGAGGCTCAGGGAGGGAAGAGCAGCGATTTTCACTGAGCACCATCATGCCAAACCTTCAATTAGGCACCATTTACAGGTTATCGCTCTTAATCTCTGCCAGGGTCTTATGCGGTATGGATTAGATTCACTTATATGAAAAAATTGAAACCCGGGGGGGGGGGGGCTAAGTAAATTGTTTAGAATATAAAATTGAATCTAAAATATATTTCTGTGACTACTTATCTGGGGGTTGAAAACCCCATTTTTCCTGAGTGTCTTGAGTGAGGAGAGTATTCTGTCAATAAGTCACGGGCAGGGGGGCTCTGCCTGGGAGAGCTTGGGGGAAGATGCTCTGCACCCATGTGCGCGCGAACACACACACACACACACACACACACACGAGCACACATACACACGTGAGCACACGTGCACACACACAAGCACACAAGTCTACAGAGGTAGCTGGTTAAATTCTTGGAGAAGGAGGAGGCACAGAGGAGTCTGAAATCTGCTGGGGTTGCTAAAAGTGTGCCCTGTGTAATAGAATCCTCTCCATGCTCACTCTATAAAATATTCCTTCACAGTCTGAAAAGAAAACCCACAAATTGCTCAGATGAATGACATTTATTATAAAAAGCATGGCAAAGTGAGCTTCCTGTGTGGCTTGGCAGGAGCCATGACAAAGCGGTGGGGTGTTGCGTAGGCCGCTGGCTGATGGCACGGACATCATGGGTTCTCTTTCTGCACCGTGCAAGTGCCTCCTCAGCTCTTCCATTGCGTTTGGGGAATCTGTAGGAGCAAAGAAGCGTCAAGACACAGCAGCCAGGTGTGTCGAGTGTGCTGTGATGGTGCTGAATTTAGAGAATTCACTGCTTCTCATGCAGTAGTCAACTCAAAAAAATATCTTTGGGGGAAAGAAGAATATTTCTCAGGACTCCAATGAGGACCTGTATCCTGGCCACGAAGTTCACTAGCCCATTGGGCTCCTGGGCTTTTGTGGGTGTATGGTTCTCCCAGAGTTTCAGACAGATATCCTCCAAATTGCTCCATTTTCTCTAACAGGCCACAACATTACTGTGATTAATTTGGCTGTAATTGAGTTTTAATACAAGACTGACATTTGTCTTTGATTTGGCAGAAAGCTGGCCCCTTTTGTCATAATTATCTCCAGCCAGCCAGCTGTAGCCATGATGCCAGACACTGCACAAATGACAGTCCACCTAACCAGACTAGACATGTGTGTGTGTGCATGTGCATGTGTGTGTGTGCGCGCGTGTGCGTGCGTGCGTGTGTGTGTGTGTGTGTGTGTGTGTGTGTGTGGTATAGGGCTGAGGGGGAGAAAGGGATGGGACAAGGAAAGGGGAGGAGAAAGAGGCCTTTATGCACAAAGTTGATCCAATGGTCCTGAGGAAATAGTCAATAGATGACAACCCCGACTTGAATGAAGAGTGGCACTGCTTGATGGTCGCTAAATAGTTTATATCAACTGGTTTGGGAAGGAGTACACCTGGATCACATTAAACCAATTTCACACTGTTTTTCCTGAGGGAAACTAATCATACGTTTAAAAATAAAATATGGTGATATTTCATTAAGTATATCAATATATGCATTCATCAGCTTGAATATGTGTTATTACTGAGTATATCAGAAAAATGAACACAAGTAATGAATATGCCACCTACAATAGAAAAAATAATATACAAGTTAAAAACAAATATATGAAACTTCCACTGTCAAATTTTTGGAGAATGGTGAATTAAATGAAACAATATTTATATAATGAAAGGTTAATTATTTATTAAACTCACATTTTCAGAGAATCTTAGTGTCATAATTTTATGATTATATTATAATAGAGGGTGGGGCTGAAGTAAGTTTACAGTTGTTTATATGGCACTCTCCATAATTTTAATAACATTTCCCTCCAAGAAAAAAGAAAAGGAGTGATTTCTATTTTGTTAAATTTATTTACTATGATTTATAAATGTATGGTAAATTTTATAAATTTCTACCATAATAAAGGTAGAATCTTTTGTTTTTTTAAAAAATGTTATTATACTTATTGGGGTGACATTGGTTAATAGGGTTTATAGGTTTCATACATACATTTCTATGATACATGATCTGTATATTGCATTGTGTGCCCACCACCCAAAGTCTAAACATCTCCTGTCACCATATATTAGGCTCATTCCAACCACAACCCCCTCCACATTCCCTTCCCTCTGGTAATCACCATACTATTGTCTGTATCTATGAGTTTCAGTTTTATATCCTACATATGAGTAAAATCATATGGTTCTTAGCTTTCTCTCATTGACTTATTTCACTTAGCATAATATGCTCAAGGTCCACCCATTTGTCACAAATGGAAAAGTTTTGTCTTTTCTTATGGCCGGGTAGTATTCCATAGTATATATATACCGCATCTTCTTTATCCAGTCCTCTGTGGAAGGACACGTTAGTTGTTTCCATGTCTTGGCCACTGTGAATTATGTTGCAATGATCATAGGGGTGCATGCATTTTTGGGAACACATGTTTGTTTTTTTTTTAGATTTTGGGTAGAAGCACAGGAGAGGGATTGCTGGGCCATATGGTAACTCTATTCTTAGTTTTTTTAGGAACTGAAAGACTGTTTTCCATAGTGGCTATACCAGTTTACATTCCCACCAGCAGTGAATGAGGGTTCCTTTCTCTCCAACACGTGCTATTACGTGTCTTGTTGATAATAGCAATTTTAATAGGTGTGAGGTGTTATCTCATTGGAGTTTTGACTTGCATTTCTGTAATGGCTGGTGAAGTTGAACATCTTCTCATATATCTGGTGAACTTTCACATGTCTTCTTGGGAGAGGTGTCTGTTCAGGTCCTTTACCCATTTTTTAATTGGATTGTTTGCTTGCTTGGTGCTGAGTTTTATGGATACTGTATATATTTTGGATGTTAAACCTTTGTTGTAGTTGTTGTTTGCAAATATCATCTCCCACTTGGTCTGTTGCCTTTTTGTTTTGTTGTTGGTTTCTTTGCTGTGCAGAAGCTTTTTTATTTTCATATAGTCCAATACTTTTATTTTATTTTTATTTCCCTTGCTTTTGGGGTCAAATTCATAAAATGTTCTCAGTGACCAAGGACCATAAATTCAGTACCGACACTTTCCCCTATGTAACTTATTGTTTCAAATCTCATATTTAGGTATTTGTTCTATTCTGAATTAATTTTGTACATGGGGACAAACTGTAATCTAGTTTCATTCTTTTGAATGTGGCTTTCCAAATCTCTCAGCACCATTTATTGAAGGGGATTTCTTTTCTCCATTCTGTGTTTTTGGCTTGTCTGTCAAAAATTATTTGACCGCCCTAACTGGTTTGGCTCAGTGGATAGAGTGTCGGCCTGTGGACTCAAGGGTCCCTGGTTCAGTTCTGGTCAAGGGCATGTACCTTGGTTGTGGGCACAGTAGGGAGTGTGCAGGAGGCAGCTGATCAATATATCTCTCTCATTAATGTTTCTGGTTCTCTATCCCTCTCCCTTCCTCTCTGTAAAAAATCAATAAAATATATTTCAAAAAATTATCTGCCCATATACTACACTTGGTTTGGTTCCACTTGCAAAATTAATTGGTTTTTTTTTTTGAAATTTCATTTTAGTATATGGGAAAGAAGTGGATTTTCATACATTAATTTTGTATCCTACAACTTTACTGTATTTGTCTATTGTTTCCAATAGTTTTTGATGGAATCTTCAGAGTTTTCTATGTACAGAATAATGGCATCTACAAAATGTGACACTTTTGTTTCTTGATTCCCAACTTGGATTCCTTCTATTTATTTTTCTTGCCTTATTACTCTGGCTAGTACTCCCAGAATTATAAGAGTGCTGCAAGTGGACATCTTTGTCTTGTTCCTGATTGTAGAAGAACAGCTTTCAATTTTTCATTTTTGAGTATGATATTGTCTGAGGTTTTTTCATATATGGCTTTTATTATGTTGAGATAATTAACTTTATATCCACTTTATTAAGTATTTTAATCATATATGGATGTTGTATGTTATCAAACATTTTTTCAGTATCTATTATTAAGATCACATGATTTTTATCATTTATTTTTTCAATGTGGTGAATTACATTGATTGATTTGCATATGTTGAACTATCTTTGTATCCCTGGAATGAACCCTACTTGATCATAATATATTATTTTTTAATGTATTGTTATGTTTGATTTGCTAGTATTTTGTTTAGATTTTTTTACATCTGCATTCATCAGAGATATTGGTTTTTAGTTTTCTTTTTTTGTGTGTGTGTGTTATCCTTGCCAGGTGTTGGTATCATGGTTTTGTTGGCCTCATAAAATGTGTTAGGAAGTATTAGCTCTTCTTCAATTTTTTGAAGAGTTTGAGGACAGGTTTCAAATCTTTGAATGTTTAATAGAACTCACTGCTGATCAGACTATTTAGATTTTCCAAATTTTCATGACTCAGTCTAGGAAGGTTATATATTTCTAGGAACTTATCATTTCTTCTAGTATATTGAAGTTGATGGCACATAGTCTTTCATAGTATTCTAATATAATGCTTTGTATATATCTGATGCTTGTGGTAACTTCTCTTTTATTTCTGATTTTATTTATATGGGCATTTTCTCTTTTTTTCCTTAGTGAGTCTACCCAGATAGAATCTTTGTTGTATTAATTTTTTTGTGTGTAGTCTTTTTGTTCTCTATTTCATTTAATTCTGCTCTAACTTTTTGTTCTGTATTTCATTCAGTTCTGCTCTTCCTTTCTTCTGCTGACTTTGGGTTGATTTTCTTTTCCTTCTGTTAGTTCTTTAAGATGTAATGTTGGGTTGTTTACTTGGGAGTTCTCTTGTTTCTTGAGACAGGACTGTATTGATATAAACTTATCTCTCATTATTGCTTTCACTGCATCCTAGAAGTTTTGATATGTCATGTTGTCATTCTCATTTGTCTCTATGTAACTTTTGATCTCACCTTTTATTATTTCTTTGACCCAGTCATTTTTTTAGTAATGTGTTGTTAAATCTCCACATATTTGTGGGTTTCTTTTTTTTTTTTCATTTTTGCAGTTGATTTCTAATTCCAAGACATGTGGTCAGAGAATATGCTTGATATGATTTCAATCTTCTTGAATATGTTCAGGCAGATTTTGTGACCCAGCATATGGACTATCCTTGAGAATGTGTCATGTGCACTGGAGTAAAATATATAATCTGATGTTCTCGAATGAAAGGCTCTAAAATGTCAATTATTTTATTTTTGGTGTAATATGTCATTTAAGGCCAATATTTCTTTATTGATTTCTGTTTAGATGATTTATCTAGAACTGCCAATGATGTATTAAGGTCCCCAACTATGATTATCTTTTGGTATGTTTTCTCCTTTAGTTCTGTGAGTGGTTGCTTCATATATTCCTGTGCTCCCTGATTGTGTGCATATGTAGTAAGAAGTTTATGTCTTCTTGATGTAGTGTCTCCTTGAACATTATACAATATCCATCTTTGTCTCTAGTTAACTTTGTTATCTTAAAATCTATTTCATAAGATATAATAATGGATACCCCTACTTTTCTGTGGATACTTATTTGCTTGAAGAATCATTTCCACTCTTTTACTTTAAAATCTACCTTTGTCTTTGAAGCTTAGATATGGCCCCTGAAAATGGCATATCATTGGTTTTTGTTTTTGATCTAATCTGCTACTCTGTGTCTCTTTATTGGTCAATTCCACCCATTAACATTTAGGTTATTTATTGATACATGAGCATTTTTATAGCCATTTTATCATTTGCTTTCTAGTAGCTCTGTCTGCATTAGTTCTTTTCCTTTATTTCTGTGTGTTGTTTTTGTTTGGTGGTATTCCATACAACTTCCCCCTATTTCCTTATTTTCTAAGCTATGTATCATAATTTGGGGGCTTTGTTCGTGGTTACCATTAGCTTTATGAGAAAGAAAGTTTCATATATATTTATATTTATTTTGAATGCATCTGATCTAAATGCTCCATTGCAAATGCATCTGATCTCAATGCTCCTTTTATGTGTTTGTTGTAAAAAATTGTCCCCATTTATGCTGTAAGTTTGGTGGTGATCTTACTTGTAGATTTGTAACTTTTTTTTCTTTGTTTCGGGTAGAATAAGCTCTTTGAGTATTTCCTTCAATGGAGGTCTTCTGGAAATAGATTCCCTCAGCTTCTGTATGCCTGGAAAAGTCTTTATTTCTTCTTCATGTTAAAAAGATAACTTTACTAGATATATTATTCTTGGCTGGTAATTGGTCACTTTCAGTAGTTTAAATATTTGGGTCCACTCTCTTCTGGCTTGTAGTGTTTCTGATGATAACCTGATGGGCTTTCCTTTACAGGTCACTTCCTTATTTCCCTGGCTACTTTGATAATTTTTTCTTTGTCATTGATTTTTGACATTTCTAATATAATGTGCTTTGGAGAGGGCCTTTTTGGATTGTAGTAACTAGATGTTCTGTTTGCTTCCTGTATTGAAAGCTCTTGCTCTTTCCATGGTTTTGGGAAGTTCTCATTCACTATTTGCTTGAATAGGCTTTCAATTCCTCCCTTCTTCTTCTTCTTCTTCTTCTTCTTCTTCTTCTTCTTCTTCTTCTTCTTCTTCTTCTTCTTCTTCTGGTATGCATATTATTCTTATATTCCTTTTCCCTGAATGAGTCAGATAGTTTTCATAAATCTCCTTCATTTCTTATACTCAGGTCTTTCTCTTCTTCTCTCTGTATTATTTCTAGATTTCTATCTTCAATATCTCTGATCCTTTCCTCCATTTTGGTTTGCTCTATTTCCTATGCTCAGGAGTTCATTCCTGATCTCTTTTATTGAATTCTTCATCAACAGGATTTCTATTTAGTTCCTTTTTTTAAGGTTTCGATCTCTTTGGAAAAGTACTCTTTTTGTTCATTAATTTGTTTTCTGAGTGCATTAAATTGCCTGTCTGTACTTTCTCACATCTCATTGAGTATTTTTAGAATTGCAATCTTGAACTCACTGTCATTTATATCACATATTTCCATGTCTTCTTTCTAGATATTTTTCTTTCTGAGCTGTCTTGCTACATTAGTTATTCATGGTATTTGATAGGTTTGTTCAAAGTTTAGGCATCTACCATAAGTATTGGTGGCACTTCTCTAGCAGATTACAATAAAAAGGTTTTTCTATTATTTTCCAGAAGGTGGCGATGAACCACAGCATTTTTAGCTCTGCGAAGTCCCAAAACTTACCTCAGCTGTCCTCAGTATAGCCACAATGCTTGGAGGTGAGGTGGGGTTTGTTTTATACTCTCGGTAATGGTGACCTGGGACATGGATAAAGTCCCCCTCCACGTGCCCCGAACAAGGATCAGTCACACAGTGTATTGTTGCTCGGGGGAAATAGTGTTTCTGTAGTAATAATTCTTGGGTTTGCAGGTAATATGCTCCATAACCGAACACTAAAGGCAATGGTAGATGAGTTTGGGGATTCTATGGGTTGGCAGACTCTATGGCTTCCTTTCTTTGTTTGGAATGCCAACCATCCTTCAGAAGTACCCACCAGTCTCTCCACTTCCCCCAGCTGAAGGAAGCACCCTCCCTTCTCCAGGCTGAGTCCTCCATGAGCTCCTGGCTGTAGGGCTGTGTTCATGGCTAGTCTGAGCTCTTCTCCCTTCTCTTCCTCCCAGTTTGTCCCTGTTTGCCGGACTTCAGATGCTTCAATGTGCATATCTCTCAGGCATGCCTGTGTGTTGAGCAGGGAATCCCTTGTTGAGTTACAGCTGTTCAACTTGTTGAAATTTCAAGGAGATCTCTCACACTGCCATTCTTCTGAAGTCACTCTTGTAATCATTTATAATAAAAAAAGTGCTTAAAATCTGTTGTAAATCAAAGAATAAGTAAAGTTTTGGATATTAAAATGAAAGAGGCACAGTTTCTTTAATCTACAAAGCTGAGTCCAGTTATTATTAGTATTATTTTAATTTAGATGGTATTATGTCTTTAATGTTTAGGAACTCCACTAATGTAAATTAAAGAAATCAGAGCTTAATATTTAGGGGGAAAATGTAGAGGTAAAAGAAATGTAATGTCTGCTCCAGAAATTTTGCAATCTTGTGTCATTCATTACGTGAATTGCAAGGAGCAGCTTCCATTTGTGACTTGACAAAACCTGAGAGTCAGAAACATACTCTGCAACAAGATTTCTCCTGTTGTTTTTTTCCTGAGGGACCATGGAAACTACCCAAGTAACAGCAATTGGTATTTGTGCATGTAAAGTGGAGCTCCTTGCACATCCTTAAAAAGAAAAGCAACTGTGGAAAAACGTGAAATTCCGCCATCGTCCAGACTTGCATACGTTCTGTGTTTCCTGATTGGTCTGCTGTGATTACTCACCCCTCCTTCCTTTCTTGAACTCCCAACATTCATATGTTGAAGTTTTAAACTCCAGTACTTTGGAATGTGGCTGTGTTAGGAATTAGGGCCTTTAAAGTGGAAGTGAAGGTAAAATGAGTTCATTAAGGTGAACCCTAGTCTAATATGACTGGTGCCCTAATCAGAACTGGAGATAAGGCCACAGGCACACACAGAGGGAAGACTCTGTGAAGACACAGGGAGAAGATACCATCTATGGCCAAGCAGAGAGGCCTCAGAAGAAATCAGTTCTGCCAATGCCTTAACCTTGAATTACTGGCTTTCTGGACAACGAGAAGATAAAGTTCTGTTGTTTAAGCCTCCCAGTCTGTGCTACATTGTTTTGGCAGTCCTAGAAAACTAATACAACTAGCAAGCCATCCTACTCACTGCCTTACAAGAAGAAGGAACACTAGCCCTTACCCTTTTCTCTAAGGGTCTCTGGCCGGTTTTCTACAGGTTAATAATAGTCCCTACATGCTTCTTGCAATCAGCAATATCTAGGACATTACATATCATTACTATTTAATATTCATAACATCTCAGTGAGACGGGGATGCTTAATTTCATTGTAGAGCAGCTGATTGTAATGCAATTGCTCAGTGTCACTGAGAACTAGTGCCCCTGTGTTGAGATGACAATTCCATTTCAGTCTTTATTATTCCACATGTAAATTGGGGCATTTGGGGTCTTGAAAGGTTTGGAACTGAAGGATTTTGGAGATTAAAGGACTACCACTTCAAGGCTTCCCTATTGCTCTACTTACAGACTTATTGACCAGGATCAAGTTGGGCCTGCTGGAAGTTTATATCAAGGATGGTAGTGAGAAGTGGGCCAGGGGCCTGTCACCTATTCCCCAAGAACACTCAGTATGTAGGTCTTAAACGTGAACAGACCTGGGGAGATGTCAGCTCTGACAACTGACTGGCCTGTTATCTGGCATAGTTTCTCCGAGGCTCAGTCTTTCCCTTTAACATGAGGATGATTATTTTATGGAGGTGTGATGAATAAATGACTGCTGCACATGAAACAGCAGAGTGGCTGATGCAGAATAAATACTATTTGTCTACTATTAGTATCATCTCAGATTACACAGAGGTGGTTATTCTTCCAAAAGGCAGAGATCTCACTAAAAAGCCATTAACACTTTCTCACTGACTATAAAATAAAATTGATCTGATTAACTTGAAAGAGTTTAGACTGGGTGAGGTGATAAAAAATCTCATTTAAACTTCATGGAAAAACGAAGATGAAGCTATTCTTATTAGCTCCCTTTTGGAGATGATGGAACTGAAGCTTAGTTAATTCCCAAGGTCATACAGCTACAAGAGAGTACAGCAAGGTGGCAAGCTCAGGCATGTCTGACACCAGCTTCCACATTTTTTCACAGCTCCTGCAGCCAAAGACTGACTCAAGTCTGTTAACTCCCAGCATGTCCATATGTCTGTCTTGTTTTCTCAGAGCCTGAATCAGGGTAGGTGAAGTAGAACTAAGTATTAATCATAATTTTCTAGGCTCCATCCTTCCTACCTCAAGCCACATGTCACTATACCATGGGAGGAGGGAACACATAATTTTCCAGTTCCTCTTTCCACCTGGGTCAGCAGATGGCCAAAAAAAATGGTTTTGGCTGAGAAACTTTTGAACATATTTAACATCTTTTCAGATCCTTCCCTGTAAAGAGATAGAATTATATATATTGTCTCTCGCATTTTCTTGTACAAAAGTATAATTCACATCTTAAAAACTAGTAAGGACCTAAACCATTAGCTGTGTTATTTGCCATAAAGGCAACACCATTTCTATACAGTGATGATTCTTCCTCTCTGATTTGGAAAATTGGCTTTCTTGAGACAAGACATTTAATTCCTTTGAAAATCATAACAGCATGCCCCTTGGTGAGGAGGGGAGATTAATTTCTTTGACTTTGTGGAAGAGATACAGAGAGAATGTTAAAATGGAATTAATAAAAATTACTTACCCAAGTTAGATATCCTGTGATTTCCATTACCTCAATCCCCTTTTCTATTGATGTTAAAATTTTATAATGAAAAAGTATGCATCTAGTCCATGTTTCTATGCCCTGATCTCTCCCAGAACTTTCTTTAATCTTTGGGTTTCCCAATTTTACTTGACTAAAAATAGCAATTTGCCCAGGGTACCCCTAATTATGGTAACAATCTGCTCTGGATTCTAGACATCCATTTCTCTTTCTGTTCCTTCAGTAAGCAAAGAAGGACATGAAAAGCCAAGCCTACTTTAAACTTTGGGAGTGATGCTTAGCATTCTGGAATTCACTGTTAACCCTAGACTGCCCAAACTGTCCCCTCAGCCCAGGCTCCTTCTCCAGCCCTTCTTGAAAGGTCTTGCTTCTGTGCATTATTGCGCTTGGGGGACTGCTTGACACAGCCCCTCCCAAATCAGCTTAGTCCATCTGTCTCCCCTCCAGTGTGAACTCTCAGCCACATTTGGTCCCTTCCTGGTGCCCAGGAATTTCAGAATTTCATTTGCTTCTCTTTCATCCATCCTTCTCACACACTTTGCTTTAGCATCTTCTTTGTGCCAGGCATTTTGTTTGGTGCCAGGGATAGATACAGGGCTCAACAAAGTAGACAGAAGTCTTATTCTCAGCCAGCTCCTAATGTAGCCATAGAGAGATGGAAAGACCTAGCCCTCTTGCAGAGCAGAAAGGAATGTGGAAGAAACAGAAATGAGAAAAGGTAAAACCTTTCCTCCTGAAATAGACAAAGGACTTTGAAAATAATTATGACAATTATTTTTAAGCATATAGTCTCTGCTCAGTGCTTTGGGATATATTTTCAGATACAGATATAGGATCAGTACTCCAGCCAAAGCAACTCACACCATGGCCCTGGTCTGGACTATTGTGTTTGTTTCCCCAATAATTACATATGATCCTTTTTTCAGAGACTGTGGGGGCAGGGAAGGTACCCCAGAGGGCTCCCTGCAGCCATGTCAAAAATTCTACGCTCCAGCCTAACCAGTTTGGCTCAGTGGATAGAGCGTCGGCCTGCAGACTCAGGGTCCCAGGTTTGATTCCGGTCAAGGGCATGTACCTTGGTTGTGGGCACATCCCCATTAGGAGGTGTGCAGGAGGCAGCTGATTGATGTTTCTCTCGCATCGATGTTTCTAACTCTCTCTTCCTTTCTGTAGAAAATCAATAAAATATATATATTTTTAAAATTTCCACACTCCAGCTTGGCCTCTCCTGACTACTCCAGCAGGACTCCCTGTTAGGCACTGAACTACCATTGGCTTTCCAACAGAAAGACCTGGCCATTACTCCTAACTGCACCTCTTCAATGAACACCTCCATGCTTTAATTCCCTCACATTAAACATATATGTGGATAGCTTATATACTTTACAGTAATATTGTAAAATTTAAATGATATAATGTATGTAAAAATCTTTGAGAAGTTAATATATATGAATATTATTTCTACATAGTCTGACTTTCAAAAAGTCAAATCTATGTATTTTCTTAAGAGGACAAATCACCTGCTTTTCAACATTTGCTATTTTCTTGACTTTCTATGCAGCTCATTTTTGAAGCCTTAAGACTGATGTTTGAGATAGAAACTGTCTGTTTCTCTGTCTCATCCTAGTTACTAGCAGATTTCCCCTCCCTTCTTTTTTTATTATTATTTTTTCCCTTAACTGTTCTCATTTTCCCTAGTGGAAAATCTGGTAATCCCCCTTTAATCGTGGCAATTACCTAGTAAATCCTGGTAAAATATCTCTATGTTTGGAGTGCAGAGTAACCTCATATTCTTTATGCAAGTGAGAATATAAATTACAGTCTGAAATATTTATTGATTAAAAATTCATTGAATCAATTTTTAAAAGTCAATGTTTTTAACAACTTTTTATTCCAGAAATCATAAGCGCATATATATATATATATATATATATATATATAAACATATATATATATATATTCCAGAAATCATAAGCGCATATATATATATATATATATATATATATATATATAAACATATATATATATATATGCTTATGATTTCTGGAATAAAAAATATATATATGAAGGATTTAATACAAATTTAATTTTAAAATAACCATAACACACCAAGTTGACACTTTTTATTTTTTATAAGCAATAAATATAATAGAATGCATAATAAATTCAGAGAATGTTAAACCCAACTTGGTACTTCAGAACCACAAACCCTTCATTAAATTCAAGAAAGAACAATATCTGTATTTAGTCATTCATTGTCTGAGCCTGCATATATATCAAAGAATTCCTAGACCAGTGAGTTTCAAAGGGTCCTAAAGCTCTTTCTCTTCTGGACAGATGGAAAGTGATGCTGCTGCGCATTTGTGTGCTGCCCCACTCTGGATCGTTTGCCATCATTCCAGACATCCCATTGTTTCTCTTCATGCTCCTTCAGTGGGCAAGGAAGGCCCTTAAAAGACAATACTTACGGGATCCCTACTTTTAAACTTTGGGAGTGATGCTTAAGCATTCTGGAACTCAGTGTTAACCCTGCATTTCCCAAACTGGTCCCTCAGAGCATGGCCTCCTGTAGTCCTCCAGCAACCTTGTCCTAAAGGTGTTAATGTACGCACTAAGGATAAGGAGTACATGGTCCTCAAAGTGAACGTTCTCTCTCATTACTAGTAAGTGGCAGAAAGAGGCTTGTATGCTAACTATCCAATGACCAAGTTGATTTTTGTGAAAGTCTAACCAGTATGTCCTTCATAGAAATGCAGAAAAATGAGTGTTTAAAATAATTTCTGTAAAGCATGACACTGCATTCTTGGAAGCTAGCATTTAGTATGAGGCAGTCCTTCATGCAGGGACCAGCTCTGCTTGGGCACTTTATGGACTGAATATTTCAATTTCTGTCCTTGTTTTCCATCTGCCTGGTGTTTGCAAAGCAGAACTGATATAAATGGAAGAGTTCTGGGCCATTCAATTAGATTTCCTGCACCACTGGCCCAACCATTTCTTCTTGGTCTTATCTGAGTTGGTGGCAGATATGTGGCATATCCAAAGTCATTTCCAAATTAAGAAGGGAAACATGTTGAATGCTGGTTAGTATGTTACAGAGAACCAGAATAAATCAAGCAATGATCAGAGAATTTGGAGTCACACTTTATTCACTGGTGGGCTTAGAGAAAATGAATTCAAATTCTAAGCAAGGCTACAAGCAAAACTTCCCTTTTTATTAAAGAGCCAGGCTTATGTGCCCTTAGTGGTTATCTCCCTGCTGGCCTTGAAACAACACAGTTCTATCCAATTAAAAAATGTACCTGGCATGGCATTGAGAGTATGGGCATATCTTAGTCTCTGGCCTACAAGGTCAGACAGCTAAGTTTATCTTCCTCATTATGCAAGCAGGCTAAAGCAGGCTAGAAAGCAAAGTTATTTGTTTAGAATAAGAGGCCATCTAAAAAAAATAGCAGAGAATTACAAACAGTATTTTACAAAATAGGGGTTAGCCTTTTCAAATAGGGTCACAATATGTAAAATTATAAAATGTGAAGTCACTGTCAGAGCAACTCTGATGCAAAAGGGACAGTGCAAATGTGCATTTCAAATGTTCTTATTGTGATATGTTTGGGTCCAGAAGATAAGAACGACAGAGAAACTATAGGTTGTCAAACATACAGTGGAAATGATGGGCTTCCTGCTACATAATAAACACCATTGATAGGCTTATTGGATTGGACTCTGCCTTTTGCCATTCTCTAGGCTTTATCTTACCATCCAATCTTGATAATAGAGCTGACCCTGATGATTGTGTAGAAGGAGCCATTGGTATCACTGTGGCTGATGCATCACCATTCAGTGAGCCTCACCATCATTGGTTGACTGACTCTAATCACTCTATGAATTAGCTAATGGAAAAGAAGATCCTTGCAAGTTATAGAGAATTAATCAATATTTATCAATTGATCAGATATTTGGGGGGTATCAGGGAGAGCTTTTTATTTTTTTAATTTATTGAATTGTTTGGGGTGACATTGGTTAATCCTATATAATAAAAGCCTAATATGCTTAGTGTCCAGTTGTTTGGTCAGCCGTTCCACCAATCAAAGCATAATATGCTAATGATATGCTAAGGCTACTCAACTGCTCGTTATGACATGCAGACCTTCCAACCAGTAGATTAGCTTGCTGCTGGAGTCCAGCCAATTGGGACTGAGCAAGATGGGCTGAACACACCCTGAAACCCACCCATAGTCCCTCCCTGGCTGGCCAACCTCCCACGTCCCACCCAGGCCCTGATTGTGCACCAATGGGGTCCCTCAGTCTGGCCTGTACCCGCAAGCAGGGACCCCTCAGGGATGTCAGAGAGCCATTTTTGGCCTGATCCCGAATTCGTACACTGGTTCTCTAGTACAATTATATAAGTTTCAGGTGTGCAATTCTCTAATACATCATCTTTATATTGCACTGTGTGTTCACCACCCCAAGTGACTAGATATTGTTGATGGGCTTTTGCAGTGTTCTGCTTGAGGTTATTCCGTACCCCTGTGGATAATATACTCCCGGTATAGACCCTGCATATGATGGACATCTGAATGTGTCGTGGGGAAGGATAGAATCCAGGACAGGCATTCTTACTAACCAGAAAGGCTGTTCTGAAGCTGACTGATGGTCTGAACTTCTGGGGTGTGTGCAAAAGGCAGGCCTGGCAGACATTTGGTCCCGTCAGAAACATCCATTGAGGCATTTGGTTCACATCAAAATGTCTTTGAAATTTGGTCCTGTCAAAAACATTCATGCTTAGAAAACTTCCCTGGGTTCAAATAGCCCTTAACATTATTGATACTTTTTGTTTACAGGATTAATGTTATTGGTTTGGGAATTGTGCTGAGTAGATTGCCAATAACCTTTCTTGCCTGTGTAGCCTAACTGATAACAGCTATGTCAAGGACCAAATATCAGGGACATTTTGGCATGGACCGCATGTCTCAGTGAAAGTTTTGGACAGGCCCAAATGTCTGCTAATCAAGGCAGGAAAAAGGAAATATCTCCATACCCATGCATATGGGTCCTTTAGACAACTCTTTCTTTCGGCTGTAATTGGGAATTAACTTGAGTAAAAAAAATTAACTTTAGATTAAAAGAGTTGTAAGGGATATTATAAATCATTTCATCCAATGCTTGAGTCACACCCCACACTGGATAACATTTATTCCCCAAAAAATTGATTTTTACATCATCCAATTGACTTGACATCCTATTGTTCCTGACTTGAGACAGTGAAGAGAAAAGGCCTTCCCAGTCTCATTTCTTGAGACAGCTTTTCTGCCCGGTTCTGCCAGGACTTGGAAGTTCTCTATCAGACTCAAAAGTTGGCCCATTGATGTCAGATGTACTAGCTTCTTGGTATATTTCCATGGTGCTCAGGCCTCTTTCATTCCTACATTTATTTGTTTTTTTGTTTTGTTTGTTTTTTTACCAGCAACCTTGAGAAAGACAGAAGACAATTTATAGACTGACTTAGTTACCTTTTAATCATACTGCTTTTCATTGTAGTTTAAATAGGTCTACTGTGGTTATTTTTTTATTATTAAAAAATATATTTTTATTTATTTTAGAGAGGAAGGGGAGAGAAAGAGAGATAGAAACATCAAAGATGAGAGAGAATCATTGATTGGCTGCCTCCTCTATGCCCCACACTGGGGATTGAGCCCGCAAACCAGGCGTGTGCCCAACCCAGGAATCGAACTGTGACCTCCTGGTTTAAAGGTCAACACTCAACTACTGAGCCATGCCAGCCAGGCAAATGTGGTTATATTTTAATACAACTGCTCCTGACAAAAGTTCTGGCTGGTTTTGGAAAGATGACTAAAATAAAAATGAGGAGCCCCGTAGTCATTTTTGACTCTGCCAGGAGCCAGGCTTTGCCTCCAGCGGTGCACTCCCAGCATGGTTACCCCCTGCATATGCTCAGTGCAATCAGCAGGCAGGGCACAGAGGCTGAAAATGCCTGAGTTCTCCATTTAAATAAATCACTTTGAGCAAAACACCAGGTATTTGAGCATATCTTTTGCATCCTCCATGCCCAGTAGTAATTTCACAAAATTACTCGGAATCTATTTCGAGGCAAACTTGGCATTTAAATGAGGTGGTTGTAATTAGCATCTTGACTGCATGAAGTCAACAGTGTGAAAAGGAAGGACAGGGGAAAAAATTACATTGGCTCATTTTTGCTGTAGAAAATAAATAAAATGAATAAAAAGGTAATACAGTGAAAAAACCCACACAATTTGAAGGTGGCATGCAATTTCTTGGAATCAAAATGATAAACTTTATCACATATTCAAATCATTATAGACCAAAAAATCTTTTAAAGTTTCTTTACCAGAACATTCACAGAATTTACCTTTCTTCTGCAGAGAGGCCCACGGTGTCCTGCTCTTGAAATTATTCTAACATAAGTGCCAAATGCATTCTCACACACATCCATCTTTCCAGCACTAAAGATTAAATTTTACCCACCATTCACACTGAGGGGCAGAACTCACTTCTAGGTTATCTAAGGATGATCTTAGCCCCAATAGGGTGGGGCTCCTGTTGGCTTTTCCTCACCCCCTGGTGATGCCACTGCCCAGAGCTAAGAGAAGTTTGGATATCGACTTCATTGCAGGAAAAAGTTGTTCCACATGCATTCTGCTTCAAGCTCATGTGTAACATCTTGTTGACTCCTAGACAGCTCTGGGCAGCACTCGGAAGTGGTGACCCTGTGTAGAGCAGGGGCTGAAGTCGCTATCGTTTCAGGAACAGTGAGGAAAGGGGAGTGTGAGTGCCGGGCGCGTCAGTCACCACTGATTGAAATAGCTCTCCATGGGAGCAGGGTTAGACGTATTTTGTGCAAGAGAAACAAGAGAAAGACAGGTTGCCCTCAATATTAAAAATATAAAATGGTCATGGAATGTGATGGAAAGAGCACAGGGCTTTTATGTATAACACCTGATTCTGAGCCGGGACCCTGCTGCTGCTGCTGTCTTTCCATGACCTTTCTTAGCCTCTTTGAAACATACTTCCTCACATGTTAAGTGAGGATAGCAATATCTCTTTTTTGACATTGGGAAGAATAACATTATTGAAAGATAAAGCATTTAGCATGCCTACAACATGGGAGGAATGTTCAGGAGATTAGTCTAGGCCAGTGGTCGGCAAACTCATTAGTCAACAGAGCCAAATATCAACAGTACAACCACTGAAATTTCTTTTGAGAGCCAAATAGTTTAAACTTAAACTTCTTCTAACGCCACTTCTTCAAAATAGACTTGCCCAGGCTGTGGTATTTTGTGGAAGAGCCACACTCAAGGGGCCAAAGAGCCACATGTGGCTCGTGAGCCACGGTTTGCCTACCACTGGTCTAGGCCATGCAGCCTCTTCCTGGGAATGTTAAGTGGGAAATCAAAATGACAATAAACCTATACAATTGCTTCCAACCTAGGGACTTTATGAGGAATGCAAAATATCTATAATTCTCCTCATAGTCCATTAAGGATTCACATGATTACTGAATTGAGTAAGTTTTTTTTGGTCTAGATTTTAGGAAATTGGAGATGGGAATATAAAAATAAATGGAGTAATGTGTGCATTTTAATGTTACCTTCTGAAAATAATTTCTTAACTTATATGAATGATTATAATCGTCAAGCACATAGACACGAATCTGGTCAGTGAAAATGGTAGTGTTGTAAGTGTGTAATTTCTTAAATGAAACACTCATCTCTGGGCAGAAGAAATAGGAGATATAAATCTTCATCCACAGTAGAACTTTCCACCTTCCATGACAGCTGCTCTTATTAGAGAGTGGGAATTTTTGAGCACTACTGAGGCCATGGACTAGGCCCCAGATAAGTTGTCAGTGCTGACAGCAGGCCAGGCCTTGAGATATGGTCTCATGGCCCCTTCCCAACATGTAGGCCTTCTTTCATAGAACACTGTCAGCTTTCTGAAGAACAGGATGACCCTGTGAATAACATGGTCATCAATGGCATGATCCTGACGTTGCTTAGGAAAACTGTTTTGTCTTGGGTTGCTTGCTCTGCAAAAACAGGATGTGGTTAATGTGCTTAAAAGTGGTCCTGCACAAAGGGTGGTGGCTGCTCTCTGGACTCCCTGCATGGAGAATGGCAGAGCAGTCGCCCGGCCGGCTAATAAAGGCTCTTTACTATTGCATTGGACTCGGCTCCCTGGTGGTCTTTGGGGATCACAAAATCTGGGCACAACATTTGGGGGCTCCTCTGGGATCCCCAAGACCCACAAGGGACCCTGACTGGCTGTGGTAGGTGTCTCTGTGTTTATGTGTTCTGTGTGAGCTCATTTCTGGAGGGAAGTGGAATCCCCTCACTTTCTGGTAGTGCCAGACGCGGTCTAGGTGGACGCACTGGTGGACCAAGGGCTGGAGGACTCAGAAGACATTCTGATCCTCAAGGGATGTGGAATCCCCTCACTGGAGGGACGTGGCGTGAGGCCATCGTCTAGCTTTTGGTTTTGCTTCTGCGGGGTCGGAAGGCTGTTCTTGGGTATCTTTGTTTGTCTGTTTTCTGTGTTTTTCTGTTTTATTCTGTGGACTTAATCTGCTCAGCTCCAGTTTGGGCTAGTCTACTGAGAGAGTATAAGTATAGATGTTTGTCTGTCTTGGCGTAATTATCTGCTCATTAACTGGTCTGTGTGAAGTGAAAGTTACTTTGTGCCATCTGGCTACACATGAGAGTATTTGTTATCTCTTTCTGTTGTTAAATTTATTTAAAGACAGTACACCTCCCTGCTTTAGAGGGAAGACAGTAGAGAACTTTTAATTGCTTTTCCTTGATTTATAATTTTGCTGTGTTAGTTTAAAATTTTGTAATTCTAGGGTTAATTTATAAAGGTTAAAGATTAGTCATAATTAACTGCTTTGTAGGCTGCCTTTTTCAGCCTTGCTAGCAAACAGAAAATCATGTGGTCCTGAGAACTGCGACCTGCCTGCCCTTCCTGATAGATGTACAGTGGGTCTCTCTCTCTCTCTGGGGGAGGAAGAGAGCCGAAAACTACTCCAGAGCAGGTGCGTAAAAAGGTAGAGGCGGTAGAATTCACTCTCAGCCTGCTGAGATAGAGAAGTCTTAGGCTAGAGGACAGGGGGATAGTTAGAGATAACAGAAGTGGTGAAGGTTGAGATCTTCTGGGGCCTTGGAATAAAGAAGGGAAATCTGGGAGGGAGAGCAGCTGTTCCTTAAGTGTAAAAAGCTTGGTTATACAGGATCTCAGACAGCTTGCCTTATGTCCCCTGCTAAGAACAGAGTAAATGGTTAATGCAGAAAAGGGGGGTGTGTCAGCAGGGAGAGCAGGGAGAGATAGGTTTTTCTTGATTTTGCTGGGTACAACCCGCTCTGCTGGCGTCCTTGGTTTTTTACTTATCTGAACTATGCTGGCAGAACACAGTAGATAGAAATTCTGGCTGTTTAAAGGATTGAGGTTTCAAAGAATAAGGAATACTGAATTAGAAGGTCTGAGGCATAGTTATACATTTTTAAAGGACATAGAAAGAAGGTTTAAAGGCTAATTTGTAAGTATAAAATTAAGAAAGGTTATACATGTAATAAGAAGGAGAAGAGAAATGTTATAAAGAAATTGATCAAATAATACAGGCCAGTAAGCCAGGAAGAGGAAATAATTTACAGTTCGTCTCCGCCAGGTCACAAGCCCACCTCCTTCTGTGCCCAGGCCTCATTGTCCCTCTGACAGACAGCAAGGATCTCTTGGCTCTGAGAGAAACTTCTGACCCACCTCAGCAGGAAGTAGCTAGAAGAGCCCACCGATGTCCATTTTCCCTAAAAAAATTCAGAGCCAGGATCCTTGAGGTAATATATTAGGCAGTTAGACAGATATGAGCAGAGCAAGGACGATGGGCCAACTAGAGCTACAAGATGTAATTAAGTCTTTCCATCTCTACCTATGTGAGACAAGGGGACTCCCCAGAAGCAAGAGGGAACGAGGCTGCAGATGAAGCAGCACGGGAGGCTGCCCTAAAACCAGTGAGGCCTCTACAGATTCTAGTGGCTCTTCCAAACCCTGACCTACCCACCGCACCAGCTTACATAGAAACCCAATCTAGAAAAGCTGAAATCCATAACCAATCTTAACTCAAGTTCTTATAGGCTTTACAGTCCTCCCAGAAAGTCCAGAAGCATGTCTGATCCGGTCCATCCTTCCACCCTGGTGACTGTTTAGATAAAGAAATTTGCCACGCAAGGACTGACTCCTACCTGGAAAGGACCACCTCCATGGCAGTCAAGTCGACGGGATCGCGACATGGCTTCATTACATTTGGCTTAAGCCTCATGGGTCAATATAACTCCCTTGCCAACAATGACCCAAAAGAGTCAATGATTTGACTCAAGTACATAAAACTAGTGGGGAATGTTAGAGAGTGGGAATTTTTGAGCACTACTGAGGCCATGGACTAGGCCCCAGATAGAGTTGTCAGTGCTGACACCAGGCCAGGCCTTGAGATATGGTCTCATGGCCCCTTCCCAGCACATAGGCCTTCTTTCATAGAACACTGTCAGCTTTCTGAAGAACAGGATGACCCTGTGAATAACATGGTCATCAATGGCATGATCCTGACATTGCTTGGGAAAAACTGTTTTGTCTTAGGTTGCCTGCTCTGCAAAAACAGGATGTGGTTAATGTGCTTAAAAGTGGTCCTGCACAAAGGGTGGTGGCTGCTCTCTGGACTCTCTGCGGGGAGAATGGCAGAGCAGTCACCTGGATAGCTCGAATGAAGACTCTTTGCTATTGCATCAGACTCGGCTCCCTGGTGGTCTTTGGGGATCACGAATCTGGGCATAACACTCTGACAATGGGCACCCTCCGGATAAGTGCAGGAGTTGGTTCAAGATTAGTTGAACAATTCCTAGTGGGGATGCTGCAAAGAGCTCCCCCATCCACATCAAGGAATAAGTGGGCATTAAAATTTCCCTCTACCATGATTCCATTAAACTGCAGGACTTAAATACAAGGAGTAGTAGAGATCTGTTATGACTGATTATATTTAAAACTGAGGTAATCCTCACAGGGAGCCCTGATAATGGAGACAAAAACAGAATAAAAGGCTATTCTCAGGAATGGTTTTGCCTCCTGGGTCATCTCAAACTAAGTTTCTCTTCCAGTGTTGAGAAAAGGGGTTTAAGGTTTCTAAGTAGGGGACCAACGGAAGATGTGCTTTTGTAAGGTTCTGGAGAAATGACATCAAAGGGAAACCACTGAGCAGGAGCCATAATTCACCCTTTTCACCAGCAAAAAAAGTGGAGGGGAGGTAGCTCCCAGCAACCAGCCCCCAGCCCCAGGCAGGGAGTGTGGATTCCTGGGCAGGGCAGAGTCCAGGACTAAGGATGGGCCTATTCCAGGGCATGTCTCAACAAAAGGATTTGAACTTTCAGTATCAAATTAATTAGGAATAAGTATAAATAAGATGCAAATGGGAAGTAAAAAAGTCAGAGAAAAGCAAATTAAGAGGTAATTTTAAGGAATAATAACAATATGAAAACCTTTTCAATGTAGGATTGTATAGCCAGACAACTGGGCACAGGATGAGACAAGATAAACTGTTTCCACATTGCTCTGTTTCCTGTTTTTTGTTTGTTTGTTTTTCTAAATAAATAGACTAAGGATAACTCATAAGGCATTTGGATAATAAAAAAAAGTAGAAAGAGGATATGTTAGTTATAGTCCTCTCACTCGAACAGAGTAACTGTTCATACTTGGGCTAGTTGTTGCACGACTTGCTTTTAAAGTAAGAACTTTGAGTTAAAAATGTTTTAATGTCAAGTTTTATATTTAATTTTTATATGAACTCACCAATTCAGATTGTTAGCATTGGTAGCTAGAAAAGGAAGGAAGCAAAGGTAATCAGACATTATTGAGCATCAAGGGCTGGGGACTATGAGCCTGTTTGCTTCACCATGAAGCTACAGCTGCACACGCATTCCAGGGGATCACAGCATTGCCCCCACTAAGGATTAATAAGACTCTTATCCCCTCTGTGGTATCCAGATTGTTGGGGGAGGGGTGCAGGGAGAAGGGGGAGGTAGGCACACACATAGTAGAAGCACATGGCACAGAGGAAGATGCTTTACCAGAGGCCTGTCAGTCTAACTTGGGAAAGGATCATTGGTGGAGGATGGAATATCAGAAGCCCTGAAAGCTTGGGAAATTGATTGGTTATTTTGAAAAAGCTCCTGGTTCTTCCCAAGTCCAAGATAATATGATCCCTAGGGAGCGAAAAAGATCTCTCTCTGGCTAGGTGACCCTCTCTCCAAAGGTGAACCTCTCTCCAAAGGTGCTCACCCTGTTTGTTCTCATGTTCTGCCTCACCAGGGAACACACAACCATGCGGGTCTAGCAGCCGATCGGGGTGCAGCAGACCACTGGGCTCCAAGCTTTAATATGAAACAGAAACTCTGGAGGCTGGCCTTTGCTTTGGCCTTTTTGAAGACAGTGTTGGACTGTTTCCATGGCATGACAAACGGAGATGAGACGTTGGAAACCCAGGGGTCTACTTCCACCCAAATAAACTTGCCACCCAAATAAACAGCACAATCTCCCATGGGTCCTTTCAATCACATGAAAGAACACCGTTTCCACCGGCAACAATTAATGGTTATTTTAAGCCCTTTAAAAACACAACTGTAATAACTATATATTGTTCTTTAACTGGATACACTTTAATTTACTCTCCTATCTTCCTGGTGTTGGACAGAGAGGTTTGCTGCCATTATTTTTACCATTGACAAAAACTAGAAAGTGCATTTTTGTTCACAGAGCTGTTTTTTATTCCTTAAATTATACTACTGCAATGTAATTATCGGGTATGAACATAATCCAAGTTTTGATGTATAATGTTACGATCAGTTTTCCACTTGTACTCAGCAAATCCAGTGTATGCCTGTTTAGCACTTCTCCAAGGCAGGATTTTGGCCAATACTATGACCTACCCTTCAGGATACATTGTGGGAATTAGTTACTAATCTGCCTCCTGAGAAAGAGAACACATGGCACTTTGCAGGAAACTGCTAATTAATGCTCCTGACTCCTTAGGGCAGTGGTCAGCAAACTCATTAGTCAACAGAGCCAAATATCAACAGTTACAACGATCGAAATTTCTTTTGAGAGCCAAATTTTTTAAACTTAAACTTCTTCTAATGCCACTTCTTTAAAATAGACTTGCCCAGGCCGTGGTATTTTGTGGAAGAGCCACACTCAAGGGGCCAAAGAGCTGCATGTGGCTCGCGAGCCGCAGTTTGCGGACCAGGGCCCTAGTGAGAGAGAGAAGTAGTAAAGTCACCATTCAAATTCCACAGATGCACGAGAGATCATTATGGTTTCTTCTAAATGTGGCCTCGCTGGCTGCTGAGGTTTCCAAGAAGGTCCAGGGCCTCTGCATCCACAATGCCCAAGGTCTATCTCTGTGAGCACATCGATGCCCTGGGGTCTAGTGTGGTACTACACCTTCCCCCCTGTGTATTCTCCAGGCAGAACCTTTTTGTGAATGAGTTCCCCACAATCAAAGATAATGATGGAACTTACATAATCAAGACAATGTTTAAAAGTTATGACTCACTTCCCTTCAGCTTTTAGCTGTGGGCATTTGACTGTGGGCATCACCAGAGGCCTTCAGCTTGTTCCTTAGCCTCTATGAAAAGTGTGGTTAACAGTTCACACTGATTCCCACCCTGGCTCTAACTATAGTCTAGACTCATGGTTTTCTATATATAGAAACAGATATAGAAATTCACTGGAATATATGTGTGTGTGAATGCATGTATATGTGTATGAGGTATGTGTATGTACATTTTTAGTTCTGTCAACTGAGAGAACCTAGATTTTATCTTCTCATACGACAGGACAGCTCCATGCAGCCCTGACAGTGTTCCAGGCGTTTGTTTTAGTATTTGTTTTTGTTTTACTGTTGTTGTTGATTTTATTTTTGTTTTGGAAATAATTTCAAACATATTGAATACATGCAAAAATAAAAACATTTCAAAGTGTATCCAAATACTCAGACTCAGTCTCAGTTATAGATAACATTTTTGCAATCCATCAGTCAAACAATATATAAATTTGTGTTCCTCATCCCTCAGTAGTCCTTATTTTCCCTACATATTTCAATGTGTGTTTCTTCCCATGTGTTATTAATATGCATAGTGAAGCATCAAGTTAAAAAAACAAAACTAAAAGATGTTCCTTGATGAAACATGGCTTCTGGGTATATATTATGCACTGACACTTGTGTCTCAGAGAGCTGGGGGAGCGTTTTCCCATGTTTAGTTGAAGAGTGCATCTGGAGGTTTTCTTTGTGGCACCTGCTGTTTCCTGAACAGTAAGAGATTCTATACAGCCATGTTCTTCCCTTTACCTGAAGTGCTCCTTTCAAATTCTAGTTCACTGAACATCACACTTTCTTTATTGGAAACACTGGTGTTTCAAGGATCAGTTCAAATATCCCATTGCTGTAATTGTGTAATGTTGTCATTTTGGGATTTTGTAGACATGCATTCTCATGCTGGAGTTGCTGGGGCGCTACCCACTCCTGGAGAAGGAGCCTGTTCTGTCTTCTGGGGTGGCTCTAGGGCTGAAGAAACCTCCCTCTGTTGGACACATACCAGAAGCTCAGATAAAATCAGTTTCTCTTGTGCCGAGGCAGGATTCACAGTCTGTGTTTTGGTGGAGAAAATGGAACTTGTCTGCTGAGTTTAATCATTCCTCAGAGTCTCTGAGTTGTTCCATACAGATATCACACGCACATGGACTAAACATAGTTCCCTTGAAAAAAAGACTAGAAATGCATAGTCCTACTTATAACAATATGAGCATTATGAAATAAAGCTAGAACTGTCTCTTTCCCTCCCCTTCTCAAACATTTCCTCCCTGAAGCTATAGAGTGAAGCGGAACAACGCATGTGACTATGTCAGAACAGTTGGGGCTGCGGCTACAGTGGACTGGGGTTGGGTTTGGGAACACAACTGGGAAGAAAGAGCCCATGCACTGAGAGGGGATTCCGGGTATAGGATGTCAGCGCCGAGGTGGGTCAGGGGTGTCCATTCATACGCACGATGGCTTGTTGTGTGGTGTCCAAGTCCAAGGAGAGCAAGGGAATCTTCATGGACAGGGGTGGTAGCAACAGTGAAGACTGATTCAGTTGGAAGATTTGCCAGTGAGTAGTATATTAAAGGTTTCTCACTGTAGGACAAGATAGTTACAAATAAGGGAAAAGTAGGATGAACCTTATGGTGTGGGATTGGAATTGGAGCTATTAGTCTGGACTCATGGTTTTCTATATATAGAAACAGATATAGAAATACACTGGAATATATGTGTGTGTGAATGCATGTATATGTGTATGAGGTATGTGTGTGTACATTTTTAGTTCTGTCAACTGAGAGAACCTAGAAGCAGTGATATTTCAGATGCTAGCTTCCGAAAACCTTTCGCCTTCAAAAGGAATTAGAGTGTCTAGAGAAATGGTTGATTCCAGGCAAAACAAGAAAATTACAAGAAAAGCCTGAAATTTCATTTTGTATAAGAAAGCAAGGAGCTTCTCAAAGAATCAGGAGGGTATATTAAAAAGGCATACAAACATAGTTGGCTCCCAACTATGGCCAAATTTAGGACAAATTGAACATTATAATAAATGATGATATTAATAGATAATAGCATATTGAATAAAATTGATAGAAATAAATAATTCATATGAATATCTAATAAGGCACATAGTTTCAGAGTGCTTTTTCACAAAATATTTTTATGAAAGGAATGAGTAAATCTACATTGGAGAAGCCTATTGTGCATCATTTTAATCATATAATCAATGTGAACATTATTAGGGATGAGACAATTCAACACCCCATAAGATGCAATCAGAAGCAGCATCGGCCATTACATATATAATATATAACCTAAGTTTAATCATGAAGGAACATCAGGAAACCTCAAATTGAGAGATTACCCATAAAATAACTGGCCTGTATGTCTTCCAATATGTCAAAGACATGAAAGTCAAGGAAAGATTGAAGAAATGTCCTAACTGAGGAAAACTGGAAAATGATACCTAAGTGCAATGCTTAATTCTGACTGAGATATTTATTATGAAAACTGGTAAAACTTCAATCAAGTCTGAGATTAGATGATGGCAATGGAGCAAGGTTAATTTTCTGATTTTGCTAGTTGTGTTATGGTCATATACAAAAACTAGAGGCCTGGTGCATGGAATTCGTGCATGGGTAGGGTCCCTAGGCCTGGCCTGCAATCAGAGCCAATCTGTGGGGCATTGGCAGGGCGATCAGGGCCCTGCTCACACCTGCCTTAGCCTAGTGCCACCTGCTTACCTGCTCCACCATCCCACTGTGGTCCTGCTGTTGTCTGGGCCCATCCAGGCCAGAAGTGCCTCCACTGCCACCTGCTGCCAGCATCATGTCGCTGATACCCACCATGTTCTGTCCTGCCCCCTGGTGGTCACCACATATCTAACTCCAGGTCAAACTCCCGCCCGAGGGGGCAATTTGCATATTATTAGCCTTTTATTATATAGGATGTCCTTGTCTATAAATACACAGTGAAGTAGTTGAGGAAGGTGGAGCTTCATGTCAGCAAGTTACTCTAAAAGTTTTCATGTATAAAATATTAATGTATCATACTGGCAACTTTCCTATAAGTGTACAGCTGTTTTAAAATAAGAAAGAAAACTAGAGGAGAAGAGGGGGCATGAATACAATGCTGAATCAAGCGCCTGCATCCCATTATAGTATTGTTCCTGGGTGGAATGCTCCTGCTACAGATGCTGTTGGTACAATTTCTTCATAAAGGTTAATAGTAGAAACACCCCCAATTTCCACACCATGTTCAAAGGTGAAATTGTTTATTCACTATACATTACATCTAGATTGGAGACTTGGAATTAGTCTAAACATAAAACAGTGAAATGGATTTAATTTTGAAGTTTGGTTTGGTTTTGAATAGAAGTGCTCTCGTGAAAAATAAAACATTATAATGCACCATGTTCCTGAAAATAATTTGGTTACATTTTAAATGCTCACTATTAAAGATAATTATTATTAACACAGTCTTACATTTGCCCGCTCTGACCTGGAAGCTAAAATGAATTGTGACTAATGGCCCAGCTGGTGTTCCCAAATTATAGCAAAGATTGGATCTCATCCATTTCTGTGAATGACTTCTTGCCAGACACCTGAGATCTTATCCCAAATCACACTCCAAGGGATTCTTGAAATCAGATTTTAAAAAACCCTGCTGTTCTATAACCATTACCTTGGTATGCCTGCAAAGTGCAATCTTTTATTTGGAAACATTCCCTTGAATTCTGTTGTTTCTACCTGAAGAGATAAAATTGAAAAAGTAACTCCATGTCTATGTATGAAGACTTTCAACTGAGCACAGGGTATCCATGTAATGAGCAACCAAGTGATTGTGAAGTCATTCATCACCATACTGGGCCATTGCAATCACCAGAAAGCCAAGGGGATATTTAGGTGAAAGAATTTGGGATGCTATGTCTCTTTCAATTTTTGGTGAAATTATTTAAAGTTGCCAGACATTCTGGAATGTTTGAACAGAAAAGCTGTGTTGATGTTGTCATTTGAATCAACAAATGACAAATGAAGCCTTTTATGAAGACTTCTCAGCTTTAAGAATGTCCTGGTGCCTGGCTGGCATGGCTCAGTGGTTGAAAGATGATCTATGAACCAGGAGGTCACGGTTCGATTCTTGGTCAGGGCACATTCTGGGTTGCAGCCGGCTCAGTCCCCTGGTGAGGCATGCAGGAGACAGCCAATCAATGATTCTCTCTCATCATTGATGTTTCTATCTCTCCCTCCCCCTCCCTCCTCTCTGAAATCAGTAAAAATGTATTTTTTTTAAAAAATGTCCTGACAATGGCTGAAAGAGACCTGGTTGTTTTAACCAGTCGACAAGACACTTGTGATTACTAAAACATCAGACTGCATAGCCTCATTTGTAACAATCAAATTAAACATTGGATTCCATGGCATTTCTTAGGACTGTCTTTGGTGCCCTGTCAATGCTCTATCCTGAATGCAAACCTGGAATCAGGTAGTAAGCAACTTTTCTCCAGGAACTGGACAAGAGCAGATTTTTCAGCTCATCTTTTGTCTAGACTGGACTATGATAGAATTCAAGTAAGAAAAATTTTATCCATTTTACCTGAAAATGTATTAAGCATTAAATAGATGTTTGCAAAATACTTTCAAGGAACAAATGCAATAAAAGTGATCAATATAATTATTACAAAATTATAGCAATCATTTAAATGAATCATTTGAAAGGTCTTCATTAAACATGATTGGATATTATGTTTGTTAATTCATTAAGCTCCACTTTAAATACCTGATAAATAAAATGCATTATTAATATGTCATAAACTAAATGGAATAATGCCACGAAGTCCTATAATTTTTAAAGTGTCTTGCAAGTATTAACTAACTCATGTTTACTATTCTTTCAAGGACAGCTTGTATGAATTAACAGGAATTGTTATAATAATATTATTTGCCATAATATAAAGTCCTTATTACAAAGCTTGAACTCTCTTTAAATTTTAATTCTGTCTTTTTTCTTGAAGTAACATATGCTTATTGTGAAATATAGATACAAATAAATATTAAAATTTTAAAAATTATTGTTAATTATTAAACTACACAGAGAAAATCTATGTTAACATTTTGGAATATTTTATTTGGCCTCCTAGGCTTATTTTATTTGTTAGCCTGTGTGTGTGTGTGTGTGTGTGTGTGTGTGTCTGTGTGTCTACATTTCTTTCACAAAGTTGAAGTCTGGTGTTATATAATACCTTATAGTATTATTTTATATATATATATATATCCTATTTACTTACATATATTATGTGCAACAGCTTTCCCACACTGTTACATTTTTCCCCCCACTAAAGTAACCCCAAACAAACAGCAAAACAAAATAACACAGGGTTTCTTGGACAGATGACCAGTTCTAGGCCTGGTGTATAAACATAGCCCAGGGATGGAAGGTGAGTCTGGAACATTTTAATAACAGATAGCAAGGAAACCTGGAAACCACAGGGCCTAGTAAAAGTTCTTGCGAGCCAGAAGTCCCAACAGAGTCAGAAGCCAACTGACCAAATGTCAGATGATCTGAGCATTAGTGAATTCAATAAACTGTAATTGATTGAAACACATCAAACGTGGTACATACTCATGAATTCACAATAATACAAAAAAGAACAAAATGTATTATTTACCATTGTAGGTTGCTTTGCATCAACTCACTATTTTTTAAAAAACTAATGATTAAAGAGAGCCAAGCTTTTGTCTTCTTTTCTCTTTGATCTCCTTTGCCAATGGGTAACCAAACATTATATTGAGGAAGATTTTTTTTTTCAGTATTCCAGCTGGCAAGTTAGAAAATAACTGATAAAATTAGAATATCACCATTTTGCAGCTTCAAATGATTTAATAGACATAAGCATTGGTTATTATCAGCTGCTAACAGCAATAAATGAGAAGACAGTCAAACATCTTGTGCTTAATTCATAGAAGAAAGTGCACTACCTAAGAATTAGTCTTGATTTACAACATATGAGCCCAATTCTGAGCCAGCCTTTAAATCCAACTACGAAGTTTCAAAACATACAGAAAAGATTAGGTGACACCAATGACTGAAACTAGCAAAACTAAGACTGTGGGAAACTTACAGGGGAAAAACCCACCTGGTTTCTCCAACAAAAATATTGAAAGTAGAGAGAAAAAAAGAGAAAGAAATCCATAGGGTTAAAAAAAAATAAATAAAAGAAGTATCAATCAATTATAATGCATAGACTTTATTTAAAGTCAAATTCAAAGCAAAAAAATATAAGCTTCTTTTAACATTTGTGAAGCAATTAGAAATGTGAACACTAACTGAATATTTGATTATGTAAGAAAGGATTGTTAATTTTAGGTGAGGTAATGATATATATACACATGTGTGTGTGTGTGTGTATATATATATGTATATAAAGGCTGTCAGGTATAGAGAGATACTAAACTATATGTATGGATGAAATGATATGAGGTTAATTGATAATAATTGGAGGGCAGAAAATGAGACCACACTGGCCCCAAGTTAATCATTATTAAAGAGGATGGTAGGGTTTATTATATTGCTTTGTCTGAAATTTATGTAATAAAGTGTTTTAAAATATATGCAGATCTTGACTATTCTTCCTTATAAGAAAATAACCTTTTTTATATATATACTAGAGGCCCGGTGCATGGATTCGTGCACTGGTGGGTCCCTTGGCCTGGCCTGTGGGGATTGGGCAGAAACTAGCTCTCTGACTTCCCCTGAAGAGTCCGTATTGTGAGAGGGTGGTTCTCAGGTGATGCACCCTGGAATCGGGCTCCCTCCGTGGTTCTGGGTGAGTCACCTGAGAAGCGCAGCTGCCAAATCACTGCAGCCTGGCAGCTCCTGTGTTGAGCATTTGCCTGCTGGTGGTCATTGTCCATCATAGCTACTGGTCAGATTGTCAAATGGCTGGATGGTCGCTTAGGCATACACACACACACACACACACACACACACACACACACACACACATATATATATATATATCCTATGTAATAAAAGAGTAATATGCAAATTAACCATCACTCTGCTACACCCACAAGCCATACCTGCCAGCCACACCCACCAGCCAATCAGAAGCAAGTATGCAAATTAACCCAACCAAGATGGCTGCGGCCATGGAGATAGCAGGAGGGAGGCTTGGGTTTCCCCTGCAATGGAGGAAGCCAAGCTTTCCACACAACCTGGTTGGCCCAGGCCTGCACTCCAGGCTACAAAGTTTCAATGATAGAAGATGTGTGCTGAAAAGTGCATAATTTTCTATTGAAACACAATTTTTCCCCTACTGGACCAAAACAGGGATGAAGGCATGTGTTCAACAATCCCAGTTTAAATATATTTGTCCCCACTTTGCCTTTTTATTTCCCAGGTGGACTCTAGTTAGATTTAGTGGAACCCGCATGTTTTCTCCTCAATCCAAAATAGTTTAGAAAATAGTTTAAAGTTTTGGGAGAGCCTGTTGCTATTAAAACAAAGATTGCTTGACTTCCTTTTTTTTTGTTGTTGTTGTATGTTCTTATATTCTTTCCCCCACCCCACCCTTAGTATTTTAATGAGACAAAGCTACCATGACAAAACTAATAAATTAAAAGTATTTGACACCAGGTACTCTTAGAAATATCTCATTTATGTGATTTCACCAACATTCAAACAATAATTATAATGAAAAGTGCTAATTCACCCAAGATCTGTCACAGCCAGAGAATAAATAGTTCCACTTGCAGCACCTTCTGCATGGGGATCATTCCATCTGAGCACAAAATGCCACTACTAGATGAGGTGCATCAGTGAATTCTTTATTCCTGAAGTGGCTGGTGAAAGTCACTGTCTTCATCCATTAAAACCATTCTTTGCCTTAGAAATCCTTCCCTAGGATATAGTCCTCTCACCCCCTCACCTGTTTCTACAGCCCAGGCTGCCATCAGTGATGCAGTTCTATTAATAATTTCCATCTGTAATTGCTCCAGCATGTAAAGCTTTCTGCCCCAACCATCATCAGCTGAACAAATATGTTTCTATTGCTTGTGCTATTTCTATTTCTGATTGCCAGTACCCAAATTCAGGGCAGAGCAAGACTTTCAGAATATATGAATATAGACTCTTTTGAACTGCTAATACTTTTTACAGTCCTTCCTTGAGTATCCTACTAAGGCTGCAATAGATTTGCAGCCATTCAAGGTTGTAAGTGAAAAAAAAAATAGCAAACAACATTTCTGTGTTGAGACCCACTTTAACGTTTCTTCCATGAACCCAAATCCCTTTTTTCTATGATAACTTTCCTGTCTTATGAAGCAACTCCCCCTCCTACAGGTGTAGCACCTGGAGATGGAACCTGTCATCTTGTACCAAAATGTACTTTAAGTATATATCAATGGGGGCTTCAGACTTTCTATAATGTCAGGTCTTAAGGTCAGCATTTTAGTTGGAATGAGCTAACTAGGGGGACTATTAGAACTGTGTTTTATGACACCTTTACGTAATTTGAGAAAATAGAATTCTCCATACCAACGAATGTGTGGGAACAAGCCAGTAGATATTTGAGATTGCGAAGGGTGCTCCTCTCCTCCTCTGATTCCAGCTAACTCTAGGCTCTAGGACTGACTCTGTTGTGCCCTTTGAAGAACAGCTCAAAGAAAAAGAAAGGGGCCAGGATATTTTAGAGTCCAGTGGACAATGAGTCATTAACAGGTCTATAGAAGTAATGAGGAACCACGGAATAGGGTCTTATAATATGCAAGAACCGCGTGGTCATGTGCACTTAGCTATTCTTTATTTCTAGGAACATAACAGAAAGGGGGTGGGGGACATTCTCAACTTTTAATATGTCCCAGCTTCTAAGAATACAGAACTCAAATAATGTTTAAGATTCTTACCATTCATATGTGGTTGATAGTCATGTTCTTTCTAGATGTACATCATAACATATATCCTGATTTTTCAATCATAAGACAAATGTGATTTAACTTTCCACTATAGTACATCATACTGTCAAAGATAAGCAAAGTTTGGCACTGATTAAAGGCAAAAAAAGAATATTTTATTTAGTAATAACTTGCAATAGGGAGGACAGTCCAGTGTAAACTGAGCTCAACTTCACCAGAATAAAATGTGGGAGACGTTTAAAGTGTTGAAGGAAAGGCACTGAAGGGCAATTATAGGGGTGGTTTATTCCATGTGACTAGGCCATCTAGGTATATGATTGGCACTTAGCTGGAGGAAAACAAACTTCTCCCATCTTTATGATAGCAGATAGTGGTGTAAGTTAAGTTGGAGCAAGGTGCCCACCAAAGCTAGACCCTTACCCCCCCCCATCTCCCTGAATGTTTAAATTTTATAGAGATGTCTGAGGTCCTTGAGAAGACAGTTTTGGGTGGTAGAAGATCTACATCTCAAAGGGCTTAAAACAATTTGTAATTGCAAACTTTCTTACTTATTTGTTCAGGAGCTTTTCAGCCTATCACCTGGTTTTGATTAGAAAAGACAGTAAGACCTCCAGGTAGCCTTGAGCTTTCTTGGACATTTTAATGGGGATCTCAGGCCATCATAGGAACATGGTGCTGAGCTGCTGGAAGCCATGTGAAGTTCGAGCAGGTCTCTTTTAGTGAAGGGAGTTGGACCGACTAATTATGCATCAAGAGTGTTATGCTGTTCTTACTAGAAACACTTTTGGTGTTTACAATAACTCACATTGTGGCAATGGTGGACATTTTCAGTGAAAGAATATCTTTGTAGCAAATTGCACCATTGTAAGCTTCTCAAAGACTCAACAAAATCCAAGAATTTGAAGGAAATTGACCCTGTTCAGTCAATCAAACTGGATAAGCCTGGGGTCAAGTGGTACTTTGAAATTACTGATTACTTGGAGTCCCAACCATTCATAAAATAAACTACTGTGACCTAGTTCTTCAAATCCTCAAATTACCCAACTTCATGACATCTGTCATTGTGTGTGTGTGTGTGTGTGAGTGTGAGTGTGAGTGTATGTGTGTGTGTGTGTGTGTGTATGTGTGAGCATGTGTTTTTCTTTCAGTCTGTGAAGTATATTTCCCACCCTTAGTATTTTATAATTGCTTAGTATTTTGTAACCTTGACTTAGAAGTTTGATGCGATTCATTAACTAGTATACTGGCTTTGAGCTATATGTGGAGCTGCCAACTCCTCCCAAAGAGCTATTCATTTCCTAAAAATGTCTGGACTTATATGCTACATTCTAATTTATAACATCTCATTACAAACAGCAACAACAAACACCTAATATTGTTTGATTAACCTCTCCTATAAATATATCAGTATGAGGAATTTATTTCTGTCTCACCAGCTAATAAAAAGAATGTCACAAGAGTGATGCCAAATTTTGGTGAGGGAGTGATTCATAGCTGGGCAAATCTCCAATGATTCTGACTTTGAATATCATAAACACTGAAAGTAAGCTTCAGAAGATTGAAACAGATTGCTGGGCCCTGCATTCATGTTAGTTTATGTAACAGTTGTTAACTGGTCAAATCAATTGCAGATGCAGAGACTATTTAATGTAGATTTTTCCTGTTAGAAATCCAGAACTTCTTCATGATCATATAATCTTTTAATTGATATTGTTACAGAAATAAAGAAAAATGTTCACTAATGTGTAGATATTACAAAGGAGCCAATGTTGAGAACCCTTCCTTCAGAAATATCAGAGTCAGTTTGTCCAAATAATGCCTGATTTTCTACATTTTTAAAAATATATATTTTTATTGATTGCAGAGAGGAAGGAAGAGGGGGAGAGAGATAGAAACATCCGTGATGAGAGAGAATCATGGATTGGTTGCCTCCTGCAAGTCCCCCACTGGGGATCGAGCCCACAACCCAGGCATGTGCCCTTGACTAGAATCGAACCTGGGACCTTTCAGTTCGCAGGCTGATGCTCTGTCCACCAAGCCAAACCAGCTAGGGCTGATTTTCTACATTTTACCAAGTGATTCTGATGGAGATAGTTTAAGCCCACTCACTGGAAAAAAACCTATTCAGACACCACATTTAACCAGAGAAGCTTGTGTTCACGTTTGTGTGTGTGCTATGTGCCATTGAGTCAGGTCCGATTCCTAGCAACTCTGTGAATGAGTGAAGTCCACAAAGCTCTGTCTGCAATAGCCCTGCTCAGCTCCTCTAAACTCATGCCTATGGCTTCTTTTATGGAGTCAATCCACCTCATGCCTGGTCTTCTCCTTTCTTGCTGCCTTCTATTTTCCTCAGCATTATTGCCTTTTCCAAAGAACCCCTGCCTTCTTACAATGTGCCCAAAGTAGGACAGCTACCTTTTTGACATTTTTGCCTCCAAAAATGTTTCAGGTTTAATTTGTCCTAGGTTCTACTTATTCATCTTTCTGGCAGTTCAGGTATCTGTAAAGCTACCCTCTAACACCATATTTTAAGCAAAATATTTTGCATACTCATGACCAACTGTAAACCTACTCTTGTCCATCTCTGTATGTCTAAAAACCATCAGCCAGCATTATAATTAAAGTGCATTTATCATTTATTCAAAGATTGGCATAATAAAAACACATTGTTGTATAGGATTGACAGGATTTAAAATAGGACATTCTTTCTGGGTAGCAATTTGACAGTAAATACTCCTAATCATTAAAATATTTATATTTTGATCTTAGTAGTTCTCCTACCCAAAGATGCATGATCAAAATATTATTGATTTGTACACAAATATATGTAATTATTTTTAAAATATAACTTTATATATAATCTATATATATAAAAGTCCAGTGACCTTTACAGCAGAATGACCAGAACAACCAGAACGAATGGTGGCTATGACATGCACTGCGGCAGCTAACCAGCCTGATCCAGGCTCTAATCATGCCCCCTCCCCGGCTGGCCCGGCCCCCAGTAGGCCCCCAACACCTTTATTGTGAGCCTTTGTGTGGGTCAAATTAATAAATGTCCACTGATTTGATTAGTGAATAAACATTCAGGTTGAGTTACCTACTGACTCAATAAACTTGGCCGGAGGAAGTGGGGGAAGGAGGAAGGGGTTGGAGAAGAGGTAGGGGTAGGGGAAGGATGACGTAACCAACACAGTAGCTCAAAGACGGGAGACCTAAACATCCCAGTGGAGGTTACCATGCCCAAATTGACAGCGTGTGAATAAAGTCAAGGAGTGATGGGAAAACCCAGGTTCAGTCTCAGAAAGTAGATGTCAAATTAAGAGAATCACACCAATCACAGAGGGAGCTGCCCTCCCCCTGGCTGGCCTAGCCTAGTGGGACCCCATTGGGGTGGGCTGGCCAGATCCCACCCATGCATGAATTCATGCACTGGGCCTCTTAATTATATATAATTTGTCTTTCTTCATAACAAAAGACAACAGCCATTAAAAAACTACACTTTGTTTAGACTAGAGCGAAATTCTCAATCTTTTTCTTGTCAAGATGTATATCTGAATGATATTTAGATGAAAGTTATGCTCAACTCTCAGAATGTGTCCCTTTTCTCCCTCTCATAAAAACAAAAAGGAATATAAATCAGAAAGAGTGACTTTGTACTACCCACCCTGAATCTGATAGAATTTTTAAGATGGTAAATCATTGCAACGTTATTCAAAGTGGCCAAGACAGGGGGAGAACCAAAGTGTTCTTTAATAGAGGATAGGATAAAGAAAACATGGTGCATATATACAATGAGTAGTATTCAGGCATAAGAAAAGATGGAATGTTGGCATTTGTGACAACATGGTTGGACCTTAAGAATAGTATGCTAAGTGAAATAAGTCAGTCAGAAAAGCTAAGAACCACATGATTTCACTCACATGTGGGCTATAAAACTGAAATTCATAGACACAGATGGACAACAGTATGGAGTTCACCAGAGGGAAGGGAATGGGGTTAGTAAATGGTAAAGGGGGGCAAATATATGATGAAGGAAGATGATTTTATTGTGGGTGGTGGGCACACAATACAATATATAGATCATGTATCATGAAATCTACATGACCCTATTAAGCAACATCACCTCAATAAATTTAATAACAAAACAAAAACAAAAAAAACACATCTATAACTAATGGAAGGACATAATTAGGCTGGTAGTTGAGAATAGGCACGAGGTAACAGGAGCCCAAAGAGATTAAGAGCAGAAAGAGGAAGAATATTGTGCCAACTGCTTCTAGTGCTTTTATTTCATTTTCTTCTTATTTTAGATCAGCTAGAAGAAGACAACATGTACAAGTATAAGTGAGGGTGGTAGACATTCAAAGAGGAAAACTGTGATCTGTGGATTTTGGAACAAGAAAATGGGTGGAGAAACAAAGGGGTGTATTTGTGGGAAGGACTTGAGAGGTTTTTAAATTAGAGATTTGCAGACTTCGTTAGTGGGGGAAAGAGAAAAAAGTCAAAAATAAAAGGAAATATATTTAAAAAATAACGTGTGAGATAGAGGAAATAAACCAGCTATAACATGATAATTTCTTGACCATTTTTTATGATAAGAGCATTGTTTTAATAGAGATCCTTTTGGTACTTCGAAAGTATTTCTAGGAGAATATTGTGGAAGTGAAGGAGTGTGCCTTAGAAAACTAGGTCATAAGCTTCTTCCATGCTCTACCTTGGACCATTCCCTCTGTCATGTTGTAAGGACATTCAAACAGACCTAATGAGAGGCCTATGTGGCAAGGACCTGAGGCCTCCTTCTCAACAGTCAATAAGGAGCTGAGGCCTTCAGCCAACAGTCTGTCAGTGTGCCTCTTGGAAGCAGAACCTCTAGCTCACTGGTCTTTAATTGGGGGTGACTTTGCTCCCCAGGAGCCTTGACAATGTCTGGTGACATTTTGATTGTCACAACTGGGAGAGGAGATACAATTGGCATCTAAGGGTGCTAAACATCCTATAATGCACCAAAAAATCCCTTTACAACAAAGGATTATCCAGCCAAAAATATCAATAGTTCTAAAGTTAGAAAACCTGCTCGAGCCCCACTTGAGTTTCTGGATGCCTACAGCTTAGTTGACATCTAAACTACAATCCATGAGAGACTGAGTCAGAACCACCAGCTGAGATGCTCCTGGATTTCTGACTCTCAGAAAGGTTGTGAGATAACAGATGTGTGCTGCTTTGAACTGCAGCATTAGAGAACGAATACAGGTCCCAGATTGTTCTCTGGGCAGGAGTAGATATTTTAAGGAACTGAATCAACCCAGGAATGTTAAGGGTGTTTGGAGGGCATAAAAGTCACAGGAAGATCATGAGTAAACATTTCTGCAAAATAGGTTTGGCAGGGATGTAGTATTTGTTATTCATTATTCATGAGAATTACCAAGACTCAGAGAATGATAATTATAACAAGTAGTATGACAGACTGAAATGTTATTTTTTTTTAGGTGAATATTTTTTAAATTTTTTTATTGTTTTAAGTATTACAAATAGTAGTACATGTCTCCTTTTTTTCCCCCCATTGACCTCCCCCCCGACCTCCCCTACCCCCCAGTACATGCCTTCACCTGCCCGCCCTCCCCTGCCCCAGTGTCTTATATTCATTGGTTGTGCTTATATGCATGCATACAAGTCCTTCAGTTGGTCTCTTACAGCCCCCCTTGCCCAACCTCCCCTGTCTTCCCAATGTAGTTTGACAGTCTGTTCAATGCTTCTTTGCCTCTGTATCTTTTTCCCACCATTTCTTTCCTTTAAAAAGTTTTGCCTTTGCAGACTAGAAATAAACATATAATAACAAAACGAAACAAAACAAAAAAATGTTTGAGTCCCAATTTCAATGCCCAACAGTTCTGAGTCCCCGTTTCAATGTCTAACAGTTCCTTATGTATACATGTCAGCAATGATATCTGGATGGTGGGCACATGGTGGCTATGCAGGTCTGACCCTCTCTGGTTTGGTCCTAGGCAACCTGCAGTGGTGCACAGCTGCTGACTGCTCGAGTGGCAAGGCATAGTCAGCGTCTTCCATCTCTGGACTGTTTTTTCCTCTTGTCTTCGTGGTTGGAGCACACCTGTCAATTCCTCTCTGTTGCAGGAATCCACCTGGTCTTGGGGTTGTTTTCTGAAAATATAAAAATATATTCTCGACCACAAGTTAATAAAGGAATCTTTTCTATATAATTGATTTGGGATCCTTTTTATTTTTGTTCAAACGATTTTCCTTTGTCTTATTTAGACACCATGTGTGTTTTTAATGGCCGTCTTGCTGTTAGCATTGCAAATGAAAATTAATTTGGTAAAGTAAAAATGTTATAGGTGTAATTTACTTATAGGATATTTTTCCTTACATGATATTGCCCTACTATCCCCCCCCCTTTTTTTTTATTAATGGAGGTTTTTGTAAATTTTATACTGCAGTCTTGATAACTTTAAATTTAATTTTTTTTCCCCACACATATGACTGCTTTAGGTTCATTGCATATTCAGGAATTTTACCATGAGATGAACTACCAATAGAAATTTTAGTTATTACTTTAAGAACAGCTTTTTGTCCAGTACAATTAACTTTACTTGAATATTCACTTATTTCAATTAGCCTATTTAAATTAATCTGAAGACTTGATTACTATTTTACTGTCAAATTTAATACTCTACCAACAATCTTAGCTTACCCTGTAAATATTAGTGGGAAGGGTTATTTGAATTCTTGAGTGGGCCCTGAGCATTCCAGATGCTAGGCTGAATTTAGATACAGGGCAGCTGCTGTTGGCCAAGTCTCTTGTCTGTTACCTGGGTCCCGATCTGAGCTGGGCCAAGTCTCTGTCTGTCACCTGTATCTTGATGTGAGCTGGTCCAAGTCTCTTTCTGTTGCCTGGGTCCCGATCTTAGCTGGGTGTGGGAAGCGCGAAGCAGCCATGGGGGCAGGAGACCTTCTTCAGAAGGGGCGAGGGTTCAAGCCCCTGCAATGTTGGGGGGGTGAGGGTCTGTGCCCCACTTCTGTTGCCCCTCCAAGTTCTCTCCTGATGGCCCCTCTGCGACTGTGCCTGTCTTAGGTTGTTCCTTCCTTGAGGAATCTTACCCGTCTCTGGCTAACCAGCCATCCTCCGGGGCCAAGCAGGGTGCTGTGAGGTTCAGTTCTGTCTCCTTGGTAGCCTATGCCCCCGTGGCCTCCACACCCAACACCTGCCTTGGGAACCCCTGGCCTGCTGGCAGGGTCCCGGTGCTGATCACATACTTCGGGAACTCGGGTTTCTTCTCCAGGGAGGGCCCAGTTCACTCAATTGGGTGTGAGACAGATCCATGGTACCAGTCACCACGAGGCTTCAAGCTCAGCATGAACAGAAAGCTCAGGTAACAACTGAGGGCAATTGGATTGTGAGAAGGGGGTCCCTCTTGGCACAAAGGGCAAGAGGGGCCAATAGAGGATGCTCAAGTGCCTTCCCAGTGCCTTAATTCCTTCTGCAAGGGATTAAATCTTTCATGTCCTTTTTTCTTTTAATTGCTGCCAACCATTCAAAGAATTAGTTTGTAAGTTTGTTTGGGATAATTGTAAAATATGCTGTTGTAAAATATCTAAAATTATAATGACATTGTAGAATAATATCATGTAAGGATATTCTTTGCCCTAGGCCCTGGCAATTCCATTTCAAACTGGCTGTCAATTTCTTTTTGTAGCTTTATATAAACTTTGTCAGGGAGGCAAAAACACAAATTACTTACTTTAGTTCAAGAGTCCAAATATATTGACTTTCAATTATAATCCTTATGACTTTTGAAGGAAACTTCTCTTTGTTTCCTTCCAAAATAATTTTCAGTCTACAGAGAGTTTCATTTAAAAATTTTTGTCACATGAAACAATTTCTCTTAAGGCTATGGTGACCACTAGTATTGATTAGATTTAGTATTTTATTTTTATTTTATAATTTTTAATTAATTGTTTTAATTTTTATTTTTTACATATGTGTCCTTATTTCTCCATAACCCCCACTCCCCACTTATGCCCCACCCCCTTGTTGTCTGTGTCCATTGATTAGGTTCATATGCATGCATACAAGTCCCTTGGTTGATCTCTACACCTTACCCCCACCCTCCCCTACCTTACCTGAGGTATGATGTTCTGATCGCAGTTTCTCAGCCTCTGGATCTGTTCTTGTTCATCAGTCTATGCCGTTCATTATATTCCACAAATGAGCGAGATCATGTGATATTTATCTTTCTCTGCCTGACTTATTTCACTCAACATAATATTCTCCATCTCCATCCATATTGTTGCAAGTGGTAGGAACTCCTTTTTTTTTTTACCACAACATAGTATTCCATTGTATAGATATACCACAGTTTTTTAATCCATTCATCTGCTGATGGGCATTTAGGTTGTTTCCAAATCTTGGCTATGGTGAATTGTGCTGCTATGAACATAGGGCTGCATATTTCCTTTCTGATGCGTGTTTCTAGATTCTTGGGATATATTCCTAGAAGTGGGATCACTGGGTCAAATGGGAGTTCCATTTTTAGTTTTTTGAGGAAGCTCCATACTGTTCTCCACAGTGGCTGCACCAGTCTGCATTCCCACCAGCAGTGCAAAAGAGTTCCTTTTTCTCTGCATCCTCGCCAACACTTGTTGTTTGTTGATTTGTTGATAAAAGCCATTCTGACAGGTGTGAGATGGTACCTCATTGTTGTTTTGATTTGCATCTCTCTGATGATTAGTGACTGTGAGCAGGTTTTCATGTCTCTTGGCCTGCCTTCTGTCTTCTTTCGAAAAGTGTGTATTTAGATCAGTTGCCCATTTTTTGATTGGGTTGTTTATCTTCTTTTTGTTAAGTTGAATGAGTTCTCTGTATATGTTGGAGATTAAACCCTTATCATTGATGTCATTGGCAAAGATGTTCTCCCATGCAGTGGGCTTTCTTGTTGTTTTATTGATGGTGTTCTTTACTGTGCAAAAGCTTTTTATTTTGATTCAGTCCCATTTGTTTATTTTCTCTTTAGCTTCCATTGCCCTAGGAGTAGTATCAGTGAAGAAGTTCTTTCGGCATATGTCCGAGATTTTGCTGCCTGTGGATTCCTCTAGTATTTTCGAAATGTTATTTTTAATAGATCTTGGTAGAACGGCACTGGTTACTGTAAAGATTTCCAGGAGCAGATTAGGTAGCTGCAGGAGTTGGCAAGGCAGTATGGAATCAGTATGTAAAAAGAATTGGAAGTTATGTATTCACAAATTGAGTAGGGAAGTAAAAGGTGCAAAATGGAGAAGCTAGCAAAATTTTAACAAGATGCTTTAGAGATGATGCTGACATCTTTGTAAACATCAGTGAAGGGGTCAAGTAAGTGTGAAGAATCCAATGAGAGAAGAGTCCCATGCCACTGCTCTGCAGATGTGATTGCATACACATTTTATTGATAGCTTGTAAGAATGCAAATTCTAACTCAGAAAGTCTAGCAAGGGGTCAGAGACCCTACATTTAAGCACAAAGTGCTAATAGAAAATGAAAGGGCTTCATTCTATAAGGAAGCACTACTTCTTTAAGACCTCAGGGATGGGAAGGAGTTATATTGATAAGACAGATATTTAGGGAACAGAAGAGGGATCATTATTCTGTGGATTGTATAATATAAATAGATTAATTAATTAATTAAGAAAGGGGATCACTACAATTCTGCCAAGATTGAAGATGATGGGAATGGAGTGTGAAACTCTTAGGGAAAGGAAAGGTTTTGCAATAGCTACAAAGAATGAAAGAATCAGATGGTGATGAACTATGTTCTAACATCAAGAGCATCACCAAATTTGGGTAGATAGGATTTCTTTGAGCCATATCACACAATCACAAAAACAAGAGGATGGGAAGTTTCTTCCCTTAAAAATGCAACACACGCACACCACACATACACACACGCATGTGCGCGCACACACGCACAACACACACATTTAGTGAGGCAGAGGAATGCAGTTCCAGAAATTAGGTACTCCTGTAGAATTTTATGTTTTCAGAGACTGTGGAGCCAAAATTGGCAGCTGGAGAGCAAGATACATGGATCAGTTAGACAAGAGGACTATTTTCTTGTGTGTGTAGTTTTTAGGGCTCATGAAGTGAAACTACAAATACCATCTCCTCCCGGTTGCACAGATGTGGTTTTAGGTGACAGTATATCATGGTAACAGGCTGGACTCAACTCCCTTTACTCTTAAGGAAAGGTTAGAGGAGCTATGTTGAAAGAGAGAATTTAAAGTGCATTTTATTATCTCAAGCATTTTATCTCTCATTGCAGGCTTTTTGGCAGGTAGTTAAGACTCCATTCAAATCTTGTTAAAATAAAGAGGTTTCGTGTGCTCACTGACTATGTAGTATTCAGGCTTCTGAATATAACCTAGTGTCAATATCTAATAAAATGAACAAGAATATGGTGGTGACTGAACCTTGGGCTCAAAAGAATTCAGAAATAGCAATCGTTCCATACCTAGAGCATGCAATGTGTAATTTTGGGTGCGGGGTGGAGGTGGATGGGACGGAATTTATCCAGACAAACAGATGTGTTTAAGGTGTAAAGAAATTCTACAGTCATTTTAGATTTTTCCAAAATATGTACAGAGCACAGTAAATAAGTGAATGAATGTCATTCAAAGTGCCTATCAAAATTTTCTATCATTAAGTCTTTTCTTATATATTGATTGATATATTGCATTGTGTGATTTTTCTGTTGATAATGAGGTAAATAAAATATGGTTCTTTACTCAAGGAATTCACATTCTATTCAGGAGGCAACAAGGAAAATTTTGCACAGCAATATAATAAATGGTATATTAAAGTCAAACACCATGGGAAACAATCCCTCTACATTGGGGGAAACTTTCTTGGGTGGTCAAGTCTTTAGGTAACAAAGAAGTTACCTATTGATGAAAACATATTTTCATGTATCCGCCACCAAAATTTGGTATTGAGACATATTACATAAATTATATTAAATACAATATCATTGTTTTGGTTTTAAATTACATACTGCCTATTTCTTAGATACCAGAAAAATTCCAAATGGATTAAGGATTTTATTTTTAATTTTTAAATGTCTTTATTGATTAAGGTATTACATATGTGTCCTTATCCCCCCACTACCCTCCAACCCCCACTCATGCCCTCACCCCCCTGTTGTCTGTGTCCATTGGTTAAGCTTATATGCATGCATACAAGTTCTTTGGTTGATCCCTCCCTCTTACCCCCACCCTCCCCTACCTTCCCTCTGAGGTTTGATGGTCTGATCGATGTTTCTCTGTCTCTGGATCTGTTTTTGACCATCATTTTTTGTTGTTCATTATATTCCATAAATGAATGAGATCATGTGATATTTATCTTTCTCTGACTGGCTTACTTCACTTAGCATAATGCTCTCCAGTTCCACCCATGCTGTTGCAAATGGTAAGAACTCATTTTTTTTTTAACCGCAGCATAGTATTCCATTGTGTAGATGTACCACAGGTTTTTTACTTTTATTTTGATGTTTAAAAAAATTACAGTGTGAAAGGACATAAAGAACAAATTGGTAAAAACAAAATAGTCATGGTGATATAAGTACAGCATAGGGAATATAGTCAACAATATTGTGATAATTACCTATGGTGCCAGAGTACTAAGTCTACCAAAGGGGTCACGTTGTAAGTTATTTCAATATCTAACCACTATACTATACACCTAAAACTAATATAATATTGAATTTCAACTGAAATTTTAAAAAAATAAAATTGGATCATTTTAGTACTTTCTTTACTGAAGAAGAGATTTCTAAGCAAAAAGGTAGAAAAATAATGATAAAACTAAATTTAATGTTCTATATTATAAAAACAGTATTAAAAAGGTGACTTGATGTAAGCATCTTTGCAAGGAACAAGATAAGTAGTAATTTTTTTTATTTTTAAAAATATAATTGAAATAAAAACTCAAAAGAGCAACTGCCAGTGTCTTGATCCAGCATCTAGAAGGGTTCAGAAATCTGGAAAAGTGCTGTGCATAAATTAAATAATAGTCCAGAGACAAAACATAATTTTGAAACGCATCCTGGGAAGTCAGAGAAGACTTAGCTAAAGGAACTAAGTTCTCCTTGTCTCAGGACCCCTTGTTCTTTATTAACACAAATTATCCTAAGGCAAGGTGGAGATATACATATCAAAGGGTAGGATTTCATACAGAATCCATTGTCAGAATAGGGGAAATTGCCTACAGCTGTTCAGGTGTTTGGCCAATAGGAGGCAATAACATGTAGAGTAAGATGCCCTTAGCTGTCTGGCAGCAAGCAATCATTTAATGCATCCTTTTCAGCTTTGGGGAAATGCCCTCAGCCATTTCCAGATGATTCAGCCCTGCTGACATGCTGGAATTGGCTCCCAGCAAGCAACAACCTAAATGAATTTTTAAAAGTATCTGAAATAGGTAATCCATAAAAATACGAATGAAAATGACAAATGAGCATACATTTTTTCAAGTGTGGAACATTAGAACAATTAGATCAGAATTTTCCTTTCTGCAATTAACTAAGATCACGCACAGTCTTGGAAGGGTGTGGAGATGCTGGCACCTTCATCCACTCCAGTTATGTGGCTGAGAGCTCCTTTAAAATGAATGTAAAAGCCAAAACGTTGACCCAGCAATTTTGCCTTTACAAATTTATCCCATTATCTACCTGTATGTATTCATAACAATGATATGCTCACTACAATATTGAAATAGTAAAAAAAATTTTGGAAAAATCTAAAAGCCTATCAGCTAGAACTAGTTAAATTATGTGTCCTTAAAACAGAATACTATGTAAGTATTAAAAGAATGATTTAAATATTGATACACTGATTTGGAATTTTATCAAATATGTATGTATATTCACCAAGCACAATGTCAAAATGTCTATAAATTTATCTCATTTATGTTAAAAGAAGACATATATACCCTTGTATTAGGTTGAACTATATGAAATTACTGACATTTGACTCTTGACCCACAAAACAGCAATTTTATAGGTGTCAATCTAATGTATAAAATACATTTTTTGAAAGATATTCAGGAAACTGTTAATGCTATTGGCCTCTGGAAAGGGAGAGAGTCTAATGTAGAAGGCAGGCACAATTGTAAGATTCTAAACAATTTAATGTATTACTTTTTAGCTGGAAAATTTGATTAAAGATTTTAAAATTTAAAGAGGTTAAATAGATAACTATATTACTAAAAGACAAAAAAATTGAAAGGTATATATTTTAAATGTTACATTATTTCTATCACCTAAATACAAGAACTTTTGTGATTTCTTACACTTTTTTTCCTTCTTATGGTAACCCCTATATACTGGAATGCCTTAAAAGTAAGTTTTAATATGGTTTCATTCATAGGAAAACCAAATTTGAAAATAGAAAATTTTATCAATTCGTATAGATATCAACCTTAGGTTTTCTTGAATAACAAATGGAGATCATAGCAAACAAAACAAAGTAAAACTTAAGAAGATTATTTTTTCTACATCTCTTTTCCTTAAAAAAAAAAAAAAAAAAAAAAAAAAACTATTCTCTTTTCCCCCTTTCCAAAATCCCTACTTATCTGTAACCCATTCTTCACCCTGATTCTCTTTTTCTTCTACCAACATGCATGAGCCATTTTCCCAGGTCTTGGTCTCTGCCATTACAGCTCAGCCCTCCCTGGAATCTGTCCAGCAAGGGTGTGGAAACATGCTGGGGAAGAAAGATCCTCACCCTGGCTGGGTGGCTCAGTTGGTTGGAGCATCATCCTTTACACCAAAAGGTTGCAGATACAATCCCAGGTTGGGGTGCATTTGGGAGGAAACAGATTGATGTTTCTCTCTCACATCAATGTTTCTCCCTCTCTCCCACACCTCTCTTCCTTCCTCTTTCTCTAAAATGAATAAACATATCCTTGGGTAAGGATTAAAAAACAAAAAAATATCCTCCTTCCTTAGCAGACACAGAGGAGGAGGAAGACAGACATTGATATGACTGCCTCTCTCACTTTTTTTCCCCATGTCATTCATCAAATATCTGTTTTATAAAAGACAAGACATGAAGATGATCTCTTTAAAGGTTAAGTCAGGTTATGATATAGGACCTCATAAGGTCTACTTTTACCTTCTCCAACCTTGAGCACTCCTCTAATTCCCCTTTCCCCACTACCCTTGCTCCAAGCTCTTCTTCCACCATTCCAGGCCTACTTCCCCAGGACCTAGATATCTCAATTCCCACCTTCTCATCTCTTCTAGGTCTTGATTCAGATGCCACCTTCTCAATAAGGCTTACCATGACCAATCCTAGTAAAATGTTCAGTGCCTACTTTGAATTCTTAATACCATACTCCATTTTCTGGACCTTTAATATTTACACAGCACTTACTATATTTAAACATCATATAAAATTTACTTATTTTTATGTATATTGTTTATCATTGTTCTGTCCCCTCTAGAAGATGAGATTTTTAAAAATATGTTTTGATTCTAAGAGCTTATATTAATGCCTGATATATTGGAGGTGGTCAATAAATATTTGGTGAATAGAGGAGGGAGAACTAAATAGAAGACAAATAGAGGGAAGGAAGGAAGGAAGGAAGGAAGGAAGGAAGGAAGGAAGGAAGGAAGGAAGGAAGGAAGGAAGGAAGGAAGGAAGGAAGGGAGGGAGAGAGGAAAGAAGATAATTTAATGAGAGTTCTTTCTCCTCCTTCATCTGGACCTGCCGATATTTCATTTAGTCTCTTAAAAATCTTGAAAGATAATGGGCAACACATTTAGACCTGCTTAAAGCTAAAACTGACCACATCAGTTCATTCATTTATGGTCCTTTCTTGCTCTGAGTTATCAAAAAGGATTATGGACTAATAAGTGACCCACTCAAACCAACCAAACATTTTTGAAAAGGAGACTTTTCTAAAGTGTTAAGTATCCTATTTTGAATAGGTGCTTTTCTTTTTTCTTCTCTATTTATCTGACTTTTTTAGATGTCAATATTTCTTTTAAGTAATTAGGTTGCATTTAAATCTGAGAGATTTTAGAATGAATTTGTTGGTAGCCCATGTTTGTGCCCTTGTGAAAATCAGAAAAAATTGTCTCCCCTGGAAAGACAAAGCTGCAGGTTGTATAATTGACAGGCTTATCATGGTTGACAGCTAGTCTGTGTACTCACCCTCCTTAGACAAGCACTTTTGTCAGAAAACCAACCTGTACAATTCTACATGGCAGCAAATTTAAATGCTTTAAAAGGCATACAAATATATACAAAAATTTTATGTTTAATATAAAATCTGAAGATTGTAACCAAGATGGCATTACAGAGATCAGATATACCCTTCTGCCTGAAACAACCAAATGATAGAAAAAAAAAAAAAAACGTGGAAGAAGAATGGATGACAGGACACTGAGGATCAAGCAAATAAAAATCCACAATCCTAACAGATGGGTAACTAATGAAGGAAAGCCTATGATCACACTAGCTTACTGTCCTGAGTGAGTTTCCTGGCTTTGGCTCAGGGAATAAATGAGATGGAACCTGGTGGACCCTCTGAGTTGAGGAAAAAGAGGTGAAAGTCTGGGGAGACTGCCATTGCTATAGTTTTCAGGACAGAGTATCAAAAAGGAGAGCACTGCAGAGAGAAAAGGAAAGAGCTCTGTGGAAGAGTCCTCTTGAGTATTAACTGAGTACTGATCAGCATGTATGTGTGGGTAAACTATCCATACCAGGGAAAAGACATTGAAAAAAATTGGAGGGACGAGCTCCTGGCATATACACAGTGCCAGGAAGAGTGCTGTTTCCATGGAAAACCTCCTGATTGACAGAACATTGGGTAGCGAATTAGTAGGGAAGAGGGAACATTGGATTCAGTTGGACATTGAGTAGAGTGAACTTGCCTTAGTAGAGGATATGATTAGCCCTAAAACACTGTTCCTACCTAACAAATCTGAAAAGTAAAAGCTGAAAGATGAAACAGTTTTCAAGTAAATTTATTCCAGAATAAAGTTCAAGAATATTTACAGAAAGTTGAACTATCCTCATCCAGAAAGATTTTTTAAAGTCACAGTATCTGGCATCCAGTCAAAAATGTCTAAGCAGAAAAATATAACCCAATAAAGATATAATTCAATCAAATCATTAGCAGATGAAGGCATTGGCAGTCATTAAAACTGTCAGTTTCAAATTCTATACCCAATAAAAGTAATTTTTAAAAATGAAAGCCAAATTAAGATTTTTAAAACATACAAAAGCTGAAGGTTGTTCATTACCTTCATATACACTGAACAAGAAATGTTCAAGTAAATCCTTTAGATAGAAGACAATTGTACCTGGATATGCTGATTACATGGATAAATATGTAATTTTAAAAGTTAATCATTTAAAGAGATTTTTAACTATTTAAATGAAAGTAAAAAAAAAAAAAGCTAGACAAAGGAGAGCAAATTACATGCACATTAAGGAGAAGAAAGAAAATAAAGTTCAGACTAAAAATCAGTGAAAGAAGCCAAAAAAACAAAGAAAGTCAAGGCAAACAAAAGCTCTGTTTTTAGATCAATAAAATTGATTTGGCTGATGAGAAAAAATAAAACAAGATTTTATTTTATTTTAATTTCAGAAATGAAGACTATGAAAGTATTATAATTGCTATAAGTATTAAAAAGACAATAGGAAATATTATGCACACTCTCATGCCAATGAATTTGACAACTTAGATAAAATGGACAAATACTTTGAAAAACACAGATTGCCAATTGTATTCATGAAAAAAGAAATAACATAAATATTTCAATATCTACAAAATAAACCGAATTTACAGTTAAGTACCTTATATAAAGAAAACACTGTTTCTCTAACAAAGATACAAAGTCAGTTGAGTGAGAAAGGATAAATTTTAAAAAAAGGATAACAATTGGATAACTATGTACATAAATAAATGAATGAATAGAAAGTCACTATTAATATAATGAAAAGAAGAGGTCCAGAATAAAGTGAAATAATAAGAGAGCCCCAGACAGTGTGGCTGAGTTGGTTGAGCATTGTCCCATGCAGGAAAGGTTGCTGGTTGGATTCCTGGTCAGGGCACAAGCCCAGGTTGCAGGTTCAGTCCCCCCTCAGGATGCATATGAAGTAATTGATCAATGTTTCTTTCTCATGTCCATGTTTCTCTTTCTCTCTCCCTCTCCCTTCCTCTTTCTCTAAAATCAATTAAAAATAAAAAACATGCATCCCAATTTAAAAAGTAGGCAAAAGATTCTAGCAGACATTTCACCAAAGAAGATACATGGCTAGTAAGAAAGCACATAAAAAGATGCTTGGCATATGCAAATCAAAAATTAAAATTCAATTAAAATTTAAAAACAAATGATCATATCAAGTGTTGGTGAAGATGTGGAAAAAACATTCTACTGGGAATGAGTTCCTATACATACCTAGTGAGTATGATAACTTTGGCACTTTACTAAAATGTTAAAGATACACCTATGGTCTGCCAGGTATTTACTCAGGAGAAATGAAAGTTAAGTCCATACAAAGACTTGTCATGCTTTATTTGTAATCAGCAAGCTCTGGAAACAAATCAAATGTCTATTAACAGTTGACAACTGACATATATTACAACATGAGTGAATTTTTTAAAGATTATGCTGAGTCAAAGACACCAGAGAAAAATTACATACAGGATGATTCCATTTAGACGAAACACTAGGAAGTACTAATGCATCTATAATAAAGGGAAGTAGATCAGTGGTTACCTGAGGCAGGAGAACTGGGAAAGGAAGAATGAAAGGGTGGAGTGGGGGTAAAGCAGCTTCTCTTGCAGTCCCATTTTGTGACTACTCTCTGTAATCTCTTAGCTGCAATCACTGCTATTCAGAATTTTAAAATCATGTCCTCTTACCAAACAAGAGGAGATGATTGGATAGCTAACTAGTAGTCTATGGCCACACAGAAATAATTATCTCAATTGAAAACTGAGTTTAAAGAGATAAATGAACCAAATCAACATTGTCACCCAGCCATTGGCGAGTTTTACCTGAGGAAACTTGATGAGTATATGGACGACCACTGTCAGAGCTTGAGCCTGGCAGGGACTGAGGTTTGAGCCAGCATATGAGCATATCTGTTATCGAGATCACCAGGGGTTCCACAGGGGTGAGCAAAAGTAGGCTAATAATAGTAATAATAAGTAATACAATAATAAATGAATACGTAAATAATAAGATAAGAATAAACTCTCCTTTGGGTGCTCACAACTATAAACCTACTTTTGCTCACTCTTATAGAAAGAAGTCAACTCGAATTGAAATTTTGATCAGACCCCAAAAGCCAGTGTGTGCAAAGAATGTGGACCTGAAAGGGGCTGCGTGGCAGGGGATGTAAAGGGAGAACTAGAACCTGTTTGGGTCTCTTTCCTGAAAATAGCCCATGAGCACACATCTGAGCCGCATGTCATAAAGGGAGTTGGCAAAAGATGAAGGGAATTCTGTAAATGCTAAGCTGGTTGGCCTCCCTCAACATGGAGCAGGAAGTGGGTATCTTCTAGTGTTTTGACACCCAGTTTGCTGTGAGCTCCGTGAGACCTTCAAGGATGTCAGCAACTTGTCCAAGGTTTGCAGCTTACAGGGAGATGTGCTCTTGCCAAGGGAGGACATTACCACTGTAACCACACACATCAGAATGTGGGTCCCTTGATAAAGAACTTGGGGCTGTGGTGACTCCACTGCGTGCTCCAGCTAGGCCACCAGGAATAGGCATGTCTGTACCTAAAGCCTACCTGTACGTTGAAAAAAAAAAAAGTAAAAGGTATTCTGGACCCAGGAGAGGAAATAAAAAATGAAGCATCACCCTAGCCGGTTTGGCTCAGTGGATAGAGCATCGGCCTGGGGGGGCTGAAGGGTCCCGGGTTCAATTCTGGTCAAGGGCATGTACCTTGGTTGCGGGCACATCCCCAGTAGGGGGTGTGCAGGAGGCAGCTGTTCGATGCTTCTCTCTCATCGATGTTTCCATCTCTCTATCCCTTTCCCTTCCTCTCTGTAAAAAAAATCAATAAAATATTTTTTTTTTAAATGAAGCATCATTCTTATAAAATAACAAAAACATACAAAAATGTAAGCCTGCTGACCTGCTGGAGTGGAATGTAAGGCTTCATTGGGAGCTTAGTTCAATGGGCCAGCCAGCCTTATGCTGACCCAAGGCATGCCTGCTGCTGGGGATGCTCCGCACGTGGCAGGCTGGGAACGCCCAGGCTTACAGTGTGATACCTGCATGTGCTAAGTCAACTTTTATCTTACACCCTGGCTCCGTACTCCTAAATAAACTTTTATGGGCATAGTATATCTCACCACACTACAACAATTGTTCTGGTGTGAGCAATCTTTCCACTAGTATGTGCTCTAAATAATACAATTTTGTTGATACTCTCTGCACTCCTGTTCTCCTTCACATATATTCATCCCATCCACCAGCCCTCCTTAGTGCTAGTGATTAAAAAAGAAAAAAAAAATTGCCAATAAATCTGGTAACCTATGAAACATGGGAAACATGCTTTTTAAAATCAGTGGTGACTTAGTAACAATTTGCTAATGAAGATTTTCTTTTAATTATTGGGGAAAAGATACTTCTTAATTAATAGAAAAGAGGATGGGTTTCATCCAGATTAATTACTGTTGGGAATGTATCTCAGCCCCACTAGGCACAAGCTACTGAAAGTGAACATATTAGCCACAAAGTTAAGCAGCTTGGGGCTTCGTCCTAATGAGGTGGAACATGGTAATTAAGTTGGGGTTTCTGGGTGATGATCTTCAGGGGCCCAGGAACTCATAATGTTTGATACAGTGTTTTTCATATGTTCTTAGCTTCTTCATAGTGTACATGATAGACATGTATACACAATAGTCTCTGGGGTCACCATCATCCCAGGCTCCACAACACACACCTGCTTTCACCCCCTGGTGATGTGGTAACCACTCATCATGAAGTTCAAAACCTATCGCCAAGGGAGCCAAACCATGAGATTACCACAACTAACTCCCTCTTTTCATTTCATTTTATAGAATGCCTACGTGCTCCCATCACGTCCTCCTTATCATTAGTCTTCTACAACTCATGATCCATATTTTCTAACTGCTCACCCTGGCTTCCACTTCCTTCCCTTTCTCACAAGGTCTTCTGCTATGACATCTGGAATTGTGCAATTGAACAAATATCCCGCTAGTCCCTTTATCAGTCATTTTATTTTTCAGTATTTACTATACATACACCACTTTCTGATCCCTGACTGTCTACTGTTGACACAGCTTCTCAAGAAAGAATGGTTTTTATATTCCTCATGCACCTCCTGGTCTGAACGTGGATTTGGTATCTGCCCTGCCCTTTTGATATAATTAACATTTAGGTCTTGAAAATATATTATCCTTTGAGATATGATATACCACAATTAATCCTATCCTGATTATTGTTATTTACAGAATTTCCCCATCCCATGTTTTATTAAAATACTAGAGGCCCGATGCATGGAAATTCATGCAAGAGTAGGCATTTCTTCCCCCCTGCTGCTGGCATTGGCTTCCCTCCAGCACCTTGGACCTGGGCTTCCCTCTTCTGGACGCTGGCAGGCACCTGGGACCTGGGCTTCCTTCTTCTGGATGCTGGCAGGCACCTGGGACCCGAGATGGCTTCCCTCTGGCCCTGGCTTCATCAGGAAGGACATCCGGTCTAATTAGCATATTACCCTTTTATTATTATAAATTGCACTACTTCAGTTCTAGACCATGACTTTTGCAGCCTCATCTCCAATAATTTTTCTTTTGCTCATATCTACCCACTTCCATATTCACACCTTGGAATTTATCATCACCTCTATGCTAATTCCATTGTTCTGCTCTCAAAACCCTGATCTGCTTTTATCAACTTCATAAGCATCTCTACTCCCTTGATCCTTCTCTTTGTATACCAAGTCAACAGCCCTAATATGTTCATTTATTTCCTTATCCTGCTTTGATTCCTTGGCCCATCCATACAATATTGTCAGTGCATCTCCTCATCGTGTGGTATAATGAGCTTTTCTACATCCTCATCTCACTTGAAATCTCAAACATATTTTACCTCGGTGAATCCACCTTCTTTGTGGTGACTTTCTTCTCCTCTGGACACCCAGCCCATTGCACTCCACTAGCTTTCCTCCAACCTTGGCTACTTCTTTGCAGTCTCTTCTCCACCATTAAAAATGTTAACGTCCTTCCACTTACTCTCAGTCCCTTTCATATGTCCCTTTCAACTCTCTTCCTTGATGATATTCTTTTAATGTCAATGTGCATAAGACTTCCAAATCTTTATCTAGAGTTCAAACTCTCCTGAAAGCTTTGTGACTTCTTCCTGTGAATGTCTCAATGGCACATTAAATTCAACTTGCCAACAACCAAACTCCCAATTTTCCCATTTAACCATGTCTTCTTCCAGGGTTCACTTCTCAGGGTAACATCTTATCTTTGTCAAGTCCCACAGGTTAAAGGTCTAACCTCTTCCCCTTATTTGCCATTTTTTTTTTTAATTTAAATTTCTTCCAGATCCATTCATTTGCTTTCAGTTTTGTTTGTACCGTATTAGTCAAAGTTACTATTTATAATTCTGTAGACTAATGATGAATAATTTCCAATCTGGTGTTGCCATATGTTTAATCCCGTTAATCTTCTCTCCACTGTAGCTAGTGTTATTTTCAAATTGCAAATCCGATGGGTACCTCAGGCCCTCAGCCTTCTTTCTCCAACATTAAAACCCATCAGTGGTTTTCTGTTACTCAGTTTGCTCTTCCAGAGGCAAATTATGCTGCATCTCATTCTCAGGACGCCAGCATTTTTTCTTTTACTTGAATATGCTAGCAAATATTTGTGGAACAGCTTAACAAACACATGAAACATAGTAAGTGCAGAGTTCAGTGAGGATCTTGTAAATCATATAAGAACTTGTGGGCAACACTGATTCCGAACAGGCAGGCTTTCCATTGCTCGGAGGTTCCAGAGGTTGGGATTGAGTGGAAAGCAGCTGAGTTCTGTGCTTCTGACTTGAGCCCATACCGACTGCCCTGCACCTCTCTCCAGCTTCCCCACCTCCTTGGATCCAAGCACTGACATCAAAATGAGGAACCTCAGGCCAATGAACTCAGGAGTGGCCATAGCCTGAGGCCCACAGGAAGCTGACAGACTTGGAGATGATTTTCATGGCCAGCCCCTCCCTGGGAAGCATACAGAGATTTCTGTCTTTTTACAAACATAGGAACTAGCCCAGGGGGGCAGTATCATGGTTTTGAGTATAAACACTGCCCAGAGGTGACCCTTGACTGCCTCAGGCCCCTGGCAAACCTCAAAAATGCTGTCCCCTCCACAAGGAGCAGGGCCAGTGATCAAAGCTAAAGGTTGCTTTCCAGCTGTAACTTGGATTTTCCAACAGTGGGAGAGTCAGCCTTCAGTGTCCATGGGCTCCATCTAATAGGCTGTCTTTAGCACGGTGCTCAAAGTGCTTTTCCACTAAGCCCCACGGGCTGGGAAGCAGGCTTGTTTTTATTTAACTCATAGGCCTGAGAGAATCTTAAAAGGAAAGCCAAATACTTTTTTCTTAAAGGAGATTTGAGAGAGGAGGATAAAGTATATCACCAAAGGCCTGTGACTCCCCAGTCACGCATCAAGTCTCACTCCTTGCAGAGGGCATTGGAATGCTGATGTATGGGCTCCCCACCACTATTTGAGCTTAGGAAAACAGAACCTGGGGTTGCTGGTGAGTGGGGGGGCTCAACTACCTCTAGAATACCTCCCTCATCCCAAGAGGCATTATGGTTTTAATATCCCAGATAATTTAACATTTAGGAAATTATAGAGGCAAAACTGACAATAATCTAACACTTTTGATTGAGCACCTACTGAGTCTAAAAACTTGCTAGGCAATGGAAATATATCAATAAAACTAGTGAGGGACCTAAATCTATAATTCAGGTTTTGATTTACTAAGTTTTTTTATTAGAACTTAAAGAAGTGACAAATCCTACCTTTTTCCTTCCTTCCATCATTCCTTTCTTCTTTCATTCTTTCTTTTGTTTTGTTTTTCATTTCAGATTTATTTGCTTGCTTGCCTTTCACTTCCATTTGCAAACCACTTTAAGGAAAAGACTAACTTGGAGAATGGCTAAGACACTTGGGTTCTCTGTCATCCCAGAGCTGTTTATGACGCAGTTGGCTTCATCAATACCTTTAAGAGACAAGAATAACTCCTCTTAAGTGATCCTGGATGTGGCTAATGTCTCATTGTTTAGTTTCATTTTTCTGATTCTATTACATCCTCTGATCCCTAGATTTCTGACATGTTCACATATTTAGTAATCAGTAAGATTGTCAAGAGAAATGAGGATCTGTGTTTTTATCCAGGATTCATGAGACTACATGTTACTGATAGGATATTTTCTTGATAGGCACATGGCCAAATGGCCCTATATTAAAATTTCCAACTCAGTGATCTTATTATCTGGGTGGGGTCTCTATTAGGAGTGGCTAGAACAAACAGGGGAGATCTGTGAGTTGATATTTAAGACACATTTTCATGTTCTGTACAGACACTTTGAGAAGAGAGCTGGGCCTCTTTCAGAAGCCCTTCCCTCCACTGAGTAATTCATTCAGGAAACAAATACTGAATATCTTTTATGTGCCAGGTGATATCAAATGCTCTGACCTAAGGGCTAGCCAAACAAAATTATGCTCTATTAAGTAGAGCGTGCGTAGGAGTCTGAATTTAGGAACTGTGCCTACATAGGCTCTGCGATCTGCTGGCAATTTAGCATCATGCTGTCAGTGAGGGGCACAGAGGCAGAGGACCCGGGTTTAAGGCTGAGCTGTGAGATTTCCCATCTGTCACCTAATGATTTAAACAAGGCAAGGGCTCAGGAATATTGGTCATGTCTCCCTTTTCTCTTTATCTTTCATCACCACCATTACCATCATCATCTGTAATTGCCATGACACTCTTTAGTAACTCAGAATCAGTTACTAGATTCATTTATGTCTTGTTGCTCCAAATATGCAAGGTTGCAAATTCAAAGTCCAACACCTTATAATTATCAAGGAACAATAATGGAGATTCAGTACAATATGAACAACAACAAAAAATGAAAGTAAATAACTTGGTTTAGTCAGCTACTTATGCTTGTAGTGATGAGAGTATAATAATTAGGAGTAAAGTTATTGTGAAATTGATATTTGGAGACTAGTCCCAGTACTGTTATTTGTTTTGTGCAATGTACAGTTTTCTAATGTACAGTTATAATGATTTTCTTGAGTTGAACAAAGAGTAAACTTTTGGTTCTTTATTTTCCTGGTTCTTCAGTTTGATTTTGCTACCTGAACTCCCTACCCATTACTGTTAATTCACTTCAGAACTACAGAGCTCCCTGGCTGTTTGCTGGGGTGAGGTTTTATGTGGCTGCTGGAGGGCAAATTCCAAAACATAAAGAAAGTTTGCCATTGGCAGAAATGTCCCCTGTGAGACACATTTATCAAAAATGTGAACTGGGAATCAAAGGGTTAGAACATATGGCTTCTTCCCGCCCCCACCCTTCCCCTCGCCCCTCACCCTTTGGAGCCCAGGTAACAAGAGGAAACTTCCAATTAAAGATTACTTTACTGAGAGTCGATTTATCAGGATGGCCACAGGTATTTTTAATATCTTTATTTCTTAAAGGGGTCAAGATGGCCTTGCTTCTGGTGATTAGAAAAATCTGTGTCACTTGTCCTCCTTGCCTTCTTCCTTCCATCTTCACATCCATCCACCCATCTATCCACCCATCGCTTCTTCCCACCCTCACTTCTCATTATCCACCATTTCTCCTAGTCTCCACTCCAGTACACAGAACACAAACACATGCAAATACACACTAGACATAAACACACACAGAGTACAAACATATGCACATACACTCAGACACACATACACACCTCAAATCAACCCCCCCTCCAGATTACATAGCAAATTATTAGAGATCTAGTAACACTTGTACTTCTTCATTAACTTGGTAATGCTTGTTGTTCAGTCCTATTTCATTTTTCTGTACTCGAATTATCAAGCATGGCTATAGAGACTTTGGGACAGATTAGCTACTTTTTTTTTAAACCTGTAGAAATATTCCCCACACTCACCATGTGGCTTCATTCTGTACCTTCCTCTTTCAGTGTATTTGTCTAGCAATAGATTTAAAGAGCATATTTAGGATGAAACTGAGGAGGGGCTTAAGGTCATAAGCTCCACGACCCTCCAAACAGGAGTCTTCCTCTGTGGATCCTTAAGTCTTATGTGATCCTCTTTTAAAAATAAGTACAGATTCACAAACATAAAAATAATTTCCAAGTTACTGGAGCCTTGGAGATACATGTCTCCCTTTGGCACACTTTTTAAGTAATGGATTGGAAACCGCTCACAGAAAGTTTTCTGCTTGCCACCTGGCTTCTCTCCACCTACAACACTGCGTTTGCCGTTGACTGCCATTCTCCCCAGGGGATCATGCAAGCCATGGGCCTGCAGCTTTGGTTTCATTCTCTGCACAGTATATCCACCTCTGGTGAAAAAAACCAAGCTCCAGATTTTCTTTTGAGGCGAAGCGTGACTCTGAGAATGAGTCTGGGCCATAAGCCATGCCATCATTCAGTGTGTCAGCCGGCTTCCTGCCAGTCCATGGATCCCATATGCTGAAGTCCTCATCAGCTCCTTACAAACCTGTTCATCTTCCAGTGCATTGAAACCTCACATCTGCAACACCTGGGGCTTCTGCATCTTCCTCTAGTTGCCTCACTTTCAATACTCCCTGTTGTTATAGGAAAATAAACCAATGCTTGGTCCTACCACGGGTGGTGTCAGTCACATTGACTGCAGTTCCTTAATGTGGCCCGAAAAGGCATAGCATTCTGGCCAGTGTTTTGTGTTTGTGTGTTTGTTTGTTTGTTTTTTTAACCAAAATAGATAGTAGGTGTTTTCAGGGCCTGCCCAGAGCAAGCATTCCTGAGCCTAGTTCAACAGCCAATTGCCTTGAGAACACTTGATGTGGCCTGGATTTGTCTTTTAGCAGGCTGAGGACCACTGAGGGTACAAGCAACAGTGGCTCAGTGAGTCTCATCCTATGAGGGCTCTACTGTACAAGGTGCAGAGCTTGCACTTGAGGTTGAACAGATCTGAGTTCTGAGTTCTAATCCTGACCCTGCCACTCAGAGCTATGGGACCTGGATCACATGACTGAATTTCTCTGATCCTTATTTTGTCCTTTGTAAAATGGGGTTAATGACAGGTCACAGTTTGTAGAGGATCTGATCACAAATTGGTGAACCAGCTCAGCTTAAGTAGCACCCCTACTCAAAGGTGAAAGTAGCATGAGGGACTCATTTTCACATTGTGATCACTTCACAAGATCAGTTGGGAAATTATAATTAGACAGAAGCCAAAAATAACTTAAAGATATGCTGTCAATCATTTAACATTGGCAAAGTTTTTATTAGTTTATTTAAATGAGTGTGGTTAGTTTCTTTTTTGTTAACTCCTAATTTATTCTTCATTCTCTCTTTCTCTCTTTCCCATATCTAGTCGCCATGTTCTCTGATTCTAGACCTGAACTCTTTCATTTTCTTTTCATATATTTTATCCTAAAATATCTCTGTTGTTAGTGATACTTATAGATTTGCTTTTGCAGATAAGGCCTACATCTCCAGGTAATGACTTTCTTTCTGCCATTACCCTCATTCTACATAGTTTGTATATTGTCCATAAAACTGATTCTATGAATTTGTAAATTATAGCAAACTACAAACTTAGGAAACTTCAGACTTTTTTTTTTTTGTATTTGGCAACAGAAACTGAGCTGAACTACAAAGACACAATCATTGACTAGGGAAGGAGGTTAAGAAAGAAGGTATTTGTTATTAGAAGTGACAGGGGTTGCTGAGAGATCAATGGAGTGAAGGAAAATGAAGGGTCAAGGATGACTTCTGAGTTTCTGCTTGGGAACTACTGCCTGGATGTTAGTGAGATCCACTCAGATAGGGCACGCAGGAGACAGTCCAAGATTTTTGAGGGTAGAGGCCATGTGAGGCTATGAATTTTCATCTGACATTCGAACAGGTTGAATTTGAGCTGACTTTGAGGTATCTGTGTGAAGATGCCAACTAGAGAGTTAGGTCTAGAGCTCAAAGGAGAGGTCTGTGCTGAAAAATATAAATGTGTGAGACCTTTTAAACTTGTCGACAATTTAAGCCAGTGGTAAAAATGCAAATGCTGAGAAATAGAGAATATAGGACTGAAGAGGAAAAGCCTAGGACTAAAGTCTGAGCTTTGGAACTTTAATAATAAAAGGGGAATCTAGAAGAATGACTTGATCAGTGGAACATGAAAGATTATTCAACAGTGGCTGGTGATGAGTAAGGTGGCCATAATATTTATTGACAAAACTAGGAAATGTCTAAGAATGAAAGGATGCTAACTAGATAGACTACCAAGGCAATGCATATAAAGTAGGACTCTGTGACATATATGCATACCAGGAAAACAGAGAGAAATTAGAGTATTGAATTAGTCGTCATAAAATGCCATGTAATTGGCATTTTGCCTATCAATCACTTTCCACACTATATCTTTTTTTCTTTCATTTTGCCATTCTCCAGCTCAAAAAGAATCAGTGGCTCTCAATTGTCTATGATAAAGTTCAGAATTTTTAATTTGGAATTCAAACTCTTCTTATTCTACATGGCCTATCTTTCTAGCCTGTCACTTCCTGTTAGTTCTCCTCTATAGTTATATTTGCCTTTTCAGTGATGTCTATGCCTTAAACATCACCATTGTAGGCTTTCACAGCTACCTCCTGCATGCCCCCTACTGAGGATGGAGCCCACAACCCGCATATGTTCCCTGACCAGAAATTGAACTGTGAATTCCTGGTTCATAAATCGACACTCAACCATTAAGCTATGCCAGCTGGGCCATTGTAGGCTTTTAATAAGTGGTTGAATGCGGCACTCTTCATGACCTTAGCAGAGAATGATTTCTACTATCCACCCCTCCTTTGAATTTGTTAAGAGGCTCGCTCATCAAATAGCTCATGCATCTGCCAACATTTAGGGCACCAGTTCTGAGGGAAGTGCATTCAAATAAGGTGCTGATTTTGTGCTTGAGAGAAAGTCTTAAGTCTCTCAGATAAAGCCCTGTATTTGCCACATTGAGTTGTAGTTCTGTCTGTGATGTACCTACCAGATTTCAATAGTAAAGAGACATAGAATTCATCTTTGTGTCTACACAGCTAGGCACAAGGGTGTCTATCTACAAGGGTGGTGAAGCTCTATGAATCCATTAAGTCCATTCACATAGATGCTTCTGGAACTCATATCCAGTTGTTTTTGCAAGACTTAGAGAAAAAAACATATAGGGACTAGGGAGGTATGTTATCATTCAACTATGTGCATCAAAATGCCTGTATTTTGCTTAAAATCAATAGGAAAAATCCTTAGCCTGTTTGCATTTTTAAAGAAACTTATTGTAATAACAAAATTGGACTTTGTCTTCTTTTTTGGAGAATTAATACTTGTAGCACACAAAGTACTACTTGGTAGAAAACCAGCATATCTATTTGGATTGCCTTACAGAAGACTAGCCTGTTTTCTCCTCCTGGGGATGTTTGCTTTCCTTGTCACTCTAAATGTGAGGGGCATCTGAGGACCCTTCACCAGTGTCCCTGGACCACAGAAGAGGAGGAAAATCCCTTTCTCAGCCATTTCCTTTTGTTCTCCCTAGTATCAGTTCCTGGATTTTTATTTGTCTTCGAACAGTGCTCTTTTGTAGTTTGGAGCTGCCTTTAGGGAGAACTAATGCACTTGTTGACCTCTGTGCCACCCTGGGGTAGAGGCTGTTTGATCAGGCTTCTTGTTTTCTTAGATATCCAAACTCTTCCAGTGTGTGAGTGTTTGTGCTCAAGGAGCTCTGAGCAGATGTCTCTTTTAGTATTTTTAAAGAAATATCCCCTTTATTTCTTAGTAATCATTTTCATTTGAGCTTCCATGAAGTAGTTGAAAGTTTTAGTTTTGTTTTGTGTTTTTGTTTTATTTTTTTCAGAGTCAATTTATTTTGTTACTGCTACCTTTAGATGAAATAATACCTTCCATGCAAAAGTGAAGAAATATGAAGAGAGTCTCTTCTATTTCTTTCTCAAGCTTTTCTTCTCCCATGGACCACTTTCTTCCTCTTTATGTTTTCCTCTCAGAATCTCTTCTCCTGGAGTTGAACAAGCTCATCTCTTAAATCTCAATTGTAGTCTCTCAGTGCCAGTATCTCCCTGATAGCCCCTGTCTATTCATTCCCTTTCTCTTAGTGTGTCTCCTCTCCCACTCCTTCTCTGCAATTTATGAAAAATAACCCAAAACTTTTAAAGGAAATAAATAATGAGATTCAAAACTGTTGATCCTGCATTAATGACATTTAGCTTACAACTTTGCTGTACTTTCTTAGAAACAAGGGTTACCACATAGAGAATATGTTTGAAAACAGGAGGTACCTACTTGAGAGTTGCATACCCACAGAGACCTACAGGAACAGTATGACCAAGGGAGCTATTTGTCAATGTCTATTATAAACTGCCTTTTTGCCAATAAGAGTACACGTATTAAGTAAATCAAAGGTCCTTGCTTTGGGCTGAAATCATATCAACTGAAAGTGGTAAGAAACACAATTTTATTTTGATCAGAAGTTCTAATTGGCTATTGATCATAAAGTAATTTTTGAGGGCCATTGTAGGAGAAAGGAACCCAAACAGTAAAAAAACAGGGGAACTATTTTGCTCACTGGCCTCCTCCCCCAACCTGGAACTGACTTCCTATTCACCTGAGTGAATTCCTGGGAGCAAAAACCATTATTAATAATGGTTCCCAAACAGTTTTAAAAAATCTGGTTCCCAAACAGTTCTCAATCAAAGTACAAGTTTTTGAAGATACACAAATGGCTCCTGGTTTCCTACCCCACCTACCTAGCAAAACAGCTTAACAATGTCAGGCTAATGTGAAAGGAAATATATATTTAATATATGGTAGGTACATCAGTAGGGTTACCAAGCAGTCACTAACCACTGTGATCTTAAAAAGTCATGAAATAGGAATACTTTTTAATTCTGAAACACCAATTATACAAATGTACACACACTTTCTCACTAAACAAAACATGTATGTACATTGGGTATGCACCAAAATATTATCTTTGTTCAATGATAAGAGTGTAAATGACTTAATTTCCTACTTACATTCTCTGTATTTTTCAAATTTTCTGCATTATTTATTATTTTATAATCAGAATATGTATATATGCATTTTAGATAAATATTTAAATAGTGCTATCATCTGACTTAATAATTCAGATATTCACACTGAGTAATTTTATTTCTGATACTTCAATTTAAAAAAAATAAAGAGAGAAGAAAGGAGAAATAGTCACTAAAATATCTATTTCAGCATGACATGTAAGATCAAACCTTGATATAACATAGAGGAACAATATTTGTAGATAGGTTATATATAAGACATAGCAAGTCAATGTACTAGTATGGAAATTGCATGTGTTATTATGAGAAAAAAGCTGGATTCACCTATCTACATACTAGAGGCCCGGTGCACAAAATTTGTGCACTTGCAGGGGAGCAGTCCTTCAGCCCGGCCTGAACCCTCTCGCAGTCTGGGAGCCCTCAGGGGATGTCCGACTGAAGGCTTAGGCCTGTTCCCCCTAAGCCGGCAGTTGGATATCCTTATTGCTGCCATAGAGGCGGGAGAAGCTCCCACCACTGCCCCTGTGCTCACCAGCTGTGAGCCCGGCTTTGCACACTGACCACCAGGGGGCAGCTCCTGTGTTGAGCATCTTACCCCTGGTGGTCAGTGCACATCATAGTGACCGTTGTTCCACCATTCAATATGCATATTAGCCTTTTATTATATAGGATGTTTGTATGTGAATATACAGATATCTACATACATATATATGTATGTAAATAGCTAAAATGTATTTAAAAAACCTTGTGACTAGAGAAGCCCTACAAAAGGAACTCTATAATATTTAATAGTAATTACTTCTAGGGAATAGATTTTCCTGCTTTTCTTTTTATTATTCTTTCTTCTCCAATTGCTGTACTATGTCTCTTATCTTTATAGTGAAGAATAAAAACACTGAATAAACAAAAACACTGATTAATTAGATACAATCTATAATAAATACTTTCTTAAGTTCCCCAAAGTGGCTGTTTTCTGACCTTCCTGGACCCTGTGGCTCCCACTGTACTTTATCTGGGAAAGGACACCTCTCCTCAGGTCACTGTGGAGTGCTACACCAGGGGGTGTTTTCAGGGAGGCTCTCCCTCCCTCAAGCCTTTACCTGTGAGCCTCCTCCAGAGCCTTTTGAGTCAGCACCCCCATCTATGACCCCAGCTGAGAAACTGCACACTGAATCACCTTGACAGTTGTCTGTTTGCATTATATCATCAGCTTCTACTGCTGTGCTGACACCGCATTCCTCATAGCCATTATGTGCCTCTCTGAGTGCACATTCTCAGCCAGAATGAAGAATCACTTTTGTGATTTAACAAACAAACAAACAAACCTCGCAAACAGTTGAGATATTCTCCCTGCAAGATTTAAGTAATAATAATAATGATGATGATGATGATAATAATAATGAAAAGGTATACTAGTAGGGTTCCCAAGAAGAACAGGCCATGATCTACTTTATATAATTGGATTGCTTGGCTCAACTTATTTTCCCCAGAGACCATCACGGTGGCAAAAATGTTCCCATTATGCAGAGAGGAGTCACTGACAAGTTCTTAATAAGAATATGCATGTATGCATTTAAAATATATGTCCAAGCTGGTTATATCACCTGGCCTTATAATTCAGAATTACTTAGAATAATTTAGACTGAAAGGAAATTACTTTCAGTAAATTGGGGCCTCTTACTGATTCCCACATTCCCTAGCACTAGCCATGGATTAACCAAAGAATGTATATGCATATATACGTAAGCCATGGACAACAGTACAGTGAAGCCCTGGGGAGGGGGCAGGAGCAGGGTGGAAGGGACAAATTGGGGAGGGGAGGAGGGAGACAGCTGTAATACTATCAACAATAAAGATAATTTAAAAAAAAAAGAAATCATTTTTGCTAATATTTGATCTACATTTCCTAAGTTTCTCCTAGCAACAGGCATTATTGGAGTGCTGGCTTTGGGGAGAGAGCTAGACACAAGCCACCTTCTGGGCACTCTCAGTCAAGTGGGGAAAACGATGCCAAAAACCAAGCAGAAGGCCTGGAGCTTTGAGAGATTACTGGAGGAACGTGTCCAGTTTTGCCTGGGCAAGAGAAAACTATCAAGCAGAGAGCCTTGGCTGTGTCCTAGTAAATTTTACCAGTTTTAATTAAAATTGATCGCACATAACTTTTTCCAGTTTGACAGCTGACACATTGCAAATGAAATTAACTACTTTAAGGTCAATATCTATGCCTTAGTTATGATAAGCTCCCCTGTATCCTTACATACTTTAGCAACTTCCATCAGCCATCTTTTTCTGCTCCTTTGTTGACATGTTCCCTCTTGTAGGTAATGGTCCAATGATCAGGCCTTGAAACACAGTAAATACTCATTACATGTGGATTGAATGGAAAAAAATTATTCAAATTTTGAGTCCCATATATAGGAATCACATTTTTAAGAGACACCCAGTAAACACAGATGCTTAGAATGGGCAAGTTAATTTTTGTTGAATTCAATCTACACAAAATAATAACACTAGTACAATTTTAATATGATTGAAGTTGTTGGATAATAAAGCAGGAGAGAGTGTTAAGGAAATCCAGAAAACTAAGCCAAAGACTATGTAAGGGAACCAGAGTGTGAGAGGTTATCAGATTGAATAAAGGAATTATAAAAAATTACAGGGAAGTCTGGGTCCCCAAGGTGATCTGGTTCCCATCCAGAAAACCCAGGTACTAGCCATCTTATCATAACTCCAGGAAATTCATTCAGCTTTCCCTCTTTGGGATAGAAAGGATCATGCATAGTCATTTTCCATTACCAGAGCTGAGAGGTATAAACAAACACCACACCCAATTTATGTTAATAGAGAGTCCAAAATACTCACGCACTAGATGAATAAAATCTCATATTACTAACAAACTGCAGAATTTATGGACACTTCAACAGCAAAGGGGGCACTGCCCTTTTCAAGATGACTTTAATGAGTGTCAAATTGATTTAGTAGCATAACTATATGGGAAGAGGAAGAGAGGGGAAAAAAAGACCCTTGGTAGTTGTGGGGGAGGGGCAGAATTGGAAAGGAGACTTCAGACCTGATTTCAGAATCTCATCAGTAATGCCTCACTTTACAATTGGCCTGAGTTCCAGAGAACCGTCAGTATCTGCCCTTTTCAATCAATGTGCCATTTTGTGAGGCTGTGACAGGTGGGTGCTGAGTGGGCTGTAGGGGAAGTATCCCTGCCCTGCTTATGGAAGTCAGGGGACTGGCCAGGGGAATCATCTGACCTTGTGAGCTGCTAAATTCATCAAGAACAACCAGTTTTCAGCCATACAGAACTCCATTCCTGTAGCTAGGGCTTAAATATATTCAAGTAATGTCCTGTATTTTCTTCACTTCATACTTATTACATAGCATGTGAATAAGGAGAAACCAAAAGCACAACTGAACTTTTTTTGTTTTAACTTTGGAGTAAGTTAAAGGCTCCACAGATGTGAATTGCTGGTTTGATCACATAAAACAAAAAAGTTACTCGATGTTATTGTAAGTCTACTTAGTGTGAGAAGGGGTGCTTAAGGAAGCCGAAAGGTTACACAAGATGATTTAAATTTTCTATCTGGGAATCTGATCACACACAAAAATTTACTCAGTAACATATGCTTTAAAAATCCAGAAAATGTAAATAATACAATGAGAAAAAGTTAACTTACAACCCCAATAATATATTTTAAAATGTACAAAAATGCAAGAAGAAATAACATTTTTACTCTCTACATAAGCATTATTATATACATTTTTGCAGAGACAGTACAGTGATTAAGAAAATGGGTTTGGGTATGAGACTGACTCAGGTTCAAGTCCTAGCTCCATCTCTTTCTTGTACTATTTCCTAAACAACTATTAGCCTCTAGAATTCACAGTGTCCTCATGTCTAAATGTTTATGCATATGTGTATGGTGTGTGTGTGCTGTTATTCAAAGTATATGTGACAAGACCCCCTAAAACCACAGATATGAACACTATATATACTATTTTTTCTAAATATGCATACATACATTTTAAAGTTTCTGTTTCACATATCCAAATTTCCAGCATCTATTCTGCACTTTGGAGCCATTTATTAAGTAAAATAATGATTCTTTGGACTGCGATACCAGGGCAGTTGATATGATTAACTATAATAACCCAGAACGGCACATAATCTGAAACTTATGACTGTTTATTTCTGGAATTCTTCCATGTAATATTTTTGGACCATGTTTGACTGGAACATAATTGAAACCCTGGGAAGGTAAACTGCAGATAAGGGGAGGCCACTGTGTGACTAGGGACATGATACTTCACCTGCGGAGGATCAGCTAGTGACAGCTCTTGTGAACCTGCTCTCAGTACTTGAGTGACATTGCAAGTGAAAAGCATTTTGATCAAAATTTCAACTTAGGTCACACACTAGAAAGTGACTCACCTGGGTTATATTGGAGACTGAGAAATGCATTGGAAGTTTCTACCCAAGAAAACGAGCTTGAAAATCACATAAGCCTTGTCACCCAGGGAGACCGATATTTGTGGAAGCACGGAGAGCACCTACACTAAACTGAACTATTGCCAAGATTATTAACGCTTCACTCTGCTGAGCCAAGAATTTTCATTTTTTTCCCCAGAGGGGAGGATGTCTCAGTACGTCTGAGGTGGAGAGGGGGCACAGCTTTCTATTTTAAGAATAAAGAATTTCAACTTGAAGAAAAATGCAGCTAGGTTTTGACAGAGCCTGTTGGGAAGGAGAGGCAAACATAAGCTTTGTAAATGTTGGTATTACACTCAGATATGAACCCTATATATACTCAGGTGGCTTTCGGTAGATGCCTTCTCATCTTCTAATTCACTTCATGTCAGCTGGGCTTGAGAATCATTTTTTCTTTATAAATCATCTCTTGTCATGAACATTTCCTTTTTCAACATTATTTTTCTGCGTTCTTTGTTTTTACATCCCGTGTCCTCAATGGTAGCTTTAACTTGTTCCAGAAAAATACAGGGAGTGCATCAGAATCAATAAAGAAATGCTTGATTAATTTTTAAAAATTAATTGACTGACAATACATCTGTGGAATCAGTGATCTCAGACACTGAAGAACACATTATTTATAGCCCTTTTATTTCCAAAACTGTGAGCCTTGAATCACATTGCCTTCTGAGCCTCCATTTTCCTACTCAAAACTGGGAGTAGTAAGTATAGGAGATTGTAAGGAGTTATTAAATTAAATGCAAATATATGGTATAATAAATGTTATATTACAGTTGAAAGCATTTTAAAAACTCAAAGGAATAAATACAAAATAACAGTTGGATACTGTTCATTGCAATAAACAGTCCATAAACCACTAGACAGCAGCTGGTACAAGTCATTTAATGTCAATTTTCTATCCTTCATGACTCGGCAAATTTCTCTCTCTTAGTAGGTTCTTCCTACATATCTGTAAGCATAGTCAGTCTTTGCCAAGCTAGTATGATTAATGATTAGAAAATAATTCTTCAGGATTATTTTTTCCTTTACCTTCAACTTTAATCTAAATTCACTGCACAAACCTGTCACACTTATACCTCTAACTTGATCAGAATTACATGGTTGTACTTAAGTCCTAGTGAGACCATAAGAGTCTGGCTACATATACATAGATTAGAATAATCAAAAGATGAAGAGTATCAATATCAGTTCAGGAATGTTTGGATATAGCCCTATGATTGAGCAAGGAGCACCAGTTATAAGTACAATTGAATGCTCTTAAAACATTTCAGTGAACTGTGATGGGTGATGAAAAACTTCAAAAGCATTTTATACACTTAAGGAAAATACAGTAATTTCTTTTAAAGATAGTCAATTTCTTGGTAGTCATAGCAGCAGTGTTGGTGTTATTTGTTTATATTTGCACAGCACTTTATACTCTTCAGAGTGCTTTCAAAGATATTATCTCCCAACTATGTTTAGCTGTACCCAGTTCATCCCAATTTACAGATATTAAGCTTGAAAACTATGGCAGGAAACAACTCAAGATTCATATTGGCTTACACATGTTGAGTGTCTACTGAAAGTGGAACTTTCTTATTCTTTTTATCATATAATTTTCCAACCTACAAGAATGTGTCATTGTCCTCATTTATAAACAGAATAATATGAAGCTCAGGAACATGGCCAATCTCACAGGACTAGTGATAGAGCTAGGATTTGAACCTGAGTCTTCTGACCTCTTGGCCAGCATGGCTGCTGGCCATCCACTCGTCCTGAATCACTCTGTGAGATGGACGCTGGCTGTGAGGGGAAGAGGGGGAAAGAAGCCAGCTAAAGGACAGCACGCAGTGCTGAGTTGAAGAGCGGTCACACTACAATTTCCAGGTTGTGATGCATTTCATTGTGTAAAAGTGAATCAATACTTAACAGATTGTCCTGTGGATTCCAATCATCCCTGGCTTCACATGCTGACTGTAACAGCTGCATTCTCTCCATGAAAACAGGTCAGATAGAGGCAACCAGTTGAGTGAAAAGGTGGGGGAAAAAGTATTTGAAAAAAGTCTCTGGAAACAAACTATTTTAAATTCCACCTCTGTAATTCCAAAGTCCAGAGCAACTAATTTTGGAATTAAGCACAAAAATAATATCCAAGGAATTTTATACAATCTTCAGATATTACTTTCTGCAAACCAATGATACCTAATACATGTGAAATCATGTATTTTAGGAAAATTGCACATGTACACTCCACACACACTCTGTGATTAGAAATTAAGAACTTGACAAGGTCGTGAGTCATGACAAAGGTGGAGGTGGATGAGGCAGGTACAGTGCGAACTGGAAGGGGGCAGAGTCCAGAGCTGCATGGATCCTCCACATAGGAAGTGTTAAATCATCCCCAGAGCACTGAATACCATAAGCACAGCTGTTTTACTTCTTGATCTCTGTTGGAAACTAATAGACATAAGTCTCTTCACACACTTTAGCAGTCCAGACATACTGAGCTGGGAATCTTTTGTAAGAATGAATATTTGGGATAATAATGAGACATAAAGTTTGTATTAATTTAGATATATGTGATAAATATGTCTTGAATGTCAAATTTTTAAATCTTGATAACTGATGTCATATTGAGAACAATAGTATATGTATAACAACGGTATATTTAGACTTCACCCCATTCTGTCACTGAGACTTAGTGATTTCTGTGGTAGTATTATTTTATTTCTTCTGTTGTCTATTATTTATTTATTGGCATTTGAGAGAGAGAAACTGAGCATGGAAGAGAACCTAGAAATTTACTAGTTAAGTGTTTCCTAAAGTGTTTTTTTTTTTTTTCATAATCAATTAGCTGTGTAAGATATTTTAAGGGGATATCATAATCATATACCCTGGGGAAAATACAGAATTTCATAGTTCTCCTTAGAAATTCACATTATACATTGGTCAATTAAAGATTCTGAGAAATTTTACAATAAAGGTAGCTGGTTATTTCTGTTTGGTCTGATTTCCCCCCAAAATTTATACTGATTGATCCTAACTTGGGTATTACTAATAAACTCATGCTCCCCAAATCACTCTTAGGAAGAAAAATGGTTTATCTAAAACCTTTATTCTCCGCAGAGATAATATATCAGTACTACCACGCATATTAGTGAGTGTTTGTTTTAGGTCCTGTCAGTCCTAATCCACAGTTAAGAAAGTACTACAGGTCCAGCCCCTTTAATGCTAAAGGATGTCATTGTTAATTTCTTATCAAGACATTCATAAGTTCCTGAGCTGAGGCAATTGGTCTAGCTGCCTAAGCAGGGATACTCTCCAAATAATGCCTAATTGTTCTGGTGGAAAATACACGTCTCCCACCACGCCATCATAGGACCTTCTTTTTTTACCCTGAATATCAGATTTCTGTTTAGGCCTTCAATAGCTCTTTAATCAATTCACATACTGTCATTAATCAGGGAAGCATATTTATCAGAATGCCAACTAAGTTGCCCTTTGAAAACTGTTTTAAAATGTCTATGATACAGTTGTCCCTATGGAAAATAATACAATAATTAATAAATAATAATGCAAGAATAAATTGTTTTTTCTTACTCACATTGTAAACCTACTTTTGCTCTATCCTGTATGGTATGTGACACTAAATGAAGCCCAAGAGTTTATTTATACAAATTTCTACTGAAAAAGAATCCTCTATTGTACCTTTGCATAGTAGAGTTTTCTCATGTAATGTAGCATTGAAAAAAATATCCCTATATAATTTCAACTTCTATCTTTTGATCCTCCCTTTCAGACTCTGTGCTTCTGAGAATATTTTTGAACCTGAAGAAGTATATCATCCATCATGTTAGCTATTTCTCTCAGATTGCTTTCATGTCACCCTCAGCTCCAAATATTCTTATTTCAAAGAGATGAAAATAGACTTGCATAACCAGGACTGTCATAATAGGAAACTCTCTGAAATAAGAATGTTTGACCACCTCCAGTCTATTGGCAGCTCTCTCGTCTTCCAAGGTTTTGCAAATGTCACTTCATAATTATTCTCAGTGATATTTACCACTTAACTTGTTCATTCATAAAGGATCATTCATTCAAATATTTTTTAATATTGGTATTTCAGTTTCAAGTCAACTCATGATTCACTTATATAGTTGTTTAAAGCCTTCTTTATAACAGAACACACTCAGAATATTACATAAAAAAGGCAGTTGAGGCTGGCTGTCCTGGCTCAGTGGTTGAGTATGGACCTATGATCATAGTCCATCCCCAGTGTAAGGCATGCAGCCAGTCAATGGTTTTCTCACTCTTCCTTCCTTTTTCTTTCCCTTTTTCTGTTTCCATCTCTCTCTATATTGCTATTGGCAGTTGTCTCTCAGAACCCCTAGATTCAGGCAGCCTAGAACCAGGCTTTATAAGGAGGTGATATTGGCGATAAGCAGATTTAGTCCCCAAATCAGTGGAAGTCTCCAGTCAGCTCATGCATTGGTGTCCACGTCCCCCCTTCTCCCTGGGCCTTCCATTTACTTAGAGTGGTATTGCCCAATCAGGCAGCCACTGGCAACTTGGGGCTATTTAAATTTAATTTCCAGTCAATTAAATTGCATAAAATTTAAAATGAGCTTTCCCAGTTGCCAATGGCTACCATAATGGATAGCTTTTCCCCATCATCACAGAGAGTTCCTTTGGTTACTCTCTGAACTATAAGCCCAGACATTTTTTCTTTTTCCTCAGCAGCAGGTTTTTTGTTTCTTTTCTACTTAAAAAAATCTTTATTGTTGAAACTATTACAGTGGTCCCCCTTTTTTTTTTCCCATTGACCCCTTCTTGCCAACACCTCCCCCACCCCAGGCCTCACCACACTATTGTCTGTGTCCATAGGTTATGCATAGCCTAATATATAAAAAGCCAGGGGCCGTCACAACCGAAATAATTGGATGGATGACACAAGAGCAGGCTGCGTGGGGCGACAAGGCTGGCAGGGGATTAGTGAGGGATGACCAAATGACTGAACAGCAGGCTGTGTGGGGCAACCAGACAGGCAGGGGGTGGCAGTGAGGGGTGACCAGGCTGGTGGGGAGGGATGGTTGGGGATGACCAGGCTGGTGGGGGGGATGACCATGCCAGCAGGGGGCAGTAAGGGGCAACCAGGCTGGTGGGAAGGGCAATTAGGGGTGACCAGGCTGGCAGGGGGGGCAGTTAGGGGCAACCAGGCCAGCAGGGAAGGGGGGGCAGTTGGAGGCGATCAGGCCAGCAGGGGTGGCAGTTAGGGGTGATCTGGCAGGCAGGCAAATGAGCAGTTAGGAGCCAGCACGCTTGGATTGTGAGAGGGATGTCCAACTGCCGGTTTAGACCCGATCCCGGGGATCAGGCCTAAACCGGCAGTTGGACATCCCCCAAGGGGTTCTGGATTGGAGAGAGTGCAGGCTGGGCTGAAGGGACCCACTCATGCATGAATTTCATGTACCGGGCCTCTAATATGCATATAAGTTTTTTAGTTTATCTCTTCCCACCCACCCCTGCCTTCCGTCTGAGATTGCACAGTCTATTAGAATCAGGTTTTCTTAAAGGACTTTGCAGGCATGAGCTACATAGCCTGGCCCCCCAGTTTCAGACAGGGAGCCTGGTTCTGTGCTACAATTACTTTTAGCCCTATTTTCTCTCCAGGCTCCTAATGCCAGCACTTGGATCCAGAGCCCGACAAACAAACATGGTTGCACAAACATACAAGCTTAGAATTGCTGTTCCTTTTCTGGTCTTCAGACTAGAAGCTGCTTTTAGATTTTTCTATTTTTGTATTTTTAACCATTAAAAATGATTATTTGAAGCAGAAGAATTTCTGATGCAAGAACTTTGTGCATATTTGCCTGGAAGTAGTCCATTCATTTTTACTGTAGGTTTATATTCCATTATATTTTTGAACAATCTATATTTATTTACACATATCCACATTAGGCTGCTTCCAATTTTACAATTAATATAAATGCTGCCATTGACATTCCTTTTTAAAAATTTATCTTTATTATTTATCAAAGTATTACAGATGTCCTCTACTTTCCCCATTGACCCCCTCTACCCACACCCGTCCCCCACCCCAAGCATTCACCACACTATTGTCTGTGCTCAAGGGTTATGCATACATGCATATAAGTTCTTTGGTTAATCTCTTCTTACATACACACACACACAACCCCCTGCCTTCCCTCTGAGATTCCACAGTATGTTCCATGATTCTATGTCTCTGGATCTATTTTGTTCATCAGTTTATTTTGTTCATTAGATTCCAGATATGAGTGAGATCATGTGATACTTATCTTTCTCTTACTGGCTTATTTTGTTTAACATAATACTCTCCAGGTCCCTCCATGCTGTCTCAAAGGATAAGAGGCCCTTCTTTTATACAGCTGCATAGTATTCCATTGTGTAAATCCACTCTTCTACTGATGGGTACTTGGACTGTTTCCAGATCTTAGCTATTGTAAATGGTACTGCTATGAACATAAGAAATTATTTCTGAGTGGTGTTTCTGGCTTCTTAGAATACATTCCTATGAATGGGATCACTGAGTGAAATGGCAATTCCATTCTTAATTTTTTGTACATACCTTCTGCACAAGTGGTACAATTCTCTTCTGGGCTCATAGCAAGCACAAAATAAAACTGCTGGTTAATGGGAAGCATGCACAATTAATATTATTTTATTGTGCTGCAAAATTGTTGCACCAATTTATACACTATTCTCCACAGTTCATCAAGATTTGGAATTTGTTTTTGCACCTCTGTTGGGTGTAAATGCCATCTTATTTTAATTTCTCCAATTATTATAAAATACATCTTATTATTTTTTGTTTTATTATTGATTTTGTGGGGGTTGAAACATTTGGGTTTCTTCTTTTGTTGTTAAAATATTAAAGTCCTTTAAAGTATTTCTTTTCTTCTTTATTACTGATTTTTGTCAAGCATTTATGAGAGTAAAACTTTTATTTATATGCTTTGCAATGATCTTACTATCTGACTTTTTAAAGTTTGCTTTGATGATTTTTAATTATTCAGAAGTGTCTTGTTTTATATTAAGAAATCAAATTGATTTGTTTTAATTATGATGACTTTTATTGTGTCTCTGAGTCAATAAATTATTTCCTAGCCCTAGATATATTTCTGTGGTATATTCTTCAACATATTTAAAGATTTCTTGTTCACATAGAAATATGTACCACATCTGGGTTTATCTGTGTGTGTGTGTGTGTGTGTGTGTGTGTGTGTGTGCGCGTGCGCAAGCGCACGCATGTGTGTGTGTGTGGTGAGTTCATAATTTAATTTTTTTATACATCAGAGGCTCTACAACCCTTTGTGTATAGTATTTCATCTCCCATCTGACTTCTAATGTTACTTATGTATCATGCTAAATGTCCAAGTATATATAGCTATTTTTCTATTCTCTCCAATGTTTACCATTGGCTGTTCATCACATGACCAATTTCACCCTGTCTTTGCAACCACACTTTATATCTTGCATGTCTGCCTCTTAATTCTTGCCTCAAAAACAGTAGTCATTTTAACTCTTATATTTTGCATTCCTGGTTGATTCTTGTATGTGCCCTGACCGGGTATCTAACTGACAACCTTGGTGTATCAGGACAATACTCTAAACAGAGCAGCCTGGCTAGGGCTTAACTCTTACATTTTCCCCTCAGAAAATGTGAGCGTATGTTTCTCTGACAAAGTGAACTCTCCTTTCTACACTGAAATGGCCACTGGGAGCAGCAGTAGAAGCAGCTCTATTGTAGGCACAAAGAGAAGCATGTATAGGAGAAACACCTCATGCTTCTATATGATTTGTCTTTGCATTTGCTTTAATGATTTCTAAAAAGCCAAGAATTATTACTTTCTTCCAATTTTCATCAAATATTTGCCTCATATAAAGATGTGTTTTACTGTTTAATTATGATTAGTTTTGATTCTCCCTGGATAGGGGATGGGTTATACCCTAATTGAAAGATCAGGTTTTCATACAAGATAATTTTTCCAACTTAAACAGGATTAGTGTCTATTACTGATAGTCTAACAGGAAGGACATCTATACTAATAACAGGATAATAGGCTAATTAGACCATATATACCGGATGTCCTTCCAGACGTCCTTCTGGACAAAGAAAGCCACAGTGTCAGGGACCAAGGCAGATCAGTTAGGGGTAATCAGGCCAGCAGAGGAGAGTGGTTAGGGGTGATCAGGCCAGCAGGGGAGAGTGGTTAGGGGCATCAGGCAGGCAGGCAGAGGCAGTTAGGGGCAATGTAAGCAGGCAGGCAGGTAAGCAGTTAGGAGCCAGTGGTCCCAGATTGCAAGAGGGATGTCCAACTGCCAGTTTAGGCCTGAGATGGGACCTAAATCCTAAACCAGCAGTCAGACATCCCCCAAGGGGTCCCAGATTGGAGAGGGTGCAGGCTGGGTGAGGGACTGCCTCCCCCACCCCACCCCACCCATGCTTGCATGCACTGGGCCTAGTTGTGGTATAACAAAGAAGAGTTTTATGAGACAAAATTTTTGAGTGGGGTTCAGGAAAAAGAGGACAGATCTAGAAGTTTAAAAAACTAATGTGAATTTTGACTCTTTTTGACACCATCCTTAACAAGTTGTCATTACACCTCTGCTTGAGGGTTATAGTGACAGAAATGCATTACCTTCTATAGTGATACATTGTATCTTTGCTGTTTCTAACTGTTACTTCCATATACACAATTAAACATGGGGCCTTCACTAATAAAATGGAATAAAAATGATAATATTTTAGGGCAGAGGCTTAAAGATAATATGTATAAAATGCATATCATGTTATCATTGACATTCCAAATGCTCAGTTGATGTTAGTTACTATTATTAAAAATTATATCAAATATTTGACATGAATGAGAGACAATGTCCCTGTAAGATTAGGATGTAAACACACAAAGTAAACTTAAGATTGTTTTGGCATAAATGCAATCCCATAGATATAAAACTAGAACCCAGTTCATTGGCAGAACAATGATATAGAAAAAACTGCAGGAAGACCTTAACATGAATAGGTGAATAGAGAACATTGTAAATATTTCAGTGTTAAGGTATATTTATAAATAAAGATAGTATAAAGCATACACACACACACACTCACATCATATCATTTAGTGATATTCACATCTGTTGAGGCAGACAGTAACCAGAGAAAGAGAAAGACATGCCACTTACAGCCTTCTGTGCAAAAGTCCTGGTACTGAGTCTCCTAACACACATTTTAGATGATTGGCCATCCAGTAGAAGACACAAAGTATTTTGCTGATGATAACTAAAATTTAAGTCAGCTTCAGTGACACCTGATAAAATGAACTGTTCTTTATGCAAAGGAAAATGAAACTCTCATTCATTTCAGGACACTTAACAATTATTGAAAAAATTCATTAAGATAAAATTACCAACCTAGAGACTCCAACAGTCTGTAGCTATTCCAAGTCTAATAACATCAGGGGATGCAAATTAAGGTGGAACTGATTACTACTGATTGAAAATATATTTATATATAATTTTACAAAAATTCATAAAAAGCCCTGCAGCATGGCTCAGTGATTGAGTGCCGACCTATGAACTAGGAGGTCATGGTTCCATTCCTGATCTGGGCACATGCCTGGGTTGCGGCTCTATCCCCAGTGTGAGGCATTCAGGAGGCAGCCAATAAATGATTCTTTCTCATCATTGATGTTTCTATCTTTCTCTCCCTCTCCCTTCTTCTCTGAAATCAATAAAAATATATTTTTAAAAAAGAATTCATAGAAAAAACTAGTGGGACAAACTACACAATAACGTATTCTGTAACAGAGGATTCAAAGTCTTTGTTCACTAGAACAAAGATTACAATAGATTATCATGATTATGAAATATTAATGCAAATATGTTTAAGAATGATTTTATTGAGGAAAATGTTATCTAATTGATGGATAAAATAAATGTATTTCTATAGAATCACATGTTTTTAAATCAGTAATAGTATTTTACTAGTTTTTTCACTCATAAAGGTGGACTAAACACCAAGTCCTTTAAAAATTATTCACTAAGAAACCAAACATTAGAATTGTGGAAATGAAAAATCAGTATATTGATAGGTAAATAGAGGGATATATACTTTACATATATTTGACCTTAAAAATGTAAATGTGTAGTGAAATTAAGTAAGTTTGACATCTAAAAACATTTGGTCCCTCTGAGATGTGAACCTAAACCATGAACTTCTATTATGTAAATAACCTCATACTGAACAGTGATCATGTCATTTAAAGCTAGAATATACTATGTTAACTTAAAAATAAAAAAGGCAAACAAGCATCATTGGAAATAGATAAAAATAGCTATTTGAGAATCATTAATTCAGGCAGCAACCCAAATAATATTTTGAATAGAAGACAAAGTCAAAGTGTATTAATGAGAAAGTGAAAGGGAATGATTACATCAGTGGAAGGAAGGCATTCTATTGGTGCAGATCACGTAACATAGTGATGCTACTTCTGAGCAATGCTTTTAATTTTCAGTCCTGTAGCCATCAGTTCAGAAGTCATAATAACTGATGGCTTGTAATCTTGGCAAACAGTTCTTTGGGACATAATATTGTTTACAACTAGTCCAAAGGTTATTTTGCCCTGTTTTAATATCCCAAAGATTTGATGTATAAGACGTGAGGCAGTTCCTCTGGCACGGCAGCTCCATTTTAAAGTAACTACATTTATATTATTAATTACATTTTCCCCTTTTAATCTAGATCTTTCTTTGAAAGCATCGCTGATCAGTCATCAGAAAGCAGCACTGGTTCAGTGTTAAAATCATCACCAGTTCTTCATTGTCAGGTGGCTCATTTTGGATGATATGTTATGGTTCAAAAAGCCATGGACACAAATCATATTTTCAAGCCTTACTAGCTTTGTGACTTGATCAAATTGCTTAATCATTCCAAACCTCTATTTTTTTTTACCTTTGAAACCACAAATAAAACAATGCTGACTTAGCAATACTGGTGATTATGAAAGTGTCTAGCACAGAATCTGGAAAATTATAGGATTTTTATAAATATGACTTCTCCCTTTTAAATAATGTATATTACTTCTAGGAGTCCCAGTCACTTCTTATTTACTTCTGACAAACGATTTTTTTAAAGTACTAATTATAAAACAGACTAATTATCTTGTAGCCTTGGGAAGTTTTAGAGTAGGTCATTAAAGTTGTAATTGTGGTGCAACTTTTTTTGGAGAGAGGTCTGGTAATAAATCCCCGGAAACTTTTGTATAATGTAGCTATTTTACTTGAAGCCAAGGAACAGAATGAGAAAACTAGCGCTTTTCATCTTCAAAAGCGTGTATGAGCTTTAAATAATTAGTAGGGACAGTTCTCTTTTGTGTGCGAGGCCAGGGCGATTGTCTCTGTTGGCAAAGGAGGAAATGAGTGTCCAGAGGGATAGATACATCACTTACTCCCGGGTCCTGAGAGCAGGTTGTGAGGTGAGTGTTTGTGTTTGTACATGTGCAAGTGCAGTTATGTGCATGTTAGTGTTTGTGGTAGAGGTGGGTTTGAATTGGAAGGAGTAGTGAAGAATCTTAATGAAGACTTAGGTAAAGGCTTACTATTGTAGTCTTTATAAGTTTGTTAAGACCTCTAATATATAGAAAGATCGGGGAAAAGGTACTGTGCTACTGGTGTTACAAAAACGGGCAGGAGTGTTTGTTATCTAGAGATAGATATAGAGATAAAACTTACCGTGTGCTCTACAGAGTGTATGGCATGTCCAACCCTGCTGATCTCTAACCTTTTTGCTCTTAGGTCCATGCCTGCCTTTCTTGGGTTCTGTTCTCTATCTCAGGAAACCACATTTCCCAGGCTCTCATAGCCAAGTCCTTCTCAGGAAAGCTGGCCGGTAGGAAACACTGAATTGGAAAACAGGACTCCATTTCCTGTGTGTGTGTGTGTGTGTGTGTGTGTGTGTGTGTGTGTGTGTGTACACGCGTGCACTTTCTGATCTCTGTATCTTGGTTTATTTCTAGCAACAACTAGGCTAATTTAGGGTTCCAATTTCTGTCTTGAGAGACCCATTGATTTACCCTGGTTTTCTTGACTCAGACTTCTCCTTTTGTCCTGTCAGCCTAGAGGTGAGTGTGATTTCATGCTGTTGCTAATTCCTATGTTAGTTTACTAATCTTGTTTAGCTTTTTACTTTTTTCTTTACCTTTGCAATCAATTGCCTACTAAATTTTCTCATTTCAAATATTTAATGAGGTTTCTGTTTTCAGATATGCCACCTCTTTCTTTAGCAGTACTGTATATTAAATTTGAAAAGGGCACATGAATTGAGGTGCTTAGAATGTGACAATATGCTGTCAAATACAAAGCCATATTAAGTATCACTGTATTTTTAGTTGTTTTTAGATTAATTCCATTATGCCATTATATAACTGTGAGCAAATAATTTAACTCTTATCTTCACTTTTATCTTTATCTGTACATTAAGTATAAAATGATAGGCTCCCTCTTCTTCAAAAGATAGTTAATAATGAAATGAAGCACTTAAAAATATACATTGTACTATTGAAACGGTCAAGAACAACATAGGACAGAGAAATAAACATGATCTCCAGTGTCAGCTTAACTTGAAATCAAATCTAAGTTCCAACACTTGCTTATCATGTGCCCTGAGACACAGGAGGAGGTCCTCAAGGAGATTAGGTTTCTCTTCATTTATTACACAAGATGTAGAGGCACTTTCTGATAATATTTTCTCATTGATTTGTCTCAGATAAAAACCACATAAGAATATCAAATATATCGCCCATAACTTGATTAACTGAATCAATCTCTCTGTCTCTTTCTTTTTCTTTTACAAAATAATCATGTTTTACTGATTTCAAGCCACTGTTCACCTCTGTATTTCCATTTCACCTTGCCAAACATTCCAGTTAAGTAACATTATTTTTCATTCTAATTTGAATTTACTGTCTATGGATATCCACTTAATTTTTATCAGCTTGAACTAGAAGGCATTTTCCATCATTTTAATTAAAGGTCAAGAATCATATTCATATCTCCAGTCAAGATGGTGGCGTAGGTAAATATGGTACTCAAATCTTCCCACAACCACATCAAAATTACAACTAAATAACAACCATTATTCAGAACCTCCTGAAATTTAGCTGAAAAGAAGTCATACAATTAGGGATTTAAAGAAGTCACATAGGACTGGTAGGAGCGGGGGAGAGGCAGAATAGTTTGGTCCCACACTCATGCATGGAAATTAATGTTCAGAAGGCATATCTCGGCTGCAGAAGTGCCCCCTGAGGAGCCAGGGGTCCCAGGCACATAACATGCCTTCCACCCCAGAGTTCCAGAGCCAGGAAGTAAAGTCCCACAACTTCTGTCTGTAAATACCAACGGGTATTGTGGCTGAGTGAGATAGAGGACTGCTGGAGTCCTAGGTAGTTCCTCTTAAAGATCCTGCACACAGACAGACTTACTCAGGCTTAGTCCCTCCCAGTGAAACCAACAGCAATCAAGACTCAACTACAATAGGAGAGTGCACACAGCCCATACAGGGGCACACCTGGAAGGCCCAGCTCAGGTGACTGGGAAGGCTGCACCACTGGTCCCTACAGGACCCTACTACACAAGGTCACTCTACCAAGTCCAGGAGACATAGCAACTCTGCCTAATACTTACAAATAAACATAGGGAAGCAGCTAAAATGTGGAAACAAAGAAGTAGATCTCACATGATAGAACAGGAGACATCTCCAGAAAAATAACCAAATAGAGTGGAGGCAAACAAACTCCCAGATACGGAGTTCAAAACTATGGTTATCAAGATATTCAAGGAACTTAATGAGACCTTCAAAAAAGACAAAGAAACCATAAAAAAGAGCCAGCCATAAATGAAGGCTACACTCACTGAAATGAAAAATACATTACAGTGAAACCTCAATATAATGGATTAATTCAGGTGAGGGGATGTCTGTAAAAGCCAAAAGTCCATTATATAATGAAGTATGTTTTCCAAATGAGTATGTAAAAAATTGACAAATTAATTAGTTTACCTGTTCTTACTTATGTAGACACATTTGTGTAATTAAAATTGAGTATGTATGAAAAGTTTAATTTCACAGAAACATTTTTTCAATGTATTACTGTAATTTTAAATTTACACTGAATAGGTCTAAAATGCATGCATTCACTAGTCACCGTGAGTAAACAAATGCACATGGCTGGGACATGGTTTAGCTCATGCTTTGAAGCTGCTGCAGAAAGTCATGCCACGTGACAACAGAACCAGTTACTGTGTGGTGTGGTATGATCATTCGCCAAATATTGTTCATGAGTGGTGACTGTTAGATTCAAATATGTAGACTATAGTGGTAGATATGTAATATTTACTTATATAGGTGAAATTACACTGGAGTGTTTTTCCCAACATATGGCCTATTCACTAAAATTTCTTAAAAATAACATAAAATTAATAACACAGTGTAAGAAGCATGATTGCTGGGTTATGTAATAAGGCTGTGTTTAGTTTTGTAAAATACTGCCAAACTATCTTCCCAAGTATCTGTGCCATTTTGCATTTCTACCACCATGAATGAAAGTTCCTGGTGGCCCCCATTCTCACCAGCATTCGCTGTTGTCATTGTCCTGGATTTTGGTCTTTCTGATAGGTGTGCAGTGGTATCTCATTGTTGTTTTAATTTGCATTTTCTTAATGACAAACAATGTGGAGCATCTTTTCATATGCTTATTTCTCATCCTTATATCTTCTTTGGTGAAGTGTCTGTTCAGGTCTTGGGCCCACTTTTTAATTGTGTGGTTAGTTTTATTATTCTTGAGTATTAAGAATTCTTTGTATATTTTGGTTAACAGTCAAGTATCAGATAATACCTTTTACAAATATTTTTTTCCCAGTTTGTGGCTCGCCTCCTCATTTTTTTCACATTGTCTTTCATGATAATTTTTTTGTGTGTCTAAGATATACTATAGTATGGGGGAATTCCTGTTATTGAAAATCAAATGAAGATGTGATTTTCTAACTGGGTCATAAGGAGTCAATGAAGCAAAGAACTTGAATCAGTTTTAAAATTAAATAATTTGCTGTACTTAAATTGCTTTTTGCCTAAGTATGATTTAAAAAATAATAAATTAAAAATACAAATGTGCTTATGATGAAAAGCCACCAGCCTTGGTCTTATCTTCCTGCATAAACTCCTCCCACCCCCAACTCTCTCAATTTGCATTCGCTCCCCAAACATGCAGGCAAGCCTATTAAATTATTTTCCTTTGACATTTTCCTAGTTGTTAACTTTATATCTCTAAATAACACATTAAGCCTCTATTTCTTGATTTATCTACCAGATATGGTGCATTGATTTCCTATGATTATGGAAATTTAAATCACTTACACCACACTCCACCACTTCTTTCTTTTTCCTACCTGGTTTTAGCACTAGTCTCAGTTCTCAAAGTTGGTCTTAATAGTACATTCAAGGAAGTAGAATAGTATGGTTAAAAAATGAGGCTTTTGTGCAGAATTGAGGTTGATCTAGTCACACAATTCCACAGTTTTCTCTTAACAGATTTTCAGCTTTAGAGGAATGATTATATTCGACTGCACATGCATCTAAACTTCCAAGTCTGTGCCACTCTTTTTTTTTTTTAAAGCAAGACCTCACTTTCATCTCAGTCTGAATTGCATGAGGCTTTTAATATGAAATCACTTTCCATTCAGTCCAAAGTTTCCTTGTTGCTGATGAATGTCATACATAATGAAAGATAATATCCATTTATCCTCAGAAGTAAATCATTTATCTCACAAGGGAGATATATTATTGTGAATTCTGATCAAAGCTACCCACTTCCTTTAGCCATCAGAAATGCTGCACCCTGTTCACCAATTGTACAACATCCTGGGAAAAACAAGGGAAATTATGCTGTTGAACGAGAGTTCAGCAAACTCTAGAGGTTTCTAAAATGGCTTTAAAAAAATCATGTTTAATGCAGAACCTTCTATGATCTGGTAGTGTAAACTGTAAAAGTCTTTTTTCACTTTCTTCACTTAATTAAATCAGAAAGCTGTGAGACTCTTTGCAGCTTGCTCTGTGATGTCTGCAAACGGATTTGTGAATGACATTGTGTGGATATGTTGCTCCCTTTCTTAGAGAGACAATAATTATTATCACTTCTTTTTGAAGCCTGCTGTGAGCGGTTTTATCAGTTCATTTGCTAATGAGCTCCCTCTCTCCTTTATAATGCCAATCATAAAGATGCCTTTTAAATAAGACTTATCAGATTTATTTTCCTTTCCTATTCCTTATCAAGTTGAGTACTGCTTTGCTTCAGGGAATCACCCACACTACCCAGGCAGGGAACAGGCTGCCCTCTTTGATCTCTTGTTTGTATCATACTCTCTCCTTTTCTCCTCTGGGGACAGTGAATTCCAGAAAGGACATCACAGTTTTCCAGAAGAATCTCTTCCTGTGTTTTATCTCTTAGTAAAGCCGGTTTAGGCCAGATCCTCGATAAGACCTAAACCAGCAGTGGGACATCCCTCTCACAACCCGGGACTGCTGGCTCCTAACTTCTCACCTGCCTGCCTGCCTGATCAGCCCTAACTGCCACCCCGCCCCCCCCCCCCCCCCCCCGCAGCCTGATCACCCCTAACCGCCTCTGCCTGCCAGCCTGATTGTCCCTAACTTCCCCCCTGCTGCCTTGGTCACCCCCAACTGCCCCTCCCCTGCCAGCCTGGTTGCCCCTCACTGCCCCCCACTGCCAGACTGGTCACGCCTCACTGCCCCCTCCCCCTTGCCAGCTTTGTCACCCCACACAGCCTGCTGTCCGTTCATTACTGTGAGGGTGTCCCAACCAATTTGCATATTACCCTTTTATTAGTATAAATTGTACAGTTGCTTTATGCTGTACATCCATATTCATTGCTTTTCAAATTCAATAGCATGTGAGTGCCTTGATAGTCAAATTATCCTGAGTAAAGTGAGATGCAGAATGAAGCAGAGAAAATGGGCTTTCTTTCTTCCTTTGTTTTTACTTGGGCTGCTGGTCAGCACACTCCTGTGTTTATTCAGAATTTATGCAAAGTAGTAACTAGTGACCCAAACCATTAAGTCACAAATCAGCACCTAACACTTACAAATGGCATTACTTCATCTTGTTGCAGAATTTACCAGGCAATGAAAAACACACAATGGGTACTCAGAAGATTCAGGAAAAACCCTTCATTTGCAGATGTACTAGTACGGCGACTCAAGGTAGTCAGTTCCCAAAGCCTGAGTACCGAATGTGGAAGGTCTCTCCCATTTACCCCCTTGGTTTCTTTGTCTCCCCAGATATGGACCAGGCTTCCTGACTTTTCATGGGCTTTGCAGTCCCTCTGTGAGTTGGGGGAAGTGAGATTACACACAAAGGCCTGGCCTGGGTGGTGCCAGTGCCCTCCCCTCTGGCTCAGCTGTTAAATTCTTGGTTCATGGCCCTTGCAAACTGGGAGTATTTTGGAAAACAGATTATTGCTTCTGGAAGCGGCAGTGACTTAATTATAGGCTAACAAGAATGTGATTAGGATACTGGTTACTGGCACAGATTCAGATTGCTAGATCCCCTCCCCCCAGGTTGTCCCCTATATTGCCCCTCAATCCAGTCTTCACCACATTCCTAAAGTAGCCTTTAAGTGCTTAGTCCACTGAAGAGCTAACAGCTGAAATTCATACTGTCCCCTTCCAGACTCCTTGAGCTCATGGCATGCCTCCTATGGTTGCTACAAGTACAGTTAGTTGATCTGTCATTCAACAGGTTTGAACTGAAAGGGCCCTTTAAATGCAGATTTTGTTTTCAGTAAATTCATAGTCTACCCTTCATATCTCTGGACTTTGCATCCTCAGATTCAACCAACCTGATATCAAAAACAGTATTTTTTGATGTGGAGGGTTACCTGTATGCACTGTGCTACACCATTTTATAGAAAAGACTTGAGCATCCATGAATTTTGTGGGTGTTCTTGTTGCTAGTGTGCACAATATGTCCTTTTGCAGTGACATGAGGAAAGAATTCCAAATGCACACACGTGAAGAAGTTTAAAGGAGATGGTAAGTTTTTATTGTAAATTAAGGGGAATTAATACACTCTGAGGGACCTAGAGGGTGGGCAGACTCTAGAAGCATGGCCACGAGGCTTCTGTAAATTCTCCAAATATCTTCTTGGTTTAGGCCAAAGACAAAGAACCATTTAAATTATCCAACCCAAACTTCTAACTTTTCCTGAACTTGGATTGGGCCCTCCTCCCAGCAAATTCTATTGGGTTCTCATGCCCTCTATCCAATCCAATTACCTTTCTGCTTGTTCCCATGCTAGGCCCTGCCCCTCTGCTTCATCATCCTGATCCTCATTGTGCCTGTCCAAAAGTTTCATTACATCATTTAGTTCCTATTGCTCATGCATGGAGCAGAGGCATGCCCTTCTCCCACCTCCAGTACTGGCCTTTTGGGACCAGTGGTAGCCCTTCTAGAGTGTGTGAATGGGTCTGCTCACCAGTAAGCTGGATGGAAATTCTGTCCTGTTAGTAGTTCCTGCTTGCTTCCCAGTTTATGAAAAGTATTTCATTCACTTTTACTTTCTTCCTTATATTAATGCTGACAGTCTTAGAACCAATCCCCTCGGATACTGAGGGGCAGCTATAGTTATGTCTTGAGGTCAATACCCCTAACCCCTACGTTAAGGGTCAACTGGAAATATAATGTGCCCAGGCTCCTTATCCTTCAAACAAGAGGTTGCTAAATTTATCAAAGCAGGATATGGTTATGTCAAAAATATTGCACCTAAACTTTAGTCTAGGTGTTCTTATTGATGATTCTTACTGAAAGGTTAGCTTGGGTGGTATGTGAGGGCAGGTTAAATAGCCATCTCAGGCGGTGATTAAAGAAAATTGAATTTATTTAAGGAAAGGCGATAGGGATGGCATGTCCAAAGGGAAGGGCTGCACAGCACCAAGCTAAGGGAACAACAGCAAAAATATACTTGGGACAGTGAAGCAAGGAAAGGCATAAAAGAAGCAACAGGAAAACCCAGGCTGGTTTTCACTGAGAAGTCAGAGAAAAGTGGGCCTTGGAGACAGGTTCGGGGGGTGAACCCCAGATGAGCTGCCACTGCCCTGGTTGCAAGTCTCATGGGGTTCCTTAGAGGTTGGGGGATACATGTCTGTAGGGGAATGGCTAGCGCATCCTCCTTGGAGGAGGAGCATGCACTGGGTCCTTTGTCCAGAGCTTCTTCATCTCTTTTTTTTAAAAAAATATATTTTATTGATTTTTTACAGAGAGGAAAGGAGAGGGATAGAGAGTTAGAAACATCGATGAGAGAGAAACATTGATCAGCTGCCTCCTGCACACCTCCTACTGGCGATGTGCCCGCAACCAAGGTACATCCCCTTGACTGGAATCGAACCTGGGACCCTTGAGTCTGCAGGCCGACGCTTCTTCATCTCTTTATTGCAGGTGGAAATCTTACTGGAGGTCTAAGGGGAGGGTGTTAATAGACTATTCATCAGACTTCCAGGTGTGCTCTTTCAGGGTTGTGGTCTCCACTGATTGGTTGGTGCCAGAGTAGGGGGTCATTAGTCAACGTGGCTGGTCCTGAGATAGCCACGGAGTCACTTGTCTGGCTTTGCTGCTTTTCTGAGGCTGGAACTGAAATATAACTGAGGCTTAGATGTTATCTTTATGAAGGAAAAGGTCAGGGGGGTCTAAACTGCATGACCAGCAATATAAAAAGTCAGGGGGTCCAAACCACATGACCAGTGATATGATAGGGGAGGATAGGTTACCCTGGAGGCAAGGTTCTTGTTTTCCCCTTGCTAGGCATCTGGAGCTTTCTGCCCTAGTGATTTTCTGTACCTGGCCCATCATCTTTCCTCGGGGGTGTCTAACACTTCCTTCCTTCACTATTCAGATTTCTTTTTACTGCCATGTAGTTATGGTTGCCAGATCTAAAGAATACAATATAGGACATCCAGTTAAATTTGAATTTCAGATAAATAATGAATACATTTTTAGTATAAGTATGCCCCAAATATTATATGTGGACAAACTTATAAAAATTGTTTACCTGAAATGCAAATTTAACTGGGTGTCCTGAATTTTATCTGAAAGCCCTCCACACAGATGAATCTGGTCTTTGTTGTCTTGTAGAAATCAGTTTCCCAGCTGAGTAGCTGCTATGGACTGACTTATGTCTCCCTAAAAGCCATATGTTCAAGCCTGTTGAAGCAACAACCATCAAACCTGTAAACAAATTTTGTAAGAGTTCAGTTGAGCCAAAATTGATGACATAAACCAGGGAGCAAGATCTCAGATGCTGGGAAGAATAACAGGTTCAGCTTTTTTTATGTGTTTGAGATTAAGAAGGGAATTTAAGAAACATGACATGAAGGTGGGAGAAAGCAAGGCACGGACTGGATTACAGGACAGTTAAAAGGATTATGTGCTCTCTTGAGGGGGTTTCTCTGGAGGGGTCTGAAAAGAGGCAGTTGTCATCCTATATGCCCAGAAACAAGTGGACATAGCTCGCTTAATGCAAAAATAAACCTTAACTTTAAAAGGTTAGATGCCTGGAGTGTAAGAACTCACCATGACCTGCCAAATTAGACATTTATGATTAGATCACACTGTGAAGTCACTTTCTGTAGGAACCCCTTCCTGCCCCCGCTTTATTTGCCCATGTCTGGAAGGAACAAAATTTCCTCTGCCCTCAAGATTCTTCTTCGTGATCCTATAGTCGAATATACATGAGACAGATTAACAAGAGAAAAATAAATAAAATATTTTTTAAATAACCAAATTTAATGCATACATATGTATAGAGACTCTGCATACATGAGAGTCAGAGACCCCACATGCAAGAAGCTCAGAGACAGGAAGGGGGATTGAGGTATATAAGACATCCTGAGCTAAGGGTGAGGTAAAGCACTTTGGGTACTTCAAAGGGTCTTTGCAGGATGATAAGAAGAGCAGACGTTTAGTGAATAAAAGTCTCCCTGCCATGTAAAAGGGTGAAACGGTTATTGCTGATAACCTCTTATGGGCAAGGCCTCTACTTCAAATTCTCTTAGGCAGTTAAGTATGGGGCGGGCAGAAGTTTCGTTTGAACCTGTGGCTGAAGTTGCCTTTAGCTCAAAACTCCCTGTGTACTACAGAGGCACATCCTGGGGTGACTTGTTCTGTACATCCACATCCATAAGCCTTAACCCCAAGTGATCTGGAGATGGGATCTTTAGGAATTAATTAAGATAAAATGAGGTCATATTGTTGATGGAGAAATTAGTGGGCCTGATTTCCCAGTCACCAGTGGACATGAGGTTCTTGGGATGCCCCTGAAATAAGCATTTGCAGAAGCCCCATGGGAGAATGATGTGGTAAAAGGTTTTGCTTGTGTGGAGTCACATTCCTCAGGTTGTAAAGCCCCATGCCCCTTGAACCAGCCCCAAAAGAGGGTCAACTGGGATTCTGCAAAGCCAAAAGGAGGGCCAGTGTCCAGTGTCCATTCCATGTTGCAGCAGGGTCCAGCTCAGCATCAGTTAATTAAAGTCCATTAGTCCATTGTGTGGGTCCCAAATGGCCATGAGCCACATGGGCCCAGAGGAGTGCACCCCTGCGACAGGAGAGCCAGGAGCCTGGCATGCCAGTGAGAGTCAAAAGGGTGCACTCCTTTGTTCAGATGTTTAAATATTCAGGTTCTGCTCCCTTGCAGAGACCACACCTATTATGGCCAATTACCTATTCCCAGGTGTGATTGACAGTCAGGTAAGCACATTCCCAAGTCACTCAGACCTCACTGGGCATGAATCAAAACTGTCTTTGTCTGGTCCCTTCTGCATTGATCAGCAGAGAACAGACTTGGAAAATGTTAAACTGGCAAAGCTGTATAAATGGCAAGTTTATATTATCTGGTCTTCCCCTTACTTTTTTCCTATTAAATAAAATAATGATCAGATTATTATACTAAGCCAACCAGTCTATCATACTTTGTTATGGCCACCCAAGCACTTATTCAGCAAGTTTAGAATATTTTACTCTGGCTCAGTTTTGTATTTCTTATGAAGTTCAAACTGACAAGGATGGTCAATACCTTTTACTCCTGTGTAGGTATGATTGCCAGACCTAAGGAATAAAGAGTACATTCTACCGACTAGTCTGGACATGGTAATCAACTGTTCTTCTTACTACAAGCAAGTAGAGGCAAGGGAAGGAGTCTGATCATGGTTGTAGCCTAAGTGTCAGAGAGAGTCTGTGATTGGTTCTTGTCTGAATCTTTGTAACATCTTAAGTGGAAATAATATAGGGAAGTCATAGGGAGTGGATGTAAAGACAAAAAACCTTGGTCTGCTATTGATTGGGGAATATCAAAGGCAGTCATGATGTTATCGGTGGAAGTAGGGTGCCCATTGTTGGAAGTAGGGGGATTCTTTCTCCACTGGGTGCTGCAGGTCGGGTTCTTATGATATCTTGAGAAAAGAGCCACATGCGGCTCTTTGGCCCCTTGAGTGTGGCTCTTCCACAAAATACCACAGCCTGGGCAAGTCTATTTTGAAGAAGTGGCATTAGAAGAAGTTTAAGTTTAAAAAATTTGGCTCTCAAAAGAAATTTCAATCGTTGTACTGTTGATATTTGGCTCTGTTGACTAATGAGTTTGCCTACCACTGCCTTAAACCAGTCCTGGAAAAGGTGCAGCTGGGGCTTCGGTAGAGCTAAAAAAGCAAAACCAGTCTCCAGAGTTTCTGTTCTGTGGTGGGGTTGAGTTTAGCAGAGAATCAGGCTAGTTTCAGTCCATCAATCTATTGTGTGTGGAGTCTGCATGGCTGTGGGCCATGTGGGTAAGTGCAAAGCATGAAAGCCCAACAAGCCAGGATTCCAGCATGAGCAGCAAGAGAGAAGGAAGGGAAGTCCTTTGTTCAGGAGCTTATGCATCTCAGAATTCACACCCTTGGCACACACATCCTGGCCAATGATCTGCTCCCAGGTGTGCCTGACAAGAAGCACCCTCTCTGTGTCACCCAGACTATTGGGCATGCATCTATTCCTCCTTTGTCCAGTCCCTTCCCCGAGGATCTGTGGGGAAAAATCTTAGAGAATATTAGACTGTGGTTTCCTGGCACAAATGGCATGCCTCTATCATTAGCCTTCCCTTTGCTCCTTTCCTGTTAGTTAATTAATTAATAACCAGGTTAATTAAAATAGTATGAATGAAAACTTTTCATTAACTAGGAAAGTGGGAAAAGAGATCCTCACTGTACTCTGGCTTTAATGTTGGAACCTAAGTTATCTGCCTAAATTTTCTGATTATCAGGCATACTTACAAGGAATAGGGGCAATGTGTGTGTGTACCCCACATGTACACAGAGCATGCACTAAATCAAGACTCGGGAATTCTACTCAGAGATGAGCAGCTGTGAGAGGTCAGTCACAGATCTCAGTTACGCTTCTAAGTGGGAGAACTGGGGGTCATCTTGCATCCAAATGACATGCATTTCCTACCTGTATTTAACAGGCTACCTCCCTTGAAAATTAGACTTACATTTTTCGGAATCAGAGTTACTAAATGTAGCATTTTATCAATAAATGTGAATCCGTTTGTTCTTATTAGGGCCATTACTATTTTACTACTTCTTGTAATATTGAAATAATGAAGTTTTTGTGCAAGAGGGCCAATGGATTATTCCTTTATTTATCTTCTTAGGCTAAAAAGAAATTTTTCCTTTTACTTTTAAATAAAGTCAAATCAAAGCTAAATTAGAATGGCTTTGTCAGCCCACATAGCTGCTCTAGATAATACTGCTATGCACACTAAGCTGTATAGTACCTTCAGGCCATGTGATATGTGTTAAACTTGTTAATGAGATGGTAAGGCTGAGGTATAACTCTTGACCAAATAGGGGCGAAATGTCTATAAAAAGCAAACTATTTATTCATACTGACATGAGAACTCCTCAGCCATCGGTTCTCCAAAAGTGAACGTGCCACATAGGTCAGTGAAACAACTTGATGTGAATGAGTTGTTGTCTCTCTGGTAATAAAACAATGACCAAATTATGTGGGTGACTATTAGATATGAGCCCCTGACACTCTACACATGGTTGAAAAGAACTTGTGATTGAGTAAACATACATTTGCCATATTTTTTAACTTCTCAGATTTGCAGTCATTCTCTTCCTTTTGGTCTTTAGGGCTCAAATATTATCAGAGTGTAGCATACCTCCTAGATTTGAGCAGGTGCTTTCAAATTCACTTCTGAAATCATAGCAGTCTTAGGATGCAACAATTGACCTTCATCTACTTTGAATTCAAACTTTGCCTAAGGGAAATTTTGGAAAACAAATCCCTAATTTTTTACAGACACAACTCCATGAGCAAGAAACATTAAAGTTGTATGATGAGTGACATAATAAGCAACAGTCGCCTCTGCCAAGGAATCAGGGTGTCTTCCAAATATATATATTCACTATTTTTTCTGATAGCTCAATAGATGCTTCTTTCTTTTCAGATTTAACCCACTGGAATTAATAATTATTCTGTGTGTGTATACATTTTTGGACACCCGTATATTTGAAAGCCATTAATAACACATTGGAGAACCTTCCTGAGTTTGAAGGTAGCCGTTACTCTGCAATTTAAAATTAATCCAATTCCAAATTCTTCCATTTATAGTGGAAAAGATTTTGGAAATGCTGTACCTACAATCAATCTATAGGTAATTTGAATTCCAGTTGGTTAACTTAAACATCTTGCTGTTTTAATTAATGCTAATTTTACATAAAAACACTTAGTTACATTCTAAATTCAGTTAAAGACAGCTTATACTTTAATCAGTATCACAAATTCTCTCTAGCCAAACCTGGGTCTCAGCTTCAACAGTGAGTGGCAGGGAAGGGAATCTGTTCTAACCCAGTGATAACATTATAGCCAGTAATTCTAGGCTGCAGATCCTTAGCTAGAAATGTTTCTAGTCCACCCAGCACATATTGTCATTTAGATGAAGACTTAGATTGGAATTTTTACTTCTGTACTCCTCATCTCTTCAAGGCTGGGCAATTCATTGGCCTTGCTAAAATGCCATTCTCTGTGTTTTTGTTTGGTATGTGTGTGTGTGTGTGTGTGTGTGTGTGTGTGTGTGTGTGTGTGTGTTTAACTGAGGACAGCCTGAAGTCTACAAGTGTCATTTTCATTCTTCAACACTAATATTCCTTAAGAGGCTTCCCATCCATAGTTGGTGATTACCTTTATGATTAACATGAAGCTGAGCACATTTGCCTTTATATGAATGATTACTCTCTCTGACACGGTTTGCTTAAGAATATTTTGAGATTGGATAATAACTTACACATCCAGGTCTTTAATTCTTACCATAAATCATGGCTTTACTTCATAATATGTGGGCCATATTTTCAAGTACTAATCTTGGGAAAGGTGTATGATGATTTATGTAACTACTGCATTTCCATGAAGAATGTCAGAAAGTGCCACACATCAAGCAAGGACTTGAAAGTCAACCCCAGTTGAGTTTGCATCTAGTTCAAACACTGGCAATGTAATTTTAGGATAAGACACTTAATGTTTCCGAACCTCTGTTTCTTTACTAGAAAAGCTGGGATGATGATTCCAAATTCAAAGAATATGAAAAACTAACACTTATTGAGTGCTTACCATGACCCACAAGTATGCCAGTTTTCTCTAATAATAATTCTAGAAGGGGGCTATAATTATCATCTCCATTTTACAGATGAAGTAAAGAAGGCACAGGAGGGCTAGGCAGCTAGTAAATAGCCGATCCAGGATTTAAAACCAGGCAGTGTCCCAAACCACCCTGCCTCTATCATGGAAGGTTTAAATGCCTGATGATCTTTCTATTTTTCCCAACCAAGGACTGACAATGATGCTGAGGAGAAATGGCAGGGCATAGAGAAAAATACCTGGAGGGATTGTTCGTTTTTCAAATCAGTGTTTAATAGGCCCTTTAAAATCGGCAGACGTGTATATCACTGACAAAATGTCTACTTCGCTGTAACATTGCCACCCTCTCTCTTCTGAAGTTAATTGATTTCTGCTAGTTTAAATTTTGTGTCTAAAATCCACTTTCCAAGAAGGAAACATATATACTTTCTCCAAAGTATATGCAGAGACCAGGCACTACACAGGGATTGAAGCAAACATTTGAAAATATTTTCTGTCCTTCATACATTTCTCCCTATGAATTATGTAAAATGCGTCTCTGCAGATATGAAGACCTGTATGTATAAAAATGGCCAAAATTGATTGCTCATTTTTCTCCTTCCTGGTATCATTTTCATTTTATTTAATTCAGTCTGGGGAATAGACATATTAAATGAGTTGCCTAAAGTACACCATGCAAATACTAAGCACAGAAGCAAGACTATGAACTCAGCACTGTTACCCATGATATAGATGAGGAAGATGTGCTAAGAGGTGCTGGCTGGGCCATCCATGTGGATAGTCAAGACCCTGACAATGAAGACAGAGAAAGAATGGAGAAGAAGGAAGTGAAGCAATGCTAATGCCTTCCTTTAGTGAGTAAATGAACAGGAAGGCAATAGGTGAGGACTGAGAGGATAGTACAGTTTCCCCAGTGGAACAGTGTTTGCGTTGTTTTGGTTTGGTTTGATTTGGTTTGCTTTTCCTAATAGAAGGAAAGGGAGAAATTGAGTAATAACCGGGACAGGTAGGGAGGCTATTGGTTACAAGTGAGAGTTCTTAAAATTTCAGAAAAATCACTAATATTATTAGCTCTAATTTAGTTGTTATTCAGAAAATGGGTTCCAAGACATAATCCAACAGGTGAATACTGTAAAAGAAGAGATCAGAATGGTGTGAAGTGAGCTTGTGGGCTGATGGCCATGGTCATTACTGCTAGCTGGCCAAGGGATGTAGGTTTCTATGGAAACATCAGCAACTGATATCACTGTTTCAATGTCTTCTCCTTGGCATCCTCCACATCCAGGCTGGTGACCTGTTGACCGCTTCTGCTTTACCACACTGACAAAACAAATATTGAGTTACAACCAACAACTATGCATTTTGTATATTCCCATCGTTGTCAGCATTATCCTCTTCTTCACTGTGGCCCATGGTTTTAAAACCTTTCACTAAAGCTAAGCTTTTCCTTAAAGACAATATAAAGGAGGAAAAAGGAATTAATGGGGTGGCTTGCTATTTTAGGTACAGCTGAATAAGTAGGACGGGACTGAGGACCAAGTTAGAAGGATGTAAAGAGTAGAAAAAGTGATGTCTGTATTTAAAATGACACAGCTTACCCCTGTGGAAAGCAAGAATACTGTTTCTTTATTTGACCTTGTGGCTCACCAGCCAGAGAGGATACTTTGCTGATACTTACGTGGAGCTGAGAGCCTCTGGCTCTTCCCCTGACTTCATCTCAGCGCCCAGTCTCTCCTGTTCAGGGTTCCTCCACCAGAGTTCTCTCTTCAACCTCTCACCTGTCCTACCCTGATTTGGACATTGTCTTCCCAACTATGCTCTTCTCCACTGTCTTTTAAATTTAGAAATAAACTAAACAAGCAATATTACCAAGGACTTAACTATTTTCCAAAGTGACAACTCCTTCATCTCAGAGTTGATAAATAGAAAATTTGAGAGTGGTATTTTTTGCAAAGTAAAAGCTCTTAGCTCTTGCAGACTGTGTTTGCTTTGCAGTTGTTTCATTGCCAATAATATTTCCTATCTTAGGTTTGCTCTCTACTCTTTGTCCATATAGTTATAGAATATAAGCTTACCCATAAAAAACCATAGGGAACACTGCAATTTTTAATAAAATATCTGTGTGCAAGTCTTCTCAGGGATAAAGAAACTCAGAGAATGAGGCGGAATTAAGGGCAATTTTAAAGCAATGAAGAGTAAAAATATAATAGACTATTAACCTGGTTAAGGTAAAAACTGTGCTTTTATTAAAAAACATGTATTTATCATTAAAGATTACACATGTACTTTTATAATTTTACTAGAGGCCCGGTGCATGAAATTCATGCACGAGATGGGGGAGGTGTCCCTCAGCCCAGCCTGCACCCTCTCCAACCTGGGACCCCTCGAGGGATATCCGACTGCCCATTTAGGCCCGATCCAGGACTGCTGGCTCCCAACTGCTCGCCTGCCTGCCTTTCTGATTGCCCCTAACCACTTCCGCCCGCCAGCCTGATCACCCCCTAACCACTCCCCTGCCAGCCTGATTGATGCCTAACTGCTCTTCTGCCAGCCTGTTTGCCCCTAATTGCCTTCCCCTGCAGGCCTGGTACCCCCCAACTGCTCTCCCCTGCAGTCCTGGGTCCTCCCCAACTGCCCTTCCTTGCAGGCCCAGTCACCCCCAACTTCTCTCCTCTGCCAGCCTGGTCACCCCTAACTGCCCTCCCCTGCAGGCTTGATCGCCCCCAACTGCCCTCCTTTTCAGGCCTGGTCCCTCCCAACTGCCCTCCCCTGCTGGCCATCTTGTGGTGTCCATCTTGTATCCACATGGGGGCAGGATCTTTGACCACATGGGGACAGCCATCTTGGGTATTGGAGTGATGGTCAATCTGCATATTACTCTTTTATTAGACAGGATAGAGGTCTGGTGCATGGGTGGGGGCCAGCTGGTTTGTCCTGAAGGGTGTCCTGGATCAGGGTGGAGGTTACCTTGGGGCGTGGGATGGCCTGGGTGAGGGGCCTGTGCTGGTTTGCAGGCTTGTCATGCCCCCTGGTGACCCAAGTGAAGGCCCTGGGATCTGAGATTTATTTATCTTCTACAATTGAAACTTTGTAGTCTTGAGCAGAGCCAAGCCTTCTGCTTGCTCCATAGCAGCAGCGATTTCTGTTGGGATTTATGTATCTTCTATAATTGAAACTTTGTAGCCTTAGGCGGAGGCCAAAGCAGGCCAGGGCTGCAGAAGCTTGGCTTCCCCCATTGCTGCGGGCAACCCTAGCCTCCTACTCTCTCCGGCTCTGTGGCTGCTGCCATTTCTATTGGGATTTATTTGTCTTCTATCACTGAAACTTTGTAGCCTGGGCTGGCAAGGGCAGGCAGAAAGATTGGCTTCCTCCATTGCCAGGGAAACCCAAATATCCCTCCTGCTCTCTGTGGCCCCAGCCATCTTGGTTGGGTTTATTTGCATATTCCTTCTGATTGGCTGATGGGCGTGGCTTGGTGGGCGTGTCTGGTGGGTGTGGCAAAGGTACGGGCAATTTGCATATTATTCTTTTGTTAGATAGGATTAAATTAGAAAGATGAAAAAGCTAAAAACAAAAACATTTATTAAGATGAAAAAACAAAAAACATTTTTTTACTATATGGATTTATCTTGTTCTTATACCTGTATCTTTAAAAAAGCAAAACTCTTTTTAAAAAGTATTCTCAAACTTCCCAAAACATCTACCAAAATTAAAACCAACTTGCAATGATATTTCTCAAAAGATGTGCTGCTTATCACACCGTCAGAAGTTCCGCCAAACTCAATCTATGAAGTAGAAATGCATCTTAAGACTTTTTTCCTTTGCTTTACATCTTTAATATAGTCATAAATTTAGTCCACTTCATTGGCATTACCTGCTTGCTACATTCTGTCTTTGGATTTGGATGGGTCTGAACTTATCAAGTTGACATATGTGTGGTTTTTAATTACATATATGTTAATTTTTTAAATTGATTTTAGAGGGAGGGAGGGAGGGAGAGGGAGAGAGAGATAGAAACTTGAATGATGAGAGAGTCATCGATCGGCTGCCTCCTACATGCCCCCTACTGAGGATCGAGCCTGCAACCCAGGTATGTGCCCTGACCAGAAATCAAACTGTGACCTCCTGGTTCATAGGTTGATGCTCAACCACTGAGCCACACTGGTCGGGCTATGTGTGATTATTTTTTTAAATAAATCTTTATTGTTTAGATTATTACAGATGTTCCTCTTTTTTCCCCCCCATAGCTCCCCTCCACCCAGTTGCCACCCTACCTCATGTCCTTACCCGCCCCCACTGTCCTCATCCATAGGTATACAATTTTTGTCCCATCTCTTCCTGCACTCCCACACCCTCTTCCCCTTGAGAACTGTAAGTCCATGCCCTTTCTATGCCCCTGATTCTATTATATTCACCAATTTATTCTGTTCATCAGATTTTTTTATTCACTTGATTTTTTAGATTCACTTGTTGATAGATATGTATTTGTTGTCTTTTTGTTGTTCATAATTTTTATCTTTACCTTTTTCTTCTTCTTTCTCTTCTTAAATACCCTTCAGCATTTCATATAATACTGATTTGGTGGTGATGAACTCTTTAGCTTTTTCTTGTCTGTGAAGCTCTTTATCTGACCTTCAATTCTAAATGATAGCTTTGCTGGGTAGAGTAATCTTGGTTGTAGATTCTTGTTATTCAACACTTTGAATATTTCTTGCCACTCCCTCTGGCCTGCATAATTTCTGTTGAGAAATCAGCTGACAGTTGTATGGGTACTCCCTTGTAGGTAACTAATTGTTTTGTTTTTTTCTTGTTGCTTTTAAGATTTTCTCTTTGTCTTTTGCACTTGGCATTTTAATTATGATGTGTATTGGTGTGGTCCTCTTTGGATTCCTCTTGTTTGGGGTTCTCTGCACTTCCTGGACTTGTAAGTCTATTTCTTTCACAGATAGGGGAAGTTTTCTGTCATTATTTCTTCAAATAGGTTTTCAATATCTTGCTCTCTCCATTTTTCTGGCACCCCCATAATTTGGATGTTGGTACTTTTGAAGTTGTCCCAGAGGCTCCTTACACTATCTTCATATTTTTGGATTCTTTTTTCTTTTCTGGTTGGGTGTTTTTTGCTTCCTCGTATTTCCAATCTTTGACTTGATTTTTGAGATTCTCTAGTCTACTGTTGAATTTCTGTATATTATTCTTTATTTCAGTCAGTGTATGCTTAATTTCTGACTGGTTCTTTTCCTTTTTTTTTTTTTTTTTCATTCTCACTAAGATCCTTGAAGGTCTCATTAAGTTCCTCAGAGGTTTCTAGAAGATTCTTAAGTAACCTTATAGATGTGGTTTTGAACTCTATATCCAGTAGTTTGCTTTCCTCCATTTCTTTCATTTGTGATATGTTTTTTTGTCTCCGCATTTTGGCTGTTTCTCTGTGTTGATAGAGTGGCCTTGTGTGCTAGGTGTCATATAGGGCCCAGTGACTCAGCCTCCCCAATCACCTGAGGTGTACACTCTTGGTGCACCCCTTTGTGGGCTGTGTGCACAGTCTTGTTGTAATTAAGCCTTGATTGCTGTTAGTATCACTGGGAAGAATTAACCTCCAGGCCAACTGGCTGTGAGGACCAGCTATATCTACAATGGAAGAACTGCTGTGCTGGATACACCCTTATGGGACAAGACTTGCTTCAATGGGTCTTTGGTACTCATTGAGTCTGCCCCTTGAGTGTGTAGTTTATGGATGTAAAGAATTGTAATCTGGTATGGTCTCACACTGACCACTGCATACACTTGCTCTTGGATCTCCAAGGAGGTGCAAAGTCAGCCACTGCCTGAGGCCACCCAGTAGGAGCTACAGAGAGATCTGCAGATTCCTCCTTCTTTGTTTGGGGTTTGGAAGTGCCCAGATGAGGCCCAGATGTGAAGCAAGGCAGGTTGCTGCTGCCGAGCCTTGGGCCTTCTTTTGGAAGCGTTGGAGTTCTCTGACCCAGCTGCAGTTTGTTAGGGGTTAGGCTGTGAAAAGACAGGCCATTATTATGCAAAAGCCACTGTGCACAGTTGGGTGGGGTTGTAAATTGGGTGGGGCCAGGTCTCAGGGAATCACCAGGGCAGAACAAACAGCAATGCCAGTCAGCCTTGCAACGGGAAGATCCCCACGTCTATGCATCCCGTACCCCTGTGCAGGAACAATGATCGCTGCAAGCACCTCTGAGAGAAAGCTGCCCTAGCGTTCTGGCCCAATGCCAGACAGTCCAGTTTCTCCCCGTATGAGTCTGGGTCACTAGAGTCTCGCTGGGAACTGGAGTTCAGAGCACTTAAGAGCTTGTATCTCCCACCCAATTGAAGCAAACAACAGCACCCCCAGTTGCCAGCCTGTTTCACAAGTGCCTATGCACCTACACACCTCCGCACCTCCTACCAGCCTCAATGCACTTTTCTCTTTCCTTCTAGTTGTGAACTTCCACTCAGCCAGTTTTCCCATGGTTCTGGATGATATTTGTTTTGTCTTTTAGTTGTAGTTTTGATATGGTTGTGAGAGGCAGCAATTAGAGCTGTTTACCTTTGCTGACATCTTGGTTCTCCTATGTGTGATTATTAAATGGAAATTTAAAAAATGAAATTTCTGAAACCCAGAACCGATTAGCAGGGACCCTGCCTCCGTAACAAAGGCTCGGGGTTGGCACGTCTGGGCACACAGCCTGGTGTGTCTCCCAGCGTGGGCCCGGCTGCTCTGACACTATCACATATCACACTTTATCACCTACGGCCCAGGGGCATGAGGCAGGATGAGGGCGCTCACTGTGCAGTCTTCCTGATACCCCAGGGCCTAAACACTGCAGAGAGGGTTCAAACTCATGGGAAATTTTTTTGAGACTTGAACAATTACAAATATCTGTCCTCATTTTCTTTTTCACACAAATAGAATAATGACTCTTAAGTTACAAAGCCTTAAAAAGCAAAGCAAAACACACACACACACAAACACTTCCTCTTAAAGCACCTATCTCTCTAGGGTACCATTTCACATAAAATGAATTTATAAAGACTAAAGTGCTGAAAATATTCCTCATATGTCAGGAATAAAATCCTTCAAAAAGTTAATACATGCTGTAGCACACACCCAAATGTAACTCATGGGAAAATGAAAATTAAAACACCATAGTTCCGGGGCTTCTGAATAAAGATGAACTAAGAACAATAGGCCGCCTTTCAGAGAACAGAAATTTATTTATTTTTTCATCAGAAATTGCTCCAGTCCTAAGCATTTTCTGGCTTTTTACCATTGTAAACCGGGTGACACACCTGCTTTATTTCAAGGGCAATAAATGAATTTTTAAAGAGGTTATGAAAATATGTGGCTGCTTAAGCAACTTTTATGCAATAGCCTATTGAGTATCAGGGGTGTTCTCATATCAGAAGTCTTTGTTTCTCAGTGTAGGAGGAAAACAACCAATTACACCCTGAGTACCAGGCTTAAAAGGGTGCTAGAGAGAGCCTGCCGATCACCTGAATTCTGATGTGACTCAACTGTGAGAGGTAGAAAAATGACCCCGGTGCCTTTCAATGTTGCTGCTGCAGTTGCAGTAGATTTCATCTAATAGTTTATTACACCGAAAACAAAGCATATTCTAGAGAAAGAATTCACAGTCCCGCCTGGGACAGAACAGTTCCTTTCCATTCTTTTGTTGATTTAATAGATTTCTAACAAGCAAAGGATTGTTTTGGTAAGTCTGATTTTTATGCCCGCAGCACAATTTCCTCCACTGTCCATAGGAGACATTCATTCATCAGCAACAGTGTTTACCTGGGGCATGGCAGGTTACGTTTCAAGTCCATCACTAAAGGCTGCATCCTCCTATGGATACTGTTCCAAAGCAGGGGTTTGGGGCCACCTGGGCTGTACTTGTTCCTTGACCTGCCACTGATGAGTTGATGCTGTCCAAGGCAGCCAGCAGCCCTGCTGCAGGGAGTTGTATGAAGACTCACAGAGGACCAGCAGGGCGGAGGCCACGCGCTCATTGCCAGTGCTTGCAGGCAAATCCCTCGCCTCCAAATCACACCCACCTCAGGAAAGTTGCCTTGTGCAACACCTGGTAGAAAGCAAACACTTTGCACATGTTTGCTGAACTCAAAAGAGAAAATGAGGAGAGAAAAATGGGTATTTACGGAAAACGCCCAAAGACCTTGCACATAGAGATCTTGACAGATGTGAAAGATGTTATGCTGGCCAATCAGGCCACAGAGATGTGAGGAATAGCTAACTTTAAAAAAATAAAAAAATAAAAAGTTAGCTCTAGCTGGTTTGTCTCAGTGTAACAGGGGTCCTCAAACTACGGCCCGCGGGCTACATGCGGCCCGCCGAGGACATTCATCCGGCCCGCCGGGTGCTGCTGCCTTTCCTGCTTAGCAGCTGACTCGTCCCGGGCCCGCAGTGCGCATAGGAATTTGTTCATAGTTTTTTTTTTTAAACTATAGTCCGGCCCTCCAACGGTCTGAGGGACAGTGAACTGGCCCCCTGTTTAAAAAGTTTGAGGACCCCTGGGAGCATTGGCCTGTGGACTCAAGGGTCCCGGGTTCAATTCTGGTCAAGGGCACATGCTCGGGTTTCGGACTCAGTCCCCAGTAGGAGGTGTGCAAGAGGCAGCCAATCAATGATTCTCTCTCATCATTGATATTTCTATCTCTCTCTTCCTCTCCCTTCCTCTCTGAAATCAATAAAAATATATTTTAAAAAAGTTAAAAATTTGCAAAGGAACTAATAAAACACAAAAACAGTCACCAAAATCTATTGATAATACTTGATAAATTACATGAGAAAATGTTTTTTATTAGAAAAATGACACATGGAAAGCAATGCTTCTGAAATGCAGCCTCTCAGAGATAGCGTGTTGCACAGAGAAAAGCATGCCTGCATCCAGAACTCTGACATGAGGGGTACCACTGCGGAGATTGCTACGAGGATCACCTTAAAAAGTATTCAATTTGTGCATTAAGTATTATATATAAAATTATAAAAGCAAAGAAGTGCTGGGATTTTTTGTTTGTGTTTTGCACAGAAATGGACTAAAATCTGCCTGCTGATGTTACAGACATACTAAATCAAATTATACAAAAGCATGAATGTTCCATTCTCACATTTATATATTTTATGTAATTAGTAGCTATTTTGCTTGCTAAAATTTTGAAACTTTCACAGCCACATGCATATGTTTATTATTTATCCCCTTTTCTCAGGTGCAAAGAAGGCTATCAAGGAGTCCGTTGTGATCAATTTCTGCCGAAAACTGACTCCATCTTATCGGATCCAAGTAGGTCAAACATTTTTCTTCTCTAACACAATGTATAGGCAGCCATCCTCTGAGCAATGGTTGCTAACTCAGCTGAAGGCTGCATTGCACTCGTGTAACTCTGCAAGCTGCCAGGGTGGATGCTGATGACAGGGTTAATGTTCACAGCTTGCTCAGAACTAATGAGGTCTAGGTCCAGGCCTTCTGGACGGTGCCTGGTCTTCACATTCAACTCCACTGCCAACTAACTTCCCCTGGGAACTTCATGGGTGCTTGCTCTCTTGGCTTTAAGTTTCTACCATCGACTACCACCCCATTAGGAAAGCAAGGATACAGAAAAAGAAAAGGACTTATTATTTATCACAAGGAATTTGTAGAAACTAAAGTACCAACCTCTGGTTGGTAATTTGAGATGATATTAAATCTATTAATCTTTTATCTGACTTATTGAAATATAGAAATATGCATGTCAAATTATATAACAAGTTTTCAAACAAACTGAGGAACCCAATTTTTAGCAACACTACTTGCATATCAGTGATTACTACTAATATTTTTTCATGAATGAATGAAGACAATTTCCCACTAAGAAATATTTCTAGTCATTAGTTTCTTTTTCTATATGAAGTTAAAAGTAGAAATATTGCTAGCCATTAGTCTCTTCCTATATGAAGTTAAAAATAATTTTCTGTATCATTATGCCCAATTCTGGTCAAATGTGGGATTTTTACTCTTTCTTTAAATAATCTTCTGATGTTGCAATGACTGCTATAACTGAGTCACTTCTAAGGCAAGAGAACTTTTATTCAATCAGCAATTTAGTTCAGTGAAGATAATGACAGGCATTTCCAAATCGTAAAGGCAATGTTATGGTTTTCTGATTACCAATCATGCATAACATAAACTTGAGCGAAGCATTGCGTATTGACAACAGACAGAGGTCGCCCTATTTGCTACTGTGCATGTTGCTGCACAATGAATATGTCTAACCATCTTTTAACATTTTTTTCAAAACACATATTTTCATTTTGCCCCTGAATTTCTAGCTATGCTTCATCAAGGAAATGTAAAAATTTTTCAAGGGGATATTTTTCTTTAATTTAATTTGATTGTGCTTTACCTTGGTAAGGTAAGTCACTATATAGTACTAACTACTCTTGTTCACAAATTTAGCTCTCCTTGAGAAAGGTGGGGGGAAAAAAGAAGGTTGCCTAAAACCTAGCAACAAAGCAAGACATGGATTCTCTGTTCTGTGAAATGTGAGGCCCTGGTGTCTAGGAATTGCCCAGATAGGGGCAGATACTAGAATATGTTGTATCTTTTTTATCCTGTGATTTGGTCACATGCTAAGCTGATGCCTGGAAAGTATGGTTGTGGTTAGAGACATGTGTTTGGAATTATTAGCAAGTTTACACAGAAGAATGAGCTTGCTGACTCTTCCTTTATGTTTTTCTTTTTTTTTTTTTTGTCATTCTCTCTGATTTACCTAGTTCACTTCTTTGTTTTGCTTTCTTCCCTTTCTTCTTTCACTTCCCTTGTCTTTCCTTCCCTTTTGTTTTGCCTTTACTTCCTTCTCTTTCTTCATTATTTGCTTCCCCCCCTTCACCTTCCTTCTCTCCCTGCCCCCTCCCTTTCTTCCTTCTCCCTTCCTTTTCTTCCTTTTCTTTTTCTTTTCATATATAGCTATGGAATATCTATTAAGTACAGTATACTGGGGCAGGGCTTGCATATGGTACAAAATGCTGAACATAATCTCTTTTAAAAAATAATTAAATTCTTGCCATCCAATTGGATATCATAGTGCATCACTACAGTGGTTGAAGGTGAGGTCCATTGTAAAGACTGTATATTCCTCAAAGAAAAGTGATCCCATGATCAGACAGTACCCTGAAAACCTATGTCTTATATACATGAAAATATTTTGTGCAACAATATTCATAATAGTGAAACTGTTACAGAGAACCGGAATAATCAAACAATGCCGGAGAGTTTGGAGAAACACTTTATTTACCGCGGTGGCTTAGAGAAAATAAATTCAAATTCTAAGCCCCGGCTACAAGCAGAACTTCCCTTTTTATTAAAGAGCCAGCCCTTTGTGCACTTAGTGGTTATCTTGCTGCTGGCCTTGAAAACAACACAGTTCTATCCAATTAAAAAAATGCACCTGGCATGGCATTGAGAGTATGGGCATATCTAGTCTGCGGCCTATAAGGTCAGACAGTTAAGTTTATCTTCCTCATTATTCAAGCTGGCTAACGCATGTTAGAAAGCAAAGTAAGTTTTCTTAGAATAAGAGTCTGTCTGAAAAAACAGCAGAGAATTCCAAACAGTAGTTTTTACAAAATAGGGGTTTGCCTCCTCAAAACAATGGGTACAGTCTAAAAATCACCAAGAGTATACTTAAGTAAAATGTAATATGGCATATCTATCATGTTCTATTAAATTATCACTAAAATAATAGCTATATGAAATAGTCTTATTAATTGAAACAGCAAGATGGAAATTATTTTCATATAAGATGCAGCAAGAACACACATACCCTAAAAATGCGAAAGGGGGACTTTAAGTGTTTAGGTTCTGGAAGTATATGGGTCTTTTTCCCTTTTTCTCCTGTTTTCTATAAAATGGCATATGATTGTGGGAATCTTATTGTGAGAATGCTCAGTTTTGAGACAAAATATAGAAAAACAATGAGAAACCTGTGGATGAATCCTTGAGGCACAGTTTAATTGGGGAAAACATTATACCTTCTATTCATTCATGCATCATCCATTTATTTATGCAATTATTAATTCATTTCACAAATATTTTATAAACATCCACCAACATCCATCTAATCAGTCAGATTCTGTTAGTACAAAGGTGTAGAAACAGGATTTAGGCTCCAAGACCCCCCTGGCTGGACCATGTAGCTTAGTTAGTCAGAGCGTCATCCCAATATGCCAAGGTTTCAATTCAGTCCCTGGTCAGGGACACATACAAGGATCAACCAATGTATGCATAAATAAGTGGAACACCAGATCAATGTCTCTTTCTCTCCTTCTCTCTAAAATCAATAAATAAACATTAAGAATAGTAATAATAGTACCAAGACTGAGAAGAAGTCAGTGCCAGATAAACATTAGCCCACTTTCTGTATCATAATCGTACTAGTATGTTTAGGATTTACATGTGCCAGGCTCTGTGCTAAAGAACTTTACCTGGATTATCTCATTAAAACTCTCACAATCATGGTCTAGCAGAGTTACTGCAATAGTTCACATTTTATAAATGAGGAAATTAGGCCTCAGAGATGTTAAGTAAACTTGCCCCAGGTTACACAGCTGGTTAATACTGGAGTCTACCTTCCAATCCAAATAACTCCTTGGCCTGAGCTCCCAACACAGCCTTCTTTCCTTCCTTCCCTCAGCCCCTCCTTCCTCTAGTTATTTTCAATATGGCATTTATCACTCTAAATTTCATTGACTACAACTCAATGACCTGCAGCAAACAGTCTATGGAACAATATTTGCACAATTTTCATATCTTAATGAAGCAACTTGAGCTTCCATAGAGATTTAAATCCCTAATGAAATTTTCCTGTCAAAATTCTTGCTGAAGGATTGTTTAATTTGCTGCTCATGATATCTTTGGAATGACTGGGTACAGGAAACCAGCTTCCCTCCACACCTGACACCTTTTCTCTCTCTTGCTTCTTCTTCACTGCTGACTGTGCGCTGTATTTAGGGAAATCCCAATTCACAGAGGATGGAAGCATGGGTGTGTGTTTGATTCTCCCCCAGGCAATGCAGAGTTGATTAAAAATGTGAATCTTTTCCAATTGATGGAAAACTAATACTAAAACTTCTAATTATATGCATTTGGGGTGACGGAACCAGGTATTGCTCTGAGAGGCCGGGTGGCAGTTCTGACCTGTGTCTTCATTGTGGCCTCAGTCTGTGTCCTCAGCCCTGCTACTTCAAAAACCTATTCTCCCCCGTCTCCCCGCAATGAATCTGTAGTTAACTCTGATACCGAATTTTTGGACTGGAACCCGGATTCTTTGTCCGCCGGAATTGAAGAATTAATTCACGGACAGAAAATGGTATAGCAAAGATGGAGATTTATTGAAGAACAAATACAGACTCCTACATAGGGAGGGGGAAGAGTCCCACAAAATGGACTTCTATGTAGGGAGGGGAAAGGGTCCCACTGGGTTCCTCTTCCCAATGGTTTATAAAGGCTGCAGATTCTGGTGCCCCATATCCCCTCTGACCAACTCCTGGGCTCAAAGGTTTAACCTCACATGGAACATGTGAGGTTCTCCTGTCCCCCCTTCCTTATTGTTTTCCTATTCCCTTTGGGCTTTCTTCTCCTCCTTCTGAATGAAGGGCTTCCTTCTCTTTATTTTGTAAATATGATCCTTCTTGGCTACTTCCAGTTCCCTTGTCTTATGGAAATATACCTGTTGCTGCCTCCTAGTCTTATGGAAATGTAACTGCACCTGGCTTCCTTGTGTTATGGAAATGTACCTTCTCCCAGTCTGCAGTCCCTTTCTTCTTCCCATGGACCCCAATTCTAAAAAATCCATAAGCCTGCCTATGTTCCCCTAAAATTCCTGCTTCAACTCCACTCAGGAAAACATGTCACATGATAATCAAACTTATAAAGTGCTTTGATGTTAGTTTTAAAAATATATATCTAAGGCATATAGCTGCCAGGTTAATGGAGCCCTCACAGCATTCAGTGTGCATTGCCATCACAGGTGGATAGCAGGTAGGGGCTCCAGAGGAAGGCAGTGAGAGGACCAAATTGTGTCCTGCACCATGAGTGTGTGGCCTTCAGCCAAGGAAGCAGCAGAAACCAGGGTAGATATCGCTGAAGGGCACATATCTGCACCCTTCCTCCCACTACTGCCAGCCCTGCCCTGGAGAGCAGAGGTAAGCTTCCCAGCAGCCCCATGATCTTCTTGATGATTTCTAATGTAATTACTTCAGAACCAGTCTCATTTCCCAGCAAGCACAGGATTGACCTGTGGACTCTTGTCCTGCTTCCTCATCTTACTACACACACACACCTAGGCCTGGTTCCCTCCTTAGCCTCAGAGCAAAGCTAGATTGAACTGATGGACCATGAGCTGGCCAAGGATTCAGGCAGATATTTTCCAAGTCTCCTCTCTTAGGAGCACCATGCCAACCCCAGTTATCATCAAGATCCTGATTCCATCACTTGCCAAAGCGAGAGCAGCTCCAGAGCATGGATTCAGAGCAGAATCCAAGAAACGTGCAGAGTAGGAAGATATCAGACCTCATGGTGCCTGCTCTCCACCTGAGCATCCAGCACCCAGTATCCCCATGGTGGTGATACTGATTTTAGGACTGTAACACGCGGTGTTCCCGGATTCTTCATCCGTTGGAGTCGAAGAATGAATCCACAGACTGAAGATGGTATAGCAAAGTGTTGTGATGTACCCCGAATCTCACAAAGGACGCCTCAAAAAAAGGTCGAATTATGGAGTCATTTATTAAAAGCTGGCGGTATACAAGGGAGCAAAAGCACTCCAGACCTCACAGCCCCGAACAGTTAGCTACTTCTGGCTTATATGCAGAATATCACAAAAGTATTGATTACATCTTTGGGTCTGGGATGAGGAACCTGTTTCACGAAAAAGCATTTTTACAGAAGCGAAATTGAGCAACTTAGTTATCTAAAATATCTCCGAATCACTGAATCAACAGAAACACATTATCTGGGACCACCTGGGCAATTTTAGAATAATTATGCTGTCCAAATTCTGAGATCACTGAGTCAACCGAAACTCAGTTATCTGTAGCTGCTGAGACAATTTAGGATCACTATCTGTCCTGGGTCCCAGAGGAATGTGCTTCGATGACCAGTGAGATCACAATCAATGGGATATTCAAACCACCATCAATGGAGTATTCAATCAAACATAAGTTCAGAAAATCAAAATACCTTTTAAATGAGTACAGAACCCAAAACAGCAAGGTTAAAATATTAAACAGCAATTTTTACCCAAGTATGGTTGCTACCATACTTCAAAGATAGAGATTTATGGAAGAACAAGTACTGACTCCCCTGTGAGGAAGGGGAAAGAATCTCACAGCACAGACTCCCATGTGGTGAGGGGGAAAGAGTCCCACCCAGTCCCTGTTTCCATGGTTTATAGAGGCTGCAGATCTTTGTGCCTTGATATCCCCTCTGATTCATCACTATATCCTTGGACTGGTTCTATAGTGACTTCTGAGCTCAAAGGTGGAACCTCACATGGGACAGGTGAAGTTCTCTCCCCGCCACCCCCACCTTCCTTATTGTTTTCCTGTTCCCTTTGGGCTTTCTTCTCCTTCTGGATGAAGGGCTTCCTTCACTTTATTTTGTAAATATAGACCTTCTGTTGTTCCCAGCTCCCATTCTATGGAAATGTACCTGTTGCAACTTTTCAGCTCTCCTATTTTATGGAAATATATCTTCTGCTGCTCTGCAGCCCTGTGCTTCTTCCATGGTCCCCTTAATTTCTAAAATTTCCTAAACCTGTCCTTTTCACCCTAAAAAATTCCTGTTTCAGTGATCAGTAGGTGACAAGTCTGCAGGCCCAAGTCCTGAAATGGGGCTTACAGCTTAAGCTTTGAGTCATCTAGTCTTCACCATGGAAGGATGGAGAATAACTTCTGACTCTAGTCTATATAAACTGTCAAAAGGAAAATTTCCACAATCTACTGATCTAGTAGATTTTTATTCCGCAATTCATGAATCAGGCAGCATCTAATCTGGCAGAGAGAAAGAAGCTCTGAAGAGCTGTACAAGGTGAGAGATGTTTACAGACCAAAGTGAACAGGAGAAAGGAAGTTACGCTGAGTGTTTGCTGATTGGTTGAAATGGAGTTACTTTCCTTATATGGAGCAAAGGGAAGTTTTAGAGGCCCATTGGGTTACTTCTGAGCAAGCAAGTACGAATTGGTTGACCTAGGCCTTTCTTTTCTGGGATTGCTGAACAAAGAAATTTAGGTAAATTTTGGTTGCTGATGTGGAGCTTAGCATGAGTGACTCTGGTTATTGTAATAGTCTTATCTTACATTCACAGTTTGGTTTCTTTGGATCTTCGAAAGCAGGCTCTGCTCTCAGAGTGCCCTATAAGATGCTAGGAGTCTGCTATGCACTTGGATCAGAGGAAAGCAACAACAAAGATGACCTGGGTCTAGATGTTCCATCACTCCACAGTGGACTTGTGGGCCCCACCTTCCCAGGAATAGTCACTGTGAATCCAGAAATTGTTTGCCATGGCATGTGGTTATAGCTCCAGACAGTGGACCAGTCAGCACAGCCACTAATGTAGGGACAACTGACTCATCAGGTCTGAACACAATGGGTCTCCTTCCCCGGTACCAGGAAGCCTGCTGAAGCATCACTTTCCCAGTGCCCAAGCCATTCAGCCCAAGTCAGAGTGGGGCTCCTTTGTCATGTGTGTCAGATTGAGGCAGAAGGAAACTTGAGAGCACCCTCCAGTAATCAATGTGGGGCCCGGGAACTGGGCAGGAGTTGGCTACGCAGATGCAGGTTTCCTTGAAGAGTATTAGTGGGAGTTTCCTGAAGAGACCAATGCTCTGCACTGCTGCCTTTCCCAGTTTCATGTAACATTAAGCAGAATGTTCTTTGTGTGAACAATTAGATGGAAGGGTGTAAACAAAGGTATTCTTAATTGGGAGTTAAAGGGTCTTGGTTCTAATCCTGTGACCATTTGCTTCAAGCAATGTGGCTTTGGAGTAAGCTAACCCTGCAAGCCATTCAGAAGTGGGGTCAACTGCACAGCTGAAATAATCTAGCCTCCTTTTATTCATTCACACACTATTCTCTAATTAAGTACATATAAAGTATACCACTTTGTAGATTCAAACAACAATTAAGAACCTATAATCAATAAACTCATAGTTAGGTAAACTGAATTTACTTAAATGGAATTTTAGGCTCCAAAGGGTGTAATATGTCCAAGAGATGGAAATTTTTAAATTCAAAATCATATTAAGAGTTTGATAGCACAAGTTACATAACTTTAATGAGTTCTGGTTTTCTTCTTTATGAAATAAGATTATATACTCTCTAATGCATACAGTTATTATTAGGGTTAAATAAAATAATCCATTCAAGAACAGTTTGTGCTTTGCACATAGTGAGAGCTCAATAAATGTTATCTATCATTGTCATTATTATTGTTGGTTTTTATTTAAACTGTTATTGTTGCCTTTTTAACTCTACAGTGTACACAGACCTGAGATAGGTGCTTCCAGGGATTAAAAAAACAAACAAAACATGTCATATTACCCTGGCCTCAAATTTTCCAGCTGCATAGAGGCAAGAAAAGATGTGTAAACAAGTACAAATAAGAACACATAAAAGATAAGGCAGCTTAAGGAAATACAAAAACAGGGCCAATACAAAATCACATGAAGTGGAGGGAGAGAGCTGGGTTGCTCAGGAAAGACTTATCTAGGTGGATGCATTGTGGTGAGCCCTTCACAAGGGGTGCTGTGGTTGTGTCCTGTTGCACAGGCTGCACTGCCTGACTTCACACGTATCATTCATACTTGAGTGTAAAGGACTCTATGGTGGTATGTGACATGGTCCTGGGAAGGAAATTTTCATTAACAAATAAGATGGAGAAACAAAATATTCCTGAGGACAGAAATAGAGACTGATCATTGCTTATTCTTGGTCCATTAAACTATACTGATGAGAAGAGGTGTCTTCCAGACTGGAATCTGCTCAGAATATTTGTCTCCTACACTGCTCTGCCCTCCAGGAGCCATGAAAGCATTGTTGGCAGAATGGATTAATATGTAAAATCTGTAACTCTTTTCTGTCCTTGAAAGAAGAGTAACACACATCAGATTTGATCCCGTCTCTATGAACCTCATAAATTTTATCAGGTCTACGGTGTTTTCATATATTTGATTGCTAATATCTGCAAGTCTACCCTGTTCAGTTATACAAAGCATCTAACATTGACCAATAAATCAGGCAAATACATACCATTTCTATAACACTAGTAAGATAACTACCTTTACAAGAAAGAAAACATTCTTCATTATCACACCATTCAGAGATAACCATCTTAGTCATTTTAGTGAATCACATTCCAACTGCTTTACACTTTTCATGTGGAATATATGTATTCACTATCAACCACTACATTGAAAGCATGGGTCCAGAGGGAAGCACAGCTGTCCTTGCCTCTCACAGTCCCCTGCTCTGCTGTCTCCTCCGCTTGCTAACGGATGCTCCTCCTCACCTAGCTCTGCCTTGCCAGGAGTCCACTCCACCTGCCTGCTCAAGGACTTCTGGGATTTGTCACAAGACAGGCCCAGCCAGTTTTCCTCCTACTAACACACCTGTTGTCCCCTAGATAGCAGGCCATTCAGATGTGTCTGTCATCAGATTCTCAGGACCAAAATGGCTTTGTCTCTCATCTCTCTCCTGCCCCTCCTCTATTTTCACAGTCAGCGACGGAAAGCAAGTGTTACGGGATAGTTCTAGATTATTTGATTTTCTTTATAAATTCTTCACGTAGTGATTTGTCTCACACTTCATTATCTATTATCCATTTTATTGACACCTTAATCAAATCTGAAGTAGGAAGAATCAAATGTTAACATCTTGTTACATAATATATTCATTTTCTTTACAAAACTGGGATCATTCTATACATATCTTGTAATCTACTTTTTCTGTTTAGATAGTGTGACCCTTTTACCACAAAATTATGTAATATTATGTTCTACTAAACTATTACTTTAAAAAGTGTAATATTATAAGCCTGTAATATAAGTAATTTTACCTAACATTTAGGTTGGACTATTTAGTGTGTTTTCAATTTTTCGTGATTATAGAGATTGACAAGCATTATGCATAATTCTCTGCCTTGAGGTATGGATTATTTCTTAAGGATATTTTTTTTTTTACTTTCGATACATTTCAATGACTTTTCTTCAAGAAAAGTTATTGCATTTAATATTCTCATGAGCACAGCATGAGAACTGAATGGTATTACTTAGTTGCTACTATTATGGGAAAAAATATATTGGAAAAATTATCTTACCAAGATTTTAAATATAATCTGATTACCAGAAAATTAAATATTTTTGACTTTCATATCAACCAGTTACATTTCTACTTTTGTGATTTTTAAAAATTATTTTCTTTTTCAAATCATGTAATTTTTTGTTTTCTTTAAAGTAGTTTGTTATTTTGAGGGTAATAAATTGTGCATTATAATATATGTTGTGATTTTTCTAGATTATTCTTTGATTTATTTTTCATGGTGCTTTTTAAAACCTACAGAAGTTTTGTCTTTTATGTAATCAACCTATTAGTTATTTTATAAAATAAAATGAATATTTTACTAGCATAGCTTTTAAAATTTCATTATGTATGTAATTTATTATTTACCATACATGCATGCATGGTTGTACATAGTCATCATCTATCTGAAATTTATACTAGTGTGTACTTTAAAATAGAAACAATGTTTTTTTTTAAATAGAGTTATTTTTTAAATTTTAATTTTTATTTAAGTGTGATTGGTATACAATATTACATTATTTAGGTGCTTCCAGGGATTAAAAAAAATTAATTTCAGGTATAGAATATAATGATTCAAAACTTTATACTTTATGTTGTAGTCATCCTATCAGTTCTAGTAATCACCTGCCACCATGCACACTGAGCACAATATCATTGGCTATATTCCCCTTCACCTCTCCCACCCCTCTTACAGCCCTCTCCTCTGGTAAATGTACCTTGGTTTCGTTTTCTCTCAGCAGAATTTACTGAATAATCTGAACTTTCTTCATTGATATAAAAAGAAAATGTAATCATATACTCCATAATCATATATGTTTAGTGCTATTTTTGGACTTTCCATTCTATAGATAAACATCGTAAGAAACTTATATTTTACTCTTGGTAATGTTACTTCCATATATTTTTACTCATTTAAAAAAAGATTATGATTTTATTGATTAGTTATAGTTCAACAATAAACTATATAGAAGTTGTTTCACATATTTTATAACACCTAATGTACTGAAAAATAGTCCTTGTGTAATATTTCATAAAATGTAGGTTTCAAACCAATGTATGTGGTATGAATGGAGTGACCATATAACTTGTCATCTAACCAGGACAGAGAGTGAAAGACAGAGCTATGAATAGCTATAATGATAAAACTATGAAACAGGAGTATATGGTCCTCAAACTTGTAAAATATATGTTTGCACTTAGTACATGTGGTTTTAAAATATAACTTGAAGGCAATGTGCAAAATGCAGTACACATAATTTCCTCATTAATGTATTTCTGTATTTTCTACAATACATATTAATTAATTTAATAATTATTAAAATAAGGACAATTTTAACAAACTTTGCAATGCTCACTGTGTGCTAGGCACTGTTCTAAACATTTACAGATAATCCTCATATGCTCCTGTGAAGTATTTACAATAAAAAAAAAAACTCTTTTAATGATGAAGAAACTGAGACAAACAAGTAAAATTATTTACTAAAGGATACATACTTAGTAAGTTATGGAGCTGAAATTTGAACCTAGACGTTATGCAGTCTAAAAATGAAAAATGAAGTGACAGTTTTAAAGCTTACAGCAATTCTTTCTCATGGAGTGATACTTAATTATGATTCCTCACATTGGCCCCTTCCTTTGAGCATCATTGTGTTTGTTTGTTTTTTAATATATTTTATTGATTTTTTACAAAGAGGAAGAGAGAGGGATAGAGAGTTAGAAACATAGATGAGAAAGAGAGAGAAACACCAACCAGCTGCCTCCTGCACACTCCCCACTGGGTATGTGCCCGCAACCAAGGTACATGCCCTTGACCAGAATTGAACCTGGAACCCTTGAGTCCGCAGGCTGACACTCTATCCATTGAGCCAAACCGGTTAGGGCGAGCATCATTTTGTGTTTTTTTGTGTGTGTGTTTTGTTTTTTAATTGATTTCAGAAAGAGGAAGAGAGAGGGAGAGATAGATGATGAGAGAGAATCATCTATCAGATCAGCTGCCTCCTGCACGCCCCCTACTGGGGATTGAGCCTGAAACCCAGGCATGTGCCCTGACCTGGAATCAAACCCTGACAGTCTGGTACATGGGTCAAAGCTCAACCAGTGAGCCAGCCAGGCGAGCATCATTGTTTTTCTGAGTGACCCTCCAGGCTATCTGCTGTGTTGGAATTCGAGGTGCCTCTGATAGATGGTGAATGGGTCCCTTTACAAAACCGTGGGCTGGGATGAAGGAAGGACAGCACAGTCTGGTTTTATCTTTCTAATTGCCACTTCAGTCTCTGGCCCAATAGGGCAGGTTCAAAGCCAGGTGGGGGAGGACTGTCCACCATGGTGCTCGCTTAGTAAGCCTGTCCTGCAGTGGTGTTCTGAGTTCATTCTGGCAATCAAGAGTTCGCTGCTATTAGGGCTCCCTCTGCCCTTCAGTGAGTCCCTGAAGAGGAGGTCCTGCTGTGCTCCTGCTCTCTGCCTACAGAGCACCCACACCTGTGACTGGTGTCTCTAGGACTAGAGTAGCCTGGCTGGCTAGGTAGCCACCCAGAGAGGCCTCCAGAACTGAATGGTTTCTCAGGGTCCACCCCTCCCACACCACCCTTCACCATTTGAGGATCTTAATAGAGTTCTTCCTACTCAGGCAAACTGTTCTGTCCTCTATACATCTTAATTTTATATGTAGAATATTTCAGTTTATTTCTCTATTCATCATATTTGGCTTGTTATTGAAGCATGATGATAACACCACCTGTCCCCTAGCTTTCTCCCAGGATCCATAATTTGTTTGTGGTTTTCATTGAAAATCTATGAGGGGGACAATCTTTTGTGAATATTCCAATGACCCTTTTATCTGAGAGTTTATAATGGTACACTTTTGAATGAGTATAAGAACAAGCCCTAGCCAGTTTGGCTCAGTTGATACAGTGTGAGCCTGCAGACCAAAGGGTCAAGGGCATGTACCTTGGTTGTAGGCTCCTCCCCACCCTAGGTCCTGGTCAGGGCTCCGGCAGGAGGCAACCACTCAATGTGTTTCTCTCACATCAGTGTTTCTCTCACATCCTTGTTTCTCTCTGTCTTTCCCTATCCCTTCCACTCTCCCTAAAAATCAATGGAAATATATCCTCAAAAATAAGAAAGAATTGAAACAAAAATGACAACAAATTTGGCCAAGAATGATCAGGGCATCTGAAATTACTCTGCTCATGGCTTTTTATGCTTCTTCCTCATACTCCATTTTGAAAAAATTTCATTCACATCACATATGACATTCAGCACTGTATTGTTATTACTACTTTCTACAAAATACAGAAAAAAGCCATAATGGTTTTCACCTGTGTTAATAACACTTTCCCAAACTCATCCATTTATTTGCATGCTGTGCCCAGGAGCTGTTATGTTTTGGAGAAAAGTAGCAGAATTACTGGGGTGTTTATAATGGTGTTTTCTATGATGCTGAGATTGGGAGACAACCAAGATGTTGCTGTTGGAAGCAGGAAACCATTCCTTTCTCCTTTCCATATAAATTTTGGGAATATTTGTTCTAGTTCTATAAAAATGCCATTGGTGTTTTGATAGGAATTGTGTTGAGTCTATAGATTGCTTTAATTATATTAATATTATATTAATTTTTCCTATCTATGAGCAGGATATATGTTTTTATTTATTTGTATCTTCTTCAGTTTCTTTCTTCTACATCTCGTCATTTTCTGAGTACAGGTCTTTTATTTCCTTGGTTAAATGCATGCCTACGTTTCTTTCTTTCTTTCTTCTTTTTTTTTGATGTAATTATACACGGGATTGTTTTCTTAGATTCCCTTTCTGATAGTTCACTATTTGTGTATAAAAATGCAACTGATTTTTGAATATTTATTTTGTATCCTGCTACTTTACTGAGTTCACTTACCAGTTCTAGTCATATCTTTGTGCAATGTTTAGGGTTATCTCTATATAGCAAGAGTGGGGAACATCTGACCTATGGGCTGTAGAAGGCCTGAGAAATCATTTGGTTTGGCCCTGCCAAGGCATTAGGAGTGAGTTAATTAAATGTTTGACCAAATATAGCAAGACTAATTTTTTAAGTTGATAATTTTTTATGGCCCACAAATGATGTTCTAAATATGCAAATGGTCCTTGGCAGTAAAAAGGGTCCCCACCCCTGACATATAGTGTCACGTCATATGCAAATAATGACAGTTTACCTCTTCCTTTTTAATTTGGATATCTTTTATTTCTTCTTGTCTGATTGCTGTGGCTAGGACTTCCTGTATTATGTTGAATAGCATTGTTCATAGTGAACATTTCTGTCTTGTTCCTGATCTTAAAGAAAATGCTTTTAGCTTTTCCCTGATGAGTATGATGTTGGCTGTATGTTTGTCTTATATGGACTTTATTATATTGAGGTGTGTTCCCTCTATTCCCACTTTTCTGAGAGTTTTTATCATAAATAGGTGCTATTAATTAATTAATTAATTAATTATATTAATCTATATATATTAAAGCCTTAAGTGATCATCTCAACCAAAAAAACAACCAGACGACCAGGCCAGCAGGGGAGTTAGTGAAGGTTGACCAAACGACTGAGCAGCAGGCTGCTGTGGCGACCAGGCCGGTAGAGGGGGCAGTGAGGGGCAACCAAATGACCAAATAGCAGGCTGTGTGGGGTGACCAGGGCGGCAGTGGGGGCAGGTAGGGGTGAGCAGGCCAACGGGGGGGGGGGGCGGCAGTGAGGGGCAATGAGGCCGTCAGAGGGGGGCATTAAGGGCCGACCAGGCTGCCGGGGGGGCAGTAAGGGGCAACCAGGCCAGCAGGGGGGTGTTAGGGGTGACCAGGCCAGCAGGGTGGGGCGGACAATTGGGGGGACCAGACCATCGGAGGAGGGGCAGTTAGGGATGATCAGGCAGGCAAGCAGGCAGGTAAGCAGTTAGGAGCCAGTGGTCCTGGATTGTGAGAGTGATGTCTGACTTCTGGATTGTGACAGGGATTGGGCCTAAACCAGCAGTTGGACATCCCCCGAGGGGTCCCGGATTGGAGAGGTTGTAGGCTGGGCTGAGGGGACCTCCCCCTCCCTGTGCATGAATTTCATGCACCAGGCCTCTAGTATGTTCATATGATTTTTTATCCTTCATTTTGTTTATGTGGTGTATCACATTAATTGATTTGTGGATATTGTACCAACTTTGCATCCCAAAAATAAATCCCAATTTTCAATGATTTATGATCTTTTTAATGTATTGCTGAATTTGATTTTCTAATATTTTGTTGAGGATTTGTTGACCTATGTTCATTAGGGATATTGGCCTATAATTTTCATTTTTTATAATATCTTTGGTGTTTGAATCAGGATAACACTGGCCTCAGAAAATGAGCTTGGAAGTCTTCCCTCCTTTTGAAATTTCTAGAATTGTTTGAGAAGGATAGCTTCTCTCTCTCTCTCTCTCTCTCTCTCTCTTTTAAAGTTTGGTAAAATTCACCTGTAAAGCCATCTAGTCTAGGGCTTTTGTTTGTTGGGAATCTTTTGGTTACTGCTTCAATTTTATTGGTTATAATCAGTTCATATTTTCTTGGAAGATTGTATAATTCTAGGAAATTATCCATTTCTTCCAGATTGTCCAATTTGTTGGCATATAATCATTCATAGTATTTTCTTATAATCCTTTGTATTTCTGTTGTGTCAGTTGTCACTTCTCTTTCATTTATAATTTTGTTGATTTGAGTCGTCTCTCTGTTTTTCATGATGTGTCTGTTAAATGTTTATCAATTTTGTTTATCTTTTCAAAGGACCATCTGTTGGTTTCATTGATTTTTTTTGGTATTTTTTTTTTTTTTTTTAGTTTATTTTCTTTATTTCCAGTCTGATCTTTGTTATTTTCTTCCTTCTATTTACTTTGGGCTTTTCCCCATTGGCTCTGTTTGTGTTCTTTGTGTAGTTCCTTTAGGTGAAAGAATAGATTGTTTATCTGATATTTTTCTTGTTTCTTGAGATAAACATGAATGGCTATGAATTTTTCTCTTAGGAGAGCTTTTGCTACGTCTCATACATTTTGGGTTGTTGTGTTTTCAGTTTCATTTGTCTCAAGGATTCTATTTGATCTCATTGTTAGTCATTTATTGTTTAGTAACATATTATTTAGCTTTCATGTGTGTTTAATTTTTTTTGTAATTAATTTCTAGTTTCATACCACTGTGGTCAAAGAAGATGCCTGATATGATTTCAATCTCCTTAAATTTATTGAGACTTTTTTTGTGGCTTAAGATGTAGTCTATCATAGAAAATGTTTCATCTTCACTTGTAAAGAATGTATTTTCTTCTCCCTTGTAGTGAAATGCTCTGAAATTATCAAATCCATCTAGTCTAATGTGACATTTAAGTCCACTTTTGCCTTGTTGATTTTCTCTCTGGAAGTTCTATCCATTGGTGACAATGGGGTGTGAAAGTTCCCTACTATGACTATATTACTTTCAATCTGTTTATGTTCATCAATATTTGTTTTATATATTTAGGTGCTCCTTTGTAGGGTACATAAATGTTTATAAGGGTTATATCCTCTTGCTGAATTGATCCCTTTGTCATTAAGAAAAGTCCTTCTTTGTATCCTATTTTAGCCTGTTTTAAAATATATTTTGGTCTGGTCAATGTAGTTCAGTGGTAGAGCATTAACCTATGAACCAGAAAGTCACAGTTCAATTCCTGGTCAGGACACATGCCTAGGTTGTGGGATCAATCCCTAGTGGGGGCATGCAGGATGCAGCCAATCAATGATTCTCTCTCATTATTGATGTTTATCTCTCTCCCTCTCCCTTCCTCTTTGAAATTAAATAAATAACTAGTACAATATATTTTTTCTAATATAAATATTGCTACCCCAGCATTTTTTGGAGGGTTTCCATTTTCATGAAATATCTTTTTCCAGTCCTTTACTGTCAGTCTGTGCATGACTTTCCATCTTGAGTTGGTCTCTTGTAAACAGCATTTATGTCAGTGTTGTTTCTTATTCATTCCACTACCCTATTTCTTTTCGTTGAAGCACTTAATCCATTCACATTTAAAGTGATTGATGATAATACAGAGTTATTGCCATTTTATTGTTCATATTTATGTTCCTTTTGTTTTTTCTTCTTCTTAAAGAAGTCCCTTTAACATTTCTTATAATACTGGTTTGGTGGCAATGGACTTCTATAGCATTTTCTTGTCTGAGTAGCTTATTTTTTCTCCTTCAATTTTAAATGATAACCTTTATGGGTAGAGCAATCTTTGTTGTAGGTCCTTGCTTTTCATCCCTATGAGAAATCAGCTGACAGTCTAATGGGTTCTCCCTTGTAGGTAAATGTCTCTTGTTGCTTTTAAGATTCTCTCTTTTTTTTCTATAATATTTTGCACTTTTATAATGGTGTGTATTGGTGTCAGCCTCTTTAGGATCATCTTGTTTGGGACTCTGTGTTTCCTTCACTTGTGTATTTTCTTCAACAGGTTAGGGATATTTTCAGTCATTATTTCCTCAAATAAATTCTCAATCCCTTTATCTCTCTCTTCTCCTTCTGGTATCCCTATGATGCAGATGTTGCCCCAAAGATCCCTTAAACTCTTCTCACTTTTTAATTTTAATTTTTTTCTTTTGCTGCTTTGATTGCATTTTTTGCTACCTTGTCTTGCAAATTTCTGATTCTGTCCTCTGCCTTACCTAATCTGCCCTTGATTTCTTTTAGTGTATTCTTCATTAGAGTTATTGCAGTCTTCATTTCTAACTGGTTCTTTATATGAATTTTTTGTAAAATAATCTTTATTGTTGAAAGTATTATATATGTCCCCCTTTTCCCACCATTGACCCCTTCTATCCTGTCCTCACTTCTCACCCCAAGCCTTCACTACACTATTGCCTGTGTCCATGGGTTATGCATGTATGTATACACGTTCTTTGGTTAATCTCTTTCCACCAATCCACCCACCCCTGGCCTTCCCTATGAGATTTGACAGTCTGTTCCATGCTTCTATATCTCTGGATCTATTTCATTCACCAATTTATTTTGCTCATTAGATTCCACATATGAGTGAGATCAAGTGACACTTGATTCCTTTTAGTATATTCTTAATTTTAGGTATTTCTAACTGGTTCTTTTTATGGCTTTATTTTAATGCTTGTATATCTTTGTTGAAGTTCTCACTAAGTTTATTGAGCATCCTTATAAGCTTTGTTTTGAACTTATGTGGTAGATGCTTGTCTCCATTTCTTCTTTCATTTGGGACATGTTTTTTTAGTCTCCCCATTTTGGCTACCTCTCTGTGTTTTTTTCCTATGAATTAAGTAGATCTTCTATGTCTTCCAGTTTTTATAGGCTGGCCTTAAGTGATAGGTGTGCTATGGGGCCCAGTGGTATAGTCTCCCTGATCCTCTGAGCTGGGTACTCTAGAAGTATCCCTTGTATGGGTTATGAACCCTCCTATTTTAGTTGAGCCTTTATTATTGTTGCTATATCATGGATGGGGTTGACCCTCAGGCCATCTTGCTGTGAGGGTTGGCCACAGCCACTGTGTATGACTTGCTTGCAAGGGCTGACTCCATGAAAAATAATTTTCCCCAGAAGGCTCTAGTGCCTGCCAAAATCTCTCCTTGGATATGTTGCTTGTAGAGCTAATTAGATGACTCTCTATTGTGGTCTTAAGTCAGCCTCTGGGTGGATGGGTTCTGGGGCCTCATAGGAGAGATTCCAGTGCAGATCAATGTCAGATACTGCCTGTTACTAGCGCTGGGCTCCCTGTAAGCTTAAAAGTGATTCATAGTTTGTAGCCACCTGTGTTGGGTGCATGTAGGAGGGGCAAGCTGCAAACCAAGGCTGGCTGCCTGGGGCAGGTCAGCAAAGGCCAAAGGCACCCTGAGATCCACCACCACCTATCTACTATTTGTTATGCTCAGCCACTAAAGAGCCTCATGTGGTAAGATGAATGAGACAGATTCTCAGGAAATTACCTGTAAAAGCAAATGGTATTCATCAGCTTAATACAGATTCAAACTTGATGCCTATGCTGGGTCTGAGGCCACTCACTGAAAGTCTCAGGGCACACTGAGGCCAGGCACCACCCACCTGGGGTCCACAGGCATTTGCAATGGAGTAGGGTCTCAGGTAGTCACCAGGTGGAGCTAGTAGAATTCAGCAGTTTAAAGCAGATTAGTTATGTAATTTCTTTTCATCTGGTCTTCAGATGATTGTACAGGTTGATTGTTCTCTAATTTAGTTGTACTTTTGATGTGGTCATGGGAAAAGGTGAGTGCAGCTTCCAGCTACTCCACCATCTTTGACGGGAATACATCTTTGACTAGTGCATAACTAAATCAAATTATTGATTTAGTTATGCACTAGTGTAATACTCTTAATTACTGAAGTTTTGTTAATGTATTAAAATACATAAGTGGAATGCAGTCCTCCTTCACTTACCCTCTCCCACCCAGACATTTCCTGACTATTGCAGTCTTATTAATCCATTTCTTACTGCCTAATTATTAGTAATTTAGACTTATGGGCCAATTGTTATATTTAAAGGTAGCCATGATAGGCAATGAGTTAATGAAGCAGAAAAATCCAGTTGCAAAGTTAAAGATTAAAATAAGTGAGAGGGAGAAGTAGAGAGAGGGCGAGGAAAAAAAAGAGAGAGAGAAGGAAAAAATTCAGGTTGCAAAGTTAAAGATTATAATGAGAGGGAGAAATAGAGATGGGCAAGGGAGGAAAAGAGAGAGAGAAAGAAAGATTACCTCATTTCTGGAAGTAGCATGTGAAGTACTTCTTTTGTCCTTTCAAGGAGGGAGACTTGATAACATTTACATAGGACAAACCTTGACCCCAGTTAATTGTCAACTACCTTATAGTCCAGAGATTAATTCTAAGGTTGTCATTCATTTTATAAGATCTCTCTATCTTTCTATTTCTATTTTTAGGATGTTTTATTTTATAATGCAAATACATATATTACTTTACATTAAATTTATATTATTGGGGTAACTCATTATTGTTCTATATTATCATTGTACCAGAAATTAATGATACTGATAACTAAATATGCAATGGTCATGAGTACCAACCATTTTATAACCATTTTATTACTATGCTATTAATAATCTTAGAATTGAACTATTCAACATCAAGGTTGGTCAGCAAGACAAAGAATGTTGAAGCTGATATCTGTGTGCTGATAGAGAAGAAACAAATGATTAGTCAAGTAAGAACCCTGGGCTGCTTAGAAAATAACTTTACCTGGGAAAGAGTGGTCCGGGGCAGAAAGATATTCTCTGAGAAAGATATTCTCAGCTCATGAATGTCTCAGGTAATTTGATTCTTCCTATTTCATTCCTAATAAGAATGATTCAGGACAATCATTGAGGCATTATCAGTCAAGGAAAAACATGAAAACCATTCTCTCTTTTTCATGTGCCCTAGTTTGCCTGGTGCCCAGAAACAGACTCTATAACCAGATGTATCCATCTTCTTGTTGTAAACATGCAAATTTTATTATTCTGCCTTTGTGGCCATCACCATCTGCCCTTGATGATTTGTTCCCTTCCGTAATCTCATAGTAGTTTGCATATTCTCCTCAAATGGTCAGTCTAGAAAGGGATCTACCATATACTGGAAACCTAATAGCTCTATGTTTTATACTTAATTTAATTCTATTCCACTTTCATTGCCCCCAAAACCCCTGAGATTGATATCATCACTGCCATCTTGCAGGTGAAATTCTGGGTCATAATTTTAGCTCTACTAGGGCCAGAGAGAGTAAGGATCTGACACCCTTGATTTCCACAAGTGGAGACTCTTCAGATAAGAGAGATAATTCCATCAACCAAAGGAAATTAGGGAACAATTAGGGAAAATAAATATCTAATAAGATGGAGGAAACCATTTTACTATTAACAAATTACGCCACATAACAAACAATACTGGATTTTATCCAATAGGACAAAAATTTTTTTTGTTCTTTATTTTTTTAAATTATTTTTTATTTTAATATTTTTGTACATATGTGTCCTCATTCCCCCATTACCCGCCTCCCCCCACTAATGCCGCACCCACCTGTTGTCTGTGTCCATTGATTAGGCTCATATGCATGCACACAAGTCCCTTGGTTGATCTCTCCCCCTTACTCCCACGGACCAACCCCCTCCTTCCCTGAGGTTTGAGGTTCTGATTGACTTTTCTCAGTCTCTGGTTCTGTTCTTGTTCATCAGTCTATGCCTTTCATTATATTCCAAAAATGAGTGAGATCATGTGATATTTATCTTTCTCTGCCTGACTTATTTCACTCAACATAATATTCTCCATCTCCATCCATGTTGTTGCAAATGGTAGGAATTCCTTCTTTTTTTCTGCAGTGTAGTATTCCATTCTGTAGATATACCACAGTTTTTTAATCCACTCATCTGCTGATGGGCATTTAGGCTGTTTCCAAGTCTTAGCTATTGTGAATTGTGCTGCTATGAACATAGGGTGCATATATCCTTTCTGATTCGTGTTTCTGGTTTCTTGGGATATATTCCTAGAAGTGGGATCATTGGGTCAAATGGGAGTTACATTTTTAGTTTTTTGAGGAAGCTCCATACTGTTCTCCACAGTGGCTGCACCAGTCTGCATTCCCACCAGCAGTGCACAAGGGTTCCTTTTTCTCCGCATCCTCGCCAACACTTGTTTGTTGACTTGTTGATGATAGCCATTCTGACAGGTGTGAGATGATACTTCATTGTTGTTTTGATTTGCATCTCTCTGATGATTAGTGACTTTGAGCAGGTTTTCATATGTCTCTTGGCCTGGCTTCTGTCTTCTTTCGAAAAGTGTCTATTTAGGTCAGTTGCTCATTTTTTGATTGGGTTGTTTATCTTCTTTTTGTTAAGCTGCATGAGTTCCCTGTGAATGTTGGAGATTAAACACTTATCGTTGATATCATTGGCAAATATGTTCTCCCATGCAGTGGGCTTTCTTGTTGTTTTATTGATGGTTTCCTTTGCTGTGCAAAATCTTTTTATTTTGATGTAGTCCCATTTGTTTATTTTTTCTTTAGTTTCCATTGCCCTAGGGGCAGTATCAGTGAAGAAGTTCCTTCAGGATATGTCTGAGATTTTTCTGCCTGTGGATTCCTCTAGTATTTTTATGGTTACCCATCTTATGTTTAAGTCCTTTATCCATTTTGAGTTTATTTTTGTGTATGGTGAAAGTTGGTGGTCTAGTTTCATTTTTTTTGCATGTATCTGTCCAATTTTCCCAACAGTATTTGTTGAATAGACTGTCTTGACTCCATTGTATGTTCATGCCTCCTTTGTCAAATATTAATTGGGCATAGTGGTTTGGGTAGATTTCTGGGTTCTCTATTCTATTCCACTGATCTATATGTCTGTTCTTGTGCTAGTACCAGGCTGTTTTAAGAACCGTGACTTTGTAATACAGCTTGATATCTGGTATTGAGATCCCACCTACTTTGTTCTTCTTTCTCAGGATTGCTGTGGCTATTTGGGGTCTCTTTTTATTCCAGATGAATTTTTTGAAGTTTCGTTCTAGGTCTGTGAAATATGCCGTTGGTATTTTAATGGGAATTGCATTGAATTTGTAGATTGCTTTGGATAGTATGGACATTTTGATGATGTTGATTCTACCAATACATGAACATGGTATGTTATTCCATCTTTTTATGTCTTCCTCTATCTCTTTTTTTTTAGTGTTGTGTAGTTTTCCACATATAGGTCTTTTACCTCCTTAAGGTAAGTTCATTCCTAGTTATCTTAATTTTTTTGATGCGATGGTAAATGGGATTGCTTTTTTAGTCTCTCTTTCTGTACGTTCACTATTTGGTGTATAGAAATGCCATAGATTTCTTGGTGTTAATTTTATATCCTGCTACATTGCCGAATTCATTTATTAAGTCTATTAGTTTTTTGATGGAGTCTTTTGGGTTTTTTATGTACAATATCATGTCATCTGCAAATAAAGACAGCTTTACTTCTTCTTTTCCAATTTGGATGCCTTTTATTTCTTCTTCTTGTCTAATTGCAATGGCTAATACTTACAGAACTATGTCAAACAGGAGTGGTGAGAGTGGGCATCCCTGTCTTTTTCCTGTTCTTAGGGGAAATGGTATTAGTTTTTGCCCATTGAGTATGATGTTAGCTGTGGTTTTGTCATATATGGCTTTTATTATGTTGAGGTATGATCCTTCTATTCCCACCTTGTTGAGAGTTTTTATCAAGAAAGGGTATTGGATTTTTTCAAATGCTTTTTCTGCATCAATTGATAAGACTATGTGATTTTTATCTTTCAATTTGTTTATGTGGTGTACCACGTTGAATGATTTGCAGATATTGTACCATCCTTGCATTTCTGGGATAAATCCTACTTGGTCATGGTGTATGATCTTTCTGATGTACTGCTGGATCCGATTTGCTAGAATTTTGTTGAGGATTTTGGCATCTATGTTCATGAGGGATATTTGCCTGTAATTCTCTTTCATTGTGTTGTCTTTATCTGGTTTTGGTATTAGGGTGATGTTGGCTTCATAGAATGAGCTTGGAAGTGTTCCTTCCTCTTGAATTTTTTGGAATAGTTGGAGGAGGATAGGTTTTAGTTATTCCTTGAATGTTTGGTAAAACTCCCCTGTGAAGCCATCTAACCCTGGGCTTTTGTTTTTTGGAAGCTTTTTGATGACTGCTTCAATTTCTTCCATAGTTATTGGCCTATTGAGATGTTTAGATTCTTCCTGATTGAGTTTTGGAAGGTTATATATTTCTAGGAATATGTTCATTTCCTCCATGTTGTCCACTTTGTTTGAATAGAGTTTTTCATAGTATTTTTTAACAATTCTTTGTATTTTGGTGGAGTCTGTTGTTATTTCACCTCTTTCATTCCTGATTTTCTTTATTTGGGTCCTCTCTCTTTGTTTCTTGGTGAGCCTGGCTAGAGGTTCATCAATCTTGTTTATCCTTTCAAAGAATCAGCTCTTGGTTTTGTTGATCATTTGTATTGTTTCTTTGGTCTCAATGTCATTTATCTCTGCTCTGATCTTTATTATTTCCTTCCTTCTGCTTACACTGGGCTTTTCTTGTTGCTCTCTTTCTAACTCTTTCAGTTGTAGGGTTAGGTAATTTATTTCCATTGTTTCTTGTTTTTTGCAGTAGGCTTGTAGAGCTATGAACTTCCCTCTCAGGACTGCTTTCATAGTGTCCCATAGATTTTGGATTGTTGTGTTTTCATTGTCATTTGTTGCCACCCTTGATCTCTCTGGTAAACCAGTCATTATTTAATAGCATGCTGTTTAGTCTCCATGTGTTTGATTTTTTTGGATTGTTTTTATTGTAGTTGATTTCCAGTTTTATGCCACTGTGATCTGAGAAGATGCCTGATATGATTTCTATCTTCTTGAATTTGAAGAGCCTTTGCCTATGACCCAACATATGGTCTATCTTTGAAAATGACCCATGTGCACTTGAGAAGAATGTATATCCTGTGGCTTTGGGGTGAAATGTTCTGAGAATGTCAATTAATTCCATCTGGTCCAGTAAGTCATTTAGGATTGACATTCCTTTCCTGATTTTTTGTTTAGAGAATTTGTCTAATGGTGATAGTGGGGTATTAAAGTCTCCTACTGTGGTTGTATTGCTGTCAATTTCTCCTTTGATATCCTCCAGGAGTTTTTTCATGTATTTGGGTGATTCTGTATTGGGTGCAAATATGTTTACCAGAGTTATTTCTTCTTGTTGGATTGCTCCCTTTAGTATTATGAAGTGGCCTTCCTTATCTCTTGTTATGTCCTTCACTTTGAGATCTAATTTGTCAGATATAAGTATTGCTACCCCAGCTTTTTTTTTTTCCATTTCCACTTGCCTGGAAAACCTTTTTCCATCCCTTCACCCTCAGTCTGTGTGCGTCTTTTTTTCTGAGGTGGGTTTCTTGTAGACAGCAGATATGGGTCATGTTTTCTAATCCAATCCATTACCCTATGTCTTTTGATTGGGGCATTTAATCCATTTGCATTTAAAGTTATTATTGACAGGTACTTACTTGTCGCCATTTTTATTCTTTACCCCTGTGTTCCTTCTTTGCTTCCTATTTCTTTTTTTTACAGTAGGCCTTTTAGCATTTCTTGCATTGCTGGTTTGGTGGTAATAAATTCCCTTAGTCCTTTTTTGTCTGTGAAGCTCCTGATTTCACCTTCAATTTTGATTGATAGCCTTGCTGGGTACAGTATTCTTGGATTCAGACCCTCCCTTTGCATGACTTTGTATATTTCATTCCATTCCCTTCTGGCCTGATGAGTTTCTGTTGAGAAATCAGTTGCTAGCCTGATGGGGGATCATTTGTAGGTAACTTTCTGTCTCTCTCTGGCCACTTTTAAGATTCTTACTTTTTCGTTGGTGTTTGCCAATTTAATTATAATGTGCCTTGGTGTTGGTCTTTTGGGGTTCATTTTGCTTGGGACTCTGTGAGCTTATTGGATTTGTGTGGTTTTTTTCTTCCCTATATCAGGGAAGTTTTCTGTCATTATTTCTTCAAACAAGTTTTCTATTCCTTACTCCATTTGCTCTCCTTCTGGAACCCCTATTATGTGGATGTTGTTTTGTTTCATGTTCTCCCAAAGTTCCCTTAGGCTCTCCTCCTGCTTTTTAATGTTTTGTTTTTTTTTTCTAGAAGCTGCTCTACTTGGGTATTTTTTCCTACCTTGTCTTCTAGCTCACTGATGCAGTCCTCTGCTTCTTCTAGTCTACTCTTGATGCTCTCTATTGAGTTCTTTACAGCAGCGATGTCATTTTTCATTTCTTCTTGGTTCCTCTTCATTTCCTCTTGGTTCTTACTCATATTGTCAAATTTGTCTTTCATTCTTTTCTGCCACCTTATGACCATTTCTCTGAACTCTTTCTCTGGCAGGTTGCTTGCCTCCATTTCATTTAATTCCTTCTCTGGTGATGCCAATAGAACAAAATTTGACACATTTTTTTTCTTCTTGTTCTGAAGGATCTGATGATGGGCCTAGATGTCCCATCTGTTTCACATTTTTTCCAATCTTCCAGTTCAGTATTTCAATCAAGAAGGAAATAAGGTAGACTTGATTTGTTCTTTGTAAACCTAGGTTGCCCCTTCGTGATGCCAACATCTTCCATTTGTTAGTATTGACCATTATTTTATAAATGTTTTTATAATTTGTGGTTATGTTTAGCATGTTCACTGATTTATTGTCTAAAGACTCACTCTCTACACTTTATTTCTCTAAAAGAGATAATGTGTTGTTTGGTTTTAGTTTTCCAGTGAATTTTCTGAGAAAGCAGATGGTGGTCTCATATCTCAGGCCAAGTTCTCTCAGGATCAAGGATATAGTCCAATCAGCGCGGAACCCTGGAACTCATCTGTACTTACAAGCTCTCTTATCCATCATTTTGTACCTCAACAGCTGCTCTCTAATCTATGTTCATCCTTCCCTACAAAAATTCCTTCTTTTTGACAGAAAACATGGCTATAATAAGCATTCTGATTTAATTCTGTTTTATCTTAATTAGAATAACTTCATATCAACTCCTTCAAATGCCAGGAAAGTCCTTTCATGGTTTTTCTCTTTTCCTGTAATACCAAACTCTTCTTGCCACCTTCCAATTCAATCTTTCTTTTGGTCTTTGCATATTTTCCCTTTGAGATGTTGTAAATTTTTATGTTTACTAACCTATATTTACAGGTCTCTACCAACTGCTTCTATCATTAAATTAGTATAGTTTTAGTAAATATAGGAGGAAAATAACTAATTGTCAATGGAAAATGGCTCACTTAGGAGCAAGTGTGACACTGATTGTATGCCATTTAGTAGAAGCAATGGAAGGCAGCAAGCCTTTCTGTGGAACATGCTAATGGTTTCCTGAAAAATTCAAAGTTGAACTTTCTCCATACTTTTCATGTAATACCAAAAAATGGAAAAACTTAGATTATATTTGCTAGAGGAATTCTATCTAAGTCATGGGAAAAATGTGATACCTTAGGCAGAGTCTAGAGGTAAAAAAGAATAAAAATTTAAAATATTAAAAGGAGAGCCCAAGGTTTCTTGACTTAGCAAAACAGAATAAAGTAGAATAGCCAAAAGTGCAGACTTAAATGGAACAAATGAGGTGTGAGAAAATGCAGGACAATGGGGGCACACTGAAGTCAAGAGATAGAGAAAGTGGTCAACTATCTTAAATTACACTCAGGGATGAAGTAATATAAAAAAGAGAGTTTTGAAAGTTAGACTTGTGAACATGAAGAGCACTTGGAAGGAATAGTGTCTTAGGATTGATGGGGCATGGAAGCACAGTAGAAATTGGTTGAGAGGAGTTGAGGTAATGAAAGTAGTCACTAACAGAAATTTATTAAAAGCCATTTGACTCTAAATAAGATGAAGAAATGAAGTGGTAGTTGAAGGAGGATGAGAGTGTAACAAATCATATATGCTTACTAGTGGCCTAGTGCATGGATTCCTGAGCATTGAAAGGAAAATAATTAGAAGAAATATTTTGATATTGCTATTTGCCTTTTCTCTGTAATGGAAGTGTCAAAGCCGCCACTGGTCGCTGTCTGTAGAGGAATTGGCGGGGTGATCGAGCCCCCGCCCAGCTCCCTCAGTGCCTGGGATCGGGGCAGCAGTCCTGCCCCCCCTTACCCCCCCTGCCCCGCCACTGCTGCTGATTGCTGTCTGCAGGGCGGTTGGTGGGGCAATCAGGCCCTCGCTTGCACCCGCATTGACCTGACACTGCCTGCTCACCTGCTCCACCATCCCGCCAGGGTCCAGCCCTACTTGGGGCCCATCAGGCCTGGCAGTGCCTCCACTGCTGCCTGCTGCCAACGCCACATTGCCGACACCTGCTGTGTTACACACCGCCCCCTGGTGGTCAGTGTACATCATAGCAAGCTGTCAAATCTCCAGTGGAACTCCAGGTTGAGGGGACAATTTGCATATTAAGCTTTTATTATATAGGATTATTTTAAAGACAATCATGTTTTATGTTAAAGTAAATGATTAAATAGGAGGGGAAATTGATAATGCAGAGGGAGAGTAAATAGTTGCATAAGTGAAGTTCCTGAGGATGGAATTTGGTGTAGAAATGGGAGGGTTGCCCTTTTGCCCTCTGATAATAGTGGAACACATCACCAGTAGCAATGTGTTAACATTAAGGAATGCAGAGAGTATGTGTAAGGATATGGTGGGCTTGCTGAGGAGTTCAAACTTGAACAGAGAGCTGGAAACAAGCATTCACTCATTAGCAAGATGCAGCTGGGGGCAAGGGTGAGAATGGGGTTGAAGGAGTTCCATTTTCTTCCTCATACAGGAAGTGTTTTGATGCACTTAAATAATTGAGAAAGAAAAGAAAGAAAGGCTCAGGAAACATTTATTGAAGAAAGGAATCACTTGTGTTAATTTAATGAAGTACATATGTTTTATTTAGTAAATTGAATTTAATAAATTTACTCCTTACTAAGTTTGAATGATAGAATAAATTTGGGGGGAAAGGTTGGTTTAACTAATATTAGTCAGTATCTTTATTTCTCGACCTATAAATCTCTCCAAAATAATTTGCTCACAGTCTTTCTCTAGGTTAATAGTATCAGTTTAGTCAACCTGAACAAAATGTCCCAGGTGAATTGAAATTATTTCACCTTAAATGGTTTGTCATACCCATATTGAAAGCAGTTTTGACTTACTACAGTTGAGGTGGAAGGGAAATTGCTAAAGGTTATGAGCCTGATTCTGCCTTTATTGTCCCACTTGAGGTTGACTTTAATGCTGCAGGAATCTCTCTGAATCTGTGTTTTTTCAAGCATTTGTGATGCTCAATGTGGAGCACACCCTTGGAAGACTCTTTCAGATAAGGAAGTCTGCAGAACATGTGCTCTGATAGTGAGTTTTAAAAATTAAAACTCAAAGTCAAATGGTTTTCCAAATTACAAATGACCAGATCAGCATATGAGAAGTGTTCTTATGAATCACGAAGTATAACAGGAAAGACATCTAGTGAGAAAAAAACAGAGAAACACTTCAGTGAATACAAATTATACCTTTCAATAATAAAATATTAAAAATATGAATAAATGTATGACCACCCACTGCAAGGTATAATAAGACTCAATTTTCCCCCTCTATCCTCACTGAAAATCTAGAAAAGAAAATCTCAAGATTTCAGGGTTTTAACAGAAGGGAATCTAGTGATTCCTGATTGTTCCCTCTCACCCCACTGATAGAGATCTAGGTCAGTAATCTGAAACTACCCTTTTACTGCCTCCAAATTCATCCTGTGGTGGCAAAGAACAGAGCAATAGAGGCACATCTGTCTCAGCATGAAAGACTAGTGAGAAGCTGTCTTTCACAAGCTCTGTAGGCAAAGAGAAATCCATAGCATAATAAGCAGATGAGGTTGGTTTTGGCCAAGGGCTGACATTTATTCCAGTGAATGTAAAACAGTCTTGTTTGGTGGTAAATAAAAGACTCCACCTCCACCCCCCAGTCAAGACACATTGCATATTTAACCAACAGCAGAAATGAAAACAAGAGTATGTAATGGGGACAGAAGGTTGTTATGTGTTTTACCAAAACCTTTTGAAGGTCCATCAAATGACAGAGCACTCACATTATGAAGATCCTGCTCCTGGTTGGCTCTTGGCACAGGTGGCACACACTCAGTGGCGGCACCAATGGTGGTATGTCTAGCCAATGTAATAAGAAGAATGTCCCAATTCCAGCAAAATTATGGTAACACACATAGGGACACAAGTTCTTGGGAAAAAGGAAACTCCTAACTGGGAGTTCCAGCTCTGATTGACAAAAATATTTGCAATACATCCTTATCACTCAAAAACTAAAATCAATTATAATACTAATACAGATTTGTTCTTGAAGAAAATAGGAAGGAAGGGAAGAGGGAGGGAGAGAAGGACGGAAGAAAAAAATGTATATACAAAACCACAAAGAAAAAACTCCAAGTGCCTGTGTAAATGAGCTGTTGGAAATGAGTTTTAGAGCTAATGCTGAGTCTGGAAGCAACATCTAGCATTTGAAATAAGGACTAGAAAAAACTTAATCCAATGCTTTCATTTATAGCATGGGATTAGGGTGAACTCTCTGAGTCTTTGCAGAAAGAAGAAAGTCAAACATAAGCACTAGATGTAGTTTGGAGTCTGAATTTACTCTCAGCATGTCATGTGGGAGCCTTGTGCCTGAGCTGATAAAGTAGCACATAAAATCCTCCACAACCTCAGGAGAGGCACATAGGGAATTTGCCTACAGACATACCCGCATTCAAGGGCTAATCCAGTCCCTGAAGGATAACTCATGATGCTAGTGATCTCATAGGAAGACTACAACAAAAATAAGAAAAAGCTTTTAAGGAAATCTTCCATGAGAGACTATTAGAAGGTATATAAATCAAATCAGAATGCATCCCAAAGAGATAACATGAGGAATATGGGAGAGTGCTAGGAAAGAAGGTGTGCAATTTGAAGAGAAAATTGGAGATGATTTCACATGAAATAAATTTAAATAATAAACCAAATACCAAAGAAGAGAGAAAAATCATTCGTGATAATTCATAGTGAAACATAATCATTAATATAAAGAAAAAGGCAAAATAACACTATTTTTTCTATTATCCAACTTCATCTTGGAGTTTCTATGAATCCTAATAATCATGAAAATAAATAAGAGAAATGAATGTAAAAGATGAAGTTAAAATTGTATTATTCAAAATTGCAAATGCTATGGTTTATCCACTTAGAAAATTCAAGAAAATATTGGGAATAGCAAAACTAAAGAGGACTAATAAAATCAGCATACAAAAGACAAAACTTTATCTATATACAGACATGAGCAATTAGAAAATGTAATTTTAACAAATTCTTTATAAGAAAATATGTATGGCCCTGGTCAGTGTGCTCAGTTGTTGAGCATCACCCCATGCACTGAAAGATCCCCAATTCAGAACACGTGCCCAGGTTTGGGGCCCGATCCCCAGTCGGGACACGTAGGAGGCTTCTGATTGATGTTTCTCGCAGGTATCTCTCTCTTCCTCTCCCTTCCTCTCTCTCTCTCTCTCTAAAATAAATTAAAACATAATTTAAAAAAAGAAATATATATTACATCATTTTCTATTTTTATGATTGCATTTTTTACATGGCAAAGGCATACACATTTAAATGTATATTTTAAGTTTAAGCTAAGTGTTTATTGTAAATTAAACAAAAAGATTCCATCCCCAATAGTTTCAAATGTTATATAAGAGTCTAGTAGGAAAAATAGGGACTTTAAGTACTGGAAGAAAAAATTTAAAATAGCACTGGGAAATTGGATCCCCATATTAAACATAAAGACTATTGCACCATCAGAAATAAAATTATTTTTAAATTAGCAATGAAAAATAAAACTTTTAGAGGAAACTATAGAGACTATTTGTATGACTTACACCTAAAATTATATAAATTTAAAAATGAATCCTAAGCAGTGTGGCTCAGTTGGTCCCATACAATGAAAGGTTACGGGTTTGTTTCTGAGTCAGGGTACATACCAAGGTTACAGGTTTGATCCCTGGTTGGGGTTCATCCAGGAGGCTATGGATTGATGTCTCTCCCTCAAATAGATGTTTTTCTCTTTCTCTCTCCCTCTCACTTCCGCTCTTTTTAAAATCAATGAAAATCTATCCCAGGATAAGGATTTTAAAAAAGATAGAAATGAACAAAGACAAAGTGAAATTGAGAAAACTTGTGTCTGATCAAAGTGCTTTCATTCCTCCTTACCAAACACTGTCTTGAAAGAGAATAGAAATTATTTAGAAATATTGTGGAATGCTTAAAATAATTATAACCTAACTATAAGAAAAGAGCAATATTTTAAAGAGTGAAAACAATTTTAGCTACCATTTATGATTATAATGCAATAAAATTAGAAACAGACAGATTAATAGAAAATGCAACTACTTTTCATATTAAAACAAAAATCCTCTTCTAAATAACTGTGGTTTCAAATTAGAAATCAACACACAAATGTAGGCCAATTAGAAAAGAATACAAATTGGGAATCATCCTTTACAAACTGTTGAAAAAGGATTTCACCTAAAATGCTATTTCTTATGTAAAAGTAAACTTAAAAAATTCAAAAACACATACTCACTTTATTTTTAAAAGTCAGTAAAAAGTCAATAAACTTGAAAAATCAATGTCAATATAATACATAAACTAAAGAAATATATCAATTTTACTTATTTCATTTTGCTTAGTACTTTCTAGGTCCATCCATGTGGTCAAAATTGGTAAGATTTCATTTGTTTTTTATGACCAAGTAATATTCTGTTATATATACACTGAGTGGCCATATTATTATGATCTTTGAATGCATAATAAATAATCTGGCCACTCAGTGTGTGTGTGTGTGTGTGTGTGTGTGTGTGTGTGTGTGTGTGTGTATTAGAGGCCTGGTGCATGAATTTGTGCATGGGTGGGTCCGGCCAGCCTGGCCAGGGGGAGAGGACATGGGTAGTTGGCCAGTCCGCCTGCTGGCCAAACTCCTGGTTGAGGGGACAGTTTGCATATTAGCCTTTTATTATATAGGACATACACTGAGTGGCCAGATTATTATGCGTTCAGAGGTCATAATAATCTGGCCACTCAGTATATATGTGCCACTTCTTTATCCAATTGTCTATCAAAGGACACTAAGGTTGCTCCAATGAACATAAGGATACACATGTATTCTTGAATTAGTGTTTTGGATTTTTCAGATTTGTGTGTTGAATTTCTTGAGATAAATGCCAGGAAGTGGGATTGCTAGGTCTTACAGTAGTTTTATTTTTAAGTTTTGAAGGAACCTCTATACTGTTTTCCCTACTGGCTTTACCGGTTTGCAATCCCACCAACATTACATGAAGATATCCTTCTTTCCACATCCTAGCCAACACTTGTTTGTTAATTTATTAATGACTGGTAGCCCTGCACACAGATCTTTGCATCAGTAGCTCGCCAGTAGCTCGCTGCTGCCCTCTAGTAGCTCTCCACCTGTTGCCCCACCCTCTTGTAGCTCTTCCTGCCTCCTCCCTTCACCCCCTCCTGTAGCTCTCCGCCGCCCTCTTATAGCTCGCTGCCCCACCCGCCTGCTGATCTATGATCCGGTCGTTACGTGGTCGGTTGTTATGCTTCACAGTGTAATGACCATTTGCATATTACATCTTTATTATATAGGATAAGTCATCCTGATAGGTGTAAGGTGAAATCTCATTGTGCTTTCAATTTGCATTTCTATAATCATTATTGACTTTGAGCATTTTTTTCATGTGTCTATTGCAAATACCATACGACTTCATGTATAATATGTGGAATCTAAAAAACTAAATAAAAAAATAAAAAATAGAAACAAATCCATAAATAAGAAAACAAACCAATGGTATCCATCTAATAAGGAGTTTGGGAGGACTGGGTGAAAAAGGTAAAGGGATTCAGAAGTATAAATCAGTAGTTAAAAAATTGTCATAGAGATGTAAGGCACAGCCTAGGGATTATAGTCAATAATATTATAATAGTTATGTATGATGCAAGAAGGGTACTAGGATTATCAGGGGGATCACTTCATAAATTATGTGAATGTCTAACCACAATGCTATACTCCTGAAACTAATATAGTATTGAATGTCAACTATACTTAAATTTTTTTTTAAATAAATCAGTTTGGATCTATGAAAATTCAAAAAACAATAAACATATAAATGATATGCTTCAAGGTATTTTTTAGACTAAAAGAAGTAAAATAAAATTATAAAAATGGGCCTGGCTGGTGTGGCTCAGTTGGTTGAGCATAGTCCCATGCACAGAAAGGTCACCAGTTCGATTCCCAGTCAAGGCACATGCCCAGGTTACAGGTTTGATCCCTAGTCGGGAGGAAACAAATCAATGTTTCTCTCTCTCCTCTCTCTCCCTCTCCCTTGCGCTCTCTGTTCAATAAAAACATATTTAAAACATCATAAAAATGTGTATGGATTAATAAAAATTATCTAATTACCATATGAATGTGAAACAAAAATAATAGACTAAAGTCATGAAATTAAGTTTAAAAAGGTAAAATAAAAATTACTGAAATTTCCATCTATCCTTACGTTTTTAATGATTTCATGCCATTATATTCATTTTGAAGCAAAGTACATTTTATAAGGTTAACATACATAATTGTTAGAAAAACTCCCATGCAACTTATTAAAAATAAGTGATGTTAAAGTTACAAGATTTTTTTTCACTTTCAAAATACTTGTTCTGAAGACACTCATAAATACATGTGTATCTTATATGTGTTTGTATACATTATATGACTTTCTAAATAGGTAACACATTTAATGTTACAAATTATAGAAACTTTAAGGCTCATTGCAAAAATTCTTAATAAGTAAGCACTAAAAGTGTACACATAAATCATTGTTGGTCATAGAAGGCCCAACACACTTTGGATGCATTAGATCTTACACGTTCCAGAAATGCCCGTCTTCACTTTAAAATGAGCACCTAAGTTCTCTGAAATGCATGAGGTTCTTATAATGAGCCATTGCCATCTTGTCCTCATCAGGGACAGACTGCATGTGCACACTGACAAACATTTTTTTATGATCCTTGATTCTCATCTCTCATTCCTTAGCTACTCTGATCACAGGAAAACCTCACCTAGCCAACCCTTGGGAAACACAAATAACTGTGTCATGAAAAGAAAACAAGCCTTGGAGTATATTAAAATCTGTTATGCCATAACCAAGTGGGGTTCATTCCAAAAAGGGATAGGCATACCTTATATTATTGCTCTTCACATTATTGTTCTTCACTGATGTAATATTTACAAGTCACAAGCAATACAAGCAATACTCTCCACCAACAAAAAGACTATGATTCATTTATTGTAATACTCCCCTTGTGGTGGTCTGGAAGGGAACCAGAAGTGTCTCCCAGCTATGCCTGTATTGCGATAATAGTGCAGCATTAGGCTATCAGTTAATAAATACATTTAATTACATTGATATACCATCAGAAAAAGCCAGGTAGTCACCTAGAGGTATAGATGTATCAATAAAATAAATATCTATTTCTCCTTAGAAACATTTAGTGAGACATATTTGAAAAGCAATTTCCTTCAATAATAAAGAATAATTATCCAAAACAATTTGACAAATATTAAAATAACAATTAAATTTGAGAGGAATTACTCCTAGGTTCAAAACACGACTTGGAATGTCAAAATAAACCAATTAAAAAAAAAAACCTATGCTGCACAGCTAGCTGAGGCAATAACAAATAGGCAAAGCAATTAATGAATGAATAGATAAAAAACACTATTAATATACTCATTTAACTTTTTCTGCCCAGGAACCCAAGAGAAATAAGAAACAATTAGGTACACTTTGTATATTCAAAATGGTAGATTATTTATATAATATTCATACAAACATTATTTCATTTCCTTATGTATGAGCTGAACAGTTTGGTAGCTACTAGCTATGTGTGGCTACTGGGCATGCAAAATGTAGTTAGTCCAAATAGATATAAAATACATACTATAATTCAAAGACTTAGTATGAAAAAACTAATGTCAAATCTCATTCTACTTTCTAAATTTTAGTTAGATGCTGAGATCACAAAATATGGGTACACTGAATGAAATGCATTAATAACATTATTTCATTAATTTATTTTTAACATTGCTACTAGAAAATTTACAACTACAGAGATACCAAAATGGCTACAGAGAAGGTAGAAGCTACGGTACAATTGTCTGCTTCTGGCCCCAAACCAGATTTACAGTAAATTATAGAGCAATCAATCAGAACAATCAACTGAAGGCTAGCTGAACTAAAATATTATAGTAAAGGATTTACAGAAGAAGCCACACAGAAACTGGTAAAATAGTGGAGATGCAGAAAGGTCTGGCCCCCAAACCCAGGTGTCCTGGCTGAGAAGCTGGAGGGATATTGTAGCTGCAAAACTCCATTTCCCCAGGAGTATGGGGTCTCACAAACATGCAGTCCATAATAAATACATGTGCACAAGTCAGGAGGTTAAAACAAACATACAAAAACCCCCACTCTGTATTGGCTGTGTGTGTGAGGGAGAGAGAAAAGGAGGGGGTATTTGTAACAAAGAAGAGCTCTCCTATGTCCTATATCTGGTTTTGTAAACACAACATAAAACTGTCTGTTAAATTACACTGCCTGGCACTGTATTCAGTTTGTCCCAATTTCAGATGACCAACAGTGTAAAAAGGAAAATGCTTGCAAAAATATTGGTAAATTCAATAAAGTTTTATTTAATAAACTTTTAATTTTGTGAGAGACTAAATGAAGTATTTTAAAGTTCATCAGAATAAACACATGAGAAAAGTCAACAATTATTTAATAAACTAGAGGTCCGATGCACAAAGATTTGGCCAAGAATAGGCCTTCCTTCCCCTGACTGCCGGCACCACCATTGCTCTGGCCGGAGCCGCCTTTCCACCTTCACGTGCTGCCCAGAGGCCCAGAGCTGCTGGGGCAGTGAGGAAGGCCCCCAGCCACTCAGCACCTGCGTATGCAAATTAGTCCACCATCTTTGTTGGGTTTATTTGCATACTCACTCCTGATTGGCTGGTGGGCATCATGAAGGTATGGTCAATTTGCATCTTTCTCTTTTATTAGTATCGATTAGAAAAATAATGAATAGTATCTTTTCTATTTTCAGAACACAGTGAGTACATATGGAAGTTAGTGAGAAAAATGCATTATTCATTATTGGATTGTCTAATAATCACTTGTAAACAGAACAATAAAATTAGATTATTTTTCCTCACAATTTACACAAAATAAATTTCAAGGGATTAAACTCTACATGTGATAAAAGAAAAAATAATGTAAGTGACTTAAACAATTTAAAAATATAATTTGGTCTGAAGGGAATTATATTTCAGCATGATGCAAATGTTGGATTTATAATGGAAAAGATTACAACAAAACACAGGGAGAATGAAATAGGACAATTCGTTCAACCTCACAGGTAATGAGGGGAATACAAAATAAAGGATGCTAATTACTCAGAAATTAAAACTTATCAGCATTTATTAAATGATCACTCTTTATTTGAAGAAATGATGAATATCAAATATAGGGCTTTAGGAAGGAAGATACAACAAATTTAAAGAAAAAAGCCATAACGTACTATCAATTAATTACTTGATTTTATTTTTCCTTTTCACTAATGCCAGTTCCCTTTGAAGGAAATTTTATTGAAGGAACTTAGTATCCTAAGATAAAATGCTAACAATATGATGTGCATATAAAACTTCACTTTCTTATAATGTGGATCAAGGTTTTTAGACTAAATTTCAGTTTGTGGAATGGATAAATATCATCTACCTGAACATGAATTTTAGAATTATTTTGAAATGTCAGCTCTTAACCGACATAGCAAGTCATATCTATATAATAAAATTTAATATCAGATTTTATTTCAACTCAGATTTTGTGTGTTCAAGATTTTCATTTTAGGAAGGATAATACTGCTTTGTAGAAGTTAGGCATGATTACTTGCTATTCAATTGCTTTGAAGTTACATTTCTTTGAACAAAAATCTTATTTTAAATGCTCTTTTGATATATTAGTGCATGCTGCCAGTGAAATTATTCCTGAATGCAAAATGTGATGAAGCTCTAGAGCTGCTGAAAGTGGTTATTTTGATATATTTGTTGATTTTTTTCTTGATAGGCAACAAACCAGAATTTACCTAAACATGTTTGTGTGTGTGTGTGTGTGTGTGTGTGTGTGTGTGTGTGTGTGTGTGTTTTGTAAATATACAAAAGCAAACAGCAGGCAACAACAACTTTCTAAAGCAGGAAAAATATTTTGTTGCCTAGTTTTTGTTTTGCTTTTCAATGGAGCTTTTATTTTTATTATGATGCTGACTTTCAATGTGGATACAGAAGACTAAAAAGGGCAGGCTAAATATTAACCATGACTACTGCCAGTTAAAGACTTATAAAAACAACACTCATATACTGTCTTCCACAGATGCTTATGTAGAATAGAAATTTACCTTAGTAATAGTTTAGTTTCAGGATGAAGACAGATTTTTCATAATTTGTTTGAGGCTGGTTGGCAGGCTAGTAGCTGACTTAAATATAGGTCTCAATGTTCTAATGCAACATCCTTTCTCTTTGCCCATACCAATAACGTGGTCTTGGTGGTAGAGTTGGGGACAGGGATATAATTCTTTTTAATAAAGTTCTTCATAAACTAACCTCTTCTTATTCTGAGAATAAGTCTTCTACATCAAGTAATTCACAGATAGCCTTCATGTAATTAAAGAAAAATATATGAGAATGTATAAGGTGAACCTCTAGCAAATTTCAAGTATAGAATATAGCAATGTTAGTTCTAGTTGCATTACCATATGGAACTCATTCATCTTAAGTGTTTTTATCACACACACAAGCACAAAAAATGTGACTATATGAGGTGATAGATATGTTCATTAGCTTGATTGGGCTGATTATTTAACAATACATCAGAATAGCAAATTATATACTTTAAATGTAAATAAATATGTAAACATATAAATATCCTAATATATAAAAACCCTGGGTCCCTCATGACCAGAGGCTCGACCAACTGGAAGTCAGTCCTGGAGTCAGGGCTGGGTTGCCATGGTGAGCCAGCCCTGACTGCTGTGACTGCAGGCATGGTGACCCAGCACTGACTGCTGAGGGGGCTGCAAATCAGGCCTGGAGAGAGGCCTGAATAGAGAAGCAGGGTCTGATCTGTAGCCTGTGTAACAGCTGTTGATCAACACTTGCCTCTCTCTTTCTCTCGGCTGGGCCAGCATGTACTTCCATTTCTCTCCTGGCCTCCACTGGGGCTGCTAATCAGCCTTACCTTTCTGATCAGGACTCAAGATAGGCCCAGAGACACTGACTGGCATAGAAACTGACCAATCTGAACCAAATCTGGGTGAAGTGTGAGAAGCCAATGGCTGCCTAGGAGGCAGAGCTTTTGATGCTAACTGGCATATAAAATGACCAATCAGAACCAAATTGGCCAGCAAGGGAGGGCCATTGGAGGCGAGATCAGGCCCCCAGGGGAGGGCAGTTGGGGGCAATCAGGCTGGCAGGGGAGGGCAGTTGGGGGTGAGATCAGGTCGCCAGGGGAGGGCAGTTGGGCGCAACGAGGCCAGCAGGAGAGGGCATTTGGGGGTGAGATCAAGCCATCAGGGGAGGGCAGTTAGGGGCAATCAGACAGGCAGGCAGAGGCAGTTAGGGATGATCAGGCAGTCAGGCAGCTGAGCAGTTAGGTACCAATGGTCCCAGATTGCAAGAGGGATGTCCCGATTGGAGAGGGTGTAGGCTGGGCTGAGGGAACCCCCCTTCCATGCACGAATTTTGTGCACCAGGCCACTAGTCTAGATATATAAAAGCCTAAGTGACCAGATGACCGACCAGTAGCTATGATGTGCACTGACCACAAGGGGTCCAACACTCAATGCAGGAGCTATCCTCTGGTGGTCAGTGTGCTCCCACAGCGGGAGCGCCACTCAGCTGACAGACGGGCCCCAGATGCCGGACTCATGACTGGCAAGCACAGCTATGGAAGCTCGTGCCTCTCCCGCAGACACTCCCCCTGTACACCGAAGTGGCAGCTACAGCAGGCACCACGGGACTGGGATGAGTGGGAGCAATATGGTGCTCAGCCCAAGCTCAGGCTCCTCCCTGGCCACCTGCTGCTTCCCACACTGCTTCATGTTGTGTGGGATCAACGTGGACAGTGGGCTGGAACCCGACAAACTGGCAGGTAAGGCCAGGTTGCGGCAGCATGGAGGTCCACTGGTCCCTGCAGGCCAGGTCGAGAGACCCCACTAGTGCATGAATCCATGCACTGGGCCTCTAGTATAGTGATATTAATCAGTGTATTCATTATTCAGACTATAGGTTTGACTCCTCACTTGATTAAATAAAGATATTAACAGGTTGATTCTTTTTATTCACGCCTCTTCCTATGCTCTTCTCTCCACATTTTTGCTCTTTGTTGATAACACTTAACTGTTTTGTAACTATAGTCATGTCTTCCTAACCATATTTCAGATGTATTTAAAAAATACTCTGAAGAATGTTCACCTTATTGTCTACTGCAAAGCCATGTATAGTATTTACTTTCTGTAGATATTTGGGTTTTTCTGGAGAATATCACAACTCTTTTAACCCCCATGTTTAAGATCCTATACAGTAGGTCCTCCAGTTAAGTCATTCCTATGGCGCGACGTAACGTGATTTTCACCATAAGTTGGAACTCACCCACATAAGCACCTACATCACTCACATGGAGCACATACACAACAGTAATGAAGTGAAACAGTAAAAAAAAAAAATTAAAGAAAGATAACAATTCCTGACCTTTACTTGTGGTAAATAAATAATAAAAACATAAAGCACATATGTACATATGTCAAAATGATGGAACTTTTTTTTTATATAAATAAATGGAGATGGCAATGTAATCACGAAATGACGTACGCTGAGTCTGATGTAACCTGAGGACTGTCTCTACTTTAAGAAGTAAATATTCCCAGCTTCCCTAGTAACCCCTTATTTTCACTTTCCTGGGGCCCTCTGTCTCCTTCTGCACAGTTTCTGTCTAAATTGAAACAGGAGTTTATCTTCACTGTTGTCCTGAGCTGCAGATGCCATTTTCTGATTTTCTTGTCTTTCTGTCTAAAATGTTGTTGAAGAGAAGACAGTTCTTGAGTATCACTAGTGTGTCTGAGATGGCTTTCTTCTATACTCACACTTGCTGGGCTATTTTAAAAATTTTCTTTGATGGAGTACTTTAATTTCAAGATTTGGGTCTGTCTGCTCTGTGAAACATATTTTATTATTTTCTAGATCATTTTCATCTTTCCAATTTTTGTTTTCTGTTCTCTCATTCTTAAATTTCTCTTGGTTGACTATTGGACTTCCTGGGTTGATATTCTAAATCTTATTTCCTTTAATATTTTCTATAGTTCCTTACTTATTCACAGAATTCTTTATCTTTCTACTACTTTATTAACTATTTTTATTTTGATCAAGACATTTTAATCTCTAAGAGCTCTTTCAGATTCACCAGTTGTTCCTATGCCCAGGAATTTTACCACATTAAATGAATAAGATACTTTTTGAATCTCTCTAAGGATATTACTGTTTGTAATTTGATATTTTCTTATTTCCTATGAATCATCTCTGTGAATCACCTTCCCCTATCCCCTCACTCTCTCTGGTCCTCTGTTTATGTTAGAGATCAAGGTATGGAAAGCTCATTTGGAGCTCTATGTAAGAGTGTAGTACTGTTCAACTTGAGGTCTTCACTTTAGGATTCTTGGCTTGGAGTTGGTGTTATTACTGGGTCTCTAATATGTCAAAATGTCATGAGTCACAATTTCACTATAGAATTGCCTTCTGGTGTCCTGGCTGCTGACTCTTCTGAGTCAGGAGTACAGTAGATGTAAGGCATGTTTCTAGTTCCATGCATGGTATTTGCCCTCCCTCTCTATTATGTGTTAAGTCACAGGCCTTCCTCATACCCTTCTGTGTGTTAGGCACTTTTTCAGCTCCAAGTCTCTCTGTGGTTTTATTGGGAGCATTGTCTCACCTCTAAATTGTGTCTCACACTGCCACTTCCTCCATCACAGGGCAATAGTTATTGCTTTCTTATGGACTTGCTGCTTTCCAGAATATATAGAAAAAATTGTTTCTATATCTGACATTTCTTTACCAATCTCTTGTTTGTTGTAGATTTATGACCTGTTGATTTTTATACTTGTATCCATTAGTTCCAGGAAGAAAAGAAAACATTCATGTGGCCAAATCCCCCATCTTTGAGCAAAAATTATCCTAGAAATTTTAAACTCCATGTTCATAACCCATCTCAGCAAGTAATTGTAGATATTTCCATCTTTTTAAGCATCCAAACAAAATCTTTCTTTTCACCCATAGTGCCTAGCATCATTCTTTGAATTTATGCACATAGCACATGTGTTAAAAACTATTTTAATAATAATTAATATTATTGACTATTTTTTAAAAATGTATTTTTTTATTGATTTCAGAGAGAAAGAAAGAGATAGAAACCTTCGTGATAAAAGAGAGTCTTTGATTGCCTGCCTTCTGTACCCTTCCCAATGGGGATCTAGCCTGCAACCCAGGCATGTGCTCTGACTGGGAATTGACCTCCTAGTTCATAGTTTGGTGCTCAACCACTGAGCCACACTGGCCAGGCAATCACTGACTATTTTAATGATATAAAATGCTTCACTTTTTAAAATGGAATTGCATTGTATCTTTTCATCTGATTAAAATAGATTTTCCAGATTTGAAAACCATTTAAAGCAAAAACAAAGGCTTTTGACAGAAAATCCATGTTGCAAGATTGGAAATGGCTTTTGCTGTTGAGTACCTACATTTCTGAAATCCAAGTTTGCTCGAAAATATACACTTAACTCTCAAACAATTTGACCATGGAATAGAATGAAACATGTGTATAACTGTTGTTGAAATGTGTTTAAGGTCCTATACTTTAAGAAGCAGTAACTCATACAACTGACATTTTTACAATCAAAATCGGCAGAATCACTTATATCATCATCTTTGTCAGTTTTTGAGGAGTAAAGATGAAATGCTCCCAATTGTACTTAGGTCACTCAGAACATCTTAACACATAGAAAAAAATGGAAATAAATAGCTTGGGAGCTATGATTACTATTACCAAGAATTATATGGGGCTTTTTCTTTAGATAATTCTAATTTTTGTGTATAACACACTAAGATATTACATAATTTGCATATGGTTTCTTTATGCTCTGAACCTAGAATAATACCTCAAACACAAGTGCAGAAACTGAGCTCTACTTACATATTCTAAGTCCCTGTTGCCATACTTCCTATGAATATTGGCTGATAACTTGTGAAAATATACTTTCAAAAGACCTTAATTATTTGGCTTAAATTTCAAATGTGCATTTCAATGAATTCTGAACTGAATTGTGACTGTTGTCTTTGGCTGCTGTAACAAAATGCCACAGACTGGAGAGCTTAAATAAACATAAATCTATTTCTCATAGTTCTGAAGGCTGGAAGTTTAAGATCAGGGAGCAAGCATGGTCTGATGAGGATGAGGACTTCTCCAGGTTGCAGACTGCTTCTTGAATCCTCTCCTGGTTGAGGTGGGGCAGGCAATTCTGTGGGGTTTAATTCATAAGCATTAATCCTATTGATGAGGACTCCACCTCATGACTCACTCAAGTATCTCCTAAAGGACCTACCTATTTGTACCATCACATTGAGAATTAAGATTTCAACATATGAATTTTAGGGGAACACTATCATTCGCACAATAGCTAACTGTCAATTTTTAAATAACTTTTTATAATTTTTTGAATTTTGGAAAGCTACAAAAATATTGTAATATTGAAAGGTATTTTAGAATTTCTTTTTTTAAAAATATATCTTTATTGTTCAGATTACAGGTGTTCCTCTTTTTGTTTTCCCCCTATAGCTCCCCTCCACCTGATTCCCCACCCCACCCTACCCCATGCCCTTACCCCCTGCCACTGTCTTCATCCATAGGAGTAAGATTTTTGTCCAATCTCTTCCCACACCACTCACACCCGCTTCCCCCTGAGAATTGTCAGTCCACTCCCTTTCTATGTCCCTGATTCTATTATTTTCACCAGTCCATTCTGTTCTTCAGATTTTTATTAACTTGATTTTTAGATTCACTTGTTGGTAGGTATGTATTTGATGTCATTTTGTTGTTCATAATTTTTATCTTTACCTTTTTGTTCTTCTTCCTCTTCTTAAAGAATACCCTTCAGCATTTCATGTAATCCTGGTTTGGTGGCGATGAACTCCTTTAGCTTTTTCTTGTCTGTGAAGCTCTTTATCTGACCTTCAACTCTGAATGATAGCTTTGCTGGGTAGAGTAATCTTGGTTGTAGCTTCTTGCTGTTCATCACTTTGAATATTTCTTGCCACTCCCTTCTGGCCTGCATAGTTTCTGCTGAGAAATCACCTGACAGTCGTATGGGTACTCCCTTGTAGGTAACCAACAGTTTTTCTCTTGCTGCTTTCAAGATTATCTCTTTGTCTTTTGCCCTTGACATTTTAATTATGATGTGTCTTTTCCTTAAATATGATTTAAGAGTAAGAGAGTTCTCATCACTGCGATGTTTATTTAAGATATATCTGGGTTGGATTGTTGATTTTTACATATATTTATTCTTCACAGTCAGGAGAAGAGCAGTGGACTGGGATTTGTGGACTAAATGTAAGATTCCTTTGATGAGCAAGTTGCTTTGCTTGATATTATAAACCATTGAATTTATAGCATGATGCAGATTCAGCCTTTATTTCTATAAAGCTTTAATCCAGAGATTATAATTTAGCCATATAAAGATCTTTAAAAATAGAAACATAATACACCTAGTATGGGAAATAAACCTATATAAAGCAACCATGAACTCTAGTTATTTAATGGATAGAATAACAAAGAGTCATTATATGACTCTTGTTTTATTTACATATTTTTAAAATATGAAAATCACATAGCTGCATGAATAAGCATGGTTTTTTTAAATTACATGAAATTATAAACATAGAAGTTTTAAATTTTAATAATTAAAATGATTTAGAAAAAGCCTCTTAAAACTTTCATTGGTTTCTTGTGCTCAAGTACTTTAGAAAAATTGCTCAGTGTATGAAGAATCTGAGCATAGCTTACAAATCACTGTTCCTAGTAGTGACCCCTCTTTCAAAACTCTAATGTGAACAAAATCACATTTTCTATTCCAGAAAAACATTTTGCAGCAAATTAAATATGATGATTAGCTTATAAAATGGCCAACATAGATGGAAATCTTGGCTGGTGTCAGAATATGTCTCCCCCAGGAATTGGCTTAGGTTTTTCTCCCAGATGAACTGAGGGACATTCTTGAAGCAGAAAGAGCCAAGAGAACACATAAAGTCCTCAGCCTAGAGGTGAAAAGAAACAAACACTAGGGAGGTGGCAGTGTGAAGATATTCCAGGCAAGCATTTCCAGAATGGACACTGAGGTAAGCCATGACTTCTGAAGGCCGTAAAGGGTAGTGGGAATGCAGGCTGGGATCATTACCAGTCTTGAGACAAGGGCAGGCAGGAAACGTTTTATTCTTCCTGGGGCTAGATGAATTAGAAATTAGGAATTCTCCTTTGGGTGCCATCATGAAGGAAGAGAATATTCAAGAGCTATAGCGAAAATGGAATTTGGGTGTCCCCAATCAAACATTTATGGGGATGAGAGGCAGAAGAAATAAGTGGCTACCCCTAAAGTCATCAGGTGAGACACTGACATGGACTCCCTGAGAGCTTGGTCTAGCAGAAGGACTAATATTCTGTTGATTTGTAGGGCAAAAATTCTTGAATGGGTGATCCAAGGATTTAACTGTGGCTCCTGGGTAACAATGAAAGATCATGCAAGGGTCTCAGTACATCTACTAGTAACTGCAGTGAATTAGGATAAAGCAAAGGGTGCCACATAGATGAAAATTCCAGAATTTGGTACACATTTCTCACAGTTTCATTATTTTTTTTTCTAAAGCAGGTTGTTAATGTAGGAGAAAATAGAAATAATGTGGATAAAATATGATGTACAATTGATGGAGTTTTCTCTGATTATCTAATTTAGCCATAAGTGTGAAGTATTCTTTCCAATGTTAAAAAATATAATGTTTCCAAATGTCAAAAAAAAAAAGACATATAATAAGGCCATTCTGGGATATGCAGACTTCCACATTTAAAGTAAGCTCAATTGCCTGTGGACTCTTGATATCCTAGCAGTCCAGCTGATCTTTGGAAGTGTAGCAATCATGTGGGTCTGTCTACCTAAGTTGGTTCATACTTGGGGGAAAAGGTTCTTAGAATTTATAAGAAATCAAGTATTCACTTCCTCATTCCATCACTTGCAACTTGCTAATAGCTACTAAATGTCAGGATCTGAGCTAGGTTCTTCTGATTCAATGGAGAGATCAGTTTATTATTATGTTATAATATAAGTGGCTGACATATCAAATTGTCCAACTCCATAGCACCTCAAATGAAGAATGTCCAAAACTGCACTCAGTATTTTTTTCTCTCCCAAATTTCTGCTTCCTTTGTCATTTATATCAACATTCAATCTGTTGCCAAAGCAATTTGGGATTCACCTTCAATTTCTCCCTTTTTCTTACAGCCATGTCCAAATAAGTCACTAAGTTTCATCTATAATCTATCCAAACCACCTTGAAAATCTACTTTTTTAATTTTTATTGCCACTACCTCATTTTAGATCACCATTCTCTCTTACTGGATTATTACTATAGTATCCCAGCCAACCTCTTTAGTCTTGCTGCTCTCTAATCTATAGACATGGTTATCTTTCTAGTTTATATTCAGATTTACTGATTCTTTCTTATCTTGTTTTCCTTCTGGCTCTGAGTCCTCCACTGATTTTTACAATTATGGTTATCAGGTTTTTCGGTTCCATAAATTTTTTTTTTTAATTTCCTATATTTCAGTGAGATTATCTATTTTATAATTGGTCTCAGGGATATTTGTAGTTGCTAATGAAGCAATTTTATGACAGCTACTTTTGGTCAAATAATTCTAACATTTGTGTCATCTCAGTATTATATCTCTTTTTATTCAAGCTCTGGTTTTCCTGGTTATTGGCATGACAAGTACTTTTCCATTATAATCTGGACATTTTTGGCTATTATGTTGGGAGAAGCTAGATCTTAGTTAAATCTTCCTTATTATATTTATCATGCAGATACTGGTTTATTTTTTTGAACTTTTGGTCTAATGACAATTTAATTTTGACAGCCTTTGAGATGATATTTTCACCTGCTCTTTGCCCAGTGCCACTGGGTCCCAGCTGGTATCATCTGTGAGGTAGAAAGTGCTTCCCCATCCTTAACTTCCTTGTTCCTAGGACCTGGAAGAGCATTTTCCCTGGATGTATATGTGCTCTTCCTTAGTCTAGTTGTCTATGGACTCTTTCTTAATCTCTGCTTGAGATTCTGGGCTGTTCTCAATCTCTGCCCATTGTCTCTGAAGGGGAAGGATGGCAAAAGGGACTGCAGCCCTAGGAGCAAAGAGCATACCTCTTGGCTTCTTGTTTACAGGACTCCAGCTCAATCAGGGACAGAAGAAGTCTACCTGGAAGCTTTCTTCTATTGGTTTGGAATTCAGGTGATACCAATTCTTGGCCTTCTGCAGCTGTGGGGAATGGGCAGGGATTGGGAGATGTTGGGACAGAGTTTGGTCCTTGAGTCCTGTGGTCCCTACACAGTCTGCTTTTCGCTTTCCAACTTTCAGAATCCTTCTAGGGTTGCCTATTGTTACCATGGTCTATGGTTGTACTATCTTGGAAATAATAAAGAATAATGAGTCGATGCCATTTTGACCACCCCAGGAGTAAGGGCTATTTTTCTAAAGGACACATACTTGTCACTCTCCACTTAAAATTTTCCAGTGAATTCCTATCCCTCTCAGATAAAATCAAATCTCCTAGTCTAGCTTTATCAATGAAGACTGGGCAGCATGAAACAGAAAACACAATTCAAAAAGTGGTCAGCAAGGCTTGTGGTTTGGCCTAAGTAACTAGTTTAGAGTTATCAGAGAGGATTTATTAGAAGCTCAAGCCACAAGACCAGAAACCATCTCTTGCTTTGCTTCTTCTGATTGGCTCTCTCATCTATATATATAAAAGGCTACTATTCAAAGGTCCCCATGGAATTTCGACTGGGAGACTAGAAGTTCTATCACTCGCTATGATGTGTGCTGACCACCAGGGGGTGCCTCGGAATGAAGGAAGGTCCTGGCCAGCAGCCAGCAGCCAGGGAAGGGAGGCCCTGGTTGACAGCCAGAAGGCCCTGATCAGCCCTGATTGCCGGACAGGCCCAGGGATCCTACCCATGCACGAATTTCATGCACCAGGTCTCTAGCAGTGTATATAAAATGGTTGCCAGTTTTCATGGGCCATTTCACTCAGCTTCATGCCCAAAGGTAATAAAAAATATCCTTACAAGTACATTCTTTGCACCCTTTAAAACACACATACAGTAAGCAAAATCTCTAAGAACCTTGTATTTCATTCTGATTAGTTAACTTTGTCCAAATATGAACTCTGAGTATGTAGTGGGGTCAGGTAGGCCTTCTTCTAACTCTTCTTCCCTGACGGGTGGGTTAGAGTCAATCTTCCCTGAAATACAATCTTCCCTGGACTGTGAGGAAATAAAAGCCATGTTTCTGTTACTTAAAGATGGGATTCCATATTTATTTTGCCTATGTATTTTTTACATACCCTAGTGCAGTGGCTAGTTGCCTCAGCTATGTCCCCTTAGTAGCATATCCTATATAATAAAAGCCTAATATGCTAAGTGTCCAGTCATCTGGTGACAGGTCTACTGTTCAACCAATCAAAGCATAATATGCTAATGATATGCTAAGGCTGCTCAACTGCTCACTATGATGGACACTGATCCCCGGGAGCAGACAGTCAGCCAGTCAACCAGTCAGACGTGCACTGACCACCAAGGGGGCAGATGCTCCAACCAGTAGGTTAGCTTGCTGGTGGGGTCTGGCCAATTGGGACTGAATGAGATGGGCTGGACATGCCCTGAAGCCCTCCCATGGTCCCTCCCCAACCCTGATCATGCACCAGTGGGGTCTCTTGGCCTGGCCTGCACCCTCTTGTAATCTGGGACCCCTCAGGGGTTGTTGGAGAGCTGGTTTTGGCCTGATCCCACAGGCCACTCCCCTTGGGAGGGCACCAGACACATGGCTTACGGCTGGCGAGTGCTGCTGTGGTGGTGCGAGCGTCTCCCAATTGGGACTGATTGGGCACGAGCCCACAGCAGGTGCAGTGGGGCTGGAATGAGTGGGAGCAGCAGGTAGGAGCTGCAGGTAGTGTTGGACTGTGGGTTTCAGCCTGATACCTGCAGGCCACCCTGAGGGGCCCCACCCATGCATGAATTCGTGCACCGGGCCTCTAGTGAGTTTATAATTGTGTCTTATTCACAACTTTGTCCTAATTACCTAACAAAATAGTTATTAAGTCATCCATTTTGTAGACTCTAAGTGAGTGTATTATGTAGTGAATGCATATATAATGTAAAGCAAACATAATATCTCAGTGAACAGGGAGTAGTCTATGTCGGAGCTGTGACGTAAAAAAAGGAGTAGGAATTTTCTAGGACTTACAAGTTACAGAAGGACATTTTGAACCATAGAAAGTTACTTCATCGGCCCAGGCAAATATAGTAGATAAACGACCTGTATTGCTTTATTTTATTTTCTCCTAAAATAAGCCTGAACAGCTTCCTCTGTCCCATGGATAGCAGCCATCTGTGCCTTCAGATCCGGGCTGAAGGCTGAGGTTGCTTCTGTAACCCTTAGAACTTGACATTTTGCCACTGAGCCCACATGGCATGGCCTGCTTTTGTCTGTTACCACTTTCTTTTCAGTGTGTAGAAATGAAGAATGAGTATCCATATGTCTGAATGTCAAAACTTAAGTACAAATGTGAAGCCCATCCCACATCTGGTTGTTTTGGATTCTGAGCCCACTGGCACAAGTGATCATGCTGGAGAGAACCTCTTGGGTATGTCACAATTTTCTTGTCAAAGGCCACTCTGGCCATAACAAACTTAGAATTAAGGGTAAAAAAAGTCCTTAATAGTATGCCATAAATCAGATTAAAGCATGTAGCTAAAGGAATATAGTTGAAAATTCCTTTGAGAACCTTAAGAATATTTCCCATGAAAGATATTTAGAAAGTTGCTCCAACAAGAGGCATTGTACTTAAACATTTTATGTTTGTTGTTTTCATTTGGGTTGAAATTAAAGAATGTAGAGTTGTTGATCCCTTGTTTGAGTACAGAGAAGCTGAAATTATTTACTAAGAGAAGAAGTATTTGGTTAACCTTATGTTATTACTATCAGCAAATAGGATTATTTATAGTAAAAAATTACCAGATCTTCCTTGATGCTGTATTACCAAAAAAGAATAAAATATCTATCATTCAAAAAGAGAAAGGTGAAAATAATATGTATAAAGGTCCTAGCTTGAACCAGTCACTTTAAATATGTTATTTTACTTAACCCTCACTGTTCATATTATCAATGTTCATATTTTACATGCTTATTTAAGAAGAAATCCTTAAGAGAATCAGAAATTATAGTTATATGTGAAGCTTCCTGTACTTCCCCCTACTCCTTCTATCAAGAAAACCATGATGCACTGGCTGGTTTGGATCAGTGGATAGAGCATCGGCCAGTGGACTGAAGGATCTGAGGTTCAATTCTGATCAAGGGCATGTTTCTCGGTTGCAGACTTGGTCCCAGCCTCAGGGTAGGTGCGGCAGGCAACCAATCGATGTGTCTCTCTCACATTGATGTTTCTCTCTCTCTCCATCCCCCCTTCCTTTCACTCTTCCTAAAAAATCAGTGGAAATATATAAAATATCCTCAGGTGAGGATTTGAAAAAAATCATGATGTCATCCTTCATGGTCATCATCCTCATGGAGGGTTTTAGGTTAACAATAAATGGCGGCATGGCAGAGGTCACAGATTGATTCCCTGTCAGGGCACATGCCTGGGTTTTGAGCTAGATGCCTAGTAGGGGGTGTACAGGAAGCAGCCAATAAATGATTCTCATCATTGCTGTTTCTATCTCTCCCCCTTTCTCTTCTTTCCTCTCTGAAATCAATAAAAATATATTTAAAAAAATCCAAACAATAAAGGTCATTATTTTGTATTTTTTAAACTTTATTTATGGTTATCTTTATCATATATCAATATTCTATATAGGGGTGTTCATTTGTCTACATTTTATTTTACTTCTACATTATCATAGTTATAAGTATCATATATCTTAATATCAGGTAAGGCAAGTCTCTTCATCAGTTTATTACTTATTTCTGCCCTTCAATATACTTTTTTGATAAATTTGTTAAGTTTTATGAAAATCTTATTGAAACTGTATTGGAATTATTAAATAAAAGGTCATTTTTATCTTCACAAAATTGAGTCCTCCCTCTATGAACATACAATATTATTTTATTTAGTTTTTATTTTATGAACCCATCCTATCCAATAAAAGAGTAATATGCAAATTAACCATCACTCTGTTACACCCACCAGCCAATCAGGACCAAGTATGCAAATTAACCCAACCAAGATGACTGCAGCCACAGAGAGAGCAGGAGGGAGGCTTGAGTTTCCCCGGCGATGGAGGAAGCCAAGCTTTCCGCAAACCCTGGCCAGCCCAGGCCTCCACTCCAGGCTACAAAGTTTCAAATATAGAAGATAAATAAATCCCAACAAAAATGGCGGCCAGCCACGGAGCTGGAGAGAGCAGGAGGCTAGGGTCGCCCCCAGCAATGGAGAAAGCCAAGCTTCTGCAGCCCTGGCCTGCCTTGGCCTCCGCTCCAGGCTACAAAGTTTCAATTGTACAAGGTAAATAAATCCCAGATCCCAGGGCCTCCGCTTGGGTAGCTGGGGGCATGGCCAGCCTGCAAACCACCATGGGCTCCTAGCCCAGGCTGCCCCATGCCCCAAGGGAATCCCCACCCTGATCCGGGACACCCTTCACGGCAAGCCAGCTGCCCCCCACCCATGCACCAGGCCTCTATCCTATCTAATAAAAGAGTAATACAGATTGACCATCACTCCAACACACAAGATGGCTGCCCCCATGTGGTCAAAGATCCTGCCCCCATGTGGACACAAGATGGTCACTACAAGATGGCCAGCAGGGGAGGGCAGTTGGGAGGAACCAGGCCTGCAAGGGAGGGCAGTTGTGGGTGATCAGGCTGGCAGGGGCGGGCAGTTGGGAGGGACCAGGCCTGCAAGGGAGAGCAGTTGGGGGCGATCAAGCCTGCAAGGGAGGGCAGTGAAGGGTGACCAGTCCGGCAGAGGAGGGAAGTTGGGGGTAACCAGGCCTACAGGGAAGGCCAGTTGCGGGGGACCCAGGCCTGCTGGGGAGGGCAGTTAGGGGCAAACAGGCTGGCAGAAGAGTGGTTAGGCATCAATCAGACTGGCAGGGGAGTGTTTAGGGGGTGATCAGGCTGGCAGACAGAAGCGGTTAGGGGCAATCAGGAAGGCAGGAAGGCGAGCAGTTGGGAGCCAGCAGTCCTGGATTGTGAGAGGGATGTCCAACTGCCCATTTAGGCCCAATCATGGTGGGTCTCAGATTGGAGAGGGTGCAGGCTGGGCTGAGGGACACCCCTCCCCCCTACCCCCCCGTACACAAATTTCTTGCACTGGGCCTCTAGTTTATGTATATTTATCTATCTATGTTTTCTCTATATTAATCCTGCACATTTCTTTTTTTCCTAACCATCTTAGAGACATTGTTGCTATTGTATATAGCATTTATTTTCCATTATATGTCCCAAGAGACTATTTTTGGTATATAGGATTTTTAAAAGTCAATCATATCATCCTTGCTGAAGTCCTAGTATATTATATTCATTTTGCTTCTTATTAAAGGACTTTTTTTTCAGTAAAAGTTCAAGATTAGTAGACTCTGTTGGCCTCTAAAACTGTTGAAAGTGTCTTTATTTTGTTTTACTCTAGATAGATAGTTTTGTGTACAATTCCAGGATGATATTTTCTCAGTGCTTTAAAATACTTTTGCTATGTTCTAGAATTTAATATTATGAAAATTACTTTGCTATCATTCTCATTTTCATCCAGTTTTAAAGAAAATTATATTTCTATATTTTTATTAACAGATTTAATGAAATACAATTTATGTAGCATGAAATTCACATGGTATGTAATTTCAGTATGTCCAAGTTGGTTTTTTATATACAGAGCTGTGAAACCTGTCACAGTTATCTCATTTTGGAATATTTTTATTACTACAAAATGATCTCATATCTACTAGAAGTCATCTCCATTCCCTAATAATCACTAAACTATTTTCTATTTACATGGATTTGTCCAATCTGGATATAGCATATAAATGACATCATACAATATAGGGTTTTTGTTTGTTTGTTTTGTTTCTGTTTCTTTCACTTGGCATAATGCATTTAAGGTTCACCCATGTTGCAGCTTATGTCATTCTTCTTATTGAAAAATAATATAAGGATGGATATAACAAATATTGTTTGTTTATTCAACAGTTGATAAAAACTTGGATTGTTTCCAAATTTAAGCTTTTACAAAATAATGCTGCTAGGAACATTCATGTATACGTTTTTATGCGTAGCTATGTTTTCATTTCTTTTGGGTATATACTTAGGAGTAGAATTTCTGGATCAGATGGTCACCCCTGTTAAACATTTAGAATAACTACAAAGAATTTTCCAAAGCAGCCCATTTTTTATTTCCACCAGCAATGCATGAGGGTTCAAATTTCTCAATATCTTCCACAATACTTGTTATCTTTTTTAAAAATCTATTTTAGCCATTGTAATGTGCAAGAAGTGATATCTCATTATGGTTTTGATTTGCATTTCCATAAGATCTAATGATTGTGAGCATATTTTTGTATGTTTATATCTTATATAGAGAAATGTCTATTCAAATTAGTTGCCCATTTGTTAACTCAGTTGCTTGCCTTTTTATTGTTGAATTGTAAGAGTTCCATATATATTTTGTATGCGGGTTCCTTATTAAATTTGCAAATATTTTTGCTCATTCTATGTGCCTTTTCATATTATTGAAAGTTTATTTTATGTTATTTTAGTATTGTCACTCAGTGGTTGCATAGTATGTTTTTCCTATTTTACTTTTAATCAGTTTAGATACTTGAATTTTAAATGTGCTTCCTTTAGATGACAAAGACTTGGATCATTTCTTTTAATCCATTCTGTTAATATCTGCCTTTTAATCAGAATGTTTAACCCATTTACATTGAATGTAATTTCCGATAAGACAGGAATTATTCAGCCTTTGTTACTTGTTTGTGTGCATTGTTTGTCTTTCTTTGTTCCATATTCTTTCATCACAACCTTATTTTGTATTAGATATTTTTAGATATATTTAGGGTATCATTTTATTTCCATGTATTTAATCACAACTTAATTTCAATCCTATATAATAAAAGCCTAAAATGCTAAGTGCCCGGTAGTCTGGCCAGCTGTTCAACCAATCAAGGTGTAATATGCTAATGATATGTTAAGGCTTCTCAACTGCTTGCTATGACATGTGCTGACCACCAGGGGGCAGACAGTCGACCAGTTGACTAGTCGCTATGATATGGATTGGCCATCATGGGGCAGATGCTCTGACCAGTAGGTTAGCTTGCTGCTGGGGTCCAGCCAATTGGGACTGAGTGAGATAGGCTGGGCATGCCCTGGTGACCTCTCACAGTCCCTCCCTGGATGGCCAACCTGCTGTGTTGCTTCCTGGCCCTGATCCTGCACCAGTGGAGTCCCTCAGCCTGGCCTGAGCCTTCTCACAATCCGGGACCCTTTGGGGGATTTCAGAAAGCCTGTTTCAGCCCGATCCTGCAGGCCAGGCCAAGGAACCCCACTGGTGCATAAATTTGTGCACCAGGCCTCTAGTCCTATCTAATAAAAGAGTAATATGCAAATTAACCATCACTCCACTCCACCCACAAGCCACTCCCACAAGCCACGCCCACCAGCCAATCAGGAGGGGATATGTAAATAAACCCAACCAAGATGGCTGCAGCCACAGAGAGCAGGAAGGAGGCTTGAGTTTCCATGGCAATGGAGGAAGCCAAGCTTTCCACCTGCCCTTGCTGACCCAGGCCTCCACTCAATGCTACAAAGTTTCAATTATAGAAGATAAATAAAGCCCAACAAAAATGGCAGCAGCCATGGAGCTGGAGAGAGCAGGAGGCTAGGGTCACCCCCAGCGATGGAGGAAGCCAAACTTCTGCAGCCCTGGCCTGCTTTGGCCTCCACTTCAGGCTCAAAGTTTCAATTATAGAAGATACATAAATCCCAACAGAAATGGTTGCCTCCACAGAGTGAGCAGAAGGCTTGGCTCCACTCCAGGCTACAAAGTTTCAATTGTACAAGATAAATAAATCCCAGATACCAGGGCCTCTGCTTGGGTCGCTGGGGGGCATGGCAAGCCTGCAAACCAGCATAGGCCCCTCACCCAGGCTACCCCACACCCCAAGGGGACCCCCACCCTGATCCGGGACACCCTTAAGGGCAAACCAGCTGGCCCCCACCTATGCACCAGGCCTCTATCCTATCCAATAAAAGAGTAATATGCAGATTGACCATCACTCCAACACACAAGATGGCTGCCGCCATGTGATCAAAGATCCTGACCCCATGTGGACACAAGATGGCCACCACAAGATGGCCAGCAGGGGAGAGCAGTTGGCAGGGACCAGGCTTGCAAAGAAGGGCAGTTGGGGGCAATCAAACCTGCTGGGGAGGGCAGTTAGGGGTGACCCGGCAGCAGAGGAGGGAAGTTGGGGGTGACTGGGTCTGCAGGGAAGGGCAGTTGGGGGGACCCAGGCCTGCAGGGGAGAGCAGTTGGGCATCAATCAGGCTGGCAGGGGAGTGGTTAGGGGGTGATCAGGCTGGCAGGCAAGAAGCGGTTAGGGGCAATCAGGAAGGCAAGCAGGCAACAGTTGGGAGCTAGCAGTCCTGGATTGTGAGAGGGATGTCGGACTGCCCTCGAGGGGTCCCAGATTGGAGAGGGTGCAGACTGAGCTGAGGGACACCACCACCCCCATGCACAAATTTTGTGCACCAGGCCTCTAGTAGTATATAAAAACTTTGCTCAAGCATAGCTCCATTTTGTCCTCCTCCTTTGTACTATTATCATTCAGGTTACTTCTTTAGGCATCATAATATCACCAATAAAGTTTTATACTTACTGTTTTATGTAGTTGTCTTTTAAATCACATAGAAAAATATGTTACAAAAATTATACTTTATTTACTATTCATCTATGTAGTTATATTTATTGTTGCTCCTAATTTATTAATGTGGATTTGAGGAACTACATAATATTATTTCATTTTAGCCTGAAGGACTCACTTTAGTATTTATATCTTGTAGAGCAGGTCTACTAGTGATAATATCTCTCTCTCTCTCTCTCTCTCTCTCTCTCTCTCTCTCTCTCTCTCTCTCTCATATGTAATGTTTTAATTTTCCCCTTCATTTTGAAGGATACTTTTGCTAAATACAAACTTCTTGCTGTCTTTTTCTTTCAACATTTAGAATGTCATCTCACTGCATCCTGACCTCTATGTCTTCTGATAAGAAATTGCTGATAATTTTATTGAAGATACCTTATATGTGATGACTCATTCTTTATTGATGTTTTCAACAATTTTTCTTTGTCTTTATCTTTTGAGAGTTTGATAATGATGTGTCTAGATTAAAATCTCTTTAGTTTATCCTCTTTGAAGTTCATTGAATTTCTTCAATGTGTAAATTAATGTTTTTCAATAAATTTGGGGATTTTTCAGTCATTATTTGTTCAAATATTACCTTTGCTTTTTTTTTTTTTTTTCTCTTCTTCTGACGCTTTCATAATGCATGTTAGTATTAGTTATGGTGTCCCACAGGTTTCTGAGGCTCTGTTAATTTTTATTAATTTTTATTTCTTGTTGCTTCTCAAAATAGGTAATCTCAAATGAGCTATCTTCTAGTTCTCTGGTTTTCTCTACTGCCTACAGAAATCTACTAGTGAATTTATCATTTCATTTGTTGTGCATTTCAATGACACATTATGTATTTGATTCTTTTAAATAGCTTTTTACATCATTATTTGTAACCCCTATTTTGTGACGCCTTGCTCTCATTACTTCACTTAATTATTTTTATATACATTCCTGTAGTTCCTTGAACATATTCATGATTGTTGAATTTAAATATTTTTATTAAGTCCAACATCTGGGATGCCTCACGTAGATCTCTATTGACTGTTTTGCTTTTTTGCCTTTTATAGGCCATACTGTCTTGGATGTGCATGTTGTGCATGTGTTTGTGTAGTGTACAATTATTTGTTTAAAACTGGACATTTTAAATACTGTAAGGTGGAAATTCTGGAAATCAAATTCACCCCCACCCTCCAACATCCTTTTGTTACTTCTGTTCATTGCTGCTTTTTGTTTGCTTGGTGACTTACCTGAAATAATTCTTTAAAGTCTATATTCTTTGCCATTTCAGTGAAGCCACTGAAGTCTCTTCTCCACCAACTTAATAGTCAGCTAATTTTAACACATATTTTCTAAATATTTTGAATCAGTCTTCCTTCCTTTGCCAAACACCTGTGTGTGTGTGTGTGTGTGTGTGTGTATGTTGGGACAGACCTTCAATGATCCACAACCCTGCTGTTGCCTTCTTGCATCTTGCAAAAACTCACTATCTGCCAGAGCTGAGAGATTAAGACCTTTTCGGAGATTTCCTTCACGTGTGCACTGCCCTACACACATGTATAGTATTCTAGATCCCCGACAATATACTGGAGCTTTTTTTCTGACCAGCTTCTTGGTTGCCCCATTTGTATTGCTGCCTTAGGCAGCAGAAATAATGTGCAACAATTACTGCTGGTTAATTTGACCAAATTCCTAGGCATTGGGCTTTCCTCACTAAGCGAGCTCTAAGTCTGGTCAAATAAAGACTAGTCCTGTGCATGGGGACAAGTCTAATAGTGAAAATTGTCCAGTTTTGGACTTCTGGGGGTCTCCAAATCCTTTCCACCTTTCCCAGTGGTTGGTGGTCTTCTTTTTTTTCCACAGCTTCCATTGCTTCTAGATTGTAACCTTACAACTTCCACAGAGATAGGGAGAGCAGGATAGAAACAGAGTTACTTAAAAGGGTACAAATCTTGCTGTTATTACGAAGATTTGGCTTTTTCTTGAATAAATACTCTTTGGATTGTTGCACGCTTTTGGTTAATTTCCAAAGTTCTGAAATAGTTTATTTTTAGAATTTTACCATGGTCCCATGGATTTTGTGGAGGAGTAGAGTATCAGAGGTCCTTACATCACCATTCTGGGAATATTTCTCTTGATAGCTTTTAAAGGTTCCTAAAGTTTCAGTAAAACACACCTTAGTGTACATTTATCTTTCATTTTATTGTTAGATATTCAAAAGGCATTTTAAACTTGATTTTCAGCCTCTTTTCAATTATGAAAATATTTGCCTGTTATGTTTTCAAATATTGCTTCTGTCATTTCTTTTATTTCCAATCTTGTAGTATTTCTTTTGCTGCATATTGGAAACTTTAGTCTAGTCTTCATATCTCTTATATGTAATTTCAATTGTTTTGTTTTTCTGTTTTGTTTTGTTTTTTGGTCTTGCTATTACATTCTGAATAAAATTTTAAATATTATCTTCCAATTTACTAACCTTTCTCATACTGTGACTATTTTTTTTTTCTTTTCTTCATAATGATGATGTTTTTATTCTCTCTATACTTAATTGGTTCTTTCTGAAATCCACCTGTAAAATCCTTTTTTTTTTTGTTTTTTAGAAAACTGAACTTTAAAAACATTTTTCCTGAAACATTCTTCTGTAACTACAGAAATGTATCATTCCACTGGGAGTCTTGTGTGTTGGAAATGATGGTTGCAATTCTAACACTAGATTTCATCATTAATTTTGATATTTGGATTTACTGGCTTATTTTTGAATAGAATATTGTTTTTTTTCATTTTCACGGTTTCCTCTCTGTTTATGCTCACTTTTCTGCCTAAGATTTTGTGGCCTGCAGTCCCTAAAAATGTGGTGCAGTGTGATTGGATATGCCTGTGTTGAGGCAGTTTTAGGTATAGGGCAATGATGTCACCTGACCGGGAGGCATCCCCTTTCAGTCTCATTTCGGGTCTCTGCCTGCCCCCTCCCTGGGCCTGCAGCTCCCCAAGAACTGGAACTCTCCTTGGTGTCAGTGTCAAACCCTCCTTTCTACACCTGTACACTTTGCAGGTGCAGGTGTTAGAATATATTAGGTTAAATATTAAGTCTTCTCAGGACCAGGTGTTAGTCAGGATAAAGTAGGTTAAATTGCAGTGATCAATGACACCACAATTTCTCTGGCATAAAAAAAGCAACAACACACACACAACAAAACAAGTTTTATTTCACATTCATTTCCACTGTGGGTTCTATGGCTGTTTTGCGTACTCATATTCATTCTGAGACCTAGGCATATGGACATTCTCTTTCTTGACCAATAGGAATGGAGAAACTGTCATTATATCCTAAAGATTCTTACACAAACAGTCATCACTTTTGCTTATATTTCATTGGCTTGAGCAAGTTTTGAGATTAGGTCTAACATTAATTGCACAGTAAAGATTCTTCCCCCAAAAAGGTTAAAGAGTATTTTGCACTGTGCTGTAATATGTAGACCACATTCTCTCTTATTTATCTTTCTACCTATGAATAGCTTAACTCTCAGCTACCACATTCTGTCTTGGTTTCCTCAAACTGCCTGGTGTATGGCTTCAGCTGTGAATGTCACTCTGTATTTCCTTTTAAATTTTTTTTTTCATTTTGACATTATGGTTCATAATATTTTTCTTTTATAATTATTTACTGCTGAAAGTATTACATATGGCTCCTTTCCCCCCCCCCCCATTGATCCCCTCCAGCCTGCCCCCTTCCCCTTCCCCCATTCCCCTAACCACCCCTGCCCTAAGACCACCACCCCATTGTCTGTGTCCATGGGCTATGTGTATATGCATACAAGGTCCTTGGCTGATTAATTGCCACCCATCCATCCTCCCCTGCCTTCCCTCCTGTTTTATGCTTCAAGTCTCTGGATCCACTCCTTTCATCAGTTTATTTTGTTATTTATTTATTTTTAATTTTTTTAATATATATATATTTTTTTATTGTTTGAACTATTACAAATAGTAGTACATATGTCTCCTTTTTCCTCCCATTGACCTCCCCTCAGCTTCCCCTACCCCTCAGTACATGCCTTCACTTGCCCGCCCTCTCCCCCTCCCCCCTTCAGTGTCTTATATCCATTAGTTATGCTTATATGCATGCATACAAGTCCTTTGGTTGATTTCTTACAGCCCCCCTCGCCCAACCTCCCCTGCCTTCCCAATGTAGTTTAATAGTCTGTTCAATACTTCTTTGCCTCTGTATCTATTTCCCCCCCCATTTCTTTCCTTTAAAAAGTTTTGCCTCTGCAGACTAGAAATGAACATATAATAACAACAAAAAAATAATAATAGTAAAAAATGTTTGAGTCCCAATTTCAATGTCCAACAGTTCTGAGTCCCCGTTTCAATGTCTAACAGTTCCTTATGTGTACATGTCAGCAGTGATATCTGGATGGTGGGCACATGGTGGCAATGCAGGTTCGACCCTCTCTGGTTTGGTCCTAGGCAACCTGCAGCGGTGCACAGCTGTTGACTGCTTGCGTGGCAAGGCGTTGTCAGCGTCTTCCATCTCTGGACTGTTTTTCCTCTTGTCTTTGTGGTTGGAGCAGACCTGTCACTTCTTCTCTGTTGCAGGAATCCACATGGTCTTGGAGTTGTTTTCTGAAGATATATAAACATATTCTCTACCAAAAGTTAATAAAGGAATCCTTTCTATATAATTGATTTGGGACCCTTTTTATTTTTGCCCAAATGATTTTCTTTTGTCTTATTTAGACACCATGTGTGTTTTTCATGGGTGCCTTGCTGTTAGCATTACAAATGAAAATTAATTTTGTAAAGTAAAAATTTTCTAGATGTAATTTACTTATAGGATATTTTTCCTTATTTGATATTACCCTACTATCCCCCCCTTTTTTTTTTATTAATGGAGGTTTTTGTAAATTTTATAATGCAGTCTTGATAACTTTAAATTTTAATAATTTTTTTTTGCCCCAAAATATGACTGTTTTAGGTTCATTGCATGTTCAGGAATTTTACCATGAGATGAACTACCAATAGAAATTTTAGTTATTACTTTAAGAACAGCTTTTTGTCCAGTACAATTAAATTTACTTGAATATTCGCTTAAACCAATTAATTGAGCCTGTTTAAATTAATCTGAAAACTTGATTACTATTTTACTTACGCCCAATCGGGTGAGCTGGGCCCTCACTGGAGAAGAAACCCGAGTTCCCCGAGATATGTGATCAGCACTGGGATCCCGCCAGCAGGCCAGGGGTTCCCAAGACAGGAGCTGGGCGTGGAGGCCTCTGGGGCATAGGCTACCAAGGAGACAGAACTAAACCTCACATCACCCTGCTTGGCCCCGGAGGATGGCTGGTTAGCCAGAGACGGGTAAGATTCCTCAGGGAAGGAACAACCTAAGACAGGCACAGTTGCAAAGGGGCCATCAGGAGAGAACTTGGGGGGCAACAGAAGTGGGGCACAGACCCTCACCCCCTCCAACATTGCAGGGGCTTGAACCCTTGCACCTTCTGAGGGAGGTCTCCTGCCCCCATGGCTGCTTCGCGCTTCCCACACCCAGCTCAGATCGGGACCCAGGCAACAGAGAGAGACTTGGCCCAGCTCAGATCGGGAACCAGGTAACAGACAAGAGACTTGGCCGACAGCAGCTGCCCTATATCTAAATTCAGCCTAGCATCAGGAATGCTCAGGGCCCACTCAAGAATGCAAATAATCCTTCCCACTAATATTTACAGGGTAAACTAAGATTGTTGGTAGAGTATTAAATTTGACAGTAAAATAGTAATCAAGTTTTCAGATTATTTTGTTATTTAGATTCCACATGTGAGTGTCACTCTACATTTCTATTCTGTGCATTCTTTTCTTGATTTTAACTATCTTTTTGGTTTTCTATTTCTCAATATGTGTCTCATTATTGTATGTTTAGAGTATAAAAAGATGCCTCAAATAATTAGTTCAATATGCCATCTTACTCAGAATGTTATCCATAATTTCTTTTTTTATGGAAAACTTCAAACACCACAAATCCATGATTAAAACCCCCTCTCTCCCACAAATTATCCCTTGGAATAAGTGTTGGTTTAAAAATACAGAACTAACATCACTTAAACCTGGTGTGACATGGGATTTTTATATTTTCCAAGGCTTTGGTGTTAACTGGTCAGGTGGAACTTCCTTGTAACCAAAATGCATTCATTGGCCTAAACATTTTCTCAATTAGTAAGTATAAATTGGAGCTTATTCAGCTGAGCCATGCAATTTTTGGTTGAATAAAAACCTAATCTGCTCACTTGTTTACTCTGCTTACTCCCTAAAGGCTAAAGCTTCAGTAACTGAATACAATGTTTAATAAACACAAGAAAGAATATTCATGTAGGCACTGCCGTATAAGAGCTGGACTTGGCTACAAACCAGATGGCTCTTGGGTAGAACCAGCCAGGGTGTCCTCAAGCTTAGGTGATACATGGATCTAGGCTCAGACAGACACATTTGCAGAACAATATCCTGTCTACAGAGTGGATGAGTGGAGCGCGGCTAGCACCTCCTGCGCGTTAACTCTTTTCCTCTGTTAGCATTTATATTCCTGTGTACGTTCTTCCTCTGATGCTTATGTCCCATGTGCAGAATGGAGGCTACTCATTCAAATGTGTGTGGATGAAAGGGAACTAATCTTTACTTCTTTCCCCACCGAAAGCTCACATTTGTCACATCACATAGAAATTAACTTCTTCTCTAGGACTGGCACTGAGAAAGAGTGAATAAAACTCATGTGCAAAAATGCAGGAAATAAATGTTTTCCAATCAATAAAACAAAGATCTCTCTGTGAGTCCTTCCTGAAGTAATTTGATCCCAGTATTAGATCTTCAAACAAATGTTTGATGAGAATTTGCTATCACAAGGGAGGGGTATTCCTGTGTGTGTGTGTGTGTGTGTGTGTGTGTGTGTGTGTGTGTGTGTGAGAGAGAGAGAGAGAGAGAGAGAGAGAGAGAGAGAGAATGTGTATGTATTTCAAAATTAATCTCTTTATAAAAATTCTTTTAAAATTCTTTGAATTTTATTCATCTAGACTATAGTCTTTATTCAACACTGCCTTTTCAATCTCACCTCTCCTAATTCTTCTCATACTTAAAATTATGTATTAAAGTCTCCTTAATTCCAAAAGAAGTTCCTTCTTTCCTTCAATTCTTTTTTCTCTCTGAAATCTCATCTCTGTCTCTTCCTTTGCCAAACAATTTGTGCTGGTTATGTATATCCTTAAAAGCTGGATTCACAGAACTGCCCACCAAAGTCCAGCCAATGTCCCCATGACTGTACTGAAACTTTTGAAGCATATATAACCTGTCAGTCAGGGTAAGATGCTACATGCAAGCTCACATGAGGTCATGGCTAGGGTGCAGCCTCCTGAAGTGTCAATTTTACTCAATGATAAGACATTCAGAACATTTTATTATTAAATCAAGTGCAAATTATGGAGTACAATGCATAAATTTTATTCACTTAATATTAAAATAATATTTTCAAAGCCCAGTGGTACTCCCAGCTTGCCCAAAACTCCCACAGGATGCCTGTTGGGTCTACTGTGGAGCAGCCACCTAGCCATACTATGGGTGAGGCCTCAGGCTTGGCAGTGAGGTCTGAGAGTGCTGGAGAAGTCTGGGCCCCGTGGACCCTCCACACTAATAAAATGAAGCTTCGACAATGATGAGAATCTGCTGAGTGGAAACTCCCATTTATCTGATTAGCTACAGTAGAAGCAAAGGATATGGTTGAAAACGGAACAGAAGCCACATTACCAGTAAATGCGAGGTCATATTTTTTTTGTTATTACTTTGCAAAAATGACAGGAGAGGGAGCTCTAGACCCACAATGCTATAACTCTGTTCTGACTTGACTGCCTTCCTCAGAAGTACGGGAAATACTAAAGAAGGGAGAGGAGGAGGGAAGGAGGAGAATGGAGGACAGGGAGAAGAGGATGAGATAGACCATGGCCAATTTCCATACAAAATTATTTTAAGTTATTATAAGGAAAAGAGAATAAAAGAATGATTCAAACAATGAAATTTTGCCAGAAGGATGCTCCTAAAACAATAGACTACTATGAGGTAATATTTTAAATAGTTAGAGTAACTTAAGAAGCTATGAACAAACAACATATACCAGAATGAAGAAAACTGAAAAAGGTGATTAGATGAAAATAAGATATAAAAGAAGAAACAGAAAAAAATTACAAAGCAAAAGAAACATTTTTCTCCATCTTCACCTTTGTTCTGTTGCATTAAATACTGTTGCTCTCCTGGGCCTCTTCTCTGGCCTCCAGTTCAGGAAATCTGCCAGTTCTCCTCCCGCTCTGCCTCTGAGGCCCTTCCTCCTTGCTGCTGTAGGAGATGCTGCCCATGGTTCTCTCGAGTACATAAGCGTCCCCTGTACACTTCCTCTAGTTCACTCTACTCAGGGGCTGCAACAGCTTCTAAGTGTAAATGAGTTTAGATGTGCCTGCATTCTCAATGCGCCACCCTGAGCGTGACCTGACCCCCACATGACTAGCCAGCACACTTTGGGGGTGCCTTACTGGCATATGAGGTGGACCATGGCAAAAGCCATCTACTTAGTGCTTAAAATTACACATAAATCTTCTAAAATTCTATAACTTGGAAAGTGGTGTTTCTTTTCTCTGATGTTATCCAATTCACAACTCCAAAGGCATTGATCCCTGCTCTCTTCCTCACCCTGCCATCTCATCAAACATGCTTATGGGATCATTTCTGCTTCCAAAGGATTTCCAAGATCTGTTCCCTCCTTCAGTCTCCACCACCACTGCTCAAGCTCCGTCTGCCTCCAGATAAGGCTCTGGCTATAACTTACTTGCCTTCTCTCCATTCTATCTCAGAGGCAATCTGTGTTGTAGCCTGACCACCCTTACTATGTGAGGAATTGTGATCCGGGGGCATCCTATTTATACAGAAAACAATGTGAGCTTTGTTTTCTAATTGGACCCTTCCCAGGCTGGTATCAGTTTCAAAGTTGCATAGCTCACCTGGTACACCCTCGTCTTCTTCCCCTTCTCTTGTAACATTCTTGTAAACACCTGGGGCTTGGAGCTGTCTCCTCCAGTCACCTATGCATTCCTCTCCATGGACCCCCTTTTCCCTACCTGCCCCTCCTGCCTCTAAACCCCTCTCACAAGGATCAGAAGACCATGCAAGGCCTGGTCATCAGAAGTCTTCCTTGCAATTTAAACTCCAAAGGTCAGGGTTCTTATTGGCCTGTTATGTTTTCAAATAGAAGAGATTTGGGGAAGCTACATGGTGGGAAATACTTGACTGAGTTTTTCTGACAGGACAAAAGCAAAGATATTAGGATAAGTAGGCATTTTATTCCTAGGAAGAAAGAATGGAATAAAATAAATGCAACAAAGATATTTCAGGACACTAAGTCCTTGAATACTGGGTGTGTGCTGGGTTATTCTTATCACGTAGAGACTAATGTATTTGGCAACTGTCTGGATGTATATATTAAAGACATTTAAATGTGTCAGCCCAACTACCATGTTCACTTTCAGAAATTTGGAGAAATTTATCTCTGGTGTATCAGTATGTATTAGGAATTAGACTATGGTCAGTTCATGCACTGCTTAACAACCGGGAAACGTTCTGAGAAATGTCGTTAAGTGATTTTGTTGTGCAAATATCAGAGTGCACTTACACAAACCTAGATGGTACAGCTATGATATATGATCTAGCCTACTGTTCATAGATTACAGCTTGTACAGCCTGTTACTGTACAAAACAACACAAGATTAAATCAAGCACAAGAGACATTAATGCAATCAAGAGACAGGGTAAATACAAGATGTATGAGACTACTGCAGACATAACCTGGCCTGCTGTTTTACAGCAAATTTTGTTTTAACAAGTAGAAAGAGTATACTCTAAAATAATGATAAAAAATAAACCAGCAGTGTTGTTAACATCAGAAGTAGGGTGGGGTGTTTTTCCTTAAGGCATATCAATCAGTATCACTTACCATCAGTGTCAAGAATTCAAGTAAAGGGAAAAAGTATAGGGTAGTAAATACATAAAACATAACATGGTTCTTTATCATTATTAAGTATTAAGTGCTGTGCATAGTTTTATTGCTATTCTTTCATACGTTTGGCAATGCGGAAGGTTTGTTCCCACCAGCTTCACCACAAACACGTGAGAAACGTGTTACTACATTACGTCAGTTAAAGGGTCACTAGGCAATTGGAATTTTTTAACTCCATTATCATCTTATGGGGCCACTGTCATGTATGCAGTTCATATTTGACCAAGATGTCATTATGGGGCGTATGCCTGAATAGGACTAAATATATATATAAAGTTATTCTGGAAGTGGTGATTCCATCAGCTCCCTCACACACTGGCATGATACTGTTAGAAAACTAGCTTTGCATTTTCTTTCTTTTTTCACAAAGGAGCTGATGCATTCCAGATGGAGCAAAGGCCATTAGCAGATTGCCAAGCCCTCAACGATGAAATACAGGCATCAAACTCTGTGGCATTATAGAAATGAGTGTTAATCATTGTATCACTGGTGTCCATGGAGCTCATGATTGTAGACTCATGCAAATGGAAAATTGTAACCATCAACGGCCTTTGCCAGGCTACTGAGTGGCAGCTCAGAGTCAAATATGCCAGGTACATTGCCAATGAAAACCTCCTTACCTGGAGCAAACATGGCTTATCTATTAAGACACTGTCTGAGAAGGGCACAGGATTTCTAGGGAGAGCAATTTAACTTATCTCACACTTTGTAAGTCAGCCTGGGCCTACTCTGCATGATCTAACTGCCAGGAAAATAAATGTGCCATTCAAAGTGATCAAATTGGTAAACACAGATTTAATGGACCAAACTAAAACATTAGTTTGCTCTCCACGCTGGAGGATGTATATGCTCACAGGTCCCGATGGCATTTGTTTTCTTCACGCTCTGTTCATGTGATATGATGGTAAGTTCAGATTATCTGTTCCAAAGACATGTTCAATTTAACACCCAACCTGAGTTATTGCTACCCCATGCTTTGCCCTCTTCAGGCTCCTTTAAATTGCCAAGGTCTCTTATATAAAAGCTGCACTGACCAATATACATTTTAAGAATATGAAGAAAACATCCCTTACTCTAAACTAGGAAAATCCCACCATTGGATGTAGATTTACTTTTTTACCAAACTGCATGTTAAAGGGCCAATGATCTGGGGTAAAGAGAATGGTAAAAATTCACTAGACGTTACTTGTTCTTACTGTGAATTTTTAAAATTAAATTAATTTTACTCTAATACCACATTGATATCAAGTATATGTAAAGGATGTTTAAATATATATTAGGAAATAAATAGACCATGGATCACTCAAGGCAGAAAGGGGAAATCTTGTGTTGCCACAAATGAGTAGCACCTCAGATAAATGTAACTGTGAAAGTCGGGGGAGCGTGTGCATCTGTAGAAAATGGATGGGAATAAGGGTTTGAACTTAACTCATACTTTGTAAGTCGGCCTGGGCCTACTCTGCATCATCTAACTGCAATGAAAATAAATGTGCCACTCAAGGTCATCAAATTGGTAAAAACAGATTCAATGGACTAAAATAAACAAACAAAAAAAACCACTAAAGATTATGACAACTACTCAGAATCCGGCATTTCCTTGTCAATTTATAGAGTGTGCTCAGATATAATGATTTCAAGATGGAAGCTCGTATCTTTCAGTTCCTGACTATGTGAGACACCAGGGTTAATGCAGAAGGAAGGACCATCTGTGAACATCCATCCACCAATCTCCTTTCATTGTGGTTGTGTTGAATCATCCTCTGAGGTAACACAAACGATTGTTTTATGGTGGAGGAAATCATGTCTCGGGGAGTACTAAAGAACGTGCCAGGGGCCACGTGACTCTGAGGTGGGGAATTTGGGATTCAAACAGAGCTCTGTGAGGAACCAAACCCCTGCTCTTCCTCTAAAACACCTGCCCTCCAGTAAAAGCACCTGTGCTGGGCGAATGAGACACATACATCACTTTTGTGTAGTGTGACTGGGGAACTAGAGACCTTGATATATGGGTGTGGAGTTGGTTTGGAGGTTTATTTAAAAAATACATGTATCCTTAGTAATATCTTTGTAAATATTTTTACACATATTAGTGTGAGACTCTGCATGACAGAGTAGGTAGTGAAATCCAATTAGCCACCCATCAGTGTAGACAACTTCATCAACAAAGGTTTGCTTATTTCATCTTTGCTGAGGGACACATTTTACCAAATAGTAAATCAATAATTTCACTTGTAAATCTTAGAACTCTTGCTATTTATAACTATTCATCTGAAAAGGTTTCTTTTTGTGTGTGTCTGTGAACGTTTATGAGAGAAGTGATAATATCTTTGATGTTATTTGAAGGTTGCTGATGGACAAAAGATCGCCTTTGCAGTTATTTGGTGTTGAAGAATGGGTGTGGGATTTTGAGTCAGACAGACCTATGTTCAAACATAAGTATCAATGAATTATGTGATCTTGACCAAGTCGTTTAAACTGCCTATTATTTCATTTCCTTAGCTATAAAATGGAGGAATAATATCTTCTCACAGTATTGTAGTGGGAATTAAATGAGATGCTGGGTACAAAAACATCTAGCACAATATTTTAAACATAGTACATTCACAGTAAATGCTAGCTGGAAAATTAGTATCATTTTATTGCTGTAGTCACACCTGGGAAAATCATCTGTCGTTTCCAAGCCTGGAATCCCTCTCTGGTAAAGTGAGGCTAAAGCGAGAAAGCACACATGAAGGCTTCTCCAAAACACAGAGCCTTAATAAATGGCAATGACTCATCCATCTCCTTTCATCCAGACACCCTTTTGCTGCCAAGTACTGCCTCTTGCCGCACCTGGGGTGCAGACGGTCAAGACTCACACTGTCTCCAGAGCCCCAGCATTTCAACTTGGCTGATATGTTTTGGGGGAAGATACTCATGCTCGACTTAACTTTCCCTGACCCAAGGAGTCACCAGGTGTGGAAACCCTGACCCACATTTAGTCGGACTATGTACCATCTAGCTTCCTGCTATAGGTAATGTGCTACCTTGTATCTTGAACAAATCACATAACTTTTCAAGGGCTTCCCTTAGAAATCACTGTTTCAATACAGTCAATGCTATTCAAAATGTAATGTGCGCCCACATCCCCTGATGATGTCCTGACAATGAAGCTTCAGTTTCAGTAGGTCTGGGACCAGGTTGAGGTCCTAAATATCAAGGGTCCCAGATGATGATAAGGCTGCAAAACCACACTTTGAGAAGGGAGAGTCTTGGAGTCCTTGCAAATGTTGTGGTAATTAATTAATGAGTCCTCACACTATTTGGAGTAGACTATAGCTTTCACTAGCTGATATTATTAGGCATTCTTTATGTTTAAATTTATTTTTTGTTTTCTTACCTTTCAATCACAGTTTATATTAAATACCATGCCACATTTTTGATGGTCTGGTATCCCAAGTTTCATATGCACAGAAAAGTGACTTTAAAACCATGTGTTCTACAGAGTGGTTCCCCCACTGCCCCCAAGTTATCTCAACATTATTGACTGTATTCCCCATGCTGCAATCCGCATCTCTGGGACCATTCTGTAACTACCTATTTCTACTGTTTAATCCATTCACCTTTGGCACTCTGTCCCCCAACTGCCCTCCCCTCTGACATGTCAGTCTGTTCTCTGCATCCATGAGTCTGTCAGACATTCTTTTAAAGTATATATTCTTCACTCTGACCATTGTGTCCCTTCTTTCAACATCTTTCCCTTTAAATGTGAAGGCACTTAAAGTAAAAATGCTAACTACTCCTCAAATAAGTCCTTTACTCTTGGATCTACCAACCTTTGATCTATCTGAGTTTTTGGTTTTTGTATCCTTCCTTGTTCTCAGCTTTGCAAACTCCTTCTCATCCTTCCAGAGTGAGTTCAACATTTCCTGGCTCCCCCCTCCCCAAAAGAGCACACTGTTTTCTTCGCTGTGTCCAAAGGTATGTTGCACACATGTAAGCTTAGTGATTATTTTACTTTTTTTTGCAGTTTCCCCCTCTATTTTATATTCTTGATGATAATGGAGCACCATGATGGAATTTCAGAATCAATTCCCAATATCTGATACTGTCTTGGCAGACACCAGACATTCACAAAATTTAAGAGGCTAAAGGTATATATAGAGAGAGAGCAAACAGTCTTTTGGAGTCTCTTACTCCTCCTTGATCAATGTAAAGTTACACAAGTAGCTTGGCCTTTCTTTTCTTATTTTCTTTTTTTTAATGTATTTTTATTGATTTCAGAGAGGAAGGGAGAGGGTGAGAGAGATAAAAACATCAATGATGAGAATCATTGGCTGCCTCATGCATGCCCCCTAATGGGGATGGAGCCCACAATTCAAGCATATGCCCTTGACTGGAATTGAACCTGGGACCTTCAGTCTGCAGGTTGATGCTCTATCCACTAAGCCAAACCAGCTAGGGCACTTGGCCTTTCTTGATGTCAGTTTCTTCATCTATAAAAATGAAAATATTTCACCTTTCTACATAAGGCTGCTGTGAGGAGTATACAAGGTCACATCTGTGTCATATTTAGCTACAATGCCTGAAAGAGTAGCCAATAAATGTTAACATTTTGTTTTATTATAATTACTAATATTATTAGACTGGAGGCCTGGTGCATGAAATGTGTGCACTGGGGGGAGGGGGTCCCCTCAGCCCAGCCTGCGCCCCCTCGCAGTCTGGGAGCCCACGAGGGATATCCCACTGAGGGCTTAGTCCTGCTTCCCACCTATGCCATCAGTCGGACATCCTTAGCGCTGCCGTGGAGGTGGGAGAGGCTCTCACCACCACCACTGCGCTCGCCAGAATGAGCCTAACTCAGGGCTTCTGGCTGAGCAGCACTCCCCCTGTGGGAGCGCACTGACCACCAGGGGGCAGCTCCTGCATTGAGTATCTGCCCCCTGGTGGTCAGTGCACATCATAGCAACCAGTCATTCCGCCATTTCTTACATTTGCATATTAGCCTTTTATTATATAGGATTGTTTGAGAATGACCTAAAGTAACAAACAAATATTAAAATACAATTCTTCCTCACCTATTCTAGAATTAATGAGTTAATCTTCTTTTAAAGTTCTTTATTGATTAAGGTATTACATATGTGTCCTTATTCCCCCATCACCCCCCACCTCCCATTCATGCCCCCACTCCCCTGTTGTCTGTGTCCATTGGTTAGGCTTATATGCATGCATATAAGTCCTTTGGTTAATCTCTCCCCCTTACTCCTACCCTCCCCAACCTTCCCTGAAGTTTGACGTTCTGATTGATGTTTCTCTGTCTCTGGATCTATTTTTGCTCATCAGTTTATGTTGTCCATTATATTCCACCAATGAGTGAGATCATGTGATATTTATCTTTCTCTGTCTGGCTTATTTCACTTAGCATAATGCTCTCCATCTCCATCCATGTTGTTGCAAATGGTAAGTAAGAACTCCTTTTTTACTGCAGCGCACTATTCCATTGTGTAGATGCACCACAGTTTTTTAATCCACTCATCTGCTGATGGGCACTTAGGTTGTTTCCAAATCTTAGCTATGTATTCTTAATTGTGCTGCTATGAACATAGGGGTGCATATATCCTTTCTGATTCGTATTTCTAGTTTCTTGGGATATATTCCTAGAAGTGGGATCATTGGGTCAAATGGGAGTTACATTTTTAGTTTTTTGAGGAAACTCCATACTGTTCTCCACAGTGGCTGCACCAGTTTGCATTCCTACCAGCAGTGCATAAGGGTTCCTTTTTCTCTGCATCCTAGCCAGCACTTATCATTGGTTGACTTGTTGATAATAGTCATTCTGACAGGTGTGAGATGATACCTCATTGTTGTTTTGATTTGCATCTCTCTGATGATTAGTGACTTTGAGCAGGTTTTCATATGTTTCTTGGCCTTCCTTCTGTCTTCTTTCGAAAAGTGTCTATTTAGATCAGTGGCCCATTTTTTGATTGGGTTGTTTATCTTCTTTTTGTTAAGCTGCATGAGTTCCATGTAAATGTAAGAGATTAAACCCTTATCATTGATATCATTGGCAAATATGTTCTCCCATGCAGTGGGCTTTCTTGTTGTTTTATTGATGGTTTCCTTTGCTGTGCAAAGGTTTTTATCTTGATGTAGTCTCATTTGTTTATTTTCTCTTTAGTTTCCATTGCCCAAGGAGCAGTATCAGTGAAGAAATTGCTTTGGCATATGTCTGAGATTTTTCTGCCTATGGATTCCTCTAGTATTTTTATGGTTTCCCATCATATGTTTGAGTCCTTGATCCATTTTGAGTTTATTTTTGTGTATGGTGTAAGTTGGTATAGTTTCATTTTTTTGCATCTATCTGTCCAATTTTCCCAACACCATTTATTGAAGAGACTGTCTTGACTCAATTGTATGTTCCTGCTTCCTTTGTCAAATATTAATTGAGCTTAGTGGTTTGGGTCGATATCTGGGTTCTCTATTCTATTCCATTGATCTATATTTCTGTTCTTGTGGCAATACCAGGTAGTTTTGAGAACAGTGGCTTTGAAATACAGTTTGATATCTGGTATTGAGATCCCACCTACTTTGTTCTTCTTTCTCAGGATTGCTGCAGCTATTTGGTTTTTTTTTTTATTCCAGATGAATTTTTGGAAAGTTTGTTACAGGTCTGTGAAATGTGCCATTGGTATTTTAATGGGAAGTGCATTGAATTTATAGATTGCTTTCGGTAGTTTGGACATTTTAATGATGTTGATTCTACCAATCCATGAACATGGTATGTTCTTCCATTTGTTTATGTCTTCCTCTATCTCGTTTTTCAGTGTCGTGTAGTTTTCCGTGTATAGGTCTTTTACCTCCTTAGTCAAGTTTATTCCTAGGTATCTTAATTTTTTTTGGTGTGATGATAAATGAGATTGCTTTTTAGTCTCTCTTTCTGTAAGTTCATTATCGGTGTATAGAAATGCCATAGATTTCTTGACATTAATTTTGTACCTGCTACATTACCAAATTCATTTATTAAGTCTAATAATTTTTTGATGGAGTCTTTAGGGTTTTCTATGTACAGTATCATGTCATCTGCAAATAAGGACAATTTTACTTCTTCTTTTCCAATTTGGATGCCTTTTATTTCTTCTTGTTGTTTGATTACAATGGATAGCACTTCCAGCACTATGTTGAACTGGAGTGGTGAGAGTGGGCATCCCTGTCTTGTTCCTGTTCTTAGGGGAAATGGTTTTAGTTTTTGCCCATTGAGTATGATGTTGGCTGTGGGTTTATCATATATGGCTTTTATTATGTTCAGGTATGATCCTTCTATTCCCACCTTGCTGAGAGTTTTTATCAAGAAAGGGTGTTGGATTTTGTCAAATGTTTTTTCTGCATCAATTGATATGATTATGTGATTTTTATCTCTCAATTTGTTTATGTGATGTATCACGTTTATTGATTTGTGAATATTGTATCATCCTTGCATTCCCAGGATAAATCCTACTTGGTCATGGTGTATGATCTTTCTGATGTACTGCTGGATCCAATTTGCTAGAATTTTGTTGAGGATTTTGGCATCTATGTTCATGAGGGATATTGGCCTGTAATTCTCTTTCATTGTGCTATCTTTATCTGGTTTTGGTATGTAGGGTGATGATGGTTTCATAGAAGGAGCTTGGAAATGTTCCTTCCACTTGAATTTTCTGGAATAGTCTGAGGAGGATAGGTTTTAGTTCTTCCTTGAATGTTTGGTAAAACTCCTCTGTGAAGCTATCTGGCCCCTAACTTTTGTTTGCTGGAAGCTTTTTGATTACTGCTTCAATTTCTTCCATAGTTATCAGCCTATTAAGATTTTTAGTATCTTCGTGGGTAAGTTTTGGAAGGTTGTATTTTTTTAGGAATGTGTCCATTTCCTCCAGGTTGTCTAGTTTGTTAGAATAGAGTTGTTCATAGTATTTTTTTAAAATAATCCTTTGTTTTTCTGTGGGGTCTGTTGTTATTTCTCCCCTTTCATTTCTGATTTTGTTTATTTAGGTCCTTTCTCTTTGCTTCTTGGTGAGCCTGGCTAGAGGTTAATCAATCTTGTTTATCCTTTCAAAGAATCAGATCTTGGTTACATTGATCTTTTGTATTTTTTTTTTGTCTCTGTGTCATTCATTTCTGCTCTGATCTTTAATATTTCCTTCCTTCTGCTCACTGTGGGCTTTTCTTGTTGCTCTCTAATTCTTTGAGTTGTTGAGTTAGATGATTTATTACCATTTTTTCCTTGTTTTTTGAGCAAGGCCTGTAGAGCTATAAACTTCCCTCTCAGGACTTCTTTCATTGTGTCCCATAGTATTTGCATTGCTGTGATTTTATTGTCATTAGTCTCCAGGATGTTTTTAATTTCTTCTTTGATCTCATTGATAACTCAATCATTGTTTCATAGCATGCTATTCAGCTTCCACGTGCTGAATTTTTTGGAATGTTTTTATTGTGGTTTATTTCTAATATTATGCCATTGTGGTCTGAGAAAATACTTGATATGATTTCAATCTTTTTGAATTTGGGGAGACTTTGTTTGTGACCCAATATGTGTTTTATTTTTTACAATGTCCCATGTGCACTTGAGAAGAATGTATATTCCGTGGCTTTGGGGTGAAATGTTCTGAAGATGTCAATCAGGTCCATTTGATCTACTGAGTCATTTAGAATTGCTATTTTTTTGTTTAGAAGATTTATCCAGTGATGTCAATGGTGTATTAAAGTCCCCTACTATGATTGTATTGTTGTCGATCTTTCCCTTGATATCTTCCAGGAGTTTTTTTATGTATTTGGGTGCTTCTGCATTGTGTGCATATATGTTTATCAGGGTTATATCCTCTTGTTGTATCGATCCCTTTATTACTATGAAGTGGCCTTCTTTATATCTTGTTATGGCCTTTACTTTGAGGTCTGTTTTGTCAGAAATAAGTACTGCTACTGCAGCTTTTTTTTCATTTCCATTTGCCTGAAAGATGTTTTTCCACCCCTACTTTCAGTCTGTGTGAGTTCCTTGTTCTGAGGTGGGTTTCTTGTAGACAGCATATATATGGGTCATGTTTTTTTATCCATATAGCCAGTTGATGTCTTTTGATTGGAGCATTTAGTCTGTTTACATTTAAAGTTATTATTAAAAGAAACTTATTTGTAGCCATTTTTATTTTTTGTGTCTGTGTTCCTTTTTACCTATTTTATTTCTTCTTTTTACACCAGTCCCTTTAGCATTTCTTGCATTGCCAGCTTGGTAGTGATAAACTCCCTTAGCATTTTTTTTTTTTTTTTTTTGTCTGTGAAGCTCCTTATTTCCCCTTCAATTTTGAATGATAACCTTGCTGGATAGAGTATTCTTGGATTCAATCCCTCGGTTTGCATCACTTTGTAAATTTCCTTCCATTCTTTTCTGGCCTGATGTGTTTCTGTTGAGAAATCATTTGATAATCTAATGGCTCCCTTTTATGTAACTTTCTGTCTCTCTCTTGCAGCCTTTAAGATTCTCTCTTTGTCCTGAATATTTGCCATTGTCATTATGATGTGTCTTGGTGTGGGTCTTTTCGGTTTGGTCCTATTTGGGACTCTCTATGCTTGTGTGACTTTTTTCTTTGCCACATCAGGGAAGTTTTCTGACATTATTTCTTCAAATAGTTCTTCTAACTCTTGTTCCTCTTCCTGTTGTTCTGGCACCACTATTATTTGTATGTTGCTTCGTTTCATGTTGTCCCACAGCTCCTTTTGGCTCTCCTCATGTCTTTTAATTTTTTTCTCCAGTTGCAATTCAGTTTGGCTGTGTTTTGCTTCCCTGTCTTCTAGTTCACTAATTTGGTCCTCCGCTTCTCCTAGTCTACTGTTGAAACTTTCCATGGTGTTTTTTATTGCAGCTATATCACTCTTCATTTCTTCTTGATTCTTACATTAAGTTGTTGATTTTTTCATCCATTTCTTCTTGATTCTTACATAAGGTGTTGATTTTTTCTTCCATCTGGTTTATGAACTCTGACCCTTATTCTGAATTCTTTTTCTGACATATTGCATGCCTCTGTTTCACTTAGCTGCTTTTCTGGTGATTCTTCCTTTTCTTTCCTTTAGGGGTATCTTTGTCTACCCATTTTTGGTCTCACTGACTGATCTACATGTCGAGCTGTGCAGGGCCTGCTCCTTGGGTGGCAGTGGCTTCTCTGGCTGTGATTGCTCCTCAGGCAGTTAAGGTAGCAGCTACTTCTCAGTTGGCAGTGGCTCCTCTGGTGGGTGCTGTTTGCAACAGTGGTGCCTCCTCTGGCTGGTGGGGGAGACTGCTCATATAGCTGCTGTTCCTTGGACAGGGGTGGGCTGATTATGAGGTTGCTGCTCCTCGGACGGGGACAGGTTGCTCATGTCCGCTGCTCCTTGGACGGGGTCCAGCTGCTCACGTGGCTGCTTCTCCTCAGATAGGGGCGGACTGCTCGCGTGGCTACTGTTCTTTAGATGGGGATGGGCTTGTGCTGCTGCTGCTGTTCCTCAGATGGGACAGGATACTCGTGATGTCACCACTCCTTGGACAAGGGCAGGTTGCTTGCAGGGCTGCTGCCCCTTGTACAGGTGCAGGTTGTTGGTGCAGCTGCTTCTCCTTGGACGGGGGGCGGTCTGCTTATGTGGATGCTGCTCCTCAGATGGGGGGAGGCTGCTCGTGTGGCTATTGCTCCTCAGAAGGGGGTGGGCTGCTCACACAGATGCTGTTCCTCGGAAAGGGATGGTCTACTCACATAGCTCCTGCTCCTCAGAAGGGGGCGGGCTGCTTGCACAGCTTCTGCTCCTTGGAAGGCGGTTGACTGCTCATGCGGCACAGCTGCTGCTCTTCGGACAGGTGCAGGGTGTGGGCTGCGTGAAGCTGCTGCTTCCTCAGAGGGGGGCCAGCTGTGTGGGGCTGCCGCTCCTCAGTAGTGGGTGGGCTGCTCAATTGGTTGCTGCTCCTCAGATGGGGCGAGCTGCTCGCATGGTTGCTGCTCCTCAGAAGGGGGAACTGGCTGCTCACACAGCTGCTGCTCCTTGGACAGGAGCAGGCTGCTCACATGGTTGCAGTGCCCTGGGCTAGAGTGTTGGACCGGTCAGAGGGGAGCCTGCTTCCTAACTCACAGGAGCTTGCACCCAGGGTGGCTGGAGCCTTGTTGACTGTGGGATCACAGCCTAGGTAGCATGTCCCTGTCAGGGGTGCCTGTAGAGTCCCAGGTGTTATCTGAGGGCACTCTGGGTGGAGTTGAAGATGGGAACCCAGTTACAGCAGCTCTCCCCTTCGAAAAGGCTAGGCCTCTAAGTACAAGCTGGCCTCCCAGTACTGTTTGCAATGGTAGCAGAAGCTTCCTAGTTAGGCTAGCCTGATTAGTCTGCTCCTGAAGGTCCTGTGGGATCGAACTGTGCCTCTCTCTCTCTCTCTCTCTCTCTCTCTCTCACACACACACACACAAACACACACCCCACCTGACCACACACTCCTCTTTTACTCCCTCACTCACTCATGCTCTTTCCCTCACTGCTGCATTCTTCCTGCCTCTATAATTGGGTCTGGGGTGTTATTGACCTGTTCATGGATGGAGTTTCCTCTGTAAGTGTCTGGTTATGTGGCTTGCTCTCAAGCCCCTTAACCAGACAGGATAAAATTCACCTCAACAAGACACAATGCAGAGGGAACTAAGCACAAGTGTACACATGGCACCAATAACCCCAATATAAGTGACCACCTGAGCAAAGAGAGTTAGGACAGAAAAAAGAGAGCACAAATGCTATCGAAGAGAGAGAAAAAGATAAGGGATAAAGACAAAGGAATAAAAAGGAGAATATATATATATATATATATATATATATATATATATATATGGGGGTAAGACACCACAGAACCAATAGATAAACAAAAAAACAAACAAACAAACAAACAAAAAAACACACACATACACAAAATACAAACACCACACATCCAGCAAAGAGGATTCTAATGAGTTAATCTTATATTTATTTTATTATGGTCTTATATGATTTTGTTATGACTCATATTTTCATAGGTTCAGGGCTATCTAAATAGATAAAAAATGAAATAGGCAAATGCATATTATTATGCATTTCACATATTAGGCCCTTAAAACATGTTTTACAAATAAGTTATAGGAAAATATTCTTTGAGTAATACTTACATTTAGACAATTTTATGAATGAGAGTGCTTGGCATTCCCAAAGTCAATCATTTACTATTATACTTTGCAATTGTGATATAGAAATTGCTGTGTCTAATGTTTGTTTTCATTGCTGTTTTTATGTCCAAATCTCTTCTGATCCATCAGGCCAAAAACTTGCCTGAATTAACCTTCCCTACTTAATGCTCACTCTTTTTTTAAAAAAAAAATTGTATATATATATATATATTGAATTTTAGAGAGAAAGGAAGAGAGAGGGATAGGTAGAAACATCAAGGATGAGAGAAAATCAATGATTGGCTGTCTCCCTCATGACCCACTCTGGGAATGGAGCCACAACCTAGGCATGTGAATCGACTAGGACTTGAACCACAATCTCTTGGTTCTTGGGTCAATGCTCAACCACTGAGCCACTCCAGCTGGGCTTGTTTCTCACTCTGCAGCAGAAATAAATGGATTAAAGACACATTAAGTGAAGAAGATACTCACTTTCCATAGAGTTTCTTGTATTGATTGCAACTTGAATGCTGATGACTATTTTCCCAGGAGTGGGAAAAAGAAATCATTTATAAAATACCCAGGAAGTCTCTCAAAGAAACTAATTAATGGCATTATTATCTTAAGCACAGCAAAGATTATTGAAAACCTTCTTGTTTCACAAAATACTTTACAAAATAAATTATGATTACCTGGAATACTGTGCTTTAATGAATCTTCCATTGATTTCCTGTATGTTTACAGATAGGGTTCAGGCTTTATTTTCAACAATTTACCCAGCACTTGAAGGAGAGGACTCCATGGGCAGAAAAAGTCATTTCCTGCTCTTGCATGCTATACAGGAAGAAAGAATAACTTGAAATGAAAGGGGAGTTGGAGGGGGGATGACAGAGTCCTGCATATATGCCCTGCCACACATGTGGCTTCTTTAGTTTATGAGTAGAAATGGATTGGCTGAAGTGAAGGGTATGAGCATGCCCAGATGTGCTGGGCAATGCCACAATTTTTAACAAAAAGTCAGTTGACATATTGGTTGTGTTGTATCTTTGACAATACGTTGTATTTTGGACTTTTACATTTTGTTACACTTACAAAAGTAAATGTATCTTGTTTGGAATTTTATCTGTATTTCCTACACCATATTTTCTTATGTGGTATGGCCATTTGAATCTCCCCAGTTTTCTTTTTTGAGTCCTTCTTCAAGTTTTTTTGCCCAATTTTCTCCTTGGTTGTCTGTCTTTTCTTTATTGATTAATAATACTCTTTTAGCCCTAACTGGTTTGGCTCAGTGGATAGAGTGTCAGCCTACAGACTGAAGGGTCCCAGGTTTGATTCCGGTCAGGGGCATGTACCTTGGTTGCGGGCACATCCCCAGTAGGGGGTGTGCAGGAGGCAGCTGATCAATGCTTCTCTCTCTCATCGATGTTTCTAACTCTCTATCCCTCTCCCTTCCTCTCTGTAAAAAATCAATAAAATATATATTTAAAAACATAATACTCTTTTATAATAAATTCAAAATATCTGTGTGTGCGTGTGTGTGTGTATGTGTGATGTATATTGGGAATAGCTTTCCAATCTCTGATTGATACTTTCACTTGGTTCATGGTACTTTTTGATAAATAGAAGTTAATTCTGGATTATAATGTAATTATAGATTTTAATGTAAATTTTACTTATATTTTCCTTTAGTTTTTTTTTTCTTTAGTGTGTGCTTTTTGTGTCTTGCATAAGAAATCTATCCTCACTATTAATTTCTGAAAATATACTTTAATATTACCTTTAACAATTTTATATCTTTGCCTTTTACATTTAGAACTTATTTCACCTTGAATTGAATATTCTTGTTTTACCATTTGTATGAGTCAGACCCAATTAGTAGATGGAGAGCTCATCTATTTTTGAAAATAATGTAATATAAAATATTGTTGACTAGATATAAAGTACATAATACATGTCATTATGTAATGCCAAAGACAAAACAAGTGAAAAAAGAATCTTGAATTATTATAGGGGTAGCAACAGCAGGAAGCAGTTACCACACATGCATTTTGCTGTATGTTTGGGAAAACAAATGGAAAGATTGGCATTTTTAGTATTTATTAGTTTAGAGGAAGGGGCCCATGTGGTTCAGAGGAGGGGGTGCTGCTTGTTGGTTCTGATGTCTCTGAGCTCAGAGGAGGGGCACTGACCAGCAGGAGCCATGTTGTAGCAGTGTGCAGAGAGGTCCTGCAAGGAATGGAAAAACTACAAACTGTAGTAATATCTAACATGCAACCAAGATTCATTAGCACTATGGATAAAATAGCTAGAAACTGTGGGAGAAGGTAACAAAGGAGGTTCATTGAAGACGTACATGTTCCAGCTGAGATGTGAGTATGAGAAAGACCAGTAACAAGGAGAACTGAGGAGAGGAGGTGGTAGAAGGAATCACTTCTACCTGCACCTGTTGTGGGGAAGAGGTGAGCTTAGGAGATGTCTTAGGGGTGGACCTAAGGGAAATGCATTTAGAAGATGATGAGGGAGAAGCAGATTAGCTTGAAGGAGAGATTTTTCCATTGCTGGATCATACAGGTCCTTTCAGACCCTGGTGTGAACTCTGTGGAAAAATGTAGTAGTGTCTGGATAATAGAAATAGACACATGACTTAAAAAGCTCATATATTAGAGCATGAAAATGTTGGTATCATCTTGAGCCTGTGTGGTCTCCATGGAGATGCATCTGATGAGCTTCTGACTTGGGCAAATCAGTGAACTTCTTTGAGCCTCAGTCTTCCTCTATAAAATCACAGAATTGGCTGTGTAATAGCTAAACTTCTTCCAGACTAAAGACTCTGAATTCAGGGACCACGTGCAGGTGGGCACAGGCCTGCTCTGAGGACTTCTGAACTTTGATCAGAATGTTTTAGCATGTCTCTGCTATTGCTAAGGATCTTTACTCTCAAATGTATCCTGGAATATCAAGGGAGAGTAAGGTGAAAGGGGCTCTACAGAAAGCTATTATCTAACCTTATTACTAACTTCTTTGGTGGTTTCTTAAAAACATTAAAAAGTAAAACTTCATTTAATTCCATTGCTAGAGAAGTATTACTTATCCTTCAGAAGGCAGATAGAATCACAGGAAAATATCAAATTCGGCATGTGACTCTCATGCAGGCTTATTGCCATTTCCTTTTATAAACATGAGTTATTACTATTTCCAAGCATGGTGATTATAGTCCAGGCCTGGAATCATGCCAAGTTGCTTAACTATTTGGATAAGACAGCATTCACTTTTATTTCTTTCATTTTAATGATTACATTATATGATAGAGTCTTTACTTAGTTTTTGCTGTTTTATAAAAATTCACACTGGAAACAAATATTGCTGAGTCATGCCACATCACATATTAGCAGAGGGTGGGCAACGTAGTGGAGAAGTGAACCGGGTTCTCCTCAGGGGCCCACAATTGCTATAAGAAATGCAACTCAAGAGGTCCCCACCTAAATCCATGCCTGATGATCAGTTACAACTTTTCAGAGAGCTTCTTTCTAGAAAGGCGTTAATTTTTAAGATGTTGCTTCACATTGTTAGGTTGCCTTTTGGAGCTGCCAATGTGCCATTTGGTCCATAAACCCAGAGTAGCGAAGCAGGAGGAGTGATGAGAATAATTAAGGAACAGCAGCCAGAAATCGAGAGACAAATGATGTAACTGGCAGTCTGAGGGGGGTTCTGGGAGCAGACACAGAACTGGGCATGTTTGATGTTCCTCTTCAGGTAATCATGAGTGTTTCTGATGGAATGCACTGTGGAACGCATTAATGCACCAGGCATGATTTGCTTATAACATTTTCAGTTCCTACTTGGCATACATGCTAATCACTTTGTTTTCAAAGCATTTCTACTCATTTTCTGCATGCATCTGAAAGACTCCAGCTCACACTTTCTTTGCCCCTCCCCACTCTGATTTGATGGAATTACAGCTCTCCAGAATACTGTTTACTGCCAAGGCTGTAATTGGTTGTCAGACAAAAATTTCATGGGAGGAAGGTGCCACCTCACACTGCATTTTAGCCTCTTGCTTTTCCAAATGTTTGCACTGCCTTTCCAGCAATTTATTTCTCTCTCATTATGTTCAGCTTATAAAGGAGACCTCTGTCAGAGCACATAAAAAGATAAATGCTATAAAAATGAAATGACATCTATTTTTTTTGGCTTATTTTGGTGGCATCTTGACCTACTTATTGTCATTACACTTGAGATATCATAATTGCACTTTTGATAACATCAGTTTGAACAAATGAAATTTCAAACACTCAGGGAAGGGACCTGATAATCACTAGGTACTGACCTACTGCCTGGAGCACTGATGACATTGTCTTAACACCTGGGCAACAGGATGGACATGTCTACCTACCCAGGGCTCAGAGCCTGCCAGGCATTCAGTGATGATTTATATGAAACAGGGCTAGGATTTGAACGAAATCTATAGGACTGGAATCTAATGTCCCCACTAGGACACTTGGAACTTAGAGTGTGGTCCAAGGTCACCTGGAGCTTGTTAGAGATGCAGGATCTCCAGCGCCACACCAGACCAACCTGCATCAGAATCTTTATTTTAGGAAAATTCCCTGATGAATCACAGGAAAAACTGAGAAGTAGCAACTGTACAACATGCCTCTGAAGAAGGCTGTTTTCCACCCTTTTTCCTATTTCTTATGATTGCGAAGACAATCATCTGGCATACTTTAAGCAAATTTATGTTTTATTTCCCCACATCTAATTTTTTAATATATATTTTCATTGATTCCAGAGAGAAAGGGAGAGATAGAAACATCAATGATACAGAGAGAACCATCGATCAGCTGCCTCTGGCATGCCCCCATTGGGGATCGAGCCCACAACCCGGGCACATGCCCTTAACCTGAATTGAACCCAGGACCCCTCCATCTGCAGACCACCACTCTATACACTGAGCCAAACTAGCTAGGGCAAACACATCGAATTTTTGTAGGAGGATCCTGGGATCTCAGAGTACTATTTGAATTCTTTTTCCTTCTTTACTTAAATAAGCTCTTTGCATAGACAATTTCCTTACTGCTTCACCTCCTAACATCTATTGCAATTTTATCCAGCAAATTGACTTCCTTTATTATAAGATAAAAAAATAGCTGGTGTTTCCCTGTTTGTGTTGTGAAAATTGAATGTTTTTTAGTTAATGTATGGATTCTCACATATTTTCAATAACTTTGGGCATGATTATTTGTGAATATGTAGTAAAAACAGCACAATGTTAAGTGGCTATTTTGAATAAATATTGTAGTGTTCCTATTTTTATTTGAGTGCTTTCTACCTTGAAAAACACGATTTCTATTTTTACTGGGTATCACAAACTTAAATCTGAATGATGCAAGACGATAAACATTAGGACAATTTTATAAATATCCCAGAAAATAAATATCCAGATTGATTTAAAACCAGTAAAGAATATCTGCTTTTTAGGTTTAAGCATAAAATGCGTTTGGAGTTGATTTTTGGGAATGCGTGTGTGAGGGATCTCCAATGCTGCTTCTCTCCATGTGGGTGTTTTTGAAGAACTTCCCGCAGAGATGTGGCATGAGCACATTTTCGCTTGAGGATAGACTTGGTTGTCAGTAAAGGAGCTACTCCAAGATGCCAGCAAGATACGAAGGGTCTGAATTAGGAAGGACAATGGCAATAGGTTGGACAGGAGAGATAAACGCTATTTCAAAGCTACTAACAATGGAATTTCATATCTGATTTCAGTGGGCATACAACATCATTTTGGTCTTTTGTTGCCTATGAATGTTTCAAAATAAAATATTCTACTTTTCTCCTGTGCAGTGGTGCACCTCTGCTCCCAATGCTCTTCCTTCAGACATTTGCAGGTCTCCTTCCCTCACCTTCTTCCAGGCTGGTGAAATTCACCCTTTAATTGAGGGTTTCTTTCAGTATCCTGCATAAAATTGCAACATCTTTCTCCTGAACACAGACACATACAGCCCCCTGGCAATCTCTAGCACCCTGTGATTTATTAGCATCTCTGCATGGCTATTTTCACAGTCCCTATATATTTTCCCAAGATTATGATCTCTAAGAGGGAAGATTGGTTCACTATGACTTCACCAGGGCTTATGCCAGTAGCTATTAAATTTTCACTGAATAAACAAATGTGCAGAAAATGATTGTATGTAAAATATATTCTCTTTTTTAAAAAAGATAAGCTTGTATTGGCCTAATGTGTTCGGCATTTTAGCCAGTGTTTGCTTTTCCTACAATGGAGGAAATGTGGCGAAATGGCAGAGTGAACCATTGGGCTTAGTGTCTCTTCTTATCAGATCTCATTGCAATGCTTCTAAAGCAATTTAAGAATAAAGATGACAGGCAGAAGGAACCATTATGAATAAAGCAATTTGGCTTGCGCATAGCTGGGTAAGCCCAACAATTGTCTTTACTCCACAGCGACAGTGAAAGCAATGACCTCTAAATTAATTGGACCTTTAGAGATAAAATAAAATAAAACTGATCATTCATTGTCCCACATCTCAACATCTGCCTGGATTGGGATAAATCCTCCCTCCTCCTCTGCCACAGAGCTGCGTTCCCCAGCAGCCTCCAGCAGGCTGGCCCAGAAGTGCTCAGAGGTAGATTGCCTTGTCTGTTGTGATCCATGCTTTGGGGAAGAAACCATGATAGATGATCAAATAAACATGTAAAACAACTTGCGGCCTGTTGGCACCCAGACTGATTTTGGCCACATTAGAGTTTGACAAGCATGCCTTCCTCATCCACCTCTTAGAGACAGAAACGTTAACTGTCACAGCCTGGCTTAGGTGTTGGCATCTGCTTGGAAAACACAGCTAATTTAGATGAACACTAACAGCCAATACATAGCTCCTCTGGACAAATGTAATGTGTACTTGTATTACCTGGAACTCTTGTTGAAATACAGATTCACTCATTAGGTCTGAGTGGGCGTCTAAGATTACGTGTTTCTTACAGGCTCCAGTTGATGTATCACACTTTGAAAATAAAAATGAGATGTTATTTTTTAACAAATTATTGGAACAAATAACAATAAAGGTGGTTGGGCTCAGAACAAAATCTACTTTGAAATATATGTATATTTACATGAAAGAAAATAAACTTATTAGGGTAAGAAATTTTTCTTTTGATCCTAGATTAGATTAAAAAATAATGGTTAGTTCTTTTTTTTAAGTTTCTTTATTGATTAAGGTTTACATATGTGTCCTTATCTCCCTATTGCCCTCCCCACCCCCTACTCATGCCCTCACCTCCCTGTTGTCTGTGTCCATTCGTTAGGCTTATATACATGCATACAAGTCCTTTGATTGCTCTCTACCCCTTACCCCCACCATCCCCTACCTTCCCTCTGAGGTTTGACAGTCTGATAATGGTTAGTTCTTAAAGCTAGAGTAAAATCTGGGTGAAATAAAAATAAGATCTTTATTGTATATAAACAAAGCAGAGTCAATATTACTAAAAATCAGTCAAAAGATATTCAGGATGCAAAAGAGATGTCCTAGAAGGTTTACTTAACATAAAAGTGCTTAACGACATGAAACTCAGGACACCAAAATACTGCAAAAGCTGACCCAGGAGAAGGTGAAGGGATTAGAATCAATAGATGATTATGTAACAAAAAAAAAATCATCCTAGAACTATAAAAACTCTGAGGACAAGAAAAATATTTCTAAGGGGAAACTAACTTCAAAATAAAAATAAGGTGCTTCATGCTGCCAAGTATAAAAAAATAGTAATTTTCAAAGAAGAAAAACAAGACTAAACTTGAATTTATCTTCTTTAGCAGTCAAAACCAGAAAGCAATAAGGAAACGTCTATAAAACTGTTAGAGCTATCACATGGGAACTAAGAGTTTACATCTTGAGATGTTGTCCTTAAATACAAAGACCTTTGGCAATACAAAGACCTTTTCAATCCTGCACAGTCCAGAAATTTCTCACCAGCACCAATGACTGGGCCAGTGCTTATCACTAAAGGACCAAAGAATAAACTAGATCTGAAATGTGCACGTTTTAAGTTTTTTCATGGCTTAATCAAGCTACAGAGGTTAGTAAATTAAAACACTAAGTGCTTTGTGCATGCCCCTTTGTAACACTCAGCACACTGCACTATACTCTTACAGTTGCTTCCTTAGAATTTTCTTCCATAGGATGATAACCTTAAGGGAAAATCCTTTTATTTATATTGTTATACCTTATCTCTATTATCTGGTCTATGCTCTGAAAGTATTTGTTAATTTAATGTGTCATGTTTTGTGGCATAATCTCATTTAAATCCATTTTCTGGCCTTCTAGCTCTGATCACATTGAGAACTTCTGTGGAACCTTAGAAATCACCAAGAAATCCAATTTGGAGATTCTATTTTGCAGCAATGTTTTCCAAACCAATTTTTAATCTTTAAAGCATCTTTGGACAGTGGGGCCCAAAGCTGGGTCTGAAGCCTGGCTTGGAATGAGCATGCACACAGGTTGTGATAAAAGAACAGAGCTGGAGAGGGGAATGGGAAATGGCAGCTGGCCTGCGGGTGACTCCCCATCCCAGACACAGGGAGTGGCAGGGCTAGTACTCAGAAGAAGGAACTGCCACTCTGTGCAGGTGGCATGGCTCCCTCCTAGAATGTCCTTTTCATTGCAAACCACTGCTCACTGCTACCTGTACTGGCTTCCCAGGATCTCCGTTGATGCGATCGGTGGTGTAATGGAACTGCAGCAGAGGAAAGCAGTGGGTGGCCTTCACTGATATCAACCTGGAGCTTTGCAAATAGGGCTTTTCATCCGCCACTGTTTGTATACATTACTGGTTGACTGTGACAAAAATACTAGTTCATAGAATATTATGATTTACTAGAGGCCTGGTGCATGAAATTCATGCATGGGTAGGGTTCCTAGGCCTGGCCAGTGATTAGAGGCTATGGAGCCTTCTGGCTGCCAGCCAGGGCCTTTCTTCATTCCGTGCCGCCCCCTGGTGGTCAGCATACATCATAGCGAGCAGTCGAACTCCCAGTCCATTGAACTCCCAAGGAGACAAATTGCATATTAACCTTTTATTATAAAGGATAATTTCATTAAAATGCAGAATAGACAGAAATGATCATTAATTAGTTTATTTAAGAGTAGAACTGGAAGCAGAGTTAAGAGATTTGTCAAGGGTTAATTTTATAAATAATGTTAATTATTATCATTATTAGTAAATAGTTACATTCTAACACCTAGAGACCACTTGGGGCTTCTCCTCCAAGAATACTGCTAACGGGGAGGGCTGGGAGCCAAGCAGACAATTCCGTGATCCTCGTGATAAATATTTAAGTGCTCATCTACCCATGATGCCTCTAGTGGAGATGGCCCTAGACCTGCTTCTGACACATTTGGAAACACTTTACCTGTAAAAGCCCAAGAGAGAATTATTTTCTGAGTTTTAGGGCCAAGCATTTAGGAACTTTATTTTGTTTTTCTTATGTTTTACTTTATAATAACCAACAATAACAAACACATATTTCCTTACACTTCGCAAAACACTTTCATACATATCATCTCACTTTCTTCTTAGCAATAAGCCATTTAGATCACAGTGCGTACTTAGGAACCCTATCATATGTTGGTCTGTTAGAGCTATATGGACACTCCAAATTCCTGCAGTTCTGTGATGTGGGGTCTATGTCCTTATTTATTTTACAGAGAAGGAGTGAGGCACAGAAAGGTAACATAAGCTCTTGGAAATCGCCCAGGTGGTAAGTGCTGAAGTGGAAGTCCAAATTCACCACACTGACCTGCCTCTAGGGAAGTACTTTTACTACCAGTGCTCTAAGATTGCACATACGGCTATCTCTATCTTCCTGCTAAGAGTCTTGCAAAACCCATATAAATGAGTGTGTGACTTCGGTCATACTGTCCTTTGACCTATATGTATATTTAATAATACACATATGGTAGCCTAAAGAAGTTCCTCGTGCCTTCCCCCCCCCCCCCCCCCCCCAATGTCAATAAAATGCCCAGGCGCTTCTGGCTTTATTTCCTAATCTAGTTGAACTCAGGATTTACCTTACAGGACTGCTCCCTACTCCTTGACCCATATGTGGGGCCAGGTCTTTTCATTGATTTCCTCACTGTTTGCCAAAGAAATAGCAAAGGTCTGGCGAGATAATAATGATATTTATATAACAACTTACTGTCACACAAAAAAACACACACACATATCTTTATAATTAAGAAATTGACACTTTTCTTCTTAACTCTGTGTGTGTGTGTGTGTGTGTGTGCGCGCGCGCGCGCGCGCGAGCGCGCGCCAAGTATTCCCTCTCCTGAACTTTGTCGTGGGCTCTCCATCTGCCTCCACATGGCTACAACCCACTTCCCTTCCTTTTAATTCGCTGAGCATCTGAGCTCCATTTCCTTTACCCTGGAATCTCGGTATTCTTCTTACTGTAACGTAGAGAAATGCAGTCTCCTTGATGCCATCTTTATGCTCCCAGAGCAGCCCTGAGAGTGTCCCACTTGGGAGGGTAGGCTGCCTCGCTAGTTTCACCAGGGAGGACCCTGCAGCTGGGCAGTAACCAGGTGTTCTGCAGGAAGTGCATTTCTCTGGAAGAGAAGGATTGTTTCAGTTGTGGTTTTATGTACCCAGTGTCCTTCCCTTTTCCACACAGAGGAGAAGATCGCCCCACGCTTGGGACCTGTCTTGTGCTTTTGTCTCTTCCCTTCAATCCATGATGGCTTTCTACCTCATGGTCAGGCTCTTCCTGCAGCGCACAGCTCTTCAGAACGCTTTCCTTCTGAAGCGCCAAAATCACCGTTTCATATCTGATATAACTGAAGCTCAAGGACAGTGAATCACTTGCTGAAATGGTGCCTGAGCTTAAAGTAAAATCCCACTAAGACTGGGGATTTTGGCTAGGACTAAAACTCCAATAAGGTAGACTTTTCCTACATTTTAAACTTCCCAAATATAAATCTACATTCTATATACACTGAGTGGCCAGATTATTATGATCTCTGAATGCACAATAATCTGGCCACTTAGTAAATGTATATGAATAATCTGCACAAACAAATTAATTTATATATATTTTATATAAATATATTTTGTCCATAGTGGGAAGCAGTAACTGAAAAATCATGATTCGAACTCATTCACCTCATGTGAAGTCAGATTAACTCTTCAAAGAGAACCATCCTATTTTCTCTATTGTTCAGAACTCTCCTCAATTTCAATTGTTAGCGTTATCACTCACCTATGACTCTCACAACCACCCTTTAACTAGACTGATGTTAAAGGAAGAATGAAGATTCTTGCCCATAACACTGGGTGCAAATGAATTCAATCAGGAGACATAAAGCCACTCTTGCTAGGGAGGAGTGCTGGACACTACCCCGGAGCTCAGTTTACCACCCATCCAGAGATGTATTTTGTGAGAACTTTTAGAATGAACACTCTTGCCCACTGAACGGCTTTTGGCTCCACTCTGTGCAGGAGCCCCACAGGGTGGTCTCCTGGCAGCACAGTGTGGCTGATCCCTGCAGATTCATTGCAGACCTCGCTGGCTCTGGTTAAGAGACGGAGCTGGAGTAACAAGCCAACAGTAGGACTATTTATGATGAGTGAGAAGGAAACTCATTTCCAGGGAGAGATCAGACAGTGTAGGGACAAGCTCTGTGAAAGGAAAACCTGGGATGGCCCCGGTATCACCTTTTAGACAGCTGGTCATAGCTTGTCACCAGTTCTTTCTCAAGAAAAGTGTGGATGCTGAGAGCAGACCTGAGACGCAACTCAATTTCACTCTTTAAGTATATGTATATGCATATGCTGTATTTCATAAGTCTTTCCTTTTCTTTCTATGCATAAAATTTCAAATTAGTGTCCTTTAACCATTGTTACATATAAATTCCTGCGATGGACAAATCTGAATGATTCTGATTCTAAGGAAGGGGAAACTCTTACAGCAAGTCCCACTCACCTCCAATCCACCTCACCTCATCCTTCCTTGTCCTGAGCCACCCGCCTTTAGAAAATCAGGCTTCATCCCCCAGCCCAGAGCAGCCCAGTGCTTTAAATGTTAAACACATTTGATTGTCCATACAGTTGTATTTGAAATTCAATTTCTGCTTTGGACAGAAACTTTTGTTGACTATTTATCATCACATGTTATTCATCTACTTTGAAGAAAGTGGATATATATCTGTGTGTGTTTTTAATCCTAAGTAATCATGATAATGCCTTTATAAAGTTTTAAAAAGGACAATTAAGACATTGTTTGTAATTTGGATCACTCAGACTGCCAAATTTTTAAGCTCAGCCTTATTTTAAATCACCATTAATTTTTCTACCATCATTAATAGGAAATTTAGTTCTATTAAAATTAGACCAGCTATTGTTTTCTCTCTTTGAGTCAACCAATGAGTTTGGTATGCTCTGTAACTAATTGTGAAATGTTGCAAAGCCAACACTATGTGAATTGCACTGGAATTCAACTTTATGAGGAAATCATGAACAGGCACACATCCTATATAATAAAAGGGTAATATTCAAATTGACCGAACAGCGGAATGACCAGTTACTATGATGCACACTGACCACCAGGGGCAGACACTCAATGCAGGAACTGACCCCTGGTGGTCAGTGCACTCCCACAGGGGGAGTGCTGCTCAGCCAGAAGCCGGCAGGGGGACATCCTCCAAGGGGTCCCAGACTGCAAGGGGGTGCAGGCTAGGGTCAGTTCCCTTCCCTCTCCCCCAACTCCCAGTGCATGAATACCATACACCGGGCCTCTAGGTATCAAATAAATCATCATGGATTGTGTGGCAGAGAGTTTGGCATTAGATGGCCTGACCTGAATTCTAGCTTATACATGTACTCATTCATCAAACATACATTGAGTATTAATCCTAAGTGAGGCACCAAAGACAGATGCAATTTCCCTACAGTGTAACCTGGGGCCACCACTACATTCTCTCAGATCCTTTTTAACTTTAAGAGTAACATGAAGAAAATAATATCTATTATATGAAAATATAATAATTACATTAAACTGTAATAATATTTACCCAAGGTTCTTATTAGTTTTTAACAAGGTGATATATTAAAATAGATGATAAAACAGAGATGGATGAATTTTATAAATCCTAAAGGAATTGTAATTAATTTGTTTGTGCTAACAATGAAAACCATTGCTCTGGGTCCTATACTGAGCTCTGTAGGAAAGGAAAGTTATGTGAGCCTTTGCTACTAGCTTTACATGTGCAGCAACCCCCACAATGGCAAGATTTAGCAAACAGGATGTAGTATGGAAGAATTGCCAAGGCTGAAGGCAAGCACTGTAATTGGCAAGTGAGGTCACTTGTTAAAAAGGCCATTCATGCATGAAGAGGAGGGGCACTTGGTAAAGGCAACAGTGCCCTGGGGAGACATTTTGAAGCAGGGATGTACAAAACTGAACCTTGGGAGGTGGAGAATAATTCCAGGAATGCACACAAGACATCAGTCTAGTTAAAGGGTGGTTTTGAGAGTCATAGGTGAGTGATAACGCTAACAATTGAAATTGAGGAGAGTTCTGAACAATAGAGAAAATAGGATGGTTCACTTTGAAGAGTTAATCTGACTTCACATGAGATGAATGAGTTCGAATCATGATTTTTCAGTTACTGCTTCCCAGTATGGACAAGTTACAAACTCTACAGCTTCTCGGCCTATCTGTATATCTATTATCATCACTTTGTTAGATGAGATCGAATGCATCATGGTATCTGGCATATATTACATTCTTAATCAACTTTAGCTATTATTTTCCTGCTTTCCTTTATCTTCTTCTCATAGTTGCAATGGACTTTTGACCATAAATTAGAGGGCAAAAGCTTCATGACAGTGTCCTTGCACCTTGTGTAAGTCTCATATTGTTATCATCCACTTCCTACAAAAGGTGACCTGAAATTATTGTCCTCAGGACTCCTCTAGCAAGAGAACAGATAAGCTCATGTTTATTTTAACTGCAGTCATCGGATTTTTCCTTATTCCATTGAAATTGCTTCTTCATCTATATCAATAACATCAGGGCTAGAAATTATGCTATTAGTGATGTGTCCTCCACTATTACCGGTTGTCTACCTATTATTACAAGAACAAGCTATTTCTGAGTGTCAGCGGTTCCAAATTTGAGTTCATTTTGTTATGTAGTTCAGAACATCAACAATCAGCATAGATTTTTTTCTCCTCAATAAAAGGTGACCTTTCTTTTAATCTTTTTCTGTGCTTCCTCGTTAGAAAATAGATCAAGAAGATAAAGTGAGAAGAGCCTTGCCTTGCTTCGGTTTATCATTGTGGGGTTGTTTTGCTCCAGTTTTTTGCAGAATATAAGAAATTTTTAAATTCTTTTAAAGACAGAAAAATCTTTAAAATGGCTCCAATTCTACTTTCTTATTCAAGCACAGCAAGTTTCCTATTCCTTTTGCATTTTTTATGTCATGACCTTATTTTATTTCAACACTATCACAATCCTACAGGGTCCAGAATGCACCTGAGCAGAGACATGGACCAGCTACCCTGTCTGTCCCTGTCTTGTCACCCACCTGCCCTCCAGCAGCACCCTTTCCCTTCTCCAGCTCCTGTGAGGCCATGGCCCATGTGGCCTGAGTTCAAATGCCTGGAGAAAGAGCTGATGTGCAAATTAATACACAAGACAAGAAATATAAATTTGGAAATTATGGGGGAAAGCCAGCTGGAAACTTAGTTCAAGGGACCAAGCTCCACTGAATCTCTGCACCCATCTTCTTTTTATTTACTAGAATATACAATTGCCTTTTAGGAATGCAAACAGACATATCAATCAATGGTAATGTTTTGTAAACAGTGAAAGATTATCAGGTTAGGGGGGGTTTGCCCTTGGCCATTGAATCAGAGGCAGGTAATAAAATGCAGATATTTAGCCCTGTGAATATCAAAGCCCTATTCAGCCTTCTGACCTGACTTCTGGCATTTATATTAATTACTGTTGATGTTGGCTTCCAGCAAGCTCCACTGCCCCTCCTTACACACAGGACTTCTCTTCCTCAGTGCATTCTCTGAAGGAATCTCTTTGCTACTGACTCTTATGTCTCCACTTTATCCTGCACACTGTTTCCAATGTCATCTTACCTCTGCTCTCAGGAGTTAGAGCTGATTCTTGAATTATGAATCCTTGTCACTAGGAAGGTAAGTGATAGCAGTGTGGTGTGGCTGAGAGAAGTGTTGCCCACATTTAACCTGAAAAAAGACGCACACAGATTCCTGGACCCCTCCCCGACTTGCTGGATCAGTTTTGGGGAATAATCCTGGAAATCTGTATACTTAGTGAGCATGGCAGATGAGCTTACTGAGTAGGCCTGTTTAGATATGCAGCCATGCAGAGTACACAGATGGCAAATGTGAGCACCTGAGAATCCTGGCTAGAACTGCAATACCACAGTTACTATCTGCAGAGAACTGAGGAAGTCATTAAACTTTCCTAATCACGTCTTCCCATTCAAAACTGGAGACAGTACCAACTTACACTCATCGTTTTTGTGAGGCTAAAAAATATGACAAGATACACAAAAGCTGACATTAAGATATGCTATTTCATTCTGCGTCCCTTTTGTTACTATTGCCTTCTAAAAGTTGGTGAAATGATTGAATGTTGCTTTTTAAAAAATATATTTTTATTGATTTCATAGAGGAAGACAGAGAGAGAGAAAGAGAGAGAGAGAGAGAGAGAGAGAGAGAGAGAGAGAGAGACAGACATCAATGATGAGAGAGAATCATTGATTAGCTGCTTCCTGCATGCCCCGAACAAGGGATTGAGCCTGTGACCTGGGCATGTGCAGTGACCTTCTGGTTCATAGGTCGATGCTCAACCACTGAGCCACTCTGGCTGGGCTGAATGCTGCTTTTTAATATTTTTTTTCTCTCACCAAATGCCCTTGTGAAAGGAAGATCTGAATTTCAGAACCACAGCTGTGATTTTGGTTCCCTGCTGACTTGCAGGATGAAACACAAGGGTCCCCTGAGAAGTAACAGAACTGGTGGAAACATCTCTGCCTCACAGACACTTGGGCAGTCTGGTCTTATCATGGAAAGCCACCGGGACACACCCAGAAGAGCCTCAGAGCAGTGTGTGCCCCAGGAGGGACAAGGGACCATGCTTCAGTGCCCCAAATGCCTATATCCAGGATCCTGTAGAAGTTAGACATAGTTCTAAATCCAAATAGACCCAGAACACAGAGCAGCTCCTGGAAGTTGAGCATGAAATGGAGACTTCCTGGGCCAAGAAGAGAGAAAGCTCCAACTGACAAGTGGACAAATGAGCTCGGCCGTCAGCAGCTTCCTGAGCAGCAGCCCAGAGATGAAGGCATGAAACCAGTGGCTCAGCGTCCTAGATACGCCACACAGCCCCACGTGTTTTCTGGGGTTACGGTGACCTGACCTGTGTCTGCCTTGATTCTTCAGAGGATCTGTCAAGTCAGAACTTGTCCTGCACAATTGTTTTGCAGGATGGCTGCAGGTTCAATCTTGGAAGTGACCTGTGGCAGGCTGAGGTGGACTGCAAGCTCTCCAGCCCTAGAAGTGGGAGGTATAGCTGGTTCTTGAGCAGAGGTCTAATGGGAAATTCAGTCTGGACTGTGGTGAGAAGGCTCGTGTTTTGCAAATCTCACACCCTGCCCAGCCTGGGTTGTACAGGGCAGTTCCAGCTGTCCCCTAGCCTGACCTGGGGTCTGGATAGTTTGGTTAGGATGCTGGGCCAGAGGAAACACAAATAATTGTAATTTAAACACATTTTTGGTACCTGTTTCCCTTCAAATCCCAGCTATTCTCTGTGGCTACTAAGGCCTCTTTCTTTTTCTCTAGCCCCTAGGATTCATAATAGTTCTGTGAAGTCAAACACACTACTTACTCTCCAGATCCTCAGTATTCTTATTCTATACAATGAGTTTAACAGGCTGATTGAGCAATGCAAATGCCTGCTGGACCAGGCACCTAGTGTGAGCTTCCTTTTTGTTAGTTCCTCCTTTACGTTTCCTCCTCTAGCTATCCTAGCCTCCAAATACGTGTTTTTTTTGCTCAGTCTTCTTGTATTTACACTAGAGGCCTAGTGCACAAAATTTGTACATGGGTAGGGTCCCTAGGCCTGGCCAGCAATCAGGGCCCATCTGTGGGGTGACTGGTGAGGCGATTGGGGTCCTCCCTTGCACCTGCCTTGGCCTGGTGCCACCGCTGCTGATTGGTGTCTGTGGGGCAACTGGCAGGGCAATTGGGGCCCCCACTTGGACCTGCCTTGGCCTGATGCCTTCTGCTCACCGGCCTTGACCCCCATCACCAGTCACCATCTGCAGGGTGACCGGGCCCCCCTCTCACACCTGCCTTGGCCTGGTGCCACCTGCTCACCTACTCCATCATCCTACTGTGGTTCACTCTCATTGGGGCCCATCAGGGCTGACAGTGCCTCCACTGCTGCCCTCTGCCAACCCTGCATCGCCAATGCCTGCCATGTTCTGCGCCACCCCCGGTGGTCAGTGCACGTCTAACTCCCAGTCAGTCGAACTCCCTCCTGTGGGGACAGTTTGCTTATTAGCCTTCTATTATATAGGATAGTAAACTATCACTCCAATTTATCTGGATCCTCTGAGAGCCACGACCTTCCTTAAGGAAATCCCAACTGTGGGCAGAAGCAAAAGAGCAAATAGGGTTTCTCTGGAACCTGAAGGACAGGTAGGTTGGGGGCTGTAAAAGCCCTGAAATGAAAATGTGGGCATCCATGGAGTCTGGCCTTTTGTGAGTAAGCAGAGGTCCTGCTAGGTCTCAGGGACCAGGCTATGAGATCCTAATGTGGGAACAAACTAAAGGAACATCATTCACTCATTTAGCACATTTGTCTAGCACGAACCAGACACCAGAATGTTAAGGTGCATGCATCAGATTTGCTTCTCAGTTTACAGAACTAAGAATGTAGCAAGGGAGACAGGATATGGAGACAGTCTGGTCACCCTCATAGTCCCTCTTTCAGGATTTTGGCACTTATTTTTCCAGCTACTGGGATGCTTGTCTGCTAATGACTGGAAATCTGACCACCTCTCCAAGAATTGCTTTTGGCTGAGGAGAGCTGCCAAAGGGGTCAGCCAACATCCGCAGCTGATGGACACAGCCTCTTCACCTCATCTCAGAACAATTTATCTTTAGAGCAACCTGAGGGCTTGGCTCAGGGTTTTGGTTAAAACTACATTATAGCTCAGCCACTCCTTGTGCTTAGTCCTTTTGTTGTTTGTTGACATATAATTCATATATCATAAAACATACCCTAAAATTCAGTCTTTTAGTGTATTTCCAAACTTGTGCAACTATCAACATTATCTAATACTCAAAACAACAATAACAAAAACTCATGTCCCCCATTTGTCCCTATCCCCGCCCCTGGCAGCCACCAATCTAGTTTCTGAATCTATAGATTTGCCTATTCTGGGTATTTAATGTATGTGGAGTCACACGATATGTGGTCATCTGTGTCTGGCTTCTTTTACTAAGCATAATGCGTTCAAGGTTTATCCACCTTGTAGTGTGTCTCACCATTTAATTCCTTTTATTCCCAAATAATTTCTCCTTGTATGGATATACCACATTTTGCTTATCCTTTTATCAGTTGGTGGATATTTGGATTGTTTTCTACTTTTGGCTACGATAAATAATACGGCTGCTTTAAACATTGCTGTCCCAGGCAGGTATATGGGCTGGCAGCCCTCCCAGAGGGTGGGGGCAAGGCCTGTGGAAGCTCCTGTTGGACTGGCAGGGGGAGACATCTCCACTGTCTTAGTCCATTCATGTTGCTATAAAAATTCTGTAGACTGACTCGCTTATAAGCAACAGAAATTTGCTTCTCATGGTTCTGGAGCCTGAAAGTCCCAGATCAAGGCACGAGCAGAATTAGAGTCTGTGGGAGCCCACTCCCTGGAACATCACAGCGCGGAAGGGGCAAGGGCGCTCTGTGATGTCTCTTTATAAGAGCTCCAGTCCCATTAACGAAGACTGCCCCTGACCTACCTAATCACTTCCCAAAGATTCCACCTCCTGATACTATCACACTGGGCGTGAGGATTTCAGGTGGAATTTTAGGGGATACCAACATCCATCCTATAGCACCTACTGTGCTCCAGAGTACATTACTCTACAGAAGAAATTCCCCAATCACAGAGATCAAAGCATAGGTAAGTTAATATTCAAAATATGTCATCAGATCCAGTTACATATCTGTTTATTTATGCATTGCAGCAGGATAAATTATTATCTGTAGCAATTATTATCATGTAACTTCTAATTAAATGTTATAAAGACGACCCTATTCTATGAGAAATAAACACAATTATGTATGGTCCAGGCTGTAAAACTGCTTTTTTCCTATGTATTATATGCTAATATGCAATATGGAGTGAATTTCTGCTTATTTAATTATAAAGAAAATTCAATTAGTATATTTAGCATCCATTATGTAGTCTAGATATTTGCAGCTCGATTGTCACTATGGAGACACTTGAGTCTATTGTGTTGAATCATGGAGTAAGCTTTATGCTCGGAAAGTCTAAAGGGAAAATGGTAAGAGGGCAGGATTTGTGCCACAGTTCACTGGAATGGAATATTTTTGCATTTATATATTTAAATTAAATTTTGATTAGCTATTCCAAGCTTTTTCAAGCCTTAGGAACTCCTAATCACAGTCCTTTTTATATGAAGGATACCGTAGTCAGCTTGTCTATACTCTTACTTAACATAAAAGGAAACTGAGTCTCAGTGGAGGGCAGGAGTGATGATTGGCCCTAGATTGCAGATGAATGAGAAACAAGACTTCTCCTAGGATACCAATCTGCCTACCCCCAGCCCTGGGACTTAATGCTTGCAACAAGCTGCTTGAGTGTTTTCCAAGGTGGGTTCATGCTGTCATTTTAAAATGTGTGTGAGTTTCTGTGAAGACATCTATGACTGGGGCAGAGCAAATAAATAAATAAATAAATAAATAAATAAATAAATAAATAAATAAATAAAAATTTTAAAAAATGACATGCAGCTCTTCCCATCAAGTTGTGACAACAAGTAGGAATTAGAAAGCTGCACAATGATGAATGCCTCACTTTTGATTCATTTGCAGCCACTAAGCCCTGGGCTTCAGGGCCGAGTCTCACACTGAGTGGGGCCCAGCCCAGAGCAGCTCCTGGGAGGGCAGAGTTCCACGGCTGCTGGGCCCTGGGCCGCCCTCATCCTTCTGCTCCATCTGGAGATAACCCATGGGAGAGGCAAGTAAGGTGTTCAGCGATTGCAGAAATGACAGGAAATCCTCCCTCAGGAGCAGCGTGCACTTTTGATGTTAGTGGGAACTAGGGATCTCTGTCTGTGATAAGTCTGCTATTTGTGATGCTTAGAAATATTTAATAAACAAGATCTCAAAATAGTTTCCATAAATCAATTTGACCTTGCCCTGAAACCAAAACAATAGTTAATTCACTTGAAGCAGAGCTATAATAAACTAAAATTGCCAAATATCTCCCAGAGTCAATTTAAACAGGATAAATAAAAAAGTAGTTTACATATTTTATTAAAATTTAAAGGCACCTCTTTGTTTCATCAAATTTATTTATTTATTTATTTATTTATTATATATCTTTATTGATTTCAGAGAGGAAGGAAGAGGGAGAGAGAGATAGAAACATCAATGATGAAAGAGAATCATGGATTGGTTGCCTCCTGCATACCCGCTACTGGGGATTCAAGACCACAACCCAGGCATGTGCCCTTTACTGGAATTGAATCTAGGATCATTTAGTTTGCAGGCCAATGCTCTATCCACTGAGCCAAACCGGCTAGAGCTGTTTCATCAAATTTAAATACATCATTATAAACTTAATATATTCCCAATAGTGTCATCATGCAATGACAAACACTATTAATATTTTCATATTTGAGCTATTTATTCTTTGCATAGTTTTTAGAAGGTGTTTTAGAATGTTGCACAACAAAGGGAGGACACTCTCTGCCCCCCTGTAAAAAGGGTTTCCAAAAAGGCTCCTTAAACCCCTGCATTCCCGTGATAAAGAGGAGATTCACTTTCTCTGCATGAGCTGCTCCTAAATTGGTCATGTGATTGGTATGGCATGAGAGCCCCCAGCCTAGCCAGAACCTTGGCCAAAGCAAGCATGACATTAAACAAGGAAGCTTTTTATGAAATATACTTGATTATGAAGAAAAGATCCTACTAGGAATGTACAAAGTTCATTGTCCACCTAGAAATCCAGAAAGAAGTTAGAGGTATGTGCTCATCACATATCTCTGTAGTTTCCTGGCGTTAACTACAGCCCTTGCATAAGCATAGGATGACAGAAGAATGCAGGAGGAAGCTTGCTAGATGTCAGGTCCATTGTCAGTCTATTTTAGGGCTGGAAAACAGGCCAGAGAAATCGAGCCACATGTCCTAGGCACCATGGCTGGTGGAGTGGCCATACCTCACCTGCCTTCCTGGGTGCTATTTCTCCCTCTGTCTCTAGAGAGAGTACATGGCTTTTTCTCATCTGGCCTCTAAGATCCAGAGTAAACATGATATTAGCTAACTTTAGCAACTGTAAGAATGTGCATATTCTAATATGAGTGACAGACATTTGTTGGAATTTTACCATCTCTCAATTATTTTAACCGTGGGTAAAATTACTTCATTTGACTGAAATGTGAATTTTACAAATCATGAAAGCTTCTATAAGTTGCAAAAAAGATTGTGAGCCATTATCTAAGGGAAAAATACATACAAAGTTTAACTGGCAAAGGAATAAAATTACATTAGATGCCAACATAAGCCCGATTTCCCCTGTTCTTCAGATAACAGTCCTGTGGCTGTCATGCTGAGCATTTGATGGGAAGTAAAAGGCATTGACACTCTGCAAAGCATAGTAAGGAATGCATTCAATAAGCAGGTGTCCCTGTAGATGAAAATTTGCCCTGAGGTATAGTTCTATTGAGCAAATGATCTTTCTTTTTTTAGTAAATTTTCTAAGGGTTTTTCTGTAGAAGTTTAGGTTTTAATCATGTGTTCATGATTTCCCTGGTAACAAGATTTTGGACTCACATTTTTTTTTCTTTGCCTTTTATATACATTTCTTTGATGGGTCAAGTTTCACTGACCACACCCGCAGTGACTTTAGGATGGACCTGAGAGAAGTGCCTCAGTGCGGAGGGAGAGTGGGATTGGGGAGCCTTGCGCCCTGTACTCCTACCTTGCCTGTGCTGCATCAGGTCTCTGACCTCGAACAAATAATTCAACTTCTTCAAGTCAATTTTCTTATCTGCCAAACGAGGTCTGAAATAGTCAGAGATCGTTTTCTGTAAGAAGTGAGGTTTATTTGGGATTTGGATCAGAGAGAAGACAATGGACCCAGGGTGGGGGAACAACTTAATGAAACTTTAAAGATGCTTAGTTAGCAACAAGATGAGACTGATTTATTAAATATTTGATGCATAGAGATTATAAAGTTGAGCAGCTAAAGCAGAGTCAAATTAAGTTGAGCCTTAAAGCCAAGTTGAAGTGCCCAGTGTTGATGTGGTAAGCTCTGGGGAGCCATTAAGAAAAATTTGAGCTGGGTTGGAGAAGTGGAGAAATAGCTGCTGGCAGACGTGAAAATGGATGGACAAAAGGAATTGGTTTGGATTATATTTTGGAGTCTGGAGATAACCTAGAGACTATTACATCTAGATCCCTTAGGTTTGTTTTTGTAGTTTTTTTTGGTTGTGTGATTATAACTAACATTGACTAATAACTTTGGCAGAACTGACCGCTTTCAAGTTAGAAAATTATCCTATTTTCAAAGATAGTCAAAAGTTGAGTTTTGATTAGTTTGTCTACAAAGTTGTGTAAAGATTGTAGGTAATGGCTGATCACTGTGACCAGACAATGAGAGTCACTTCTGGGTGGACAGGTGAAGGCAGGCAACCATGAATAAAACCAAGCCCCTAACCCACAAGCCTACAAATGAGTCTGTGTTTCACTTTAGAGAGCAGAGCTCCATATTATCTCACTGTGATTTAGATCAAAGTAAAGGTGGCATTCATGTTAACAACGTATTGTCCCAATTTTATTCCATGACTTGTTTTTTGAGTTGTAGATGAGACAGAAACTAGAACCTCTCTTCTTTGGAGAGTCATAAATCACATAAAATATTAGAAGAATAGGCCTATAGTAAGAAACTGTTTGACTTTTTATCAATAGCCATATTTCTTCTTTTTTTTTTTTAGATGTTCTTTATTGATTTTTAAAGAGAGAGGAAGTGACAAGGGGAGAGACACATCTATCAGCTGCCTCCTGAATACCTTGGGCTCCTAGTAGGTATGGAGCCCTCACTACAGGCATGTGCTTTGACCGGGTATCCAACCAGCAACCTTTTGGTGCTTGGGACTATGCCCAACCAACTGAGCCACACTGACCACGGCAACAATCGTATTTCTTAAACTTGTGTACCTACTGTTTCTCTTGAATTTCTATCAACATCTAATGGAACTAGAGCTTTCCAAAAAATCTAGGAAACAGTTAGGTCTAGGATATTGACTTTGTTTTTTTAAAGAGCACCAAGTTTATTACAAAATTTGGAAGAACCAAATACTTTAATAAGAACCCCTACAAACATGGGAAAAGAGAAGGGCAGGGGAGGAGTAAAGGGCCCCACACACACACAAAAAACCCACCCAAACTCTAAAGTCTATTCACACGGGATGGAGGGGTGGGCTTCAGTGAGGACTGCCTTCCCTCTTGACCCTCAGGGGCCTCCTGCTGTCCTCCAAGCTCAGCAGGTGTTTTGGAGATGCTTCTGAAGGCCATGTGGATGCAGGAAATCCTGATGTGAATCTCCTGCAGAGAACATTGTAGTGGTTTGCACACCTCCATCATCACTGGACCAAGTCCTCTCATCCAGGGGTCTTTTCACACACAGCATGTATTTCTGGCACCACTCTCACATGCAGCTGTTTGTGTTCAGCCTCTGACTGGTCTCCCCACCACATGCCTGGCCTCCCTGGAACTCAGCACCTTCAAGTTCAGCATTTAAAATGCAGGGAGTCCTGACAGGGTAGCTCAGTTGGTTGGAATGCTAGTCCCATACACCAAAAGGTTATGGGTTTGATTTCTGTTTAGTGTACATATCTAGGTTGTGGGTTCCATCCCTGGTCGGGGCATATAGGAGGCAATAGATGGATGTTTCTCTTTCTCTCTCTCTCTCTACAACACCGCCTTTCTCTCAAAAAATAAATAAAAACATATATTCTCAGGTGAGGATTGGGGGAAAAAAAGGAAAAGGAAGAATAAAATTCAGGGAGTTCTTGACCTCCTGAGTCTTGCCCTGCCTTGGCCATCCACAGTTTTAAAAAATTGTATTAGCTTGGCCTTTTGAGATGTTGCTTGTTAGTGGATGACCTACAGGCAAGTCTTAATGGGAAACTGAAGACACTTCTAGCCACCCCGCCAGCCCTGGCTGTGGCCAGAAGGAGAGGCTGGGGTTCCACCATCAGGCTGTCCAGCACGGAAGGAGTTTCCTCATTGATTCTCTCTGGAGTGCCACCACCACTGCTGCTGCTGTGGGTGGAGGGGCCACACTGGAGGACTGGGTTGGGGTGGCAGTCCCGGACTCCAGGCTGGCTGGGAGACTGGCAGTCTCTTTGGTCTTCTACCTTGATGGCTGAACTTCACAGGTTGGGGAAAGACTGTGGCTATTGAGGTCAGGGGAAGGGCAGGGTGCAGCAGCCCTTCACCTTGGTTTTGTGGTAATTTGGATCAAGTATGTGCCCACCACTTTGTTGTACCTTCTATTACTGACTCCTGGATCTTGTCCCACACAAATCCCAGGTTCTCCATTATCTCTGTTACCTGGTGGTTCATGTCACCCCTGGGTGCCTCGCTGTAAGGCCTAAGTACCTCCTCCTGCTTCATGCTGAGCCATGGGTCCTTAATTATATCTTCCAGTTTTATTCTTTTTTTTTAAGTGTTTGACATTTGATAGACATAAAGTATGGCACATAGAAGTGCCTGGGCAGTATCTGCTGCTTCCGTTTCCCAAAGACCTCTCCCACAAAAGACAGGGTCCCCATCCCCATCCTGTATAAAACTATCCCCAGGCTCACTACCTCAACACCAGGTCTCTCACAGGTTTTGCACCAGAAGGGGTCTGAGGCAGCGTAATAGAGGGCGCCCAGAACCTACTCAGTTTATGGCCAGGAAATTCACTCCTGAGGCCAAAGTCTGCAAGTCTTACCCTCAGCTCAGCATCTGTAAGTGTGTTCCCTGGCTCAGGCCCCTGTGGATGATTAAAACCAAGCCCAGTGGCAGTATGGGATTTCTGATACCAGCTGCAGAAACAAGGCTCAGGCCTCCTTCTTGGTCGTGCAGCCTTGGTCCTCCAGAGAGTCAAACAAGTCCCCTTCGCTCACATGCTCCATAAAGAGGAATATGTTTCCTGGGTGACAGTCACCTCAAATAACTTTATGATATTAGGGTGATCCAATCCCTTGGTGCAGTGGACTTCTCAAGAAAGTCTAGAAGAACCCCGATGATTAACGACTGCCAGCCACCTCTGTCCTGGTACAAATGTGCCAGGCCAACCTCGCCTTGGCATTTTTACGCTTTTAATATTTATTTCCAGATTACACAGTGGACATCTCTACAAGGATTTCCCGCAGCCTCATTGGAATGGACCATAGGTAAATTTTGGTGTTACTTAAATGAACCATTTATTTTAACCTTGTAACTCAGGCATTAGTTAACAATGTCCAGTATGGTCCAATCCAGTGAGGCTGCGGGGAATCCTTGTAGAGATGATACCCGGTGTCTTGTCTCCCAGGAGAGAGCTCTGGAAAGATTGCCATAGGAGCCGAGACCCTCGGGCACCACCGTCATGATAATGAGCATAAGGAGCTCACACAGGTGCCAGATGTGTTGGTTTCTGAATGACGTCAGGACATCGGGTTGTTGCTTCAGAGTCCCATCCTCATCACTATAGAATCAACAGCAGGTTGTTGACATCAATTCAATACCAACATAAATCCCCAATTTGGGGTGTGATAAAGGGAGCCTTTATTCAGTGGACACAGCTCAATTGTGACAGCATAGCTGGGAAAACATCACTGGTGTTCGGTGGCCCTGCGGCCAGATGGCTTTGGGGTGAGGGACCTTGAGGCCAGGCCACTTCGGCTAGGTAGCTCTGCTCCCCACTGGTCTGCTTGCTCTGCTCTGCCCTGAGCTGGGCTGCTCCCTTCTGCTCTGGCCAGAGACCTTCAATGTTTCATCTTCAGTGTTTCTGCTCCAACTAGGAAAGTACAGCCTTTAGTCTTGGTGGAAAGATAAAGTGTGCACTAGGACATTAACTTCAACTGAAATAAGTAACAAATTTTTCCTCCTAGGACAGTGGCTAAATATTCAATTTCATTGGAAACCACAGAATAATAACATATTCAGGAACTGCATTTCAAGACACATAGGTAACTGACAACATCCTGGTTTAGAAGGAGCAGAAACTTTGGATTTAGAAGTTCTGAGTTAAAATCCTAGCTTGGCCATGTGTCTTTTTATTTCTTCAATGTAGTTTCCTCACCTACAAATATAGTATTTTCCATCTATAGCTGGTTATAAAACTTGAAAACAGTGCACCTGAGGAACTGTCATAATTTTGAAGCTATATTTTTAGTTCAAAATGTGCATGTGCCAACTATTTGTGTTGCTACAAAAAAATATAACAAGTCCTACCAGGTAAACAGAGTTGAAAGGACCCATGTAGGCAAACTGGCATGTCAAGGTTGTGCTCCTAAAGCTGGAAGGAGAAATCAAACAAGACCAAGAGAGAAGGAACCTGCAGTTACCTTAGATGTCTGCTATGAGCAGCACATGGGTGGGTCCCCGGGCTGACTCTGTGCACTGATATTCTGTTTGACTGGAACAGTGTTTGTAAAACAAATAGAATGTGAATGCCTATATATTAGCTATAGAACCTACTACTTATGTTTTGCCTTACTTCTAACTCTAGATTTACATTTATATCCTTGCCTGGTCTCTGGGAGCTTTGGAGGTTGTTAACTGATCTAATCTGTATGTTTAGTTACATCAATTGGTCTTTACCAGGATCGGTGGAGCCATGAAGGGATAAGACCCAAGCAGAATGTTTCAACTGACCTGAACAGGTTCCTCTAAGTAGCCCAGAGCCAGGGGTTTCAACAACATTTTAGGTAAACAAGAAGGCTACTTAACTGATAGAAGGAAGATCTGGTCTTGCAATCAGTGGTGCATAATTTAGAAATAAAGTAAAATAAAAATAAAAAACATAATCAAAAGGACTGAACTGAACTATCAAGATTAAGGTCCAGGTAATTATTTAATTGGAAATAATTATGGAAGGTATCTTACTGCTTATAGCATCTTATGGGAATATAGGGTGGGTTTTTTGTTTGTTTGTTTGTTTCTTAGCATACCTTGTGTAGCCCTATTAAGAAATAGCCGTTATTAGAAATCTGTGTCTGAGAGAAGAAATTCGCCCAGGATTATTCACCCAGGATTATGCAGTTGAAAGGGTGCAGGGGTGTGGTAGGGGGAGACCTAGACTGGAATCAGCACTGCTGGGCGGAAGCTTCCTGTGCCCTTCACACTCCTGCCTCCCTGGGAGGAGAGAGACCCGGTTTTCTTTAAACGTGGATCTATTTGCACATGTGCATGTCCAAGTGAGGCTACCTCCTGGATGTTGCCTCATAGCCCATTTTCTCCCTTTGCAATTCAGTAGGAGGAGCAGGTGCTGGAGAGCTTTTGAAGGAACGTCGTGTTACAAATGTGTAAATTTGGGTTACTACCATTGGGAATGTTAACAAAAATACTTCTGCTGAAATATGGCCTTGTCCAAGATACACATGCTCTGGCCTCCTTCAGCCTAATCTCAGGTCTGGTGAAGGAGACTTCCTCAAAATGCCTATACTGGAGTCGAGCCAAGGTCGCAGACTCATGACTAAAATCATTTCAGTCTAAATATTCCTCCACGTTACTGCCAACTAGCCTGAGCACTCTGTTTCCCGCAAAACCTACCATCCAGCTGTCCCTTAGGTGCTGTCGGTGGTAGGAATACCAATTGGAATAACCTTTTTGGAAAGCAAATGGGCAATATATAGCATTTTAATATATGGGGACATTAAAGGAGTCTATATTCATGAGTCAGTAATCCCATGCCTGGAAATGGAAATGTGGTCATAGATTTATAGGCAAGGGTGCCGTAACATTACACATTTAATATAGCTCGTCTTGTAAAAATGTGCCACGAGAGGGGATTTTTCGACATTAATAATTGTGCGACCATATGATGGAATAGTATTCTACCATGATAAAATGATGCATTTGAAAAAAAGTATTAAATGATGTGAGAAAGTTCTCAAGACGTGCTAAGACAAGACAGAAATAAAACATGTGTGCAATTGTGTGTGTGTGAGAGTTGAACATCACAGGTGTCTTTAGCCTCTGCATACAAAGAGGTCACGTGAAGTCCAGATTGCAATGGTTCTACAACCTGACACCCCTTTCACAAGGCAAATGCCAACCTGAATGCAGCACCAAATCCAAGGAGACTATTTCCCTCATTGTCTTTCCTCCTTGTCAAGGCTCTTCCTCTGACCCTGCTGAGCTTATATTTCATTAGGACTCTGACAGCTGAGTTCCTTGGGCCTCAGGGATATATTTTTTTTAGAAAGGAGATGCTCTTCATTCTAAAATTTTGCTTGGCTTTTAATCTTTTTAGCACTTTTTAATTCCCCCACCCCCCAAACTTGATCACAAATGACTTTATTTCAAGGCTTCGGTTCTGCCATAAATAATTTCTTATGTATTCCCCAGATGTTTTAAGTGGCCTTTAATCTTGAACGTTGAGATAAAGAAGCTGACAAGAACACAACCAGGTAGCTAAGGCCTAATTATGCATGGACTTTTCCTAGGCCTTTCACCCACATTAATCTATCAATTCTCAGTTGTCCTCACTGTCTCTGTTTAAGTTTCAACAGATCTAAATAGCGTTCTGCTCAGTCATTTTAGCCTGGATACTATTTTGCTCACATCGATTCTACAGAGATAAGGAGTCTGAATTCTGATCCAGACCCAGAACTTGAGTAGGCTACTGTTATCCACTGATATATGCTGCTACCAGGGCCTGCCCGTCTGCCTGGATCTCTGAATATTGCTGCTTGTAGCTATATTCCATCTTCCCACCTATTTGGACTACTCTGAGGCCACCTGCTTGCCTGGTCTCCCACCAGCTGCCTAATAACACTGTACTTACTGGAACCCATGTTCTACCTGCCCTCCTAAATAGCTTCCCATTAGCAACAGCTGAAGTTGAACCTCCAACACCGGTCTCAGCACAGCAGACAAGTCTAGTCCAAGTTCAAAGATCTTCCAGCCTACTGATGCATCACTGCAGTCGCACTGGTTTCTAAACTTCATGTGACATGCATACATACTGTAAGACTTTTCATCTTTTAGCTGCTCCAGTTTCTCCAAATTAAGTTATTCAGAAGGAATGGGCAGCTGAAACTTGAGTGTATTTTTTGGAAAATGAAGAACTGATAAGAGAAAAAATATAGCTGATTTCATATTCTTGTCTTTCAATCTGCTTCATATGGGAGAATGGAGGTGATGCCAGGTTGTTAAAAATAATAAGACCAATTAATTTATCTGCTCCTTGAATACCTGTGTGGCATAGTGCATCTTAAAAAAAAAAAAAAAGCATAGATCAATGAGTATAAACTGGTAGTTCTGTCACTCTGGGTGTACTGTGCCCAGCGCATCAGTTATTATTACAGCCCTGCATGTTTGCTCCTACAAGGAGTGAGAGCCATGCTATCCTAAGGAGTCCTTGGCTCTCAGGTTCCTGTGCTGGTCTCAGCTCTCCCTGTTCCTAAAGGCTGAACCCGCTGATTTTTTCACCTATTCTTAGATGTGGAACAATTTAGGTTTATAGCAAAAAGAGCTTCACTGGGAAGACTAATGTTGAACCTCTTCTCACCACTGACCTATTTCTTTCTCTGGCCTTGGTCCTAAGGAGGATTCCCACAGAGAAAACTGCTGTCCCCCAGGTCACCACTCTTGGCCCATGTCATAGGTAGAGTAACTAAGAATTGCAAATGAAAAAAGCCAAGAATTATTTGAGGAAAAACACAAGAATAAAACAGGGTCCCTGAACTAATAAAGAGTAAACATTAAGAAGCAGAAGTACATCCCAAATAGCCTAGTCTTCTTGGAAAGGTGCTCTGCACTGCTCCTGAATGCTTCTCTGATCAGATGCCCATTCTCATTTCTCCTACTGGAGAGGAAACTCACCTGTTGCTTAAGGCCAATGTGCAGGAGTTGTTAGGAGATGCTGAGCATCCAGTTCCTCCCAAGAGCTCCTCCTGCATGATTCCCATCACTGACTGGGACCCTCTGTGTCAGGCTGCTCATTTTGAAACACACTAGCAGCCACTGCCATGTGTTGAAGTTCTCTGGCTATTTGGAGCTATGATTTCCATCTTCAATCCGATCCTTCTTTGATTCTGGAGGTGTTGGGAATTTTTAAAAAATATGTTATTAAGAAGGATTTGCTGCATAAGAGGTTGTCATCTTTTCTCTGGGAACATCCTGTTCTTCCAGCATCCATGTCCTTTCATCTGGTTTCCTGGGAGCTGCCTTTGGTAGTCACTATCACAAACAGCATTTCACACACTCTCTTGTTAGAGCAACATGTGGTCTCTATGTAAGATTTTGACAAGATGTTCAGAAAACACCTCTCCATCCCCTGTGCTCGGCACACTCCATGCGTTTATAATGGCCACACCACCAGGGGGATGGACACAGGACATTTCACCTGAATTGTCTCTGAACAGAATCAGCACATCCCAAGATAACAGTCTCCATAGTCATGTTTGGTGTTTTCCATTTCCATTTATTTTTCACTTCCATATTAAAAATGTAGGCTTTAATTTGAGTATAGAAGACTATTCAAAGTTAAATATCATCAAAGGAGACAGAATGAGGAGGTAAAAAAAAGAGGGATGCCGACCTGGAATGAGAACATCCAAGTTGGCATCTTGGCTCTGAATCATTAAGCTTTTTGCCTGGTGTCACAGAGCCACACAGATCTTATAGGCTCCCTCCCTCTCTTCACTCCCCACAAAACCAGGGATGGCCCAGGTTTAGATTTCATACATACAGGAATGTCCAAATATATTAAATTATGCACCTGGCAAAGTGTTTCCACAGGGAAGTTCTACAGAGACAGAAAGAAGAGGATTTGAAGTCTTCATTCATAGAGGGCACTTTAAACCATCTCGTCCTATGTGATCATAGATGCCCTTTACATTGAAACTAGAGGTCCAGTGCATGAAATTCATGCTGGGATAGGGTCTCTAGCCTGCCTGGTGATCAGGGTCAATTGGGGCCTTCCAGCTGGGGCCTGCCTTCATTCCACACCACCCCCTGGTGGTCAGCGTATCTCATAGTGAGCAATTGAACTCCTGGTCTCCCAATTGAACTCCCATGGGGACAATTTGCATATTAGCCTGTTATATATATAGATGAAAGTTAGGGAACTTTGGTTTATTTCATGATAACAGATTCATGCTCAACACAATTTAGATAAGTTGGTGCAAGGTAGAAAATTGAATTGAGATGTAAAATGTATCACTTTTTCCTGGTATCTATTTCCATATTAATCAGAATAGGCCAATCACTATATTATCATGGGTTGAATTGTGTTTCCCAAAAATACATGTTGAAGCTCTGGTACCAGAGAATATAACCTTAGGTAGAAATAGGGTCTTTGCAGATGTTAAGATGAGGTTATAAAGGATTAGGATGCCCCCTACGTCCTATTACTTGTATCCTCATAACGAGAGACTTGAATACCTGAAGGAGACACAGGGAAGAAGTGCCCACATGATAATAGAGGCAAAGATTGGAGTGATGCTGCCACAAGCCAAGAAACAGGGGTTGGTGGCAACAACCAGAAACTAGAAGAGGCAAGCGGGAGTCGTTCCGAGAGCCTATAGAGGAAGCATATCCTGTTGGCACATGAATTTTGGACTTGCAGCTTTTACAACTTTGAAAGAATAATTGTTTTAAGCCACCCTATTTATAATAATTTGTTATAGCTTCCCTAAGAAACTAATATTCCACTGTATCTGCCAGGGTTCTACAGAGAAACATTGCCCATAGGATACACACATACCTACATGCATACATGCATACGTATACATATATACATACCTATGTCCCATACAGGGGCTTAGCACCCTCTATTAGACCCTCTATCTCCAGCCAACTAAAATGTGAAGTTGAAGATCATTTAACTATTTAGAACTACTGATATATACAGACGACCCTCAAATAACAGCATTTCATTCAACATCATTTCATTGTAACATTGATGAGATGCCCTAGGAAGTTACTGTTTATATCAACTAATCTATGGTAAAGTTGGCTTCCTTATACATCGTTTTCCTTAAAATCACAGAACCTATCAATGATGTTAGGTGAGAACTTACAGTATATAACATATATTATACACTAGAGGCATGGTGCACTAAATTCATGCACGGGGGGGAGGGTTGTCCCTCAGCTTAGCTTGCTCCCTCTCCAATCTGGGACCCCTCAGGGGATGTCTGACTGCCAGTTTAGGCCTGATCCCACGTGGACATCCCTCTCACAATACGGGACTGCTGGATCCCAATCGTTTGCCTGCTTGCCAGCCTGAGTACCCCCTAACCACACCCCTGCCAGCCTGATCAATGCCTAACTGCTCCCCTGCTGGCCCGGTCCCTCCCAACTGCCCTCCCCCGCAGCCCTGGTTCCCCCTAACTGTCCTCTCCTGCAGGACTTGTCTCTCCCAACTGCCCTCCTCTGCAGGCCTGGTCTCCCTCAAGTGCCCTCCCCTGCAGGCCTGGTCTCCCCCAACTGCCCTCCCCTGCAGGCCTCGTCCCCCCACTTCAACAGTCCTCCCTTACAGGCCTGGTCCCCCCCCCAACTGCCTTCCTCTGCCAGCCTGGTCACCCCTAACTGCCCTCCCCTGCTGTCCTGATTGCCCACAACTACCCTCCCCTGCTGACCATCTTGTGGCGGCCATCTTTGACCACATGGGGGTGGCCATCTTGTGCGAGGGCGTGAGGGTCAATTTGCATATGATCTCTTCATTATATAGAATTATATAGTATATATTACATATTATATGTTATATAATCTCATTGGTTCTTTTTGTCTGTTTCTTCTGTTTGTATAATTAATATAATTGCACACATATATGTAATAATTATTTAATTATTGATGATTAAGGATAGTTATATGTCATATATAATTATTATTAATTAATCATTAATCACACTAACTATATGTACATGTAAGAGATTTATTTTAGGGAACTGGCTGAGGCAATTGTGGGGGCAGCAGGTCTTTAGGGCAGGTGGGCAGATTAGAAACTCAAGCAGGAGTTGCAAAATTATTTTCTTCTAAGGGAAATCCTCAATTTTGCTCTTAGAATCTTCAACCTATTTATTATGAGACTAGAGGCCTGAATGAATGAATTTGTGCACAGGTGGGGTCCCTCAGGGTGGCCTATGCAGATTGGGCCCCACCTCGCACACCCAGCCTTCCAACCCCACAGCCCCACCTGGCACACTGCCTTGGCCTGGCACCACCCCCTCACCTGCTCCTCCTTCCCACTTGCGGGCGATCGATCGGGGTCAGGCTCCCCACACGGCTCCCTTAGTGCCTGGGAGTCAGGCAGCAGCCCCACTCCCCATCACTGCTGCCAGTCACCATCTGTAGGGCAATCGGTAGGACAATTGGGCTCCCTCTCACACCCACCTTGGCCTGGCACCACTTGCTCACCTGCTCCACCATCCCTTTATGGCCCCGCTATCTTCAGGGCCTGTCAGAGCCAGCAGCACTTCCACTGCCACCTGCTTCCAGTGCCCATGTTCTGTGCCGCCCTGTGTTGGTCAATGCACATCATAGCAAGCGGTCGAATACCCAGTCTCCTGGTCAAACTCCTGGCTGAATGACCCCCCGAGGGGACAATTTGCATATTAGGCTTTTATTATATAGCATAAGGCCCATCTACTTTCTTGAGGATAATCTTCACTTAAAATCAACTGCTTTTATTAGTGTTTGATTCAGTAACCGGGTACTATGGCCATATTGACCTATTAAACTATCACATATGACAAAGTGAATCAAAATTTCTGTCACTTGATATTATGGTCAAATATTGTATTTGTTGGTGGGGATGGGCTGGCCTACACACACACACACACACACACACACACACACACACACGTCACAGAGCGGGTTGGGGACCCATTTGGGAATTCAGACTCCACCTGGCAGTTCCTCACTCCTGAGCTGTTAGAGAATTGTTTCAATCAGGCCTGGAACTAGAATATGTGCCTTTCGTTACATTGGTCAGAATTCAACACTACGGCCCACTAACTGCAAGGGCCACTGGGAAACATGTGACCGGGAGGGAAATTAGATGGTTCTGCTGAATGCCAATTGCTGGCTTACCTCGTAGGTCTCCTTCCTGCTCTGGTCACTGACCTAGCCCACACGTCTGAAACACTGGACTCTGAAGCATCTTTGTTGGACAAGAAAGTATCACTATAACATAAATACAAGACATTCCAAAGGATTTAGCTTTAACATATTAATTATTAAAATAAACATGAGGAACTGAATTCTCCCATTACCTATAGAGATTATGAAAACAAGCACATCTGTGTGCTGCTTAAAAGAAATGCACTTGAATGATAACTGAAGGTAGAAGATGAAGGGATGGGAACAAGATGCTAGTCAAATACATTTTAAAAAAGGACAGCACAAAGTTAGAAAAGAGTCTCAGTATTAATGAGGTGCAAGGCAAGGTTAATGGGAAGAATCAGGATAAAAAGGGACATTAGAGAATTTTAAAAGCATAATTTATCAAGATGATACCCAGCCATTAACCAATCTACCTAGCAACTAAATATATGAGGTAAAGTACGTTAGATTAAAAAAGAGTTTGATACAAATGTAATTATATAATTATAATGGATACCTTCAATATATCTGTTGTCTATAGTTGAGGAGATCTGAAGAGAAATGTATATTTCCAAACTATATATAAACACACTTTGAATAATTAGAAAGGCAGTGCTTATTAAAATACATTTCATTTTCAAAATTGAGCTATCAGCTGTTATAATAGGTATACATTTGTTTGGGATGCCGTGTGTGTGTGTGTGTGTGTGTGTGTGTGTGTGTGTTGCTGTGTACACACACATACATCTTTCTCTCAATAGAGAGAGAGATTAGTTAAGACCACCAATACCATAAATAACTGAGAGTTGAGATACATTTTTTTTTCACATATTAGTGAAGTAAAATAAATCACAGACAATGGCAAAAATTATAAAAGCAAGCTATCTGGCTAATATGTCCTGGTGAGTGATTCTTTTTATGAGCCTCGTTTGTTTGCTTGAAAAACATTTCCGTTAGTGTCTCTGTCTAATTAAGTCCCATTACACACAGTGATGGACGCTGCTGTTAGGCCCTACTGCTGTGGCATTGCTCCGTGTTATACTCACCCGAACGAACGCAAAGGGCTCCTGGGAGTTAGAGCCTTATGCTGGAAAAGGGGTTGTCTCTGGAGATAGGAGACTGGGTTTGAGTTCTGACCTTGGTATCACTAAAGTAATGCAATGCCTCTTATAGACTCAGTGTATCTGGAATCGCCAACTTGAATTTAATATCACACTATTATTCATCAGTTATACAACCTTAGGTAATTTATTGAACCCCACTGAGGCTGAATGTTCTCATCTAGAAAATGGGGGGGAAATCTCTAGGGATGTAATTATTTATATAACTTCACCACCTTTATTCTCCTAGGATCCAAAAGACGTCTGCAGTCCCCATTTCAAAAAAGAAACTGCACTTATATTAAAATAACTAAAAACCCAATTGAGACACATTTTGCAAACTAAAGAAATTGTTTCCCCAGGAGAACACTGAGGGGTTCATTAAGGCCATGTTAAATAACAGATCTTGTTGCTTCTATGTACCAGTTTCTAAAACGTAGGTTGGAGCACAGTTTCAAGTATCACAGGCTTATTTTGAGCTTTACAAATGAGTCATAGTGCTTAATACAGAATGTGGCTTAATGGGTGATCGATGCTTATTAACTACCCCCTTCCTCTAATACCTGTGGATAAAATTAGGTTGATGGCCCTGCATTGCTGCTCTTGCTGCCACAAACTGCAATGGTCCTCTGGGATTTCCCGGCCCAATAAACACAGTCCTGATTAGGCCAGATGAGTTCCCTTCTCACGCATACATTATGGCTGAAAATAAGGAATTGCTGATCTACAGAAGAGGCTGCTATCCTGGGTGGAAAATGTCAATATGTGCTTATGCACGTGAGGCACGAGGGAAATTAAAACATGCTTTGCAAGCAGAGAGCACTGATGTTAAAAATTCTTATTCATATCTGACAGAAGAAGGATGGAAATTAGGGGCATTGGTTAAGCTGGAAAGAGGAGGAAGCAAGAAAAGAATAAGAAAATGTCACATTTGTCTCCGGTCTTTGCCATATGCAAAAGAGAAAAATTGACATGGAAGAGTGTAAATATTTTAGCAAGAGGAAAACTACATGCTCAAAATGAGAAAGACACACAGTTCTGTTTTAAAATTGTTGAGAGAGAGAGAGAGAAAGAGAGAGAGAGAGAGAAACACCACTTTGTTGTTGCACTCATTGATGCATTTAGTGGTTGGTTTTTGTATATGTCCTGACTAGGGATCAAACTGGCCACTTTAACATATCGGGATGATGCTCTAACAAACTGAGCTACCTGGCCAGGGCCACAGCAGTTCTGTTTTATTCACTTGGAATGTTTCTGTGAAGTACTGAGAAGAAATATTCATGCGGCCTAACCTTTAAGTGACCATAAACACATGCACACATACATACACACAGATAATTTAGTAGATCTCACACTTAAAGTGCAAAGAATAATCCTGGGAGCTTATTAAAAAATCACTAAAAGAATTTGCATTTTTAGCAGGCACTCTGGAAGATTCTAATACAGATGTTCTGCAGCCCACAGTTGAGAAACCCTCTCTAGTTGTTCTATACTTCATCACTACCACTAGGGAGAAGAATTTCCTCCTAAATTTTTATCTCATTTCCTGGGTGGGATTATAGATTCAAAACAACTTAGAGAATTGAATATCACCTTTTCAGTTATATGGCAGAACCCACTACAGTTTGAATGAGGATTCTGTATTGATCAGAACATTCATGGGACTTTTTCTAACCAAATGATTGTGCTTATGAGTGAAGAGATAGCTGGAAAGCTTGGCACAAGATTCAGGTAAAAGGAGACTTAAAGCATCTGTGAAGGAGAAGATAATACAGCTAAGAAAATACTCACTTTCAGCTTTCAGAAATTTGGGGCATTATAGCAGCAAATGCTGCTGTCACCTTCCAAATATCTATTAGAAAGCATTTTATGGAACAAATAGAGTTCACTTTGATGGATTACTGACTAATGATTTTTCTTCAATAAGCTGTTTAGTGTTAATTCATGAAGGACTGCTAAAATTCAAAGGTAGAAGATTCTTTACTGAAAAAGCAGACCAACCAGCAGGAATTCAAGATTATGAGAATAATGTCAAGATACTACACACATGCACACACACACAATGTAAAGATGATAAAAGAATGATCATAAGAAGAATTGCGTATAATTTGGTATAACAGCATATACATATTATTTTCTAGAAAAAATATGTCTATTCATAAACAATATAAATCTAAAGTTAAGATGTCTATTCATAAACAATATAAATCTAAAGTTATCATTAAAAGAATTCTGCAGTTTGTTTTTTGGGTGAGAACTTCAAATACAACCAAGCAGAACATAACAAACGCATGCCTACTATGTCTGAGAGACCTGCTGTGGTACCAATTCAGACTATGTTCAGCTGCAAATAACAGAACACCCACTTAAACAATCAAATCAGTAAAGTTCAGTTTATTTGTCTGACATGATGAAAAGTGTGGGAAGGGTAGGGCTGGTACAGCTCGGCAGACTGCTATCAGCATTCGGATCCTTAAGTCATTCTCATCACACAGGTGAGCATGTGGCTTCCGTCTCCAGTCAGGCAGCCTCATACCTGCAGGATGGCTATACTGTCCATTCTCCCCGTGAACGTGGAGGGGCGAACCTAGTGAATGGCTAATTCTTTATTAATAGATCAATAAAATCGGTTTCCTTACAAATCACTTTGCTGAAAGTCAAACCAACAATTTGTCTATTTCAATGTTGTAAAACAGAACTGTGCCATATGGTCATCCTAAATGGTACAAGGAAGGCTGAAAAAATGGAGACATTTTGCTGAGTACATTGACACTTTGAAGACTGTGGTAGAGAGGAGAATGGATAGTAAGTAGGCAAAAAACAATGCCTACAAAATTATTTTATCTCATTTAATCATTTCATAAACCACGCCCATTTTATCTTACATAGGTTATGACATTGAAGCATTGAAAGGTTAAGTAACTTACCTAAGGTCACACATGGTTATTGAAAGAAAAACCAGAATTAAAGCTCATATAATAAAATGCTAATATTTTTCTACCATGCCATATTTGTTCAGGTGCCAGAAAACAATATATTCCTTATAAAATCAATTTCTTATAAAGAAAATATGTATATCATTTTCTTTATAAAAAAAACCTTTTTAAGGCACAGGCTATATCTTCAACATTTTGGGGGGTTCTACCAGTCAAACCCCCAGTTCTTAATGCAAGAGTTTGATTAGCAGAAACCCATAGTTGTTGGGTAATTCAGAGAATTTCAGAGAGAGATTTTAAAATTATTACAATACCTGCACAAGTCTTCACAAAACATGTTATAGGGAATGCACTAACTATTTGCCAAAGGTTGAAATAAATAATTAAAATGAAATTTCATATATTTTTATTTCATACATATATATGAAAATAGCAGTAAACAAGATCAGTACTGTTAGAGTTGTGATTTTATTTGATACTAGAGGCCTGATGCACGAAAATTCGTGCACTGGCCGTGGGGGGGGGGGGGGGGAGGTGTCCCTCAGCTCAGTCTTCCCCCTCTCACAGTCCAAGAGTCCTCAGTCCAAGAGTCCCTGGGGGGAGCGGGCCTAAGCCGCAGTCTGGCCTCTCTCTGTAGGAGGCCACTGGGCTGATCAGAGGTAGGTGCTGCCCCCATTACCCTGCTGCTGCTGCCACTGCCACTGGCAGTGCCAGTGCTGGCTGCTGCAGCTGCCAGCCCTCAAACCTTGCAGCCACCAAGGTGTTTTCATGAACATGGACTCCAGTCCCTTCACCACAAAAAAATGACAACTTTCTTTAGGCATTTTCAAGATGTCTCTTTCATAGGATATGACTCCCTCCCTCCCTCCCTCCCTCCTTCCCTTCCTCCCTCCCTCCCTCCTTCCCTCCCTCCCTCCTTCCCTTCCTCCCTCCCTCCCTCCTTCCCTCCCTCCCTCCTTCCCTCCCTCCCTCTCTCCCTCCCTCCCTCCCTCCCTCCCTCCCTCCCTCCCTCCCACCCTCCCTCCCTCCCTTCCTTCCTTCCTTCCTTATCCTCCCTGAGGATATTTTCCCATTGATTTTTAGACAGCATGGAAGAGAGAGGGAAAGACAAAGAGAAACATCATTGTGAGAGGGACACATCGATTGCTTGCCTCCTGCATGAGTCCTGACCTGGGTCTGCAGCACAGCAGCCATGGCGGCTGCTGATCAGGCCCTGCCTCTCTCTCCAGCCCTTGCAGCAGCCTTATGGCTGCTGATCGGCCCCTCCCCCACCATGGCCCCACCCCTGATGCTGCAAGTCCCCGCCCACCCGGGCCTGGTGTGCCTGGTGTGCGCGCAGCCTGCTGATCGGTTGTTACTGTGGCATATTCCTCTATTATTAGTATAGATAAAAATTACATAGAGCTGGAAAACAATGTATAAATTAGCTCTAGATCTGGATTTTACTGTGATGAATCTCATTCATTAACTCAAAAAATATTTCTTGAGCACTTACTTTGTACCAGCTATCGTTTTAAATGTCATACATACAATGAATAAAAAAACAAACAGGTTGTTAAGGGTTGACTAGTGTCTTCAAAATTTATACATTAAAGTCCTAACCCTCAATTCTGAATCCCCTTCTCAGATTGTGACCTTCTTTGGAGATAAAGTTTTTACAGAGGTAATCAAGTTAAAATGAGATCATTAAGGTGGGTCCTGATCAAATGTGACTAAGGACCTTATAAATAAGGGAAATTTGGACACCAATATGCACACAGAGAGAATATCATATAACGATGAATGCAGAGATGGGGGGATGCATCCATAAGCCAAGGAATGCCAAAGATTGCCAGCAAACCCCAGAAGCTAGCAGGAGGCATTCTCCCTCACATCCCTCAGAAGCAACCAACCCCTCTGACACCTTGATCTCCGATTTCCAGCCCTGAGAATTGTGAGACAATAAGTTTATGTTGTTTAAGCCACCCAGCCTGTGGTACTTCGTTATGGCAGCTCTAGCAAATGAATGTGCAGTGGACCCCTTCCCTTATAGAAATGTGCACCCTCACCTGGAGGAGAGGGAAAACTACCAAAGATACATGATGATGCGTACTTCACCTGGAAGTGTTTCCACAGTAGTCTTCTCCCTGATTCCTCTGCTTTCAACTGTCTCCCCTCCTGTAGCCTCTTCCCACACAACAACAGAGAGATGTCTTCAAAGTCAGATCACATTATTCCTTTCCTCAAAAATCCCTCCTGTGGCTCCGTATCACTCAGAATAGAAGCCAAAGTCATCATCCAAATAAAAAATAGACCTATACCACTTGTTCCTCCATGAACTCTCTGACCATACACTACTACCATCTCACCTCTCCCTTACCAATACAACCACCTTGACACCCAGAATCATTCTACTTCCTTGGAGCCATGGACCAGCTGCTCTTTCTGCCCTAATGCTCCTTCTCCAAATATCAACACAACTCAACGTCTCACCACATTTCACTTTATGACAAAGATTCACCCTTCTCATGTACAATCTGATGGAATGTACTCATTAATTATGCATTTATCAGAGATATTACATAAAACAGTAATTTAATCTCCCTCACCCTCCTTTTTTTGACTCCTCAGAAGTTATTACTATATGAAGTATGTATTATCATGTATCTTTGGTAATTTTCCCTCTCTGCTCCAGACTAGGATGCACATTTCCATGAAGGAGGGGGGCCTGGAGCAGCAGGTGGGGCTGACTCATTGATGTCTGATGTACTAGTACATGGCATACTAAGCAAGGTGGAAAGTTTTCCAAGGTTGATAACTACATGGTTTAATAAAATTAGATTCTTCCTATCTTGGGCAAGTCAGTCCACTTCTCTGAGTCTCAGTTTCCTCATCTGTAAAATACTAGTGTGCTATGAGGACAGTGAGGAGGATGTCATACAGAGCCTCAAGTACATCATTTGATGGAACTTTCAAGGGATGATGTTGGGGACTCTATTTATTTGCCTTGCTAATAATGTCTAAGTAATGTAAAATTAAAATTTAAAAAATTTACTTAGACTCAGCTCTAACATCTGTACACCGTTTTGAAAGGTTATTGCACTAATAGAATGCCCAGTAGAATTATTACTTCCATTAAAATATCCAGAAAATATATAGAGAAAGTTATGAAGACTATAGAAGAAGGTGGTGGGAGGATGAGGGTAAGAGCGTCAAAGTACCTGGATTCAAATGAATATCCAGCTAATTATAAGCATTATTAGATAATAGAGGTCCAGTGCATGAAATATGTGCACAGGTATGGTCCCTAAGCCTGGCCTGTGATCAGAGCCATCTTCCCTGGCTGCCCTCTGCCACCACCCACCCCCGGTTCCCCATTTGCCATTGGGTGATTGGTGCCTGATGGCCAGGGAAAGGGACCAAGAGGTTGGCTGTTCCTGCCCACTCGCTGGACCCGCCACCCACCCCTGGCTCCCCATTCGCCATCAGGCAATCAAAGCCTGCTGGCTGGGGAAAGGGACCAAAAGGTGGTCAGTGTGCCTCATAGTGACTGGTCCAGCAGTTGTTCTGGTTGTTCCACTGTTAGGGTCAATTTGCATATTACCCTTTTATTATATATGACTAGAAGCCTGATGCACAAAGATTCGTACAAGAATGGGCCTTCCTTTCCCTGGCTGCTGGCACCACCTTTCTGCTCCAGGCCCAGAGCCACCTCTTTCCATTCTGGCCCCGAAGCTACCTCTTTCTGCCCCAGCCCCGACTTCCCACGCTGCCCAGAGGCCCTGAGTGGCTGTGGTGCGGAAGCATCCCACCCCCGCCCCGCCCCCAGCCGCTCAGCACCTGTGTATGCAAATTAATCCACCATCTTTGTTGGGTTAATTTGCATACTCACTCCTGATTGGCTGGTGGGTGTCGTGAAGGTACAGCCAATTTGCATATTTTTCTTTTATTAGTGTAGATGGTTTCTTCCATTATTTTAATAAAGAAGCTTCCTTTGATTTTTCTACACTACTAAGAGTAATCTAGCTACTCTGTGGGAAGTCATTATGGGTGAAGGCTCTGCCAGTTAATTTTCATTTCTTTATTTCTATTAAATAAGAGAAGCTTACAGTAGTCCTTATGTTATTAACTGCTAAGTGGATTTAGGAAGCAGGTATAAAAAGAATTGTTCTTTGCATTTAAATGAGACAAATAACAGTCTCAGGTGATTATGCATTTAGGAAAAAAAAAGTTTCATCCTACTGCTACATTTAAAGTCTGCAAAATAATAAATTAATCCATTAGTTAGCTCAAATGTGCCCTTTGTCATGCTCATTATCAAGTATTCCCAGGTGTTCAGGGGTTTATAAGTATAAATTGATGTGACTTTTAAGCTTGATAACAGAAATACCCAGCATAAAGATCATAGGCTATGAAACTATTCCCATACCAGTGCTTATAAAAATATGTTTCCCAATATTGGAATGTTTTATCTTGTAAGAAAGAAACAAAGAATCATAATTAACAATACAAACTACAGTGTTGCCATATTTCCTTCCCAGTTTTCTCATTTTTCTTATCATTTTAAAAGCACAGTCCCAGATATTAATTACCATGATTGTGTGCATTTAAACAAATACATGGATTTTATTCAAATACTTTTGTGTTTATAGTCAACAAAAATGCTTTGAGCAGCTACTACCTGCTAGATGAGGTGCATAGTCTGGAAGGAAGTAAGATTGCCAGACACATGAGCACAGAATAGAATTGAAAGAGCCAAGGATTTGTGACTGGAAAGAACCCCTGTCTGGGAATTGTTTGAGCTGTGTCTAAAAAAATGAGCAAGAGAAAGCAGCTATTCCAAAGATCTGGAGCTCTAAAAAGCCTGTTGTGTTGAAGCACTTGCATTCACTCCACAGACGGAGCTTAGGTGCGTGTGGAAAACAGGCAGGGGATGTGGCAGGAGTGGAGAACAGCACTGCCAAGGTGGCAACCCTAGTGCCTATCAAGACCCTTTCTTTTCTTTTTTCAAAAGACATTAAAGTAAGAACTTCTTACATGACTAGTCACCTATATGAAAGCCTCAGTTGACTGAGGGGTTAGAATGGAGAAAAAAAAGGCTTTACCTATTTCATTCTTTCTTTTGTTTTCCTGCCCTTCAGGTGATTAACAAATCAATGGCAATTACACTATGTAACCCCAAATACAGTGTGTGTGCGTGTGTGTGTGTGTGTGTGTGTGTGTGTGTGTGTGTGTGTGTGTGTGTTTGAATGGACACCTACTTGAAATTCCCAGAAAATCTGGAAGGCTAAGGTGGGAAATATAGCTAAGAGAAAACATTATGGTTTGTAAACATGATTTATTTTTTTAAAAAGCTTACAATATATCTTCCAAAAGATTCAGTGAACATTTGCTTGTCTGCTATCTGGGAGACACTAGGGGAAGTGAAGAGGGGATGTAGAAGAAGATCCCAGTTTACCTAATTAATTATGGTATAGACATATCCCCACTAGTTATAATTCAAGGCATAATGGTCCTACATCTAAATACAGATCCCATTATTATAAAAATGGAGCAGATAATATTATTTTAGGCATTCAGAGATGGCTTCAGGAGGAGATGAGCCTTCAAAGATAGAATGAGTTTATAGGAGAAAGAGTTGTAAATCCATCAGGAAAGATTTCAAAGCCAGTGGAATGGCTGGAATAAAAATAGGTATGGACATATGGGGCCTACTAGGGGAAGGGTTGGCAGACAGAATGCTGAGAGAGGTGAGGGAAACAGGTGATTTTTATTTTCACATTTTTAAGTGATTCCCTACAGGAAAATTTAAATAATGAGCTACCTTTTGCATTAGAAGAATGATTTGTAATACAATACAAATGAATATCTTTGCGTAAGACAAAATACTAGTCTCAGCAAATAGCACTGAGCAGGCATTGACAGTGGACAAGCCCACCCATCAGAGGCCACAGGTGCCACCACTAAATAGAGGCCCCACTGAAAGAGCAGTTACCAAAAGGATAAAGCAACAACTGTCAGGTCTGCCTTGTCTTGTCCTGCCCAATTTCTCCATAGTGTCCCCCAAATTTTAGACATCTCTCAAAAATAAGCTTCCGGAGAAACCAAGATGGCGGGCGGCATATCTAAGCACCTAAACTGCTGCCTTGCACAACAATTTTAAAACTAAGACTAAAAAACAGAACGGACACCATGCAGAACCACAGGAAAGCTGGCTGAGCGGAAATTCTACAACTAGAAGGAAAGAGAAAAGCTCACGGAGAATTGCAGGAATGGCAAAGGGTTGAGGTACGGCAAAGGTCTTTGTGCACGCAGAGAGGAAGGGCAGCTGAGAGCCTGGCTGACTTTCTCTGGCGGAAGGGGGAAGGAAGCCCCCAACTGCATGGAACCCCAGTTCCGACTGCACTGAACCTCAGTTCTGGGCGAAATCCCATGGACCCAGGCTCATACAGGGGCAGTCTGGACAGTCAGATAGAGAGAAAGGCACTTGGAGACTCAGAGACCTGGGGGAGACCCGGGGAAGCCCTGATGGGCAGGGGTCTGGAGGCGTGCGTGCCAGTGTGCACAAAGACTGCAGAGGTTGCCACAGGCTTTCCCTAGCAGAAGGGAGTCAGAAGCTCCTGACTGCACTGAACCCCAGTTCCAGGCAAGCCCCTGGGGACCCACACTCTGGACTCTCCGGTGGAGGTTCGGGAGCCGGGGAAGGCAGAAGTCTGGAGGCGCACATGTGCAAGGGCAGGGCTGACAGGAAGCCAAGACTGTCTGCTCCGCTCTGAGACTCCACCCCTTCCAAGCTGAGCACAGAGGCTTTTGCAATTTGGCAAATCTAATCCTACAAGGCTGTCTCCAGCACCGAATTTCTCCCAGTGTAGACACAGCTGATCCTCACAGCAAACTGGCCTGGAGGTCAATTCCTCCCAGTGATACCAACAACAATCAAGACTTAACTACAAGTCCACAAAGGGGTACACCAAAAGTGTCCACCTCAGGTTAACTGGGAGGCTGACCCACTGGGCCATATAGGAAACCTAGCACACAAAGCTATCCTACCAACTCAGGGAAGCAGTGAAAATGTGGCAACAAAGAAACAGATCACAAACAAAAGAAATGGAGGAAAACAAATGACTGGATATAGAATTCAAAACCACGGTTATAAGGCTTTTCAAGAATATCCTAGAAAAGGCCGATAAATATATGAGACCCTCGAAGATATGAAAAAGGACCAACTAGAAATTAAGCATACACTGACTGAAATAAAAAATATTATACAGAGACCCAACAACAGACTAGAGGAACGCAAGAATCAAGTCAAAGAATTGAAATACAAATACGCAAAAAACACTCAACTGAAAAAGCAAAAAGAAAAAAAAATTCAAAAAGTTGAAGATAGTGTAAGAAGCCTCTGGGACAACTTCAAGCATACCAACATCAGAATTATGGGGGTGCCAGAAGAAGAGAGAGAGCAAGATACTGAAAACCTATTTGAAGAAATAATGACAGAAAACTTCCCCTACCTGGTGAAAGAAATAGACTTGCAAGTCCAGGAAGCACACAGAACCCCAAACAAAAGGAATCCAAAGAAGACCACACCAAGACACATCATAATTAAAATGCCAAGAGCAAAAGACAAAGAGAGAATATTAAAAGCAGCAAGAGAAAAACAGTTAATTACTTACAAGGGAGCACCCATATGATTGTCAGCTGATTTCTCAATAGAAAGTATGCAGGCCAGATGGGAGTGGCAAGAAATTTACAAAGTGATGAATAGCAAGAACCTACAACCAAGATTACTCTACCCAGCAAAGCTATCATTCAGAATTGAAGGGCAGATAAAGAGCTTCACAGATAAAAAAAAGCTGAAGGAGTTCATCACCACCAAACCAGTGTTATATGAAATGCTGAAAGGTATTCTTTAAGAAGAGGAAGAAGAAAGAAGTAAAGATAAAAATTATGAACAACAAATACATATCTATCAACAAGGGAACCTAAAAATCAAGTGAATTAAAAACCTGAGGAACAGAATAAACTGGTGAATATAATAGAATCAGGGGCATAGAAAGGGAGTGGACTGATAATTCTCAGGGGGAAAGAGGTAAGGGGGAGTGCAGGAAAAGACTGGACAAAAATCGTACACCTATGGATGAGGACAGTGGAGGGGAGACAAGGGCAGAAGGTTGGGTGGGAACCGGGTGGAGGGGAGCTATGGGGGGAAAAAGGAGAAATGATAGTAATAATCTGAATAAAGATTTAATAAAAAATAAATAAACTACATGAGAAATCAGATATGTCAGAGTAATTAAGTTAACATTATTTAATGCTTGACATGTGTCACAAAATTTACGTTTTTTCGTTGAATTCCCTCCAAAAAGGAGAAACAATAGTAATAATCTGAATAAAGATTTATTTAAAAATAAATAAATAAATAATCTTCCAACACATATGCTTGTTTTGGGCCTTGATCCTGAAACAGCTACCCCAACCAATCATAATTACACTGTCTCCGCCGCTCGCAGTTTCCTGAGTCCTAACCTAAATGAGCCTCCTTCTGATTATGACCTTAACTTTCATCTTAAAATGAATTATCTTTGCTACTTTCTTGGCATGAATTTTCTTTCTCGCTTCATCATGAATGAGGCTTTTCGTCAGTTGCATTACATAAATGCATCTGTTGTTCCAGGTAAATACTTTGGGCAGTTGATCCAGGACCAAGAATCGTGTACCTCACACAGGTCCTTTGGGGCATTTTTCCTTTGGTCCCTCTGTCTTTGGCAGGTGGGAAGCAGAAGTCTCTTTTTGGGGGATCTCCATGTTTCCAAAGCTGTGATCTCTGTGAGGAGGTGGGAATTAGATGTCTTTGTTCTTTGTTTAGTGAAGTGTCGTTCAGATTAATTTTTCTTAAAATCTGCCCATCATCTTCTGAATTAGTATTCATTATGAAGACATTGCAATTTTGAATTCAGGAGTATGATTAAAAACATAGCATTAAAACAATGTGTTAACAAAGGCTTTAAGTAATTAGTGTGCAAACTATACAAACAGATATAATGCTGATTGCCACATACTTTTTATCCTCTTTGTTTAGTTTTGTTTTTTGGAAGACATGCCCCTATTTTATTACAATCCTTATGTCTATTAATCATTGTCTCTTCTGTTTGTCTTCATGGATACTAAGAGAGATTGAAGTTTAAAAGTTAGAATCAGTAAAAGTGTACAAGATAGCTATTTAAGAGATTGCTTAAATAGTTTGAAACTACTAAGGGGTAAATCCTGATATAGCATGTATAATAATATTTTAATTACCATGGCAATTTAATATTTTCCATATAATTGATAACTTGTTCAAGAGAATCTTAAATTACATAAAAAACCATGTGACAGCCCTGCCAGTATGGCTCTATGGTTGAGCATTGACCCATGAACCAGGAGGTCACCAGTTTAATTCCTGGTCGGGGCACATGCCCGCGTTGTGGGCTCCATCCCCAGTAGGGGAATGCAAGAGGTGGCCACTTGATGTTCCTCTCATTGATGTTTTTCTCTCTCTCATCAATGTTTCTATCTCTCTATCCCTCTCCCTTCCTCTCTAGCTAAAATCAAGAAAAACATTAAAAAATCATTTGACCAAGGTATGCATATGGTTGACTTTCTCAGATATTAATCTGGTGATTTTGAACTCCAAAATTGTAGAGTCATGTAAATGGTAATTAAATATACTTTGACTTGGGAGCATTTTCTAGAAACGTTTGTCAATACTGTTTTTTTCAATATCGAAGGAGTTGTCACTAAAGGTGTCACATTACTTGGAATTCTTAAAAACTGAGGTGACAGAAAGCAGGCTGGATACGCTTTGAAGGAATACAGATCTCACATGTAGTGAGCAAGGGAGCTGACCAGATGGCATTTTTTTTCCATTCAATGTATCTTTATCAAACACCAAGAAAATGTCTGACTGTGATAGGCTGGAGTGATAAATCAGTGAGCAAAAGAAACAACTCCCCATCACTCCTGGGATTTAAGATACTTTTCCACCCTAAGCATCTCATTTTTTACAGAGGCTTATTGTCTTCAGTTATTAAATGAGGCTCAGTAGCACTGCTCTGCAGGCTAATTTTGTAAATTACATGAAATAAAGTATGTAGCAGTGCCCACTGAGAAAATATGAGAAGGGGAAAGTCGATAACATATGAGAAGATGCTGGGGAATGATTGTGAGTATCCAGAGCAGTATCTCCTTGTGCAGTCACCTGTACAGATTTACTATCATCTATATATATAAAAGCCTAAGTGACCGAAAGATCGGTTGACCAGTTGCTATGACTCACACTGACCACCAGAGGACAGATGCTTAATGCACAGGATAGGGCTCCCTCTTGTCTGGATCGGGCCTGTAGGGATGGGGCTGAAACTGGCTATCCGACATCCCCCAAGGGGTCCTGGATTGCGAGAGGGCACAAGCCAGGCTGAGGGACCCTACCAGTGCATGAATCCATGCAATGGGCCTCTAGTTTAGTTATAAAAGTGAAGAAGCAGTGAATTTTTTTGAATAAAGAATTCTTTTATATAATGGGAATTCTTATTTAGTTTTTCAATCAATGATTGTGGACATGTAATCAAAGTTGAGCCTAATGCTCTAAGATGTTTTCACTGGAAAACTCTATAAGCTATTTAGGCAAGATGTAACTTTGAAGAGCAGTCTAAACAAGAGTCACTCATAAACCTCAGTTGTGACCCTCTTTTGATATTCCATTTTACAGAGCAAAATGCCCATCTTGAGTATGCACTGCATAAACATGTGGCACAGTCTCCAAGGCTGCCTGCTTCTCCTTTGATGCAAATGAATATTCTTATTTATAGGATGAGAGAAGAATGTAAAATAGAGGTGTGCCTGTTCAACAGAAATCAGTAACAGAGCTTTGGAGAAGAGAAACAAAGGAGCTAGATTTTATAGCAAAGCCCATGAATAGGAGAATGGGACTGTTTGATTTTCTGGAAAAGTGGTTTTGCTTCTCCATGATTGATGACCTGTCTGGTGTGAGGCTAGCCACAGTAATAATATCAAGGCTTACAATCAGCAGTAGAAAAAAACTGTCAGTTCTGATGTGATGGAGGAGAGAAGGGGATTGGAACTATAGAGCTGAAATGGACAGAAAGTCCTCGGATTTAGGCATGTGATGCAAGAAGATTTTGTGTAAAATTGATTTTAAATTTATTTTACACATACAGAGTAAAAACAAAAAACTAGAACAAAAAATTAACAGGAATTACTTTTAGGAAGTAGTAAGAGAGGTATCAATTCTTCACTTTCCAAATTTCATTCATATATATATCTATATATATGACTTCAGAGAGAGGGAAGTATGTGAGAGAGAAACATCCATCAGTTGCCTCCTGCATGCACCCTGACCAGAGATTGAACCTGCTACCTTTAAGTTGGTGTACGGGAGGATGCTACAATTAACTGTGCCACACCAGGCTTGGTAACATGTATAAATTTTAAAATCAAATGTATATGTGGTGATAAAAATAAAATTATGTATTCAGTGAGGCAATATATTTTAGTGGAGGGAGCATGGAATTTAGAATCTAACTTGCATTCATATCATAGCTCTTGCACTAAACAGCTGGAAAAATATTCCTGTTAATATTTCTCTCCTTGTAGGATAATCTTATAGACTCTAACACAGTGCCTAGAAAGGGACTTTACTGCTTGCCCTTCAGGAGTGAACTCACTCTCTTGTGAGCTCTCCTTTCCTCCTTATTGTGGGCCCTAAGGCCTGAGAGATTCAGGTCTGGCTGCTACTCTGTTTCCAGTTGCCAGATTTTCTTCCCCCCTAATAACACAGTTATATACTCTGGTAGTCTGTGGTGAACCCTAGCCCCCAATCCACTGATTCCTTATCTGTTTTGAAAGGTATATATTCTGTGCGTAACAGAGGGGTATTGCAGACCACCTCACTATTCTTTAGCCACTGTTTCTGTAAATGCTAACTCTGACTGATATGTAGCTTGGAGATAAACAGTATGTTTGTATAAGAATCCTAGGAACAAACTTCAGAAGATACAGACTCTGACCTTCAGTCATCACAGCTCTGGGAGATTTGCTGAACTTCAACTGTTAAACCAGGGTGACAAAATCAGGATGATTCGCACCAAACCATCACTTGACCAGTTTCTAGGTCCCTATCAGAATGGACTGTTCTGGCCTGCACGTAGAGAACTTTTCCACCCCTCCCCTTGATTTCTTTGTTCTGTTTTCACTCTCCCTCCTTATAAAAACCTCTGCCTGCACTGAAATGTTGAAATGGGCTTTGCTACAAGACTCTCGCATTTTCTCAGGTTACCAGCATTTGAATAAACTGCTTTCCTTTTTCACCAGCCCCTGTCTCACGAGTTTGGTAGGTAGCTAAACCTTGGGTTTTGGTTGCATATAGATCCATGTATTTATTCCAGACTGAAGCTTCCCTCAACAATCACATCCAGGTCTTCCATTAGCCTTTGTTCCCCTCCTACTCAGAGATCTAGTGTATCCAAGCCTTTCCTAGTTTGCCTGGCTTGTTATAATAAACTTGGATATACATGACAATGTCTTGATATATGAACCTGATCACTTTGCCCATGATCTTATCTGGGAATAAGCAGAATATACAGACCCACTGTTAAAGTATGAGACAATTATATCTCTTAAAAATGATTCTAGGAAAAACTAGGGAATACTAAGCTCAGGTTTTAGGGGTCAGCAAATATTCAAGAATCAGCTTGTTATCTTCATAACTCTAATGTTGACTTCTCTGTTTAGGACTACCTCTTCCTAAAGTGTTATTATTGAAAATCACTTGACAAGGATCTGTTGGTGGAATCTACAGAGGGGCATATTTCATTGCAGTTATAAAGATAACCATTTATAGCCGAGATGTTTTATAGTTGAGTGGCTGGTTTCTTCTACCCTTATCTGGCATGTATTTCCTAGAGTGGGTACTTTAGATCATTAGCTCCACAGGGGTTTCATGCCAAGGTGGTTGTTTACATCAATCTGGGAAATAAAGCCTACTGAACCACCTCCAGGAGAGCCTTGGCTCACATATGAAGGCCTTTGGGGATTCTTGCTGTGGAGAAGCCTGTTGAACTTTAAGCCAGTATTCTAAATTTCTCAAGCATTGAATAAAATTTTTATGTAACATGCTTTTCCACATCCTAGGAAACTAGGGTTTAAACACCACATTTTGGACTATTCTATGATAGAATTACCTTGTTCAGTTACTTTTAATATAGGAATGACACTGAAACTCACATTCATATCTCATTGTCCCAATGCCTCATTGCAGTGAGTTCTTCGTCATGGGTTGGACCACAACTTGTCTCCTCCCACCCTAAGATTGGAATCAAGTCAAGTATTGGTTTTGTGACTGGTCTTTACCCTCCCCCCACCCCCACACACACACCTGAGAAAACTGTTGGTCACCATCAGTTGTCTGTCTAGCCTGTGAACAAGAGGAGTCACATTGCTCACATACAAGGAGTCAGGACACTTTGGAAACGTGTGGGCCTTGAATTTCCAAGAGTTTTTGACTTTATAGAATACTAAATAAAAAACATAAAACTGAGGTCACCTACCTAGACCACAAATATTGTGAATGTTTAAGGTCTGCAGCAGAGTTGTTGGCATTTGTTAAATATATTGCCAATTTTAAGATTATTTGCTTCAGTTTGGCAAATATTCAGACAGAACTCTTTATATCCCTTGGTACATGTACAAGCAAACAACTTCAGATAGGCCAACCTTAGTATAAAGAAATCTTGCTAGTAATCAATGAAGAAATATTAATGATTTGCCAACTTGGTTTCTTAGAGAGAGGGAACCCTCCTCTACCTAAAGCGTGTCCTAGCTGGTTTGGCTCAGTGGCATCAGTGTCAGCACATGTACTGCAGGGGCTCAGGTTCCATTCCAGTCAAGGGCACATATCTTTGTTGAAGGCTCAATCCCCAGCCCCAGTCAGGGTATGTGCAGGAGGCAACCAATTGATGTATCTCTCTCACATTGATGTTTCTCTCTTTCTGTCTCTCCCACTCCCTTCCACTCTCTCTAAAAATAAATGGAGCCATAGCCAGTTTGGCCCCATCAGTAGAGCATCTGCCTGTGAACTGAAGGGTCCCAGGTTCGATTCTGGTCAAGGGCACATGCTCTGGTTGCGGGTAGGAGGTGTGCAGGAGGCAGCTGATCAATGATATTCTCTCATCATCCTCTCTCTCTCTCTCTCTCTCTCTCTCTCTCTCTCTCTCTCTCTGTCTCTCTCTCTCTCTCCCCCCCCACCCTGTTCCTTCTTCTCTGAAATCAATAAAAATATTTTAAAAAATCAATGGAAAAATATCCTTGGGTTAGAATTAACAAAAAAAAATAAGGTAAGCAGGTAAATAAGTGGTGCTTCTATAGTGCCTGCAGATACCTGAAAAGAATTTGTCCTCTTAGTGGATTAAATAACTCCTCCCCGGGCATCTTATTACCTGATGATTTTGTAAGAATTAGGTTTTTTTCATAGAGAGGGTCAATGTATGCTCTGAGTATAAAAAGTGGCTAACGTTCAAGCTGCTTAAGTTCAATTGTGTTTCTACCACCTACCAGCAATGTGGTTTCCTTCACATTCCCCAAATTCAGGAAAATCTCTTGAACTCTCTCTGCCTATTTCCTGATCTAGAAAATGAGAATGATGACAATCTTATTCTCATAAGTTTCTGCAAGATAATATTTAAATCCATTCCTGGCACCTAGTAAGTGCTCAATAAATAGCCATTATTATATAAAATGAGTGTGAATATTCTAAAAAACGATAACTTTTACATATAAAAGTTAATCAAACTGTTAAAAACATGGAAATAATACATCCTATTATGCACGATAAGGAAAATCAAATGTTTTTGCTTAAGTCCTGTATCTTCTCTTCTACCCCAGTATCTGTGCAGTTCTTGGCACATGGTTTGTTAAGGAATGAATAAGTGTATGATCAGTTCATTAATTCTCACCATATACCTCTTGATTTTCTCATGCACCCTAGAATAGTCCAAGGAAAACTGTTTGTTTTAAGAAAGCAGTAATTAAGGGTTATGAGAAATATTGTGGTTTAGGTCCTATGTAACTAAGTTGATGAAATTAATTGCTTTTCTGTTGTGTGCTTCATAGATTTTTATTGATCCTTTTATATGAAACGAAGTCTATTAGTATCTTTAAATCTGCGATAAAGATTTGTGTTTAGTGTTTTGATAAAAGAATGGAAATGTCTGTGTGTGTGCACGTGAGAGAAAGACAGAGAGATTTTAATTGAGACCTAACATTTTATTTGTATGTTTCACTGGTGTCACAAATGTCGTTATAAAAATTAAGAATTTCCCTTTAAAACCCAAGGATATAAATGCCACCTTGCTTGATAGTGTTTCTGAGCACTGTAACTATATTGATTAGATGTAACTTTTTTATTATGTTAAAAGAAGATAGATTTCTTTTTCCTTAAGAATTCTGCATATAAGTTTTAGTATTTGAATAATTTTCAAATTCTAATTTCTACCATCTTAAAGTATTGTGATTGTCCTCAAATTCATCAAACATGCCATCCACTTCTTAGTGCAATCTCTGGACTCACAGAGCTTGATTCTCCATATCTCCTATCACACAGATGTGAAAGATATTCCACGTTTATGGATTGGAAGAATAAACATTAAAATGGCCATATTACCCAAAGCAGTATGCAAATTTAGTGCAATCCCCATTAAAATTCCAATGACAACTTTGTTTGTATTCAGATTAATATTTTTTATTGAGGCAAAAATTCACACAACATAAAATTCACCATTATAACCATTTTAAAGTACATAATTCAGGGCTTTAGTATACTCACATTGTTGTGAAACCATCACCATTATCTAATTCCAGAACATTTTCATCACTCCAAAAAGAAACCCTGTCCCACTGAGCAGTCCCTCTCCATTTGTCCCTTCCGCCACCCCCTGCCCCAACAGCAACCATTAATCTGCTTTTCTTGTCTATAAATTTGCCTCTTCTAGACATTTCATATAAATGGAATTATACCACATGTGTCCTTTTATGCATCTATCTTTTTAGTATGATGCTTTCAAAGTTCATACATGTAGCAAATATCAGTATGTCATGCATTTTTATGCCAAATAATTTTCCATTATATGGATAATATCACATTTTGTTTCTCCTTTCATTGGTTGATGGACATATGTATTGTTTCCACTCATTGACTGTTATAATTAATGCTGCTGTGCATATTGGTATACAAGTATCTGTTTATGTCCTTCATATCCTGTTTTTTATTGAATGTAAAAATGTGTGTGTGTGTGTGTGTGTGTGTGTTTCTGCTTAATCCCCTCCCTGCCTTTCATTTTTAAATAAATAGAACAAAATATCATCAGATTTGGCCCTGGCCAGGTAGCTCAGCTGATTAGAGTCTCATCCTGATATGCCAAGGTTCTGGTTTTGATCCAGTCAGGGCACATACAGGAATCAACTAATGAATGCATAAATAAGTGAAACAAACAAACAAACAAACAAAAACAGTGGTCTCTCTCTCTCTCTCTCTCTCTCTCTCTTCCTTTCTTTCTCTTTATAATCAATAAATATAAATTTAAAAAATATATATCATCAAATTGGTATGGAATCACAAACCCAGAATAGCCAAAGCAATCCTAAGAAAAAAGAATGAAGTTGGAGGTATCATATTCCTGACTTCAAATTATACTACAGAGCTACAATAATAAAAACCACATAGTATTGACAGAAAACAGACACACAGACCAATGGAACAGAATTGAGAGCACAGAGATAAAACCACATGTATATGGGCAAATGATTTTTGACAAAGAAGTAAAAAATATACAATGGAGTAAAGAAAGCCTCTTCAATAAATGGTGCTGGGAAAATTGGAAAGCTACATACAAAAGAATGCAACTAGATTACTGTTTGCATGTTATACAAAAATTAATTCAAAATGGATCAAAGATCTAAATATAAGAACTGAAACAGGAAGTTACATAGGAGAAAACATAGGTACTAAACTATGGTCCTTGGTCTTAGAGATAATTTTATCTTCCCATGGGCAAGGGAAGTATAGGCAAAAATAAATGAATGAACTATATCGAACTAAAAAGCTTCTGCATAGCAAAAGAAACTGCCAACAAAACAAAAAGGCAACCAACTGAGTCGGAGATGATATTTGCAAACGACAGCTTTGACCAGGGATTAATATACAAATATATAAAGAACTCATACAACTCAACACTAAACAAACAATCCAATAAGAAAATGGGCAGAGAGCCTGAACAAATACCTATCTTAAGAAGATATATAAATAGCCAACAGATATATGAAAAGATGCTCAACTATACTAGCTATTAGTAAAATACAAATCAAAACTACAATGAGATATCTCCTTACACCTCTTAGAATGGCTATTATCAACAACGCAGGTAATAACAAGTGTTTGAGAGGTTGTGGAGAAAAAGGAGCCCTTATTTATTCATGCTGGTGGGAATGTAATCTTGTACAGCCATTATGGAAAACAGTATGGAGGCTTCTCAGAAAATTAAGAATGAAGCTCTGCCCTGGCTGGGTGGCTCAGTTGCCTGAGCATAGTCCCAGGCACTGAAAAGTTGCCAGTTCAATTCCTGGTCAGGGCACATGCCCAGGTTTTTGGCTTGATCCCCCCAGGAGGTAGTGTGCAGGAGGCAGCTGATTGATGCTTCCCCTCTCACATTGATGTTTCTCCATCTCTCCCTCTCCCTTCCTCTCTCTAAAAATCAATTTAAAATCTTTTTTTAAGAAAGAATGAAGATTGTTATTCACATTAGAACTCAAACATAAGCTTGCCAACATTTCTACAATCCCCATTCTTTCACACAGTACTTTAGCTTTATCCTGGGACCAAGATTATGGGTCCTTAGCCTCTCCATCTAATATACATTTTTTTGCTTTTCCACTATAGCACTGTTACTACGAATTACCAGAGCCTTTTCTCTGTGGGCTTCCACTGATTTCCGAATTACTAGAGAACAAATATTGTCTTTTCATGAAAGTGTGCTAAATATCTTTCAGTATATATTAACCAGTCAAAATAAATGGCATGTAAAGAAAGTAATATATCTACTTTTTAAAAACTCTGTTACCATCTTTTTTATATGAGTCATTCTCAATTAAAACAGGTACTAATCAATGAAAAAAATGAACTATATACAGGCAAATTTGTAGAGACAGAGAGTAGTAGATTAGAAATTACCAGAGGTTGCAGAGAGGGGAAAATACGAAATTGTTGCTCAGGGGTACAGTTTCTCTGTGGGGTTATGGAAAAGTTTTGGAAATATGGTGGTGATGTTTGCCCACATTGTGAATGCAATTAATGACACTGAACTGTGCACTTAAAATGGTTCAGATGACAATTTTTAGTCTATATATATTTTACCACAATGAAATTAAAAAATGAATTATTTACAAATAGGAAAAGCACTGAATTATTCAAGATAACTAAATACTTATTTTCTAAAAAGGAAAACTCCTTTGCTAAATAAAGAATTCATAAAGGGGAGCTCAGTAATCAATCTTAGAAACAAATACAATAGTAGCCATACTTTTTTCATTTATTCTCATTTATGTAACATACTGCTGCAACAGAAATCATCATTAATGAAATGAATTTAAAAAGAGAATGAGTGGAATGGTAACCAGGCTGTGCAGTGAGAAGAGCCTCCAATCTTTACTGAGACAGGAAGGAGTCTAGGGAAACAGGCCAAGGCAGCAGCTGCAAGGTGGTGGCGGCAGTGGCGGTGGCGGTGGGACAGGTAAATGAGATGAGGATGTCCTCGGAGAGGAGACTTCTCAACAGATGTAGATGCCTTGCCTGGAAGGGAGCTGGCAACAGCCTGCAGAGATGTGGGGAATGAGAAGCTGAGACAGAGAAGTGAGAGACACACGTGGAGGAAGGAACAGAGGTGGGTGGAGGAAGACTGAGAGAGGGACTCAGGCCCGGAGGAGGACAGACATCTGAGAGCAGCCAGAGATGGAGAGAGAAGTGAAAGGAATCAAAGCCATGGCGTAGTAGGCTAAGGAGACAATTAATAATAATAATAATAATAATAATAATAATAATAATAAATAATAATAAAATAAAAATTTTAAAGTGAATGAGTGAATGATTGAATGTTTAAATAAGGCACCATCTAGATGGCCAGACCTCTAAGGCCGAATGCCTGGGCATAGCTGGGCTCATTTTATCACTCTGCTGATCACAGGCAGACATTAGCTGGTAAAACGGTGGGCAGCCCACATGTACATGGCACATGGTCATTCATTTTTGGTAGGAAGTGGTGGAGCTTAACAGTCATAGGGCTTGGGGGTCAGATTGACTGGATTTCTGCCTCATCATTTGGAGCCAATGTAAGATTTTTAATCTTGCTGAAGTGCAATTTTCTCATCTAACAAATAACAGGAAAAAAAATAGAACATTATTGCTTTTTTTGTGAAGGTGATCAGCACCTGGTGAATGCCAATCATGCAAAAGTTCTCTATTTACTTATTCATAGCAGAGAGTACAGAAAGTGTATAATAAAAGAGTAATATGCAAATTGACCCTAATGGTGGAACTACCCAGATGACTGGTCACTATGACGCGCACTGACCACCAGGGGGCAGACACTCAATGCAGGAGCTGCCCCCTGGTGGTCAGTGTGCTCCCACAGGGGAAGCTTAGCTCAGCCATCAGCCAGGCTGCAAGCTGTGACTGCAGCGGCGGTCCTTCCTCCTCGGCAGTGTTAAGGATGTCTGACTGCTAAAGGGTGCAGGCTGGGCTGCAGAACGCCCCCAAGTGCCCGAAGTTTTGTGCACCAGGCCTCTAGTTTTACATAAAATACCATGATTTCTAAAAATCAATTTAGTACCAGATATTTTTTGTGTGAACATTTCTTTCTTTCTTGAGGCCTAACTTTATACTTTGCATACTTGGTAACAGATACAATATTATTGCACCTAAAGTTTCAGGCTTTGGGAAAATACCAATCATGTTCAGAGCACCCCTTATTGTGGGCAATTGTAAATTATCTTTCCCCCAAAAATATGTAGTTAAAATTGAGACACATTTTTTCCCTTAAAATAGGAGTCTTATACACATTGATTCCATGTGAATTTTTTTCTAATCATCTTCTCTCTTTCTGTTTCCCTTTCTTACATGCTGACTTCTGTGTAGCAGACCACTTGGGGATTGAATTCATGGGTAAGAATACACATTTGCTTTTTAAAAATCTGGAAAAAGTGAAGTTTGAAATGTCTTTGTTCTCCTTTTCCATCTAATTATACTTGAAATGTTTCATTATCAGATGCTATTAGTAGAAAAAAATGGTTTTGTCTATTTTTCACTAAGTAATGGCTCAAAATGAAAGGCTTAACTACTTATGGGGAAGTCAATTTAATGTTAAGTGCAGCTCTGCAATCCTACAGAAGTTAGATTTGGCTCCTGGCTTTGATTGTTTGCTCTAATTCTCAATTTTCTTATCCGTAAAATAGGGATAATAATGGTTCCTCTTTTACTGCATGTGTAAATTGCTTAGCACAATGTTTACAAGATAGCAAACACTCAATAAAAGATAGAAAATAGCTGTGAGGGTTTAAAAATGTCACTTTTGTTATTTTCTGCTCTAATTCCTTTTCCTTTCACATGATGATTGTTTTGGATACATTTTGGTACCAATCTTAATTGTGAGTATGGACTATATAAACTTTTCATTTTACAAAATTAAAATATTTCTTTTGAAAGTACTTGCAGTGAATGGCGTGTTTTTAAAAGCATTAGAATGCCTTCCATGGGAATTATTCTCTATATACATAGATAATTACATTAAGAATGGGTCACACTTTTCTGAATCTAAATTAAAAATGCAATGGGGAAAAAAAAAACGGTTTTGCATGAGGTTGATATGCATCGTGGTGCTAAAGTGGAAAGATCCTTAAGAGTTGAAGTTAGTTAAATGGAGATGACCTAAATTTATTTCCAAACTCATAATTCTCTGCTTAATTGACTTTCGTTAAGCTTCCGATTTTCTCTTACATGGTAAACATATGAATACTTACTTCTTACATGATATGTTTATTGTGATACATACATTTACTTGTATTCATTTATTTGTTCACCTATTTATTCAGAAAATATTAATGTAGTGCTCACTGTAAGTAAAGAAAAACTGCAAAATGCTAGAGATAAAATAATGAGTAAAAATGGACTAAAAAATCCTGGTTCGATGGGGCTTATAGTCTAATAAGCTTACAGATGATAATCAGGTAATAATACTGATAAATATAAAATTGCAAATTTCTTAATACCAATGCCAAACAAGATATAGGATAGAAATGAGAAATATTTAAAACATTATATCAACAAGTAGTTGAGACAAATTGAGTTTGAAGGTTAGAAAGAGGAAATTCCTAGGATGACTGCAGGGTTTATAGTTTTCATATTTAGGTAAAATGTGGGCCCTTCTACTGAAAAACAATATTGGGAAAGGAACAAATTTATGAGAAATGTTTCCTAGATTAAGTTCGGAAATGTTGAATTCTGGATGCCTTTTATGTTTGGGAGATGTCAATTTAGTAGTTATTGCTGGAAGTTTTAGAGTTAATTAGTGATTAGTGATTGCATATTTAAATGGGAATTGAATCTCTCTGTTGTGTGATATTATTTATTAGTGCTCTATTATTTCAGTATTAGATTATAGAAAAAGCAGACAGACAGCTCAACTCCTGCAGGTTTGGAATTTTTTAAATTGAGGTGATGAAAACTCCTAAGGGCAATGAAGTTGAAGATAATATTCAAATGAGGCTTTCTGTAATGTAAGGTGGGTGTGGAAAGAAGTGAGGAACAGGTGTTTTATCTCAAGGGAATCAACGAGTGGTCATCCTGGGAGTAATCAAAGAAGTTGTTGGCATGAAAAGGAAGTTGTAGTCATATGGACTAGGAAGTACAGACATTTATGGTCATGGTCAAGCAGTAGAGTGTAAATTGTATGTTGAGAAGGACATGTGGTGGTTGATACTTTCCTCATTTGCTGATGATGGTAAGGCTGAGCAGCAAGGAGGTTCCAGTCACTTTGAGGATGATGGGTACCGGCCATAGTGGATAGGGAAATTTGCCCCACTGCACTGTGGTGATTGCAGGCTTTGAGGATAGAGGTTTCAGTTCAATTGTTATGTAGCAGAGTGACTGCAGATGCAGGAGGTAGCTCATGGGTAGTGGTGAGGATAGGGTAGCTTCAGATCCCACAAATGGGTGGCCATGGTTATAGTAAACAGAAATTGCTACATCAATGTTAATAATCACTGTTGAATGTGATAATTAACTAGTCACCATCCTACTGGGCTTTTCCTTAGGACCTCTAGTCCTGAGGACACTGGCACCTTATAGCATAATAATTTGCTAAAGAGCCAAGATATGTATTAAGTGGTCTATTAAAATTTTAAAATAATTGGCTAACCAGTTGGTAAAAAGTACAAAAAATATTATATAGATCATCTATATGCAACTCAAGACTAAGAACATAGTGAATCTTGCTTTAAAGCCTTATAGGCAATCAGTTCTCTGTGTGTGAATATTGACTCCAGTAGTAGAGATTGCCATGGGGAAAGTGGATGGGCAACAAGTCAGAGTTGAAGAGAGGACATATACATATAGATAGTGGCGACTAATGAAGGGTTGTTTGTAGTGTTGAACAGGTTAGTAAGTAAACTGTTTCTGCTGATCTCACTAGTTCTAGACTCTATTTACCCTCACTGGTTGCTCTAACTGAATATGTAAAATTATTTTGTTGCTTTGAAAACAAATATTTTCATATTTAACTTGAGATTTTAGAATTCACATAAATAAAAGTTCTTCCATTGAAGGTGACATCATCCCAGTAACAAGTCATCTCTAGGTATCAATTCAGTTGGGAAGCAGAAATGCCGTCATAGCTTAGTCATGTCAGCAAATTGTGGTGCCGGAAAATAATCAGTGCCAGTTCGGTTTTAATGAGTTCTGAATACCTTTATTCTCAACTTTATCATTATTGCCTTGGGCAATGTTAATTTCATCTTTCCTTGAGTTGGAACATGTGTCACAAGGTGATAATCGGGAACACAGGTGCCTTCTTTCCAAGTCTTTGTCACCCAGGAGCCACATCTAAGTGCACCCTTATTGATCAGACTCAAAACCTGAATGCTTCATGCAAATTCCTTTTTATAGAACCGAACTCCAAATCATATGCTTCAAGAATCTTATTATTATTTAACCAACATACATTTATTGTACCATGTGCCAGATATATAAGATATTGAAGATACAGATATAAAATCCACATCCTTTTAAGTCTAAGGACTCTGACCCTAAAAAAGGAGAAAGCTGCATGTATTTGAGGTGATATAAGAAGTGCTATTATTAAAAATGACATAAGCAAAATATAATAAAGAATGAAGCTAAATGGGCTTGGGAAGTTCAGAGACAACCTCCCAGAGGAAGAAACATTTAAGCTGAATACCAACCAAAGCAGATAAACTGTACCCAGTGATGCCACAGTCCAAAGCTACCCTTACTCATTTGCTTCCACTTTAGAGTGAGATTTCTACTTCAGTCTATATCTGGTCTATGAGGTCTCTAGAGTCACTTCTTTATACTAGAGAGATATTACCTTCACTAAAAACACTTAACCAAAAAGTTTTCTGAATTGATTTATTAATTTTAAAGAATAACTATCCTATTCAATAAGCCATGCCAAATGTGCATAAAACTGTCAGCATTCAAAAGGATTTTTCCTTAATTACATTCATGAATTTATCTTAATGGTGCTTCTGGGATTGCTACAAATGAAAATTTCAACAACAAATACCACTCTGGAATACAAGAGTAGCTAAAAAATAGTTAACTAATGTAATTTGAAGGTGCATGAAAACAGAAAATTATGAAATGTTTGTGAAAAAATTAATTCATATTAAACCAATAATCGAAAAAGATTTTTTGAATTCATGACTTAGCCTATTCATTCATGCATGCATGAAGGAAAATTGAGAATCTTAGAGAGTCAAATGTTTGAACTTTCCCTCAAAGTGTGAACAGATCAGGAGATGGAATAGACAAGTACTCATTGAAGTGTGTGAGAAATCCAACCGATAATCCAGATGTCCAAAGGGCACATCAGATTGGCAAAGTTTGGAAGGCACATGGATCATGAAGAGGCATTTCTCATCTGAGAACTATCTGGTTACTGTGTTGGGTGCTCAACCATGGAGCATATCTCATTACATCCATTTAAGCTATTTGTCATGCAGCTATTTCTCTGACAATGCCCTGACACACTGGATACTCTAGGCATCAAAGATGTTTGTATAAAAGCAGGTGCAATGCCATTTGCAAACGTTTTAGCAAGCCACAGGGAGAGCTGTAGATCTTGTGGGAAACTTTCCATGCAAATGTGATTCATTCTTATATGGAAAAATAAAATGAACTATCAGTTAAATGTCTTGTTTGTGATTTGACATTGTTTATAGAATAGCATAATATATGCAAAGTCTGAGTAAACTCTAGTATACATTTTTAAAAATCAAAATTTTATGAAACGGGAAAAATCAGATTGCTAAATAAAATCTTTTAAATTTTCTCTGAAAGAATTTATATATTTTGAAATTTAAGAAGAAACACTGAGTTTTCTATAATGAGAGGCATAGAAATGTTTACAGTTTAAATGTGTATAGATACAAAATTAACAAAGTTATTTCTTAAACTTTCCCATATTTTGAGGACCATATATTCACCCCCCAGGTTAAAAAAAATGTTTCTAACTCTCTTTGGATGATATGAAGTGAGGATATTTTCCTTAATGTGACCCTGCTTATTTAAACCTAACAGGCTCACATGTTGGTCAAATGACTTCATAAGATGCCCTCATTTTTAAATTTCATTAGAGATATAGAAGTAAGGATCATTTTTCTCTGGGCTGAAATCTCTAACCTAGACTTATATGAACAAAGATGTTTTCAGTCATTTGAATATATCATGTTTTCTTATAAAATAAAATTGGGACTTATGCACAAATACATTTGTATGTGTGCTTGTAGAGGGATTACGATAAAAAGTATGTGTTTAGTTTTTCTTATATTAAACTGCATGAGGGAGAAACCAAGATGGCGGCATAGGTAAGCACCTAAACCACTGCCTTGCACAACAATTTCAAAACTACAGACAGAACGGACACCATGCAGAACCACAGGAAAGCTGGCTGAGCGGAAATTCTACAACTAGAAGGAAAGAGAAAAGCTCACGGAGAATTGCAGGAATGGCAAAGGGTTGAGGTATGGCAAAAGGTCTTTGTGCGTATAGAGAGGAAGGGTGGCTGAGAGCCTGGCTGACTTTCTCTGGTGGGAGGGGGAAGGAAGCCCCCAACTGCACTGAACCACAGTTCCGTCCTCACTGAACCCCACTTCTGGGCGAAACCCCATGGACCCAGGCTCATACAGGGGGAGTCTGGACTGTCAGGTAGAGAGAAAGGCACTCGGAGACTCAGAGATGTGGGGGAGACCCGGGGGAGCCCTGATGGGCAGGGGTCTGGAGGCGCGAGCGCCAGTGTGCACAAAGACTGCAGAGGTTGCCTCAGGCTTTCCCTAGCAGAAGGGAGTCAGAAGCTCCTGACTGCACTGAACCCCAGTTCCAGGCAAGCCCCTGGGGACCCACACTCTTACGGGGGGAATTTGGACTCTCGGGTGGAGGTTCGGGAGCCGGGGAAGGCAGAGGTCTGGAGGTGCACATGTGCAAGGGCAGGGCTGACAGGAAGCCAAGACTGTCTGCTCCGCTCTGAGACTCCACCCCTTCCAAGCTGAGCACAGAGGCTTTTGCAATTTGGCAAATCTAATCCTACAAGGCTGTCTCCAGCACCGAATTTCTCCCAGTGTAGACACAGCTGATCCTCACAGCAAACTGGCCTGGAGGTCAATTCCTCCCAGTGATACCAACAACAATCAAGACTTAACTACAAGTCCACAAAGGGGTACACCAAAAGTGTCCACCTCAGGTTAACTGGGAGGCTGACCCACTGGGCCATATAGGAAACCTAGCACACAAAGCTATCCTACCAACTCAGGGAAGCAGTGAAAATGTGGCAACAAAGAAACAGATCACAAACAAAAGAAATGGAGGAAAACAAATGACTGGATATAGAATTCAAAACCACGGTTATAAGGCTTTTCAAGAATATCCTAGAAAAGGCCGATAAATATATGAGACCCTCGAAGATATGAAAAAGGACCAACTAGAAATTAAGCATACACTGACTGAAATAAAAAATATTATACAGAGACCCAACAACAGACTAGAGGAACGCAAGAATCAAGTCAAAGAATTGAAATACAAATACGCAAAAAACACTCAACTGAAAAAGCAAAAAGAAAAAAAATCCAAAAAGTTGAAGATAGTGTAAGAAGCCTCTGGGACAACTTCAAGTGTACCAACATCAGAATTATGGGGGTGCCAGAAGAAGAGAGAGAGCAAGATACTGAAAACCTATTTGAAGAAATAATGACAGAAAACTTCCCCTACCTGGTGAAAGAAATAGACTTACAAGTCCAGGAAGCACACAGAACCCCAAACAAAAGGAATCCAAAGAGGACCACACCAAGACACATCATAATTAAAATGCCAAGAGCAAAAGACAAAGAGAGAATATTAAAAGCAGCAAGAGAAAAACAGTTAATTACTTACAAGGGAGCACCCATATGATTGTCAGCTGATTTCTCAATAGAAAGTATGCAGGCCAGATGGGAGTGGCAAGAAATCTACAAAGTGATGAATAGCAAGAACCTACAACCAAGATTACTCTACCCAGCAAAGCTATCATTCAGAATTGAAGGGCAGATAAAGAGCTTCACAGATAAGAAAAAGCTGAAGGAGTTCATCACCACCAAACCAGTGTTATATGAAATGCTGAAAGGTATTCTTTAAGAAGAGGAAGAAGAAAGAAGTAAAGATAAAAATTATGAACAACAAATACATATCTATCAACAAGGGAACCTAAAAATCAAGTGAATTAAAAACCTGAGGAACAGAATAAACTGGTGAATATAATAGAATCAGGGGCATAGAAAGGGAGTGGACTGATAATTCTCAGGGGGAAAGAGGTAAGGGGGAGTGCAGGAAAAGACTGGACAAAAATCGTACACCTATGGATGAGGACAGTGGTGGGGGGAGACAAGGGCAGAAGGTTGGGTGGGAACCGGGTGGAGGGGAGCTATGGGGGGAAAAAGGAGAAACGATTGTAATAATCTGAATAAAGATTTAATAAAAAATAAATAAACTACATGAGAAATCAGATATGTCAGAGTAATTAAGTTAACATTATTTAATGCTTGACATGTGTCACAAAATTTACGTTTTTTCATTGAATTCCCTCCAAAAATACATCAGGTGGAAACTGCTTATATCTTTTATCTTATAAGTGACAAACTGCAATACAGTTAAGTGAAATATCTAATTCAAAAAACAAGGAAGTTTGCAAATACAAGATTTGAACCAAAGTCTATCTTCTACTAGATCTGTTGAATTCTATTGAAGACTAATTATTGGGCATGTCTCACAATAAGGGCTTCAGGATTACTCAAAGAGATGGTCTTCTGGCAGTGTTTTTGGTGGCAAGGCAGTTCTGTATCTAGTCCTAAGGTTTGAAGGTAATGTTTTCTAAATACCATGAGGTCATAAGAATCTTGGGTAAGTAACTCACATTGTCCAAGCTGCAAGAAAATAATAAATAAACCAAATGTCAGCTTATAACTTTACATTCAAAATTATAACTGCCAAGTGTACAAAAAGCCTCACATTTGCTGGTCATTGCAGTCTCTAATGAAGGATAATCCACAAAAGTTGTACTGTATTTGTAGGTTTCTTTGTGATTACAGAGTATGTTGAGTGACTTTACTTGGGTGGTCCTACTGTTGAATGCTGTTGGGTATAAAGGTCTATACCCTCTGATGGGAGACATTTGCCAAGAGGTTGAACTATCTCTCCAATGACCTGCCAAGTTTTGCTGAAGAAACATTTACACTATCTTGTTTTCTCGCTTACTTTCTCTTTAGCAATATGATCACTACCTGATTTTTTGTGACACTGTTGATGTAGGAAGTGTCCAAGCCTGTAGAGGATTTTTTTTAAGAGCTTAATTGAGCCAAATCAAAGACATATGCCACAGAGCAAGATATCAAATGCTCAGCAAAATAACAGTTTTGCAGCTTTTTAAAATTTTTTTATTTTTTTAGGCACTTGATTTTAAGAAGGGAGATAATATGAAGGTGGGAATTGGATTATAGGATAGTTACAAGATTTCTTGCTTTCTTGAGGGTAGTTATCTTTTTTCAAAAGTGTGTTGGCCTAGATGCAAAGAAACAATGGACAGGGCTTGTTTGAGGCAAAGGTAAACCTTTTACTAAAAAAGTTATATGCCAGGGGCATGACTACCTTCCATGACCTGCTTAGTTAGGAATTTATAATCAGACTAGAGGCCTGGTGCACGGATTCGTGCACCAGTGGGGTCCCTTGGCCTGGCCTGCACCCTCTTGCAATCCAGGACCCCTCAGGGGATGTTAGATAGCCAGTTCTGGCCTGACCCCCTGCAGGCCCGATCCAAACAGGAGGGAGCCTGATCCTGTGTATTGAGCGTCTGTTTCTTGGTGGTCAGTGTGCGTTATAGCGACCAGTCGTTCAGTCACTTAGACTTTTATATATATAGACTACTCCGTGAGAATTAGAACCTTTTTGGGGGGTTCCATATCAGGGATCTTGGTACAAGTATTAATAATTCAGCTCTCTGGGACTTAAGTTCCTCCAATTCTTTTTGTTCTTCTTATTTTTGTTTTTGGAAGAGATAACTTGACTTTGTTATTACCAAAACTCCCTGGTCATACATGTAAAGATAATATTTTGGCTTAACTACATGTGATTAATCTAAGTCATTAGCATATATTGGTACATTCAGTGGTTGGAAGTAAAAGTCTCTAAACAAAGTTTTGATCACTAAGTTAAATGAATTAAATTGTGACAAAATTTAAAGGTGAGATTAAAACTTTCAGTGATCTTCTTTGAGGAATGGCTATAACCCAGAGATATGCTGGAAAATATGCAGATATTTTAATTGTGATTTCTACAAAGGAGAAAATTGATTTTTCTATCAAAACATTTGAAACTAGATTCCAGAGTTGGTTAATAAAGATTCATTGGTAGACACTGTAAAGGTATTTGTTGTGAACCATTTGAAAAGGAAGTGCTGTTCACTGAAAGATTATATATTTACATAGTTGACCACTACATGATTGCTAAATTAATGCACTTTTATAAAGTTGATGAATGACTAGATTGAGAGTTTCTATACAGAAAGTGAATATATAGAATTCAATAAAACCTTTAATAGACTCTCATGAACTTTTTTTGTAATATGGTACAGATTTATATTAATTCAGATGGGTTTGAGGCTCTAAAATGGTATATGAAGGATCAAGAACAGCCATGAGTATAGTTTCCAGTTGCTTCTAGGGCAACATTTTGATTAATGGCATAAACAAAGACATAGGTTAAACACCTAAAAATTATAGAACATTTTTATGAAGTGTGATTTATTAGATTGACATAAGATCAAACAGAAAGAATTATGTTTTTATGTTGTCAAATTAGACTAAAAAAATTGAGATTGTAACCAGAATCAAGTTGATTACACACACATGTTAATTATCTAAAATGTACTAGTATGTAAGTTCCAAATGTATATAATTCCAAATGTATATAGGTTCCAAAGATCTCCTGGAATGTATTAGAGAAGAGGAAAAAATGAGCAGCAAAGATGTTCAGATTGTCATGGGAAAGTAATTCCCAATGAGGTTACATATGCAGTTCTCCCTGACAATTGCTTCAGGAGCTGGGGTGAATCTGTGGAATAACAGAGAGAAACAAATGGATGAGGACAGAACATCAGAAAATGCAGCTAAGTGAAGATGACACAGGCTCTTCTCAACTAGCAGAGTCTGCTTTGTGAGCTCATGATGGCTCAGCCAATCAGAATGTGTAGAACCCCTTTGGGAAGTCAGGCCCTTGTAGGGCTAGAGCCACACAAAGACAAGACAGATTTTCAAGCAGTTTATAATGCAGTGTACAGGATGCACTTGTATTGCAGTCCAGTACAAAAAGGATTTAGTTGAGGTGTTGGTTGGTGTTTTCTTCTGGTGATTTTTTTTCTTTTACAAAATTTAAAACAAGTGTTTCCCAAACATCTGAAGGATGTTAGTATGGTTGAGTTGGCATGCTAGGCTCTGTGCCTGTGCTATGCAATTTCAGTCTTTCGTATACAGTTATCCATTCATGAATCTCATGAGAAGAGTATTGTAGGCAACATTTTCTGAATCAATTTTCCAGAGAAGCATGTTTCATAGAGCTAGGACTTTAAGGACCATACTCTTCACTGGTAAATTCTGGGAGAAAGGAGCACAGATGAAAACATAACCACATATCATTGGTACAGTCAGGGTCATCTGTAGGTGGAAGAACAAAAAGTATCCCTACAAGTTGGGAGATGATAGAAGAAAACATGAAGGAAAGGGGTAAGGAAGAACATAGTATACTGGAGGCCTGATACATGACATTCATGCACTAGGTGGGGAGGGGGTCCCTCAGCCCAGCCTGTGCTCTCTCGCAGTCCAGGACCCCGAGGGGGATGTCCTTAGTGCTGGCGCATAGGTGGTAGAGGTTCCCACCACCGCTGCTGCGCTCACCAGCCATGAGCCAGGCTTGTGGCTGAGCAGCGCTCACCCTTGTGGGAGTGCACTGACCTCCAGGGGGCAACTTCTGCATTGAGCATTTGCCCCCTGGTGGTCAGTGCACATCATAGTGACCAGTTGTTCTGTCATTCAGTTGATTTGCATATTAGGGTTTTATGATATAGGATTAGAGATGGAAGAGCACAGGGGTTTTAGGAAATGACAAGAAGTCTTGTGTAATTAGAGAAACATAATGCACATAAAAGGAAGTGTGATAAATGATTGGTTGGTTAATAAGGACAGAGCTGATTATGATGACCCTCTAAGACATTTAGAGAAGTATTTTTTTTTTTTATCTTGTGAAAGGAAGCCTTCAGAGGTTTCCAGCAAGAGAGCAATCCAATTTCTCTTTAAATGTTTATTCTGTCAGGAGCTGTATGCAAGGTTGCCTTACAGCATTGCATGCAAAATCCCAGCTAATGGGCCATGCTCGGTATTTTTCTTCAAATATTCACAACTGTGGGAGTTATAAAGATGAATTTCCACTTATTCTGTGGAAATTAAGCACAGAAATAGAAGCAAAGGCAGAATGCCTGGAGAAGCATGGGAATGAGGTGCAAGGATCAGAGCCTTGGGCACAGTGGACACTGAACTGTTCTTTGAGGGAAGGGTAAGATTTCTATGGGCAGAAGAGGAAACACCCTAATGAAGATGTTAAAATTAATAGGACCAGATGAGGCTATGAGTTTGGAAATATCGGTTCTTACAGCAAAGGCAAACTGCATTATGATTTAAATGACACAAAACTTTTTATTGACATTGTAAATCAAATCATGGCATTCCCTGCATGAAACCTTCTAATGAATTTAGAATGAAATGTAGTATAGACACCATAGGTTGCCATGTTAACTGCACCGTGATCTGGCAGTGCCTACTTCCCTGATTCACTTTCCTCCAAGCTCACTAGACTTCTGCTTCATCCACCTTCTCCTTGTTCTTCTCTCTACCTCAGGGCCTTTGCACTAGTTGTTCTCTCAGTGCTAACTAGTTTACTCACCTGCACATGCGTAGTTCCTCCTCATCATGAAGGCTTCAGTTAACATGCACTTCCAAAGAGATATTCCCTAGCAACCCTATTTTATGTCTTTCCTATCTCATTCATATTAACCTCTTTCCTTCCCCCCCCCCCCGCCCATAGGATTTATCACTGTCTAACCTATTTATTTGTTCATTTTTTATTATAAGTCTCCCTACGGGAAAACAAGTTCTATGAGAATAGAATTTACTCATTGTTGCATCTTATAAGAGATGCAATGCTCAGCATAATTATAAGAGCTCAATAAATGTTTGTTTAATTAATGATTTAAAATGAATTTAAATGTATGATTTTCTTAACTCTTAAATTTCTTAGACAATTAAAAAAACAGTATAAACGAATTATCAGTGAAACCCAAGGCCATGTTGTTTGGTTCTATATAACTCTCAGTCAGTCACTTACCAAATATTATTAAGTGTTCCAAAATTGGTTTTGGAGATTTCCCCCATTGAAGTGGTGGATGGCACATGAGGGTTTCTCAGAGGTGTAGCTTCTAGCTCCCTCGGGTGTTTGGTGCAGGCCTGAAGTGGGCCAGTGTCCTGGAGGTCCTGATTGACTGGGTGTCTTCTTATAAAATATGTCAGAGTTAGTTGTTTTCACTTAGAGGTTTGTGTTTTCTATTAGTTGAATAGTTAAATTTTGAGCTAGCTGAGAATAATGGAAAAACCTGGGTAGGCAAAATCACATAATTCAAGAGTTGTCAACTTTAACTTTTATCCCAGGCACTAGGCAGCTTGTCATAAAAGTAAATTCCTGTTCTCAGCCTTGGATATCTGATTAGGTAGTTCTGGAATGGGTCCCAGGCTCTTCAGCTTTAACATGATTCTGAAGAAGAAGGTCTCTGCCTACATGAGAAACTTTGACATAAAGGGACACACAGACCTGCGTTCATTCTGGTACCACCATTTAGTATTGTATGACCCAGGCAAGGGATTTATCATATCTATTCCTGGAGTTCCCAATTTGTCGAAGTGGGATGATGGAATTACCAAGTTCATAGAGTTGTTTGCAGATCAAAATACATAAAGCATATAAAGTGCTTAGTCCAAAGCCTGGCACTTACGAAGTGTTCAAGGGGAGCTATTGTAACTACTATTCCTTCTGGAGCAGCTTCAGGGGTGGTGATTTCTGACCTATATGCTGTCTTGGATTTCTTTAAGTTGTCTACATCACTCTGATTCTTCTGGAAAGGGGAAATTGAATATTAGTGTCCCCTTCTTTGCTATGTAGGGACTCTAACGTTATCTTGTAGAATGACAGCCATTTTTCCAGAGCATTCCAATGAATGTCAGCCAAGATTGCAGGATTAACTCTCTCAAAAGAGTAATGTCTCTGAAATCTAAAGTTCCTTTTTCAGAATTTTACTTAAAAGAATATGCCTTTAATATTCAAACTGGTTATACAGGGTGGCTGCATTCCATGTATTAATATTTCTAATAGGATCAGACATAGGTGAAAGAAGTCCAGTGGCACTTGTCCCGTGACGCTGCCCTGCCACATGTCTCATTCACTCTTCTCAGAAGGATTTCATTGACTTTATTTCTTTGGAGGAGTCCTGAAGCAGGAGACTGCACTGTGTTGAAAGCATATTAAATATAGGCTCTTTTTATGACAAAGCTTGCAAGCACTTAAGAAAGATGGAGGGAAAGGAATTAACATTTGCTGACTATTATATAACTTATGGGCATGGTAGGTGATTTCACATGAATTATCTCATTTTATCTTTCAAAATCATTTTGTATCTTAAACATGTGATATAGAAAATTACTACAATCTGAGTGGCTGGCTTTTGGTCTGGAAAACATTGATCTTGCTTTTTTGTTTTGTTTTCTTTTTTAGCATCCTGTGGGTATACCAGATTTGAGGAGCTACTTGGTATATGTTCAAGGAAGCTATCCATATTTGGAACAAAGAGACAGTGATGCAGGGCAAAGAAAGTTAGTCTAAGAAGCCTAGTAAGCTAATTTTTTTGTTGCACTCATGAAAAAACAAGTTCAATGAAAGCAAAAGCAATATGCTCAATGAAAAACAACAAAGATGAATTATAATCTTGATCAAATGTCTCCAACCCCAAATTTGTCCCCTAGTCTTCCCCCACCAGCATAACTGAAGAGGGTATGTTCTCTTCACTGCCCCTATGCTGGGCTCCAAGCATACTGAGTCAGGGACATCCATATATTCAACTCGGACCTCAGCTCCAGAAGATACATTGTACATACGGTTGCCAGATTTAGCAAATAAAGGTGCAGAATTCTTTCTTAAATTTGAATTTTAGACACACACACAAAAACAATAGTTTAGCTTAGATATGTTTGATGAATTGCATGGGGCATATCTATATAAAAAAAGATGTTTATTGCTTACAAAATTTAAATTAACTGGGTGTTGAGTATTTTATCGGGCAACCCTACCTTTTGGGCCATAATCACAATGAAGAGTGGCCCCCTACTGATCATTTCTATTTCACACGTCATTCCCTATGAAGGCTGAATTAAAATGGATATGAGGAGTGCAGAAGATAGCAAAATTAATGGGATCGGTGAGCAGGAGGCATTGAAGGAAGGATATTTTGTGTGTCTCCAGGTGTAACTCTGCTTATTACATGATGAAAACCAGGCAAAAATAATACTAAGCTTTCCCCAAATTATCTCTTGGCAGCTATGAATGTTTAACATGGAAACTGCATTCTGTAAACTCATAGGTTCTGGGCACAGTGAGTCCACTGTCAGAGAAATTGATGAAGTATTTTAAAGCCAAGTTCTTATTGTGGGTGAAATCGCTTAACACATTCAATGTGGATGCTTCAGAAAACAAATGGTAGCATGCTAACTTAGTTAATCAACTTTTGAGAAAGAAAGTAGCATTTAACATGCTAAAAGATGAAGTTCAAGGAAATATTAATGAAGTGATAACAGCTGTATCTTTATTTGTCCAGCATCCATTCATCTCCCCATTACATTCAGCCTGCTAACTTTAGTCACAAACATGTTTTTATGAGAATCTGAGATGTTTCCTATGAGAAAAAATCAAGGTTATTTGTTTTCTGGAGTTGTACTGTGGAATCATGGTAGTGTTTCAGTGATTCCACTTTTCTATAGCTGCGAGAAAAGGAGATGCTATAGGATTGAAGCAGTGTGATAGCAGGAATATATACACTCTGAAGCCAGGCAGCTATGACAGGCAGGTAGACATGGTTCCACTGCAATTTGACTTTCTCCAAAATATTATGAAACCCATGAGGGTCTATATCATCCAATAGCATCAGCTCAAATTACATTTTTCTAGACATTTAGGTTAGTCTATACAGAAACCCCATATGATGCAAAGGTCTATGTCACACATCACTGTATTTTACCTTCTCAGTCTGGTTTCTGAGGTGACTAACACTTACTACTAACCTAGTATGATCCTGGGAAAAGCTTAAGACAAAATAACTGACAAACCAAGGGTTAGATCAGCTGCCAATGACTAGCTCTATTTGGGTTGGCAAGTGTGAATCAATAGGACTGAGTTATTCACCTATAAAATATAGTGTTTGTACATATCTCACAAGAATGTGGTTAGAATAAAACAAGATGATGTATTTGGATCCTACCTGGATCGGGCCTAAACGGGCAGTTGGACATTGCTCTAGGGGTCCCAGATTGGAGAGGGTGCAGGCTGGGCTGAGGGACACACACCCCTGTGCCCGAATTTCGTGCACTAGGCCTCTAGTATAGTTATAAAAAGGAATATTTTTATTGATTAATATTAAACACTAGAGGCCCAGTGCACCAAATTTGTGCACTGGAGGGGGGGGGAGGTGTCCCTCAGCCCAACCTGCACCCTCTTCAATCTGGGACATCCCTCTCACAATCCGGGACTGCTGGCTCCCAACCACTCGCCTGCCTGCTGGCCTGATTGCCTTAACTGCTTCTGCCTGCCAGTCTGATCACCCCCTAACCACTCCCCTGCCAGCCTGATCAATGCCTCACTGCTTCCCTGATTGCCCCTAACTGCCCTCCCCTGCTGGCCTTATCACCCCTAATTGCCTTCCCCTGCAGGCCTGGTCCCCCCCCCCCAACTGTCCTCCCTCCCCTGGCTGGCCCTAAGCCTCCATTCAAGGCTGCAAAGTTTCAATTATAGAAGATAAATAAATCCCAATAAAAATGGCAGCAGCCATGAAGCTGGAGAGAGCCCCCAACTGCCCTCCCCTGCTGGCCATCTTGTGGCAGCCATCTTGTGACCATATGGGGCAGCCATCTGGAGCGAGGGTGTGATGGTAAATTTGCATATTACCTCTTTATTATATAGGATTAGGTATGTTTTGAAACAATTGTCCAATCTAACTTTTATTCTATGAATGAATGATGTAAATCATGAATTTGGAAGAGGCCTCTGATGTGAGCTGATTGAACCTGTCCCTCTTAGCTGGTCAGGTCTTTATAATGAATGGAACCCTGCCTCCCTATACAACAGTGTCATAAAGTTATAGCTGCCTGAAATGTATCTTTGTTTTTTTTAAGTATGAGTATGCATCTTTGGGTACTTTAATTTCCCCAAGCTGCAGTTTTCTTCTATGCAAGGCAGGAATAATATCAGTACATATTTCTACAACTTTTGTAATTGTTAAAAATAGTTCATCCAGTCAACCTGTATCTGCTCTGTGATCTCTTTCTTTACCTGATATTCTGTCTAATACCACAAGAAAATTATCATGACCTATCCCTATGTTGTACCTCTTTAGTGATACCTGTTATGGTATTATTTTCAACTCTCTTTCCTGTGCACCTTTTTTTTTCTGGGAAAATTACGGTTTCTCAGTATCTTTTCAGAAGTCTAAATGTGTTTCCCAAGACACTTTCAAATTTATATGAGTTAATACACACCACACACTTAGAATAGCTATGTGCAGTGAATACTCCAAAATATCTTAATTTATTTTCTCTTTCATTCTTTGCATACTGTAGTTTTATAAATTCAATTTATAATACCATTAGATTATTTTTCTCTCCGTCTAGGGCAGGCAAATTTATGGGCATTTTGTTATAGTTTTTGTTGTTGTTTTCCCAGTCACTTTCCTGGATATATATGTACATTTTTTCCATGGTGGAGATTATGGTGTACAATCCTGCCTTTTCAATGTTGTTGGGTTTTATTAGTATTGAAATTTTAGTTGGATTTATCTTGTAATTTCTTTTGATTTTACATTTGTATGAGATATAAATATAATCAGTTTATGCCTAGTTTTATATATCTGTTCAAATAAAATAAAAAAAGAACATTGTGTCATAAAGCTCCAGTTGCCTAAGATATTCTTTAGTCAACAAAAACACCTTTAGGTCACTTTTAGGGAACAAACTTGGGACAGCCTTTTTCCAGTTTCTACTTCTATAATAGATTTACGATGATTTACTTTCAAAAGGTGAGACTTTACCTTTACTTCTATTACTTGTCATTTTGTTTTAGCCCAAATTTTCTATCTGACAGGTGGAAAAGCACAGATATTTTGGTGTAGTGATTGTAATTTATAACAACTTAAATTCGTTTACTTGTTCTGTTTTTGAGATACACACACTGACAGGTGAGGACATACGGAGACAGGCGTGGGTGTTCTTTAGTGAATATTAGTTGTAAAAATGGGATCACAATCTCAGAACTACAGTTTTAGACTTCAGAATTTTCTTTCTTTAGCTTGATGTGATAGAATATGTCTTAGATTTTGTAGAGTCACTCCTCTGTGCAAGAAGAAGAATCTTTTACCTGTAACTTCTTCTAAAGACTTTTTCCCCCAGGTGTAACATTTGTATATTTTGCTACTAAGAAATCACTGAGTTTCCAAACAGAATTATGACAAAGGATGCAAAAGTCTGATATTCTAGTACTGGAACCATGAACATTAAAGGGAGTATCCTTAGAACAGCTGGGGTTTTCTCTGAGGCAGCAGTGTGTCTGCCCTGGACTAAAGTGATGGATAGCATAGTGCAGGGAGAGACCACATCATTGCACTTAATATCCTGGGAGGCTGATATTAAACTAAAGCTACTTCAGTTTATAAAACTTAGATTTATGTAAAAGTGAGGCCAAAGTGATTGTGAATATAAATGTGCAATTTGTCAATACTGAACTTCAAACAAAATTAAAAATAAAATATAGAATGGAAGCCAATTGCAATATGATCACTGTAACATTTAGGCCTTGAAGAAATAAGGAATTACAGGACATCTTGTGGGGAAATTTTACTGGACAACACTTGGAAATGGATGCCCCTTTTAAACTTTGAAAAGTGGTTAAGATCTGGTTCAATGTGAGATCCTGTCACACACATATGCTAACTCATATCTATGAACATCTATTAGTAAAAATTCCATAAAAGCTTTTCTGTTCTGCATTTTTCTATCAAAGATATTTTTTCATGAAATAAAGATGATTTCATTTCCTTCATTTCAACATTGTTTCATAACAGAGTAGATTTTTCCCCCGTTATCATCTGTCTTGTTTTCATATGATCTCAATTTCCCTTACTTGTTTATTTTTTAATGCCTTCCTTTTTTTTTCCCTTGGAACTCAATTCTCACAGCAACACATTTTTTTATGTATATGATTAAAAGTCATTGTAGAGGAAAGAGGATATGTTTTAGGCAATTTTGAAATCCTTTAAAAGTTCAAATTGAAACAATATGTTTTAAAGTTTTTCAAATGAGATGAAAACCATTTTAAATGAATAATCTTTTGCAACTGACTGAGTTGAAGTAATAATGGGACCCAGGCATTCAGGGCTTTGAGGTTTAGGATGTGTTGTCAGTGCCATAGATTTATTTGGAATATTTTCATAAATAGTTATAAGATCATAGCATATTGTGAGTCAAAGGGATCCATGAGCTGTTTGAGTCTGGAGTCCAGATGTCTGTATTTATTATGAACCGAGTCCCAGCAATGTTAAAAGGCTTACCTACATTTACTCAAGTCGAGGCAAAGCAGAGAATCAATAGTAAACACTTATTAGCTACCTGCTGGCAGGAGCAGTCTTATAATTCCATCCTTAGCACTTTTATCTTCCCATGGCAGCCAATTCAATTCTTATTCTTCAATCTAGTGTTATTTACATCTGCATAGCTAGAGCGTCCATCCTGTATTCCTTCTCCAATGGGGACTCAATACAATTAACCTTGAGGTTTGATGAGACCCCTTGTAAAATTATTCTAATTAACAAAATGTGTTAGCCCAGAAGCAGTTCCTGCTCCTCAGAAATGTCTTGGGGAATGTTCTGGTGTGTCTAAAGATGCGGTATAGCAAGTTGGTGGTTCCTACTCATAGGTACCGAGGTTGCATTGCTGTGTCCATGGGGCAGTTGTAAGCTCACACTAATGGTGCTACCTTTATCCTGGGCCCCCTGGGCCCAGCACAGAGATATGGATACAGAGGTGGCTTCTTGTTAAATGTTGTTGGAAGACTGAATTTACATAAGTAACTTTTATGCCTTTACGTTACCTGACATCATCTCCTATTACATTGAAAATGTTATTCTACTTAGATGATATTTAAAATTCCTCCATAATGGAAAACAAAACTAAATGAAACAAAAAGCATGGTCTTTCGAGTTTATGGCAAATTAGGGAGGACTTGGCTCTGAATGAAGTTTTTCATTCCCTGCTGTATAGAGCAAATTGTTAGAATCAGCATTCATAATTGAGCTTCAACAAAGGCTTTGTTTTACAATTTGCTCTAAGGTAATTAGAAAAATGTGCATGAAAGCATGACAGGTATAAATCATAGGTATATTCAACTGAATGTATTTTGTGTAGTTTATTTTTATAGCTCATTTTGTAAAGCCAAATTTACTGTATTGAAACAGACAATTAAAGAAAGGTAAGGGGGCTAGTATTTTTCCTGCAACTGCAGTGTGCTAGGCACTGCGCCAGATCCCAAACAAACTCCACCTCAGTCATCCTTCCTGCTCTAAGTATTGCCATGATTTCTTCAAGGAGGAAACTGGACTTCATAGAACACTGAGATCAATAAACACATTATTTGTTGAACTTCAGTAAGTATAATTATAGTAAGTACAACTTATAATAAATAATTTGTGGTAGGGGCAGGAGTTGAACCCAGTTCATCTGGCTGGCACTCCAATTATTTTTACAAGGGCAATTTACATTATTGAATTTTCTTGACTAAAACATATTTATTTACATTTATTTAAGTTACAATTTAATTTTAAATGATATATTCACAGATTATTTTTTTAATTTCTTTATTGATTAAGGTATCACATATTTATGCTCATCCCCCCATCCCCCTCCCGAACCCTTCTCCATGCATGCCCTCACCCCCTTGTTGTCCGTGACCACTGGTTACACAGATTATTAAAAAAAAAAAAAATACAAACATATCATTGCCCAGCAAACAAAGACTATTTATAAGAGCTTCCTTTTTGGGTTATTTTCCTTGGCTAAGTGGAGCCAGATGTCTAGAAATTGTGGTAAGGCATAGACTGGTTTAATCAAATTGAACTTGGACACAGATCCAATTTTATATCTAATATAATATTTCCTAAGTTAATATTAAAAGTTGTTTTTATATATACACATACACACTCATACAATATAAAAGTTAAAAACAAATAAATGGTAATTTATGTATGTAACAGAATTTCATGATCAGTAAGTTGAGAAAATGTTGTGTTAAAGAAATTTAAACACTTTCTTTAAATGACATAAATTCTTATATCTGTCAATATGAGAATGTGCTTTGTGAAACTCTAAGGGTGAAATGGAGTTTGCAAAGTACGCAGTCCTTTTTTATCGCAAACATCTCTTTTGTGAGGAACAATTGTTAACTCTTAAAATATAGATGGTCAATATGCTACCTTGAAGGAAATGTTTATTCATGTACTTATTTAACAGTACAGTATGGTCACTTACTATATGCCAATCATTGTATAGGTATTGGGTGCAGAATGACTAAAGCACATATGCCTGCCTTTGTGGAGCTCATATTCTAGTAATGGAGGCAGAATATAAACAAGACAAGTAAAACATGTAAGTCTGACCCAAAGGATAAAAGAAAAAGTGGAGAAGAAGTTAAGGAGTGTCACAACTAGCAGGTGATCTTCTAAATAGGTCACCAGGGACAGTCACACTGAGAAAGTAGCATTAAAGATTGAGGTGGATATCTGGGGAGGTGTTTTCCAAGCAGAGAGAAGCCCAATTTCAAGATCAGAGGTCTGTGTGGCTAGAGCAGAGTGAGCAAGGGAACAGTCATAGGATGTGAGATCAGAGAAATTGTAAGGACCCAGATCAGGTAGGTCCATGTAGGCTATAGTAAGGGATTTGACTAAGAATGAGATGGGCATTCCCTGGAGGGTTTTGGAGCCCTGGAATGACCACGTCAGTCTTATGGCTTATTTTCTTCCGAAAAGCCAGAAGTTGTCAATGGGAGAGCAAGTGGGAGGTTATTGTAATACCTGGATGTGATATGAGGATGACTAGCATGAGGAATTCAGCAGTAGAGGAAGTGAGTAAAGTTGGATTCTGGATCTCTATTGAAGGATGAGAGGTTACTGGGTTTGTTGATAGATCAGATATTGTATTTGAGCAATCGAGGATGACTCCAGAGTTTTGGACTGAAAGGGTGGTGGCCCTTATTGGAATGGGAAAGACCCCATTCCAGGAGACTTGAGGAGGGAAGGCTAAAAATTAGGAGTTCATTTTTTACTTTTTAATTTTGAGAAGCTTTTTAGGTATTTCTGTGCAGAGGATGATTTTGCCAATGGAATACTAAAGCAGGTTGTCCATGCCACCCAGTGCCAAATTGCTCACATAGAGCACATGAGAATTCCAAAATTAGAATGTTCTAGATTTAAGGGGCCAATCCTAATAGATAGAATCTTCAACATAAACTAAAATTCTGTAAGCTAACTTAGTGTTGCCATGTTTCTGATAGAAATAACCAAATAGAAAGAATAAGGGGTAGGGTGGTAGCAAAATCCCTACCTCCAACCTTAAATGGTTTCTCATTCATTGTCTTTTGGGGGCTTGAAGGTGGAGTTGATGAGAAAACAACAGTGGTGGATGCTGGATGCTTTGATACGGCTCAGTACTTCCTCTGAAGGGATCCCAATAGGAGGCTTTCTTAAGAGCCCTGCTGTCGAGCAGCACTCTGCCCTCACATCTTCCATCAACACAGCCCTTAGAGGAGTTGTTGGAGCTCTATAGATCTTCTCCTGTGACTGAGACAGCTCGTGACATCACTTTCTCAGGCTGAAGGACTTCGGATTTGAGACTGGTGACAGCTAGCCAGAAAAGCCAATACTCTTAAGTGAATTTAATAGACTCCATTCTCATGCTACTTGGGTTGCTATGAAAACCTTATTAGAAAATATAGGGTGGATACATGACTCCCTTCTAGGTAATATTTTTCTAAACAACTTGAGTGCTTTTATTTGTAGAAAAATGTTTTTAATTGTGAACACATAGAGAAAGCATATGAAATATAAACATGAAACTTAAACATTTATTATCAAGCACAAACTCATGTAACCAGCTATGTCAAGGCAAAGAACAGTGCTGGCTATTGAGAAGCTAATCACTTGCCCCTTCCAAATCCTAGCACTTCTACCCCCACAAAAACAAAACAAAGCAACAAAACAAAACAAAACAAAGAAAACCAACAACAGCAACAAAATCAATTTGCTATTATGCTATGCATTTTCTTGCTTGTGTTCAGCCTTTTACCACCTGAACCATTAATTTAGTCTGATTCATTGTATTTTATATAAACACATTTAAATAGATACTCATTATAGGAATATACAATAATTTAACCATTTTACTTTCCACAGGCCTTTAATGTGTTTTTTTTCTAGTTTTAGAATATTACAAGTAATTCTGCCTTGAACATTCAATAGTTGTCTTTATAAATGAGTATTCATTTTTATTTATATTGTTGGGCCATAGAATGTGCTTATCTTCACATTTAATAGATAACACAAATTTATTTTACTGTAGTGGTTTAGTCGTTTTGTCATTTATTTTCCCCAAGAGATCGAACCAATTTACATTCCCACCAGAATTGTGTAAGAATATCTGTTGCTTTATATTCTCTCCCACATCTGAAATGGTCCCTTGTTTTCATATTTGCCATTCTATTTTATGTGTAATATTACCTCCTTGTCTTTCCCAAATGAGAGTGTTATCACATTTTCATGTTTATTTGACATTTGGGCAATCAGTTTGTGAAGTATTCGTTAGGTCTCCTACCATTTTCTAATGGAATTTTCTTATCAGTTTCTTAGAGTAACTCTTTTTATAACATATGCTTTGTAGCTTTATAATAAGTCTGTATTTCTGATAGGCCAAGGAAGCTAAACTTACACTTCTATACAGTGTCCTGATTATCTTTGGCTCTTTGCACTTCCATATACATTTTACAATAAAAACAACTTTTAAAAATGAAAAAAAGTTGCTTTGATTTTCATCAAATTACATTAAATCTACACATAAGTTTGAAAAGTATTGATAAATTTTTAAATATTCAATCTTCTAATCCATGGTTATAGTATAGCCTCTACTTGCTTAGCTCTTTAATTTCTCTCAGTAATGTTTTATCAATTTCTGCCTAGAGGTTTTGCACATTTTTGTTAGATTTATCCCTTGATATCTAAATATTTAGTGCTATTGTAAACTACATTGATTTTTAAATTTCATTTGCCCTTTGTTGTTGCTACAGATAAATTCAATTGATTTTTACATATTGACTTTATATCTACCAAACTTGCTATACTTGCTTGTTACTTCTAATAATTTATCTATAAATAGTTTTGATTGTCTATTAAATCATAACATCTGAATATTATAAGATTTTTTATTCTTAAATTTAAATATTTTATTTAAATATTTATTTCTTTGTATTGTCATTCTGTACTGCTTATACCTTTCTTTACATTGATTAAAAATATCCATAGTAAGTTTCATTTCATTATTCCCAGGCTCAGAGTGAAAACATTTAACATTTTTACCATTAATTATACCATTTTTATGGCTTTGTTGCTACCTGCTATCACCATTAAAATAAAAAATCCCTTCTATTTCTAATTTTTGAAGATTTTTAAAATTTTTATAAATTTGTATTGAATTTTACCAGATTTTTTCTAAATCTATTGATATAATCATATGAATTATCCTTTATTGATGTAATGAATTAAGTTGATTATGTTTCAAGTGTTAAATCATTTTGCATCCCTGGAATAAACCCAATGTGGTTTGTTTGAATACTACTAGATTTAGGTATTTTGTTTTTGAAGAATTCTGAATTCATCTTTATAATTGTAATTTGGGCCTTATTTTATTCTGAAGAAATTGAAAAGCATTAATTAATTATTGAAATTTTTGTCTAAAAATAAAGATTATTCAGTTCAGCCAAAACAAGGCAAGTAAGGAATAAAAAAGGAAAAAGAAACAAACAAAAATAAAATCCAAAAACTTATATAGTATAATATAAAGTGTATAATTTAATAACTTTCATTTAATGAACACATAATAAATATTATACTCAATTTTTGTAGAACACTTCTTTCCACAAGCATAGCTAACATTAATAAAAAATGACAACACTCTAGCCCATAAAACTAGCTTCAACAAATTTCAAAGATATAATACATACTATATTTTCTGACCATAATTCAATGAAGTTAATAATAACAAAAGAGGATCAGTTATGCATATCATAATAAGAGGCTTCAATACATTTAAAACTAATTATATAATCAAAGAAGAAACTTAAAATACTTCACATCAAAATGTGTAGAATGAAGTTAATGGCATATTAAGAGGTTTGATCTTTCTTTTTTTTTATATATTTTATTGATTTTCTTACAGAGAGGAAGGAAGAGGGATAGAGAGCTAGAAACATCGATGAGAGAGAAACATCGATCAGCTGCCTCCTGCACACCTCCTACTGGGGATGTGCCCACAATTAAGGTACATGCCCTTGACTGGAATCGAACCCGGGACCCTTCAGTCTGCAGTCCGACGCTCTATCCACTGAGCCAAACCGGTTTCGGCGATCTTTCTTACTAGTATATTAGAAATCCAAAGATTCAGCATAATGAACTAAACATTTCATTGTAAGAAGTTAGAAAAAATAAGCCATAAACACGTAAAAATAGAAGTAATTAATAAAGGATAGAATAAATGAAATTTAATTTTTTTCACACAAAAGAGAGGATTGAAAGACCAAAATAATGGTTATTGAAAACTTACCGTAAACAAAATAACACCAGGCTCAGTTGGCACTGGAAATGAGTCCTTTGTAATGAACAAACAGCAGGTAATTTCAACTTAGCCTCTTACAGAGAATTCAAGAGGAAATATTCCAAAATTTTGGTAATTGGCTAGCATAACCCTACAGATAAAACCTGACAACAGTGGTGCAAGTAAGGAAAGAGCAAATTAAAGCCATCAAAATAGACAAAAGTCATATCACTTGACCATTTTTTATTTATCCTAAGAATATAGCTTTTCCTTAATATTAGCAAATGTACTAGTATAATTCACCACATTAAAAGAATTAAGGAGGAATATGTGATTTAGGTAGTAGGAAAACATATTCAATAAGCCTAGTATATATTTATGATAAAAAAACACTTTAAACTGAGAGTATAAGTGAGATTTTTCATTTTGATAGAGAGCATTGAAAGATCCTTAATATTTATTATACTTGATGGCAAATTTTGCAAGATTTACCTTTGGCATCAGAAAAACACAAGATTCCCATGTCTCTTATTCTTGTTCAATATTGTAGTGAAATTGATCATTGGTTAATTAGCAATGAAATTATTACCCTCAAGTTCTGTACATGATTATTAGAATTAATTAAGAATTTAGCAAAATTGTTGGATATAAAAAACAGCATAAAATATCAATTGCATTTCTATGTAATTTTAAAAAATTAATTACTCTAGAAGCGAAAATCAAATTACAATAAATCTAACAAAAAATAAAGAAAGAAATATAAAGGTGAAACTTTTTATTTATTTTGAGGACAAAAATAAACACAGCATACCTGAAGGAAAACAAATGGGGCACTTACCCTCCCAGGTATCAATAGGTAGTGGGAAGCTGTAGAAGTTGAGACAGCAATGTATGAGTGCATGGACAGATAAACAGATCAATGCACAAAGGCTGATTCAAGCATATGTGGGAAATAAAATCCTGACATATAGTCAATTGCAGGTCATTGCAAAGGATGGACAATAAAATAAATAACAATTGGACAATTAAGCATTTGTATGGAAAATATTTAAATTGGATATCCCTCTCTCCATAAACCCATATAACAAAAGGACAATCAGGTATTTTATAGAAAAATATTTAAAATTTATATCTCTCATTCCATATTCCCAGATAAATTCCTATTTGGATTAAATATTTAAATTTAAAAACAAATCTATAGAACTTTAAAGATGATATAGAAACAAAAAATATGGTATTGAGATAGGAAATTAATTATTAAAGAAGGCATAGAGATCCTATGCATTAAGTGAAAGTTTAATAAAAATTATTGCATTAAAATTAATACCTTCTTAATGTCAAAAGAGTGAAACACTTGACCATGACCTATTTGAGGGCAGGCAGCTGTGTCACAAACCAAGACACGCTATTTCATTATACATATCAAATATCAGATTAGTATTCCACAGATCAACTTGAAATGGCAAAATGTACAATAGACAAATTAGCATGGGTATGAAGAGAAAATTCAAATAGCCTGTAAGTATATTAAAAGATTCTTATCATATTTTTTGTTTGTTTAGGAAAATGCAAATTAAAGTCAGACTGAGATATTTCACAATAAGTGAAGGGCAAGATAGAATAGAATAGACTTAACTAGACTTGGATCAATTCAAGGAGACTAGACTAGACTGGAGTAGACTAGACTAACCAGACTTGAACAGACTAGAAATGTGGATACTATCTGAGCTTGCCTATATTTGGAACAATGGGAAATATCACTCACCGCTGACAGGGCAATGCCATTCCTGCCCTTGTACCATAAAATCTCCACACAGGTGCTCTAGGAATGACTATGGATAGCTGTGATATTGTTTATAGCAGCCAAAACATAAAAGTAATCCAAATGGCCATAATTAATAAAACTGATAAACTTTGGTGTAAACAATAATTCAACAGAGTATTGTGCAGCAACCAACAGGAAGAATTACAAAATCAAATTATCATGAGTGGACTTCAAAAAATGTCCTATCTAATAAAAGAGTAATATGCAAAGTGACCATCACTTCAACACAAAAGATGGCCAACCCCATATGGTCAAAGATGGCTGCCCCCATATGGACACAAGATGGCCACCACAAAATGGCCACCACAAGATGGCCAGCAAGGGAGGTCAGTTGTGGGCAATCAGTCCAGCAGGGGAGAGCAGTTGGGGGGAACCAGGCTTGCAGGGGAGGATAGTTGGGGGCTACCAGACCTGCAGGGGAGGGCAGTTAGGGGTGACCAGGCTTGCAGGGGAGGGTGGTTAGGGGAGACCAAACTGGCAAGGGAGGAAGTTAGGGGTGACCAGTCCAGGAGAGGAGGGCAGTTGGGGGTGACCAAGCTGGCAAGGGAAGGCAATTAGGGGTGACTGGGCCAGGAGGGGGAGGCAGTTATGGGCAATCAGGCTGGCAGGGGAATGGTTAGGGGCAGTCAGGCAGGCATACAAGTGGTTGGAAGCCAGCAGTTCTGGATTGTGAGAGGGATGTCCGACTGCCCGTTTAGGCCCAATTCCAGTGGGATAAGCTCTTAATGGGCAGTTGGACATCCCTTGAGGTATACGAGATTGGAGAGTGTGCAGGTTGGGCTGAGGGACACCCTGCCCCCCTCCGTGCACGAATTTCGTGTACTGGGCCTCTAGTTATTAAATAAAGTAGGTGATTCACTGAGAAATCTAAGTACTAATATTTTTGTTGATTGGTTTGTTTCTGCATGTATATATAATGCATGTATATGTATATAGTTAACAAACAAGGAAGAATGAACAATATATTTTCTACGTGAAATTATCTGTGTTTTTACATAGGTGTAGATTTTCTGTTGATAATTGTCTGGTGAAACCTACATGGCTAAGATTTGCACAGATTTCAGGAAGGTGATTATCCCTATGGGGAATGAAAGGGATATGAGCAGGGAATAGCGGACAGTATCCAATGAGAGGCTTGTAATGTTATGCACGTGTTAATTTTATATATCGCATTAACTGTATGCTTATCTTTTATACATCTTCCAATGTATAACACATTTTACAACAACTATTAAAAATAACTTTAAAAAAAACCAAGAAATGTTTAAAAATGAGGCAAAATTGTTTTGCAAAATATTACATGATTCCTTTTATATCAATGGGGAAAAATTCCTACAAGGATAAAATACAAGCTGTTAGATATGCGTATAAATATGCATATAAACCTATTTGTTTCAACATCTCCACTGTTCTTTGTGCTCGGCAATAAGCTGATTTTGACTCAGATTAATATGCTGTTTTTGCATATTGGGATTTTTCTCCTTTGTGTTTCACTGTGAACCCTCTAAATTCTTAGCTACCTCTTGCCCCTTTTCCTGTAAATTTTCCTTTCCCTGTAAGACTAATATTGCCTCCTCTGAGAAAGATTCCTGTGAAACCTGTGCCCTGGATTGGTACAATTTCTTTCAGGCTCAGGAGCATCCTGACATATTTCTATGGCAGCATTTTCTGTATAGCATTGCAATTAGTGTGTGAATATTGTTCCCATTTGACCATGAACTATTTGAGGGCAGGAAGCTGTGTTTGTTCCTGGACTCCCAGCTCTTAGCACTGTTCCCCCATATCCTGTGGGCATCCAATATGTCTTTGTCCAATGAGTGAAGGAGGGTGGGCAGATACTGACTTTCTTTCTAATCCTGAGAAGCTTAATCATGAAGATGGCATAAATATGAAAAGTTAAATACGAGATTTTAATAACAGCTTAAGACAATTTGAGACAAGATGTGAAATATTATTTCTCAAATGAATGCCATAACATTAAAACTGTTTGAGTTTTCAGAGGACAAGGTGAGTGACAGCCCAGGTTTGAACCTCAGCTCTGTTATTTACTGGCTGGATGAATTTCATTTCCTTATCTGTGAAGAACAGATAATTATTCTCCTATACTAGGGGTTTACTGGGAGGTTTAGATGTGATAATGCCTTTGGGTACTGAGCACAGCCTGATGCATGGACCTGCCCCTCTGCTCCATGGGATTTACCTTTCTCGGCTCAAGTGCGGATGAGGGCTAGAAAGAGCTGGAGTTTGAGCCAGGGTTAAGACATGGGAACTATTTGGACAGAAAGCAATGTGGTAATTTACAAATGCGGTTTCAATGAGAGAAGGGAAGAAAGCAATGAGGCTGGCTTATTGGACCTCTTCCACATGCCAGTTTCTTGACCAGGCAACTTGCTGACATCCTACCATTTAATGCTCACAACCAAACCTTAGTGAGGTCTTATGGATACTGATAATAACCCTGTTATTATTCACAGGAAAGGAGTAAAGGGGACACTAGATAATATAGACATGCCATTTATACAGCTTTGCCAGGAAGCTGCAGGTAACACTCTCCAAGTCTGTTCCCTGCAAATTGATGGGCGAAAGGACTGGACAAAGGTAGTTTAGACACATCTGGGTGCTGTGGGAAAATGCTGACTTGTCAGTCACATCTGGGAGTGAGTCAGTGGCCAGAATATGCACGGCCCCTCCAAGGGAGCAAAATCTGAGATACTAACTAGGGAACAAAGGGAGTTCTCTCTCTTGGTTCTTGTGCTCCTGGCCTTCTTGCTCTCTTGGGACTCCCCTTACAGGGGTGTGCTCCCCTGCATTAGTCCTCCTGGCTCATGGCCATGTGGAGCCCACACAATCGACTGGTAACTAGATCTAGCCTGATGCCACATTGGACTCAACTCCACCATGGAATGGAAACTGGACACTGGCCCTGCTTTTGGCTCTGCTGGATCCCAGCTGCACATTTTCCAGGACTGATTTAAAGACAATGGGGGGAGAATCCAAGATGGCAGCGTAGGTAAACACCTAAACTGCTGCCTCGAGCAACAATTTCAAAAATTCAACTAAAAGACAAAACGTCTATCACCCAGAACCACGGGAAAGCTGGCTGAGTGGAAGTTCTACAACTAGAAGGAAAGAGAAAAGAGCATCGAGACGTGCACGAGCGCTGAAAAGCTGAGGTACGGAGGCGCATGATCCGGGCTGGCGGTGGGTGTTGCTTTTTTCAACCCAAAGGGAGACAAGCCCCCAACTACTCTGAAATCCAGTTTCTGGGGAGACGCGGGGGACCCAAACTCCTACGGGGAAAAGCTGGACTGTCTGCCGTGAGGGTGGCTTACTTGCAGAGCTGCGCGCAGGAATAACTGTTTACGGCACTGGGGCACGGGACTCCAGGACGCCCTTGGGGACACAGAGCCGGCTAACTAGCAGCCATTGCTGTTTGCCACGCCCTAGCCTAGTGACACCCTGAGACCCCGCCCTGCACAACCTACAAACCCACCCAAGCTCCAAGCAGCAGCATTAGCAGAAGAAAGCCCCGCCCTATCGCAGCTTAACCTAGCAAACTTGCAGCCTGGGTCAGACAGCTCCAAAACCTCCAAACCCCAAGCAAAGAGGAGAAAACTGTAGCTCTCACTGTAGCTCCTGCTGGATGGCCTCAGACAGTAGCTGACCTGCACCCCATTGGAGATCCAGAAGCCAGTGTACCTAGTGGTCAGAGTGAGACACCAGATTTCAACTCCTCACATCCATAAGTGACACATTCAAAGGCAGACTCAGTGAGCACCAAAGCCCCACTGAAACAAGTCCTGCCCCATAAGTGTGTCTTCAGCGCAGCAGTTCTTCCATTATAGACACAGTGAGTGCTCACAGCTAATTGGCCTGGAGGTCAATTCCTCCCAGTATACCGACAGCAATTAAGGCTTTAACTGCACCAAGTCTTTGCACTCAGCCCACAAAGGGGTGTACCAAGAGTGTCCACATCAGGTGATTGGGGAGGCTGAGCTACTGCCCCCTATAGGTCACCTACCACACAAAGCTACTCCATCAACACAGGGAAGTAGCCAAAATGAGGAGACAAAGAAACATGTCACGAATGAAAGAAACGGAGGAAAGCAAACTACTGGATGACATAGAGTTCAGAACCACATTTATAAGGTTACTCAAGAATCTTCTTAAAACCGCTGAGAAACTTGATGAGACCTTCAAGGAGCTTAATGAGAATGCCAAAAAAATGGAAAAGGATCAGTCAGAAATGAAGCATACACTGTCTGAAATAAAGAATATACAGAAACTCAACCATAGATCAACGTACCCCAAGAATCAAACCAAAGATCTGAAATATGTGGAAACAAAAACCATCCAACCAGAAAAACAAAAAGAAAAAAGAATCCAAAAATATGAAGATAGTGTAAGGAGCCTCTGGGACAACTTTAAGCGAACCAACATCCGAATTTTTGGGGTGCCAGAAGAAGGGAGAGAGCAAAATATTGAAAACCTATTAGAAGAAATAATGACAGAAAACTTTCCCTACCTGGTGAAAGAAATAGACGTACAAGTCCAGGAAGGGCACAGAACACCATACAAGAGGAATCCAAAGAGGACCACACCAAGACACATCATAATTAAAATGCCAAGGGCAAAAGACAAAGAGAGAATATTAAAAGCAGCAAGAGAAAAACAGTTAATTACCTACAAGGGAGTACCCATACGACTGTCAGCTGTTTCTCAACAGAAACTATGCAGGCCAGAAGGGAGTGGCAAGAAATATTCAAAGTGATGAACAGCAAGAACCTACAGCCAAGATTACTCTACCCAGCAAAGCTATCATTCAGAGTTGAAGGTCAGATAAAGAGCTTCACAGACAAGAAAAAGCTAAAGGAGTTCATCACCACCAAACCAGGATTACATGAAATGCTGAAGGGTATTCTTTAAGGAGAGGAAGAAGAAGAAAAAGGTAAAGATAAAAATTATGAACAACAAAATGACATCAAATACATACCTACCAACAAGTGAATCTAAAAATCAAGTGAATAAAAAATCTGAAGAACAGAATGGACTGGTGAATATAACAGAATCAGGGACATAGAAAGGGAGTGAACTGATGATTCTCAGGGGAAGCAGGCGTGAGGGGTGCGGGAAGAGATTGGACAAAAATCTTACTCCTGTGGATGAAGACAGTGGCGGGGGTAAGGGCATGGGGTGGGGTGGGGAATCAGGTGGGTGGGAGCTATGGGGGAAAAAATAGAGGAACACCTGTAATAATCTGAACAATAAAGATTTATTTTTAAAAAAAATAAAGACAATGGGACTAGACAACCTGAGAAATATAATTCCACACAAGTAAAAACCATTTATTCTCTCATGTGTCTTAGAAATTCCTTTTCTGAAGATATTTCAAGGACCACCCTACTCCCACTATCCATGGAGGAATCCCACCAATCTGTTTCACCGGCAGCACCACCACCCACATTTTACAGACCAGAAAACCGAACCTCAGAGATGCACATGCTTAAAATCTCATAGTTGTTGGAACCAGGCTCCAAGCCTCTCTGGTTCCACAGTCTTAAGGAGACAGCTGAGACCAAAGAGGAGTCATGGATTTGTAGAAACGTTCCTGCGCCTGGCAGAACATGAAGCTGGATGTGGAGGGATTTGTACGTGTGCATCCTATTTCCCATGAAATGCCTGTTTACAGTTGTAGGACATCTAGAAATAGATTTTAATGAGAAGGATGATGTTTTGATTTCCTACATAGAAACACACATGAACTTTGGTGTACTTAAAATATGTAACTGAAAACAGCTGCTCTTCAAAAAATCAAAGTAAGTATCCTAAATGTGGTTTGCAAGTCTGCTAACAACTTCAAACTAGATGTAATGTCATGTTTTTGCAACAAACTGGATGGTAGTAATCAGCGTGGAAGGTTGTCTCTTTCTTCCCAAAGGATTATAGCAGGAATGAAATGTTGAGAAACCATTCCCAATGGGAGCTGAGTTGAAGTCCCTGCCTCAGAGTGGCAAATGGGATTGCGTTTTAAAGGAACCTGGAGTCTTTATTAATCTTGGTGCCAATTCACACACTCGTGGTTAGCAGGAGTCAGGCATCAGCTAAAATCATCCCGGTCCTTCGCTCACTCCAGTTTGGTCCCTCTCCGTCCATCTGCTCATGCGAGATGAAGTCTGCTTTGGTGAAGGACAAATGCAAAGATCACCAGCCTGGGCAGCTTTTAGGATTGCAGCGCACTATGTACATCTCTGAAAAAGGACTTGATTAAAATGCAGCAAAAAGTCTTTGAAATGTGATGAATGCACACTTGTGTGAATGTGTAAGCACTTATGGGAGAAGCAGCATTTGGAAGTTCTGAGTATTTACTTCAGAATTTTAAATTCCATTTGAGTTAAATAGCTTTTGAGAAACAAATAGATGCTCTTAAAGCATAATCTAATGCTTTAGGGAACTGAATAATTCTGGATGCAAGTAACTTTTAAATGCTAAATGGCAAAAGATGGTTAAAAATCCAGGTGAGAGTCGACATGTACAGCAATGGCTGGATTCACAGCACCACACAGAAGTTCCCCCGGGAACACAACTGGCACTTGCAGGAACAAACCTGAGGCTTCCTTGTTTCTGACTTCTTTATTTCTTTAATGAATGATATTTTTAAGTAACTAAGATGTCTAAATATATAAGGTGATAATAGAGATGTTCATTCTCTAAATTTAAATGATGTGCTGAAATGCATTTTATTCCAGATATTGTACCACAGGATCTCACTCATATGTGGAATCTAATGAACATAATAAACTGATAAAAAAAATAGGTCCAAAGACATGGGAGCATGGAACAGACTGACACATCTCAGAGGGAAGGGGGGTGAGGTGTAGGTGATGGGAAGAGATTAACCAAATAACTCATATACATAGAAGCATAACCCATGGACACAGACAATACTGTGGGGAAAGCCTGGGCGGGGCTGGGGCTGGGAGGAGCTGGGTAAAGGAGAGAAAATCAGGGGACATCTGTGATACTGTCAATAACAACAAAAAAGTTATTGAAATGATGTACTGTGGAGTATATTCACTTAGCACTTACCGGAAAGAAGACCTGGTGTAGGCCTTACAGCCCAGCAACCAGAGCCCCTTTCCTGTTCAGCAGCCTTGCTCAGCGGAGCAAGGGGGGGCCAGAAGTGCTTAAAAGTTAAAGCTCTGAGAGTGACCCTCAGCCAATGAGACGTGATGGTTGGCAGGAAGTATCCAGCGTCTTTCCCCAAAGATGGACCATCCTAAGACGCATTCCCTGCAGTCCCCTAGAGCGTTCACACTGGACTTGAGCCCTGTGTCCACAGAGGAAAACTGCTTATTAGCCTACCTTTATTGATTTCGTCTTTTCCCTTTCTCACTTCCACATGACCTTAAAGTGCTTTTCGGTGAAGAACATGGCTAGAATGCGGGGTGGGCCGGAAGGATGCGTGCCAAAAAGTCAATTCACAAAAGATCCTGGAATCCTTCCTACACACAAATGCCTGGAGGCCTCCTTACTCTCAAAAGGCGGCTGCTGCTGTTTCTATGATGAACCTTTCACCTCCAGCCCTGCCTAGCACTCGGAGTGCTCCTCAAGAAGAATAATGAGCCCTGTAACGATTCTCTGCAGCTTAGAGTCAAACAGCAGCAGAATGGTACCCACAGAACAAGGGAACATTTCTTAAGCACCAGCAGTGACCTGAACACAATGGGATAAGGGCAAACAGAGCAGCAGATGGCTAAGATGATACGTGAGAGTCATTTGTAACTTTGAAGGAGCTTGCACGTACCCACATTTAAGCTACATACCTAGTGTCAGTCCTCTCAGTTTGAAAGATTTATGATATCATAGGCAGTTTAGTAATCATCCTGTCTTTAAAATGGCATCTCAATTTAGAGACACTGTAATAAAGATGACTCCTAATTTGATTTAAAATAATCCCCTTTTATATTAGCTTTTTCATTTCAAGTCTCAACATTTGTTACTGTAACTGAATGCATAGATGGACAGTTTAATACATAGACACAGTTACAACCCACTGGTAGTCGCATATAAGACCATTTCTAGTAATATCCATTAGCATATGTCTTTTGTATCTCACATCTATTATTAGTCTTTAAAAAGATGAATTATATTTTATTATACATAATTATGTGAAAAATCTAAAATGATGGAGATTCACAGATGTGTGCTGTGAAGACGAGCAAGATTTCAGACCAAAGGAGTGAAGTCTGTAGTTACATACTCATTAGTTCTGGTTTCAGCACATAAATTGCCACCCCCATCCCACTCAATGTCCTTTTACATTGTCAGCTTATGTTTTAACTACTTTCTTATCAACATGCAAAGTAGAATCTCGAACATTCCAGGGATGGTGTAACAGATGGCGGCCTGGCACCGCAGCTCCTCCTTACTGCGCCATGATGCTCACTACTCATTCAGCACAGAAGACCCTTGCCCTCCCCAGACGGGATGCGGAGGACGAGGAAGATCTATGAGTGAAGTGGAGGGAGCAGCGTAGGAAAGATAGTTCATGCAGAAAGCATCCAAATGATATTGTAGAGGCAGGAAAGTATGTTGAAACAGTGTTTCTCAATCATTTGTTTATATCATATTAAACACAGAAATATATTTTTAGGGTGTGAAGGGACACACAGGAGGATATTTGAGGCATATAAAGGTGTTTTGTAACAATATTCTTTTTCTGATCTTTATATTATAATAAAATATAAAGTAGTAAGATGATATTAATTTATTTATTTTTTAATATATTTCTATTGATTTCAGAGAGGAAGGGAGAGGGAGAGAGAGATAGAACATCATTGATGAGAGAGAATCATTGATCGCTGCCTCCTGCATGCCCCACACTGGGGATCAAGCCCACAACCTCAGCATGTGCCCTGACTCGTTCATAAGTCGTTGCTCAACCACTGAGCCATGCTGGCCAGGATAATTCCTTAGTTTAGATAAAACTCTACATGTGTGAATTTTAAAACTGTAACAAAAAACTGGAGCTTGCTTTCATGAAAAATATTTTTCTGTTAGACTTGCAGATTGACAGGGTGACATTTGGTTCCTCAAACACTTTAGTGACAGACAAATAAGTAATACAACATTTAAACAATTTTTATGATCATTTGAATTTTTACAGTAGTTGAAATTATAGTTAGGAAACTTAAAGCCCTTTCCTTTTTTTCATTGGCAAATGCAATGTTGAAATTTCTGGTGATAATGCCAATTGGTATGTAACTCAGTAAAACTTTTCTATACCAAGTATTCTAAAATAATAAGAATGTAGAATTTGTAGAATGACTTGAATTACTAGTCAATATTCTATAGCCAGCTTGGATGACACTAAAAATGAATACCAGCCACAGGCAGACACGTCACATGTGTAAAAACAATCAATGTAGGTTGTTCCTCCTTGCTTCCCTGATTCCCTACTCCCACTCCACCCCTGCCCAGTGTTGCCCTGGGAGCACCCAGTGCTTCCCTTTACCTGTAATATTAGCTCTTCAAACCCTTTCCCATGATGCGCTGAGAGCACACTTCCTTGGACCAGTTCAGAAGCCCTGAATTGCTCATCTTGCAATCTGTCACAGGGGCTGTGGGGCATGGTGTCAGACCCCATTATGATCAGGCCTCTTTCCAAAAAAATCTCTGGTGGTTTTGTTCACCTCAAGGCTATAAGTGGCAGGTCTGAGAGATTTAGACAACTTTTAAAATCTTACCCAGGCTTTCCTGTGTCTTAAGTAATCCATATCTTTCAATTCACTTACAATAATGGTTGAAAAGCTCCATGTTAGAGAATAAGATAAATGTACATAAATATTAGGAAATCATAAAACTACATGGTAAAAATACGTCAGAGAGTGTCAATTTTGATAACGATATAAACAAATATATCACTAACTACTTTTCTTCTCAGGGGCCAGAAGTAATTCTGATGTATAGTTCAAGGCATGGATGGAACTGATTGGACACAAGCCTAATTCCATTAGGAACAAAATAAGGAAACTTGAACAATTCAAAAGATTTTTTTTAAAAAATATATTTTTATTGATTTCAGAGAGAAAGGGAGAGAGAGATGGAAACAGCAATGATGAGAATCATCAATCGGCTGCCTCCTGCACACCCTCTACTGGGGATGGAGCCTGCAACCCGGACTTGTGGACATGTGCCCTTCACCGGAATTGAACCCGGGACCCTTCAGTCCGCAGGCTGACGCTCTATCCACTGATCCAAACCAGCTAGGGCTCAAAAGATTTTTAAAAAAATATTTCCAATCAGCTCTAGCCTGTTTGGCTCAGTTGATTCGATTCCTTTAGTAGGCTCCTCCCCAGCTTGGGTCCTGGTCGGGCTTATGCAGGAGGCAACCAATCGATGTGTTTCTCTCACATTGATATTTCTCTCTATCTTTCCCTCTCTCTTCCACTCTCTCTACAAATCAATTGAAAACTATCATTGGGTGAGGATTAAAATACATACATATATTTCCAATCATGTAGAAAAGATGACCTAAATTTATAGTATGCATAATAAGTGTGTGATCTTCATGATCCTCTGAAATGTAGAAAATGCACCTAATTAATTATGTTCCAAGCCTGAATTCATATTCTGATTGGCGTGAATTCATTAGTGAGTAGCCTTTTTTAAAGAGAAATTAGGATAAAAGTTTTTATCCAATTTAGAAATATCTATCTGTTGTCTTATACCAAAATGTTTTTCTGATCTGCCAAATCAAGCAGTACTTTGAGACCACAAAAAAATCACAAAGTTAAAATAAAACATATTTAGTAGGAAACATGGTTTTGTCACTTATATAGCGTGGGTAACAGTCTTCTAAACATACTTTCTAACATTTTCTGTACACAGCAATGCACTAATCAAATAAAACCCAAGCCTTTTCTTAGCCTTAAATGGCCTTTTTTTAGAAAGGATGAAATACATAAAACCACCTTGTCATCAGAGGAATTAAGAAAGAAGCCTGCAAATATCAATTTGGAAAATTATTGGTTCTTTTGCTTTGTTCTTTCATAGAACCTTTGGAAGACATTGTGGTGATTAAGCAATGTTTTTAAAAATTAGTAATTGTAACACAGATGAAAATAATGTAAATAAATGGGTCCTTATATTGCCCTGTACAGAAAAATTGTAAATGGCAATCAATACAAATTAATCTGGGTTAACAGTTTCATTATTCTCAAGTATCTCCAGAACTAAGAAAATATTCTTCATCCCACTACTGAGAGCAGGAGTCTTCATGGGAGGCCACCCACCTTTATGCCTCTAACACCACAGGACTCTCTGTCATCTGCTTTGAGTTCTACTTCACTGGGGGAAAAACTCTTATTAAGATTTCTTTGAAGGACTGAAGGACTATATGTCAGTATTTATATTAAAGTAAACAAAAAATTGGAAGATTTCCTAATGTAAAGTTCATATTTTGGAAGTTGGAGCTGCATTCCGATTCTTAAAATTTCTAGAACATTTAATTAAATCCCATTTTTTTAATTCATTGAGGTGACATTAGTTAATAATATTATATGTTTCAAGTGTGCAATTCTATAACACACCATCTGTATACTGTATTGTGCATTCACCTCTCCAAGTTAAATCTCCTTCCGTAACTATGTATCTCGCCTTTACTCTCTCCTACCTTCTACCCCCCACCCCCACTTTCCTTCTGGTAATCACCATACTGCTGTCTGTCTATGAGGTTGCGTGTGTGTGTGTGTGTGTGTGTGTGTGTGTGTGTGTGTGTGTCTGTGTGTCTGTGTGTGTGTGTGCGCGCGCGCTTAATCCCTTTACCTTTTTCACCCAGCCCACCTACCCCTTCCCATCTAATAGCTGTCAAGTCTGTTCTCTGTATACATGAGTCTGGTTTCATTTTGCTTATTAGTTTATTTTGTTCATTAGATGCCACACATAAGTGAAATCATATGGTATTTGTATTTCTCTAACTGGCTTATACTCTTAGCATAATACTCTCTAGGTCAATCCATGCTGTCACAAAGAGTAAGATTTCCTTTTTTTTTTTTTTTTTTGACAACTGAGCTGTATTCCATTGTACACATACACCGCAATGTGTTTTGTTGTTGTTGTTAATCTTCATGCAATAATTTTTTTTCTATTGATCCTTAGAGAGAGCAGAAGGGAGAAAGGGAAGGGGAGAGAGAAAAAAACATTGATTGCTTCCTGCCCTGGAGCTAGGGATCAAACCTTCAACCCAGGTAGAAGCTCTTGACTGATAATAGAACCCTAAACCCTTTGGTATGCAGGCCCACTCTCTAACCGCTAAGCAACACTGGCCAGGGCTGTACCACCACATTTTTATCCACTCTTATACTGATAGGCACTTACAAATTTTGGCTATTGTAAATAGTGCTGCAATGAACATAGGGGTGCATATATTATTTCAAAAAGATTTTTGGGTTTCTCCAGATATATTCTCAGAAGTGGAATCACTGGGTCATAAGGCAGTTCCATTTTTAATTATCTGAGGTAACTCCATGCTGTTTTCAACAGTGGCTGCCCCAGTCTGCATTCCCACCAACAGTGCACAAGGATTCCCTTTTCTCCATATCCTTACTGTAAGGTTTGCAACGACGCAGGATACAACACACAGAGAGTCCAGGTGATTAGAAAGGGGGGGTTTAATCTTGCGCTCCTGGGCGAAATTCGTTGGTCCGAGGGTGGGCCAGGGAAGTTTGCGCCAAAAAGGGGCGCAGGCACTTCTTTTATACAGCTGTTTAGTGAGGGGAGGGCATGAGAGGTGTGGAATTCCGCCTCAGGCCAGGGGTCTAGGAAAGCGCCAGCTATCTCTGTCACCATCTACCTTGCAGATGCATGCATAGGCTTTGGATTTCCCCCCTGCCTGGACCTAACATCCCGGCCTTTTGGTGATAGGGGGCGCCGAAATCATCCTGGCTACTTCCTGCTGACCAGGGGCGAAGAGGGTGGGGGATGTTAAAGGCCAGGGTCAGGCAGAGGCAGGTCGGAGGGCAGCTGAGTATAGGGGTGGAGCAGGAGCTGGTTTACAGTCACCGGAGACATTTCCGCGATCTCCGAGAGGATGAATTTGAAGAGGCAGGGAGCCCCAACATGACAGGGAGGAAGGCGGCCAGGCGGGCCTGAGGGTGGGATGAAGGGAGCAACCAGGCAAGCTCCGACTCTCCATACAAGGTTAGTTGGGGAACTACTATGACCACAAAGCAAGGCCTGGGGTCAGAGGAGTTTATGCAGTTGCTTAAGGTGCCGTTGCACCAAAAGAAGGTACCCGGGCTGGCCTTGGTGGGACTGGCTGCAGTGTGGTTTTGGGTACAGTTCCAGGTGACCCGTCCCACAGTTACTGGGTTGCTGGTCTGGTAGCATATCCGCGGGGGCAAGGTGGATTCTGGAGTTTCGGGTTCCCAGAGGGGAATGCCAGCCAGGGGAGGCTGACACTCACCATGTCCCTGGGTTCCTGGAGGAGTCATGAGTGGGACGGCAGCCAGCAAAGGTCTTTGGAGAGAGACACAAAGAAAGTAGTGCGAGACGTTGGGCAGGGTGCGGGTCTCGTTAAGGAATAGTAGAGTGTGTTGGATAAGTTGGAGCCAAGAAGACAGGACTTCTACCTGGGGGGAATCAGGCAGCTTCCCTTTAAGGGAATGTTCAGCCTGTAGGATGCTGTTAGAGACCTGGATTTGGGCCTCCTGGGCCATAACATATTCCCAGGAGATGTAGATGGTCCCTGAAGGGGTCGTCGAGCTCCAACCACTCCCATATAGTTTTCCCATAACGCCCACAAACCATCGCTGGTCCCAGGGGTCCCGGACCCTGATGTAGAAGGTCCCGTCCTTCCAGAAAAAGGGGCCAGAACTGACCTCATTGTAGGCATCATGGATGACACAGCCTGACCAGCGGCAACCCCCATAGGTGTTGACATCTCGATTACACCTGTCTGGGTTCCGTTGGTCATAAGCAAAACAAGCATATGGTCGGCCACTGTTGGACACTGGCTGGAGGTTGACAGCAATCAGGATCTCTGCCTGGCATCCGACCAGAGGGCAGTCCTGAGATCTCACCTGCTGGGTGACTTGTGTACTGTTCTGGTCATCGGTTTCACGGACCTTGAACCTCCACACATAAGCAGGTGGGGGTGGGTGTAAGTTGCCCAGGGCCGGAAGGAGAAGGAGGAGGGGGAGGGCAGCTAAGGCGGACCTTAGTGGGGCCCAACACCTCACATTTATAGAAGTCATGCTGCTCTGGGGTCCTCTTGAGTCTGGAGAGGTGGTGCCACGTTGGATTGCCAAGTAGTTTGGCTGCAGTGGAGGTTATGAGGATTACTGTGTGAGGTCCGTCCACCTGGGCTCCAAGGCCTTGGGATGTAGATTCTTAAGGAGGACTGAGTCCCCCGGCTGGAGGGCTGGTCCTCGGGAGCTTTGGTCGGCTGGTCCAGGCCTGGGCAGAAACCTATCAGCATGTTCCCAGAGCAGTTGCCTGAGTCAGGGCAGGTAAAAAGGTGGGACTCCTTGGTGTAGCCCGGATTCCGGTCAGGGCCCTGGGCAGGAGGTATGGCCAGGAGCTGCAAATTTCTGAGCCTTGGGAAGGGCGATCTTGTTATTTATGAAGGCCGCCTCCAGGGTCCACTCGAGTGTTACTACTGCATAGGAGGCTTTCCGATGTCCCTGGGGATCTAAGGAGGAGCTTCCATCCACAAACAGAGTTAAATCAGGATTAGAGAGAGGAAGATCTGAGAGTCCCGCCCAACGTTGAGTGAGGGCCTGGACTACCTCAAGGCAGGAGTGCGTTGCTGCAGGTTGGGTGGAGGCAACAGGAAGGAGAGTGGCTGGGTTCAGGGCTGGGGAGTGAGTTAGGGAGATATCAGGATTCTCGAGGGACAGGAGATGGAGTTTCTGCATGCTAGAGGGGGCAAGGAGAGATAAGGATCGGTAGGACAGAAGATCCTGTAATCTATGGGTGGAGAAGATCTGTAAGGGTTGCTAGAGGAAAATCCTCTGGGCCACCTTGATGAGAACAGCGGCTGCAGGGCTGCCATTCCCAAACCCTGGGATCAAGCTGTCTGGACAGGTAGGCTACAGGGGTGAAAGCTGGCCCTAGGGGCTGGGTGAGGACCCCCATAGCACCAAATGTAAGGTTTGCGACGACGCAGGATACAACACACAGAGAGTACAGGTGATTAGAAAGGGGGTGTTTAATCTTGCGCTCCAGGGTGAAATTCGCTGGTCCGAGGGTGGGCCAGGGAAGTTCGTGCCAAAAAGGGGCATAGGCACTTCTTTTATACAGCTGTTTAGTGAGGGGAGGGCAGAGGGCATGAGAAGTGTGGAATTCCGCCTCAGGCCAGGGGTCTAGGAAGGCGCCAGTTATCTCTGTCACCATCTACCTTGCATATGCATGCATAGGCTATGGATTTCCCCCCTGCCTGGACCTAACACTTACCAGCACTTGGTGCTTGTTGATTTATTGATAATAGCCATTCTTATAGGTGTGAGGTGATGTCTCACTGTGGTTTTAATTTGCATTTCTCTGATGATTATCAACGCTGAGCATCTTTACATATGTCTACTGGACATCTGTATGTCCTTTTTGGAGAAATGTCTGTTCATGTCCTTTGTCCATTTTTGTCCCTTGCCCAAGTACATATATCAGAAAAAAATATTGCTAATAGAAATGTCCATGATTTTACTGCCTATGTTTTCCTATAGGATTTTTTATGGTTTTAACTCCAACATTTAAGTCTTTAATCCACTTTGAATTTATTCTTATGTGTAATGCAAGAAGGTGGTCTAGTTTCACTTTTTGCACATATCTGTCCAATTTTCCCAATACCATTTATTGAATAGACTACCTTTACCCAATTGTATGTTCTTGCCTCCTTTTTCAAATATTAGTTGACCATAAAAGTGTGGGTTTATTTCTATGCTTTCTATTCTGTTACATTGATCTGTATCTGTGCCTTTATGCTAGTGCCATGCTGTTTTGATAACTGTACCCTGTAATATAGTTTAATATGAGGTAGTGTGATTCCTCCAACTTTGTTCTTTTTTTCCTAAGTTTGGTCTGGTATTCTGGTCTTTTGTGGTTCCACATACATTTTTATAATATTTGTTCTGGTTTGTGAAATATGTCCTTGGGATCTTGATGGGAATTACATTGAATCTATACATTTGGGTTGTGTGGACACTTTAATGATGTTACTTCTTCCTGTCCATGATCATGATATAGGCTTCCACTTATTTGTATCTTCAACTTTTTTCTTCATTGTCTTATAATTTCCTGAGTACAAGTCTTTTCCATCCTTGGTTGAGTTTATTTCTAGGTATTTTTATGCAATTATAAATTGGATTTTTTTCTTAGATTCCCTTTCTGATAGTTCATTTTTGGTGTGTACAAATGCCACTGATTTTTGGATATTTATTTTTTATCCCTCCACTTTCCTGATTTCATTGATCAGAGATAGTGGTTTTTTTGGTAGAATCTTTAAGGTTCTCTCTATATAGTATTAAGTCATCTGCAAATAATGAGAGTTTTACTTCTTTCTTTTCAATTTGGATGTCTTTTATTTCTTCTTCTTATCTAATAGCTATAGCTAAGGCTTCTATTGTGCTGTTGAGTAAGAGTGGTAAAATGGACAACCCTGACTAGGTCCTCATCTTAAGGGAAATACTTTTAGTTTTTGCCCTTTGAGTATGATGTTGGCTGTGGGTTTGTCACAAATAGTCTTTATTATAGTGAGATATTATCCCTCTATTCCCACTTTGCTGAGAGTGTTTATATTAAATAGGTGCTGGATTTTATCATGTTATTTTTTGCATCTATTGATATGATCATGTCTTTCTCTGACTGGCTTAATTCACTTAGAGTAATGTTCTTCAGGTCCATCCATGTTACACAAAGGGTAACATTCCATTGTGTAAATGTACCACAGAGTAGTAGTCCATTGTGTAAGTGTACCACAGATTTTTTATTCACTCATATACTGATGGACACTTGGCTGTTTTCAAATCTTGGTTATTATAAATAATGCTGCAATGTATAAAAGGGTAATATATTCTTTTGAGTTAGTGTTTTGGTTTTCTTCAGATAAATCCCCAGAGTAGGAATCACTGGGTTATAAGGCAGTCCCATTTTTTATTTTTAAGGTTACTCCATGTCACCCCATTTTGTTTACCTTTTTGTGTTTGTTTTTATGTATTAGGTAGATCTGCTATGACTCCAAGTCTTGGTAGGGTGGCCTTATGTTGGTAGGTGTCCTGTGAGACCTTAAGGCATAGTCTTCTTAATTATCTGTGTTGGGTGCTCCAGGAATTTCCATTCTGTGGGTCATTTGGACCCTCCTATTTTAACTGAGCCTTGATTGCTGTTGGTCCATTCATTTGTGGGGTTGGCCTTCAGGCTGACTGATTATGAAGATCAACCTTGACCATAATGTAAGAGGTGCTGTGCAGGTATTGATCACATGAAGCAGAATTTGCCTCAGCAAAGTCTGGTGCCTGCTGAGATCTCCCGTTGCATCTGCTTCTAGTGAAGCTAAGTGGATCCTACCGTGATGTTGTCTGAATCTGGCCACTGGGTATGTTGATTCTAGGGCTTTTGGGGAGAAAGTCTGGTGCAGGACAATACCAGATGCTGCCCGTGACTGGCACTAGGCAATCTTTTTGGAACTACAAAATGATCTACAGTTGTGGTTACCTCTGCTGTGTCTGGGTGTGTGCAGGAAGGATCAAGCTACACACCAAGGCTGGCTTTTCCCATAAACAGGCCTGGAGGGTAAGTCAGCAAATGTCCGTAGGAACCTGGAGTCTTTCTTCACCATTCTCTGCCTGCCAGCTGCCTGTTAGGCTCAGTCTTTGAAAGAGCCTCTGGTGATACTCTTGTTGTATAAAATAGGTCTCAGTGAGTCACCAGGTAGAGGCAAGAGGCATTAACTGGACCTATACTAGTTCCAAGCTGGTGCCAGTGCAGTGTCTGAGGACATTCAGCAAATGTCCCAGGGTATACCAAGTCTAGTTGCCACCCACTGGGTGCTCACATGCCTTTGTGGTGGGCAGGGTCTGAGAAAGCCGTTAGAGTGAGTCCAGCAAAGTTTATCAGACCCAAACAGACCAAGATTCAGCCTTGTGAGGAAAAGGCTTTGCACTGGTTGGGCGTGCAAGGGGGAAAATTCCCTGTTCTGGAGCCACCCAACCCAGTCTGTCCTAGCTTCTGCCAAGAGACCAATCACAACAGGGCAGGGTCAATGATAGTCCTCTTCCTGGTGGACAGAAACTTAGCTCTGTGCCCTTGACTAGGAGCCTGGCTTAGGGCTGAGACGCCATACTTCTCAGGGAAAACATTTGCAGCTGAGATATCCCTCTAGAATCTTAGTCACAACCGTAGGAATCTCTGCATTTCCTACCCATCTTAATGTGGCTTCTTCTGTAAATCCTTGGTTATAAGACTCCTCTTCAGCTAGTCTTCTGTGTATGCAAATTAACCATCAACTTATTCAGTTGATTGTTCTATATTTTGCACTTCCCATTTGGTCCTGGGAAGAGGTAAGGGTAGCTTCCACCTACTCTGCTGCAATTTTAGGTCCTAATTAAATCCCACTTTTAGCACTTTGAGGATTATAGATTTTATTGTAGTTTCCTCCCTTCTGAAGTAATTTCACATCTTGATAAATCTTTTGTTAATTAGGTATCTGTAGCCTGTATGGAGTCTACTAAGAATCATTAATGGAATAAAAGATATATTAATTTATCATGAATTACTTAAATGGCTTTATTGCTTAAACAAAAGTCCACATTTTAATAAATCTGGCCTATTGAACCTTTGTAGTTACTTTTTATATATATACTAGAGCCCTGATACATGAAATTTGTGCAAGAGTAGGCCTTCCTTCCCATGGCTGCTGGTACCTGCTTCCCTCCAGCACCCAGGAACCGGGGTTCCCTCACAGCCCCAGCTTCATCCGGAAGGTTGTCCAGAAGGATGTCTGGTCTAAATAGCATATTATGCTTTTATTATTATAGATTGTTATAGACTAGAAGCCTGATGCACAAAGATTTGTGCAAGAATGGGCCTTCCTTTCCCTGGCTGCCGGCACTACCTCTTTCCGCTCTGGCCCCACCTTCCCATGCTGCCCAGAGGCCCTGAGCAGCTGGGGCAGTGCAGAATGCCTGCATCATCTCCATAGTGACAACACAAGCATCCCGCCCCCAGCTGCTGGGCATCTTTGTATGCAAATTAACCCACCATCTTTGTTGGGTTAATTTGCATACTCACTCCTGATTGGCTGGTGGGTGTCACAAAGTTATGGTCAATTTGCATCTTTCTCTTTTATTAGTGTAGATATTTTTATTGATTTCAGAGAGGAAGGGAGAAGGAGAGAGAGATAGAAACATCAATGATGAGAGAGAATCATTGATCAGCTGCCTCCCACATGCCATTTACTGGGAATTGAGTCCACAATCCAGGCATGTGCCCTTGACTAGAATCGAACCCAGGACTTTTCAGTCCACAGGCTAATGCTATATCCACTGAGCCAAACCAGCTAGGGCTGTAGTTACCTTTGAACAAGAAGTATATATGATGTATATTATGCAACATGCAATATATAATATGATGTATAGCATTCTAGGCAATTTTTTTTTAATACAGAAGACTTCCCATTTAATTCCACCAATATTGTTTAAGCACTAACTCTATACACAGGCATTATATATAAATACAGAGTGAGTAGGAACTGTAGCCCTTGTTTTGGAAGGCTAATATGTGTAGAAAATTTGAAAATATGAAACTGTTTAAACAGGAATTGATCAAACTATGCAAGCAATTGTATAGCCTTGAATCTTAGCCTGTTTCTGACATTTATTGGACACATAACTTTGTCTAGCCATCACCCTTTCTGGAGCTAGATTTCTTGTCCTCAATAGACTAATAAAAAGAGCTCCCTTCAGGAAGACACTGTAGATATATTGTGTCTACATGGTACCTGGTTTGCAGTAGCTTCTCAATAAGTTACTTATCCTCCTCCTTCCCTCAACCCTGCTAAAACATCACACAAGAAACTTCAGATGTCTATGTATTTCACTAGAAAATCAATTCACATTCTTAAGCAAGGCCAGAGGCAGAAGCTGCAGTGAGGATTTTCTCAACTTGGCCTGGCATATATAAGGTGTAACAACTCACTTGGGAGAAACAAGTTGCTCAATGGTGCAGTACAGTGTCAGTGATGACCAAGACACCAGTACTTAACTCCACAAATGTGTCTTTATAAGCATGATTCATGCCAAGGCATCCAGAATGTTTCCTAAGTAGAAATGCCCCTCGCTCTCCTGCATGTTGCAGTACAGCTTGACCTGAAGGGAAAATAACACTGAAATCTGCCAAGTCCTGGGCACAAAAAGCTCCAACTCATTGTTTTCAATGGCAAAGCCAAGGAACTGGTGAGTTATGGTAGCAAATTATAAAGTTGTTCATTAGTGGTAATTACTGCTCAGCCCTGAAAGAAAATGGTAATCAATGTGTTAAAATGAGAAAACCCATATTGACTCCTTGGTGTTCACCTGCAAACCTTCCAGCTTGCCTTGCTTGCCAGGGGAAGAAGAAAGGGATGGAGGGAGACCAGATGAGTGTACTGCAGAGAGAGATGAGCTTTCGGTCCTACAGAGCTGCTGCAGGGCCTCCTGTCAGGCAGAGGGGCTCAGTTCCAAAAGCCTAGATGCTTTCTGTTCCCAAGGAGATAAAAGGGTTGTGTTTGGAAACTCTCCCAGAATATTCAGATTGCTTTCAGGGACAGGAGCTGTGGCAGTCAGGAGAGCATGAAACCAGTGGAGGCAGCATGGTGTGGCATGCCCTGAGGGAATATAGCCCCCAGAGTGACAGTAGAGTCTGCTCCCCCACCCCCAATGTGCTCAGGGCCAACTCAGACCCCACATGTGGCTGAGTCTCAGGAAACTGAGGCCCACACTCTGCCTTGTGAGAATTGATTTCACTTTGGAACAGACAGTCAGAATATCATAAAATTTCTAATCCCCCACCCAATATCAATGACATGTAAACTGCCAGACTGATATCTCCATTTCATGTTGGCCCCAATTGTTGCCTACTGGAGACAACCTCTCATGTCAAGAAATGGATTCTTGATTGTAACTTGATGATCTCTGGTTAACAGGTCAAACAGGCATTCTGAAGAACAATGTTAGCATCAGGTTTACTGGTGAGTTTCTTGACAACGTCATGGTCACTCAAGCCTGGTGATGGCAATAAGATTCCCTTGCCACTCCATCATGGGGACAGAGAAAGAAAATAAGTAAGCTTTCAACCCTTCCTGAGTAGATGCACTGACTTCAAAATGGCAGCAAAATGAAATCCTTTTACAGCAGTGATTTGCCTTTGTTTGGATAGGATGGTGGATTTGCCTGCCGATTTTTCCATTTTGCATGGGTAAAAGAGGTGAACCTAGGTGTATGTGTTATTGCTATGGTGACAGACAAAGGACAATTAAAATCTTTGATGCCCACCTAATTAAAATCTTTGATGCCCACCTAAAGAGTCATGAATCTTTAATAGTTCTGATGTTTAGAATATGCATTTTTTTATTAACAGTATGTTTTTTTAAACCGGTTTAAGCTTAAGAGTAAAATTGAACAGAGAATACAGACTTCCTATGTAACCCTCCCCCCACCACACATACACAGTTTTTCCTATTACTGTAATATCTTGCATCAGTGTTGTGTTTTTTTACAGTTGAAGAGCTAATATAAATACATTATTACAAGTGAAGTTCACAATTTACATTAGGGTTCACTCTTTGTGATGTACATTCTATGGGCTTTACCAAATGCATAATGTCATGTATCCAGTATTACAGTATCATATAGAATAGTTCACTGCCCTAAAAATCCACCTATTTATCTCTACTTTGTCATCTACAGCCTTAGATAACCACTGATCCTTTTATGGTGTCTGTAATTTTGCCTTTTCCTGAATGCCATATAGTTGGATTCATAGAGTATGCTGCCTTTTCAGACATGTTAATATCATTTAGCATTTTTATCATTATATCATTTAAGCTTATTCCATATCTTTCTGTGACTTGGTAACTCATTTCTTTTTATCATTGAATGTAAGGATATACCGCAGTTGATTTTAACCCATTCACTTATTGGAAGACATCTAGATTCCATCACGAGGCTAGGTATAGCTTTGTAAGAAACTGCCAATGTTTCTTCGAAAGTGGCCATACCATTTTGCATTCCTGAAGATGAATGAGAGCTCCTATTGCTCTACATTCTCACCAGGCTTGCTATTGTTAAGTTTTTGGATCTTAAACATTCTAATAGGTGTATGGTGGTATCTCATTGTTGTTTTAATATGCAGTTCCCTAATGACACATGATTTTGAGCACTTTTCACATGCTTTTGATCACTATATGTCTTTTTTTATGTCTCTTTTGTTCTTTTTTGAAATGGGGTTGGTTCTTTTTTTTAAATAAATCTTTATTGTTCAGATTATTACAGTTGTTCCTCATTTTCCCCCCCATAGCTCCCCTCCACCCAGTTCCCACCCCACTCTCTGCCCTTATCACTGTCACTGTCCTCATCTATAGGTATAAAATTTTTGTCCAGTCTCTTCCCACACCCCCCACACCCATTAGCCCCCAAGAATTGTCAGTCCACTCCCTTCCTATGCCCCTGATTCTATTATATTCACCAGTTTATTCTGTCCATAAGATTTTTTATTCACTTGATTTTTAGATTTACTTGTTGATAGATATGTATTTGTTGTTCATGATTTTTATCTTGACCTTTTTCTTCTTCCTCCTCTTCTTAAAGAATACCTTTCAGCATTTCATATAATACTGGTTTGGCAGTGATGAACTCCTTTAGCTTTTTCTTATCTGTGAAGCTCTTTAGCTGACCTTCAATTTTGAATGATAGCTTAGGTGGGTAGAATAATCTTGGTTGCAGGTTCTGGCTAGTCATCACTTTGAATATTTCTTGCCACTCCCATCTGGCCTGCATAGTTTCTGTTGAGAAATCAGCTGACAATTGTATGGGTACTCCCTTGTAGGTAATTAACTGTTTTTCTTTTGCCGCTTTTAAGATTCTCTCTTTGTCTTTTGCTCTTGGCATTTTAATTATGATGTGTTTTGGTGTGGTCCTCTTTGGATTCCTTTTGTTTGGTGTTCTATGCACTTCTTGGACTTGTAAGTCTATTTCTTTCACCAGGTGGGGGAAGTTTTCTGTCATTATTTCTTCAAATAGGTTTTCAGTATCTTGCTCTCTCTCTTCTTCTGGAACTCCCATAATTCTGATGTTGGTACACTTGAAGTTGTCCCAGATGGTCCTTACACTATCTTCATATTTTTGGATTCTTTTTTCTTTTTGCTTTTCCAGTTGGGTGTTTTTTGCTTCTTTGTATTTCAAATCTTTGACTTGATTCTTGCCATCCTCTAGTCTGCTGTTGGATCTCTGTATATTATTCTTTATTTCAGTCAGTGTATGCTTAACTTCCAATTGGTCCTTTTTCATATCCTCAAGGGTCTCACTAAATTTATTGGCGGTTTCTAGAAAAGTCTTGAAAAACCTTATAACCGTAGATTTGAACTCTATATCCAGTAGTTTGCTTTCCTCCATTTCTGTCATTTGTGACCTGTTTCTTTGTCTCCACATTTTGACTGCTTCCCTGAGTTGGTAGAGTGGCTTTGTGTGGTAGGTGTCCTATAGGGCCCAGTGGCTCAGCCTCCCCAGTTACCTGAGGTGGACTCTCTTGGTGCACCCCTTTGTGTGGGCTGTGTGCACAGTCTTGTTGTAGTTAAGTCTTGATTGTTGTTGGTATCACTGGGAAGAATTGACCTCCAGGCCAATTGGCTGTGAGGATCAGCTGTGTCTGTGATGGGAGAACTTCTGTGCTGGAGACACCATTATGGGGCAAGACTTGCTTCAGTGGGGCTTTGGTGCTCGCTGAGTCTGCCCTCTGAGTGTGTCCCTTATGGATCTGAGGAGTTGTAATCTGGATGGTTCCACTCTGACCACTGGGTACACTGGCTCTTGGATCTCTAAGTAGGTGCTAATTTAGCCTCTGCCTGAAGCCACCCAACAGGAGCTACAGAGAGATCTGCAGATTCTTCTTCTTTGTTTGGGGTTTGGAGGTGCCTAGATGAGGCTCAGCTGTGAAGCAATTCAAGCTGCTGTGAGGCCTTGGGCCTTCTTTTGGATGTTCTGTGTCTCTCTGACCCAAGTGCAGTTTGTTAGGTAATTTTAGATTGCAAAGGGCCAGGCCATTCATATGCAAAAGCCTCTGCACACAGCTTGGGTGGGGCAGGGTCTCAGGGAATCCACAGGATGGAGCAAACAGCAATGGCTGATCCTCAGCCCTGCCCTAAGTCTCAGTGTCTGGTGGTAATCACTGTAAGCACCTCTGAGAGAAAGCCGCCCTTGAGTTCCACCCACTGCCAGACAGTCCAGTTTCTCCCCGTATGAGTCTGGGTCCCCAGAGTCACACCTGGAACTGGAGTTCAGAGCAATTGGGAGCTCCTGATTGAGAAAGACAACTGTGTACTCAGTTGCCGGCTCTTTCCACCTGTGTGCCCCTGTAGCTCTGCACTTTACTTTTGCACCTCCTCTGAGTCTCAGTGTGCTTTTCTCTTCCCTTCTAGTTGTAGAATTTCCACTCAGCCAGCCTTCCTGTGGTTCTGGATGATGTCTGTTTTGTCTTTTAGTTGTAGTTTTGAAGTGGTTGTGTGAGGCAGCAATTTCAGGTGTTTACCTATGCTGCCATCTTGGTTTCTCTCCCGGTTCTTTTCTTGTTGAGTTTTAAGGAATTTGAAAAGTATTTTGGATAAAACTCCTTTATCAGACATGTTCCACAAATTTATGTCTTACAAATATTTTCTCCAGTCTTTGGTTCACCTTTTTATTCTCTTCAAATTGTCTTTTGCAGAGCAGATATATTTTTTAATTAAGTCAAAATTTTCAATTTTTTTTATCATGCTTTTAATATGTTTCTAAAACTAATCATCAAACTTTAGGTCACAAAGATTCTTTCTTAGAAAGTTTCTATTAATTTAATTTTTAAATAGATGTAGGCCTATTCAGAGTATTTCTTTCTCCTGGTAATAGTTTTTGTAGATTGTGTGTTTCAAGGAACTGATCAACTTCATACAAATTATAAATTTTCCCTTTTTCTTTTAATGTCCATGACATCAATAGCAATGGTTCCTCTTTCATTATATTTAAAGCCTTTTAGAAATAATACGTATTTATTTTTTTTAATGATTATCCATAAAAGTTAGCAACACTATTATAAATTTCCCCCTTTAAATGATAGTTAGAATTTCTCTAGTTTGACAATCCTTTGTAGCAGTAGAGCATGCTGGGGAAATTTTCATTTCTATGCAGCAGTGATGTTCACATGTTCCTCAGGGAATGCAATAATATTGTTGAATTAATTGAGCTTTAAAGGAATTTGAGAAGATGGGAGAAAATCAAATGTAGGCCTAATATTAGCCCACTGGAGGACACCTAAAGTAATTACAGTGGAGATCCTGGCTCTATAATACATTACCAGAGTGGCGGAATCAGCTCACAGAGCTCTCATTTCTATCCCAGGCTAAGTTTTAGTAGCTGTGCTGAGAGCATGACATCTTGACCAAAATATGAATAATACTTCATAAGGAAGGCACAGGGATTAAGTAGAGGTGGCAGTCTTGAGTAGCAGGCATTCACTAAGGAGAGTACTTTTCACCCTGCACAGAGCCTGGTTTGCATAAAAAAATGAATGGATGTTTCCAAATCTTAGCTAGTGCCCATCAGCAGATGAGTGGATTAAAAACCTGTGGTACATCTACACAATGGAATATTATGCTATTGTAAAAAAGAAAGAACTCTTACCATTTGCAACAGCATGGATAGACCTGGAGAGCATTATGCTAAGTAAAATAAGCCAGTCGGAGAAAGATAAATATCACATGATCTCACTCATTTGTGAAATATAATGAACAACATAAACTGATGAACAAAAACAGATCCAGAGACCTAGAAGCATCAAACAGACCATCAAACCTCAGAGGGAAGGCGTGAAGGGGGGGGGGGGGCAGAGGGTAAGAAATCAACCAAAGGACTTGTATGCATGCATATAAGCATAACCAATGGACACAAACAGTAGGAGGGTGAGGGCCTGTGCTGGGGGGTAGGAGCAGGTGGAGAGAGGTCAATGGGGGAAAAGGAGACATATGTAATACTGTCAACAATAAAGAATTCAAATTAAAAAAAAAACCCAGATGGATGGCTTCCTAGTTAGTTTCCACCAGGTGGTGCATCTGTGTCACTGGCCCCTCAGCCATAGTCATGTGACCTTTATGATACCTGCTTCTTTCCTTCACCTCCAATTACTCTTATTGTTTCAGAAGTTTACTTTCTTTCCTGTTCTTAAGGTCATGGCTGGGCCATATTTCTGTTATGTTTAATAACATAGTGGATAATCCACATTAACTTCCTAAACAACCCTTTGACTAAAGTCTCCTGCCTAGTTCTGAAGCTTAAAACTCTCTAAGCAAAATTTAAAAATTCGTATTATCTTAAATTGAATGTAACAGAAGTAGCCTCCTGCCTGTGACTCTGGACTAGGTCATAAATGGGCCTAGAGTCATAGGTTGACATTTTCCCCTTAATATATTCTCTAATCACCAGTGACTGATTTAAAAACAAATGGATAAGCAACTTAATGTGGTGAGATTACACACTCAAGAACAGGCTTTATAAATATTTAACTTTTCATTTCATATGTGATACATGAAAAACATTTATAGAAGCCGTGAGGTGCATGTTGAAAGAGCCAAAGGATTTGCATTCAGACAACCCTGAGTTTGAATTGCATTTTAGCTCCCTCCCCACCAGCAGATTGTCAACAAGTATTTTCATCTTTCTGAGCCTTGTTTCTTCCCCCCCCCCCTGGAAAATGTTCAACAAATTCACAAACCACAAGGTTATTTTGAAGGTTAAATGAAATACCAAATAAATATCAATTTATGAGAGTGATGGGCGTATGAGTTGCTTAGGAAATGAGTTCTCTTTTCCTTCATTGGGATGCTGGGTAGTCTGGAGATTTTTCACATTTTGCACCATGCTGAGAACCTAATATCTGATCATTCACTGCTGATGAGACCCGAGAACTGGGAATTGTGTGGCATCTTTTTCTTTCCAACCTGAGGACACTGTCTTCACCGTCCTGGCTCCTCCATCATGGTGGCTCCTCCCCTACAGAGGGCTCTGTCTGAGGGTCCAGCCTTGATCTCCTGGAAGGCAGTGAACTAGAACAGTTTAGTCACAAAGTTGTGTGACTTCCCTTGACTGTTCTAAACTTCATTAAACAGATAAAAAAGGGGATGGTGCTCTAGCCAGATTGGCTCAGTGGATAGAGCGTCGGCCTGCGACTGAAGGGTCCAGGTTCTATTCCAGTCAGGGACCCATGCCAGGATTGTGGGCTCGATCCCCAGTAGGGGGCATACAGGAAGCAACCAAGCAATGATTCTCTCTCCTCATTGATGTTTCTATCTATCTCTCCCTCTTCCTTTCTCTTTGAAATTAACAAAAATATTTTTTTAAAGAAAGGAAAAGGGGGATGGTGGCACAAACTCCCTTGTGGGAATTAAGTGGAGTTATATCACAGAAATGCATAATATATTTGGCACCTTGTCAGTTCTTAGTCACAGAACCTTATTTCCATGCCTCTAAAATGCTATCCAAAGTCAGCCAATAGTAGTGTGAATCCATTTTGCCAATTCATGTTGCAAGTTGACGAATGAATGTGAACACTGTGACCTGCTCTTAGGCTCTGAGCCTAGTTTTCACTGTGACAGCAGCCTTCCCCCATGCCTTCATGGCCCCATGAGCCATCACTTATTGCTTCCCAGCTCCCCAGATTCCTCCCTATGAGGGGATTATTGTCACTTGATCTCTTGGACTTGACATTGGAGTGAAATGCGCCAACAATGGTTTAGTGTGTAAGAAAGGAAGAACACTCTGGAAACTTGGGAATTACCAGGTGGACTGCTCTTCTCAGGCAGTCACTGAGTTGCCACTGTGCATGAGTAAAAGTTCTAAGACTGTTGGCCCTTTTCCACTTTAAACTACATTGTTCAGGTGAACTTTCAGGGGAAAATGTCTAGAAGCTCAAGCCATTGTAAAAAATCTCATCACATGCACATGTAGGCAAGAGAAGGCGCCATCAGTGTATTTCATGGCAATGCATTTCTAGCTATGAATGCCTGAACTGAAGTGTCTGCAACTTTAAAGTAAAGTGCAGAATGCCACAATTTGCATTCACATCCATTCTAGCACATATGACTGTACTTTGACTAATTGAGACTCCCGATGTTTGCTCAGTTAGAAACAAATTGAACTTCTGAGGAATTCTAAAGTCGACAGAATGCAAACATAAATGTCGGCAATTGCTGTCATTGAAATATTGGAATGAAAAGAAGGTAGTTACTAGAGGCAAAGGTGGGTCTGAATAGATAAAAATAAAAGATTAGAAAATGGAAGCAGAACTTTCAACAATAAAGATTAAAAAAAAAAAAAAGAAAATGGAAATAGAGAAACTTCTAGTATCAGATTCAACATGTAAAGAGTTTGGAAGTTGCCACTCCTGTCCTAGTAATAAGTAAAAATGGACAAACTGTAACTTAATGTCTTTTCTTGGAGTCACCCACCAACTGAGTTTGCAGGGCTCATATCACACTGAGAACTTGAGAGACAGGTAAATCCAGAGAGTCACAGCTGAGATGTGACTGGAGCAGAAGCCACTAGAGCCATACACGGGGAGGAAACATTAAATGGTAATGGTGACCAATTACTAAAGGTTGAGTGGGGAGTAGCATGAAAGAAAGCAACTTCTGTTGAGGATCCAACAGCAGGAGGAGGAGAGTAATCCTTGTGGATTTACACCCAGAGAGTTCACCATAACAAAGGCCTACTCCCCAGACAGGGTAGCTTTGGAGAAAGGGCTTATTCCCAGGACTGGGAGAGGAAATATACAGAAGGAGCCTGGAACATCTTGAGTGCCAGGAAGTAAGGAAGCATTTGACAAAAACACCCACAACAATGTGGGTTTATCAAAGTGTTCCAGAAGCCACCTGAAAGAGTTCCCCAAAGCTGAATAATTTTGAGCAACAACAAAAAAATAAAGTTGTATTGGACTATAACCCAAAGTGTAAAATAAAAATAGATGTGTCTATAGTATTACAAACAAGTAATAAATGTGGAGAACAGACAGATACCACCCACCAAATAATTTACGAAGATGGTCTGTCTTTAGAGAGATGTCTTTACTACTTAAATTTGAATGCACATGTCAAGTTTCTTCCAAAGGACACTGTAGAAATGGAAAAAAGAAGAGGAGTTTTACAGCTGAGAACACTGACAAACATGACCTCCAATCGGTGACCAAGGTTAGCATTAACAGTGATAAGTCACTTGAAGCAATATGATTATGATGGTACTTGATCTCTGTGGGTTCTTCCCAGAAATGAATTTCCCACAGTGTAATCATCAGAAAATCATGATTGGGAGGCCTTCCACAAAATAGCTGACCCGTAATCCTCAAAATTGTTAGTCAGCAAAAACAAGGAAAATCTGAAAAACTGTCATAACCAAAGGGAACCTAAAGAAACATGGCTACTAAATGTCATGGCATCTTAGATGGGATCTTGGAAGAGGAAAAGGACATTAGGGAAAATTGGAAAATCTGAGTAAAGTGTAGACTGTAGTTAGTAATATATCAATATGAGCTCATTATGTGTGACAAATATATGTATTAATGTAATATAACAGCAGGTGTGAATACACCTGTACTAATTTCACAATTATTTTGTAAAGCTAAAATTCTTCTAAAAGAAAATGTTTATTTAAAAACTACAAATAGATGAAGAGAAGACATTTAAATCATTCTTTATTTGCTCAGTTTTCTTGTTTTGGAAAAATTAATTATCTTTCTTTTACCTCCTGCATTTAGTTAAAAATATATCACATGTGTCAAGAATGTTCAGCAATAGTACTCAACCAATTCAGGTGTGAAGATATTTGCTCTTCATCTTCTTTGACTCTCGACATCAATAATCATCTAGTTTTACATTATGTGGTTTAGTTGAGGCAAAAAATACTTTGTATGTTGACAAATTGATTGCAGGTTTATGTGGGACTTCCTAACATTGGACCAAAGGATCTGGAAAGCAGTGACTTCTTTTGAAGTTCTATGAGTCAAAGATTAAAATAAGTTAATGGAAATGGAAGTATTTTGTAAACTACATATTTTAGTACAAATATAAAGCATTATCATTATTTATGGACTCATTAATTTATCCTTTCATTAAAAAATAAGCTTTTATATGTACTTTTTCTGTATTATCCAAGCCCTAGACCTTGAATAAAACTATACTTTCAGTTGTGAAATTGCTCTGCTGAACAATTTAACTTTTCTTCTTCAGGCAGCCTCGTTGGGATTTTACTGTGTAATTTTTACTTGATGTTTTCCCCAAATAGATAGCATGGGAGTAAAGAGTGTTGTTGAAATGCCAGGGCCTTTAAAGCTATATCTGAATTGATCAGGTGTTTCAATTCATCCAACTCTTTCAGTGTCTATTTTGCTAAGGCTATTACTCTGACTTTGCCTGACTTCCAGGAGCAGGTTGTAGCATCAGATCACTTTTGAGAACTTTTTTGAAATGGTTATGAGCCCTGGGTATTGAGGTCCTACTGGGAGTAAGAGATGCACCCTCAGCTTGATGACCAGGTCTTAAAAATTTCATTTATGTATTTTGGTTTTGTTTGTTTGTTTGTTTTACTTTTCTTATATCTTAGAAATTCAGATATTCCTGAAAATTATAGAGGTCATGCATTCTTTAAAAAAATATATATATATATACATATATACATATACATATATATATATATATATATATATATATATATATATATGTTATTGATTTCAGAGAAGAAGGGAGAGGGTGAGAGAGATAGAAACATCAATAATAAGAGAGAATCATGGATTGGCTGCCTCCTGCATGCCCCTTGCTGGGGATTGTGCCCACAACCCAGGCATTAGCCCTTGACCGGGAATTGAACCCTGGACCTTTCAGTCTGCAGGCTGACACACTATCTACTGAGTGAAACCGTCTAGGGCGAGGTCATGCATACTTGCAGACAGAATATGTAGTGAGATATATAATGGTATCATCACAGACAGGGGTGATTCAGTTGAGTACTTGGTGTCAATTGAAGGATAGAAGGTTGTGGAATGTCAAATATGGGGCATGCCAGTTCCTACTATATCCGCATTCACGAATTCCATAAAAACATCATACTCAACATAGCCTTCCATCCTGTGTCACCTCCTCTATTCTTGGGGAGTGACACCACCATCCATCCATTTGTCCACATAAAAACCCTAAAAGTCCTCTTGGACTCCTCCCTTTCTCTCCCATCCAACTTGCAATGACTAAATCTAGTTGATGCAATTGTTCTTAAACATCTATCAGTGTTTCCACTTTAGCTTACTTCCATTGCCATGTATCTAGACAGAGAAATGTTATCTATAAATCAGCTACTGTAATAGCTTATTATCTTTGTCTCTCTGCACTCTCCTTCTAATCTGCTTCCCACAGAACCATCAGAGTTATTCTAAAATACAAATATAGCCTTTTTACTTTCAGCAAACCCAGTCATATATCTGATATTCTTGCTTGCTGAACAACCTTTAGTTCCTTTAATGTTACATGCTGTCTTTTTCACTTGGGTTTTGCAGCTGCTGTTACCTATGTCTAGAAGACCCTACTGTTCCTGACTCCATTTACCAACTGCTTCTCCTATCTTTCATTTTCCACCCAATCTCTACTCTCCTTTCAGAATTATTTAAGATATTACTCCACAGAGAAAGCTGTCCCAGCATTCCAAATGCTGTCTCCAAAGTCTGGATTATATCTTTATTGTAAGTCCTCACACTGCACCAGTAGTTTGTCTCTATCCTCTAATAACCCTGGCAAAATCTGTGAGAAAACAGACTGTTTATGTTGTAATTACTTCTAATGCCTAACACAATGCCTGGCACAGAGTAGGTGCTCAAGTAATTTTAAAATAAATTAATGAAAAGGTGCCTGAATGCGTAAGTGCAAAGTGGGGGGATGGGATGGAAAGAGACTTTGCTTGGGGTGATGGGCACATGTTGCAGTGTACAGATGTTGTTTTATTGACTTGTACGCTTAAAAACTGTATGGTTTTGCCCTAGCTGGATTCACTCAGTGGACAGAGCGTCGGCCTGCGAACTGAAGGGTCCCGGGTTCGATTCCAGTCAAGGGCACGTGCCTGGGTTGTGGGATTGGTCCCCAGTGGGGGGCGTGCAAGAGGCAGATGATCAATGATTCTCTCTCATCATTGATGTTTCTATCTCTCTCTCTCCTTCTCCCTTCCTCTCTGAAATCAATAAAAATAAAACTGTATGGTTTTTCAAACCAATGTCACCCCAATAAACTCAATTAAAAATAGGTAAAAACTGAACTCTCTCCAGAAATGAAGAAATGTAGAAATGAATATACAACATAATGGGGGAGAAATAAAAGGAAGATCAGGCAGTCAGCATCAAAAAAGGTTTTTTAAATTTAAATTTAGGGTTAGGATTTAGGTCTCTCTGTCTCTCTCTCTGTCTCTCTTTCTTTTTCTCCTCCTATACCCTTTCTCTCTTTGTGTGTTTGTGTATGTGCAACTGTTAAATGTAAGGGGAGATGACATAGTGAAAAAAATCATTGAGAAGATCTCAATTTCTCTTGACTGGAAAGTAGAGAGCACTGAATAAAGGTCAAATACCAGAACTGGAGAGGAACATTGGAACTTTGTCAGGATATCTCAAGGACAAGACCAGGGCTGGATGACTAATATGCAGACTTGATGTTTAATAAACCAATCCATTAGTGTCTCCTAAACACTGCCTTGTGCCCTTCCAAGTACAGTCATGTTGGCGGCAGTGAGAAAGACATCAGGTGTTACATCAGTGGTGTCAGAACAATCCTTGATTCAGCAACCTTGGTACTTGAGTTCTGGGTAGGAAAGAATTCAGAGTCAAGACTCAAAATATAGGACAAATGTATTTAGTAAGTCACAGAGGTAGAAGAAGTGAGTGGTAGGAGAAATGGGCTCAGGAAGTAACTTGCCTAGGTGGGGAAAGAGGAGGAAGAAGAAGGCTTGGGTGTGCTCCCAGGAGGGAAAGCACATTGGGTCCTTGGTCCTAAGGACTTTTAAGGGCAGAGAGCTTAGGGGAGGTTCCAGGGGTCCAATCTCAATAGAATATTCATCATCTTCCCAAGTGTATCTTTTCAGGGTCATTGTCTCCATTGATTGGTAGGTGCCAGAGCAGGAGGTTATTAGTCAATGTAGCTGGTCCTGGCATCATCCGCTCAGTTTTTGCTGCTTTTCTGGGCCTGAAGCTGAACTACAAATGAAGCCTAGATGTTATCTCTAGGAAGGGAATGTCAGAGGGTCCAAACCCCATGACCAAGTGATAACCGGAACGGTGAGCAGAGGTTTTTTTCCCCGGGTTCTTGTCTCACGATGCCCAAGAATGATCTCCAAGGACTAGAAGAATTAAGCAAAAGTGTGGAAAATGTATTGCAAGCAGATTCAGACTCCCCTCATGGGGAAAGGGGCCCCAATAATGGACTGCCTCCCTCAAGTCTTGTAGTTCAGGGGTATATATTTGCTACAAGCCTGCTCTTTGTCTACCTGTGTCATCACCTGATTGATTCCCTCAATTGTTCTTGACCAGCAATAGAACTTTTCCTGTTTCTATGTGCTCTTTCTCTGTTCCTATGCTGAACTTCCTCTGTTTCTATGCATTCCTACACCTTGTTGCTGCAGGTCCTCCCTTGGTTTCCCATGCCTCTCGCTTTGAGTCCAGAAACATTTTATTATTTCTGCTTGGTTGGTTCCTGTGGTTAGGCTGCTCAAAGTGCCATGTCTGCCCTTGCCTATGTTCCATCTGCCTCTGTTTTCCACTGGACCCCTGGCCTGTCTGCCTGCGTGTCAAGTTAACCCTCTCTTACGGATATGCTAGGGGAGAAAAGGTTACCCTGGGGGTGAAGTATTGTTTTCCCAAATTTGCTAGGCACCCAGGGCTTTCTGCCCTGCTGCCCTTCTGTAACTGCCCCACCTCTCTTGCTCTGCTCATGTCTGTCTGACTGCCTCCCGCAGTTGAAATTATTCCCGAGCCTGGATCAGAGCCACCCAATCAGTGTGTGTAGGTGGTGAGCATGGGGTGGGGAGGTTGCAATCCAATGGGTCTACTATAGCAGAAGACAGAGGCAAGAGGAAATCAAGCAGATTATAATGGCATTTTGTTTACTTTACCCACATCTGCTTTTTGAAGGCTTTTATGTACTGAAATAGAATATCTCAGACTTAAAAAATAATAGCTGCAAAAAATCCTAGGTCGACACAGCATAGAATATTCCTTCCTTCCTCCATACCACATGCACTCCAAGCAGCATAATTAAGATTTTAAATATTTTAAGCTTCTTCACTTTAACTTGACAGCTTCGAAGAGAGATCATGCCTCATGACACTGATCCTGTCCATTTTGACGGGGATAAGCTGGGCTCTAAGGTCAGGAGCACCTCAGGTTTTCAACAAAGAATTCTTGGCTGTATGTTTAGCAGTTGAGACAATCCGTGGGGCTGTTTTCTCCTGGGTTACATGATGGTAAAGGTAAGGTCTTCTATAAGCTCAGGGTTAAAAGACCTGATGCTTTCCTCACTATCACAGCAGAAAGGAAGAAGAAAAGCATTATTTTTTTTTGGAATAATTACTCATTATATGACCAACACTATTCTGAAGACTTTGCATCCCTTATTTTATTATGCTCACAAAAACCCTACAAGGAAGGCATTAGCCTTGCTCTTTTACAGAGGAGAGTCCTGAGGTAGGAAAGAACAAGGGATTTCTTCTTAATGATCCTGCTTAATCAAAGCTAGAATTGGCATTTGGACCCAGGTCTCCCTAACTCTGGAGTATGGTCTTCCCCCCGTCATACCACTTCTACAACGTTATTTTGGTTTGATTAGAGACTGATTTTCTAGTTACAGAGGTGGAGGAAGAAGTGTTTTTGTTGTTGTTGTTGTTTATTTGTTTTTTGTTTGTTTGTTTGTTTGTTTTTCTCTTCCTGGGCAGTAACCCATGGTGGTTAAAAGCATGGGCTTTGGAGGCAGACTGTCTGTGACCACTCAGTTTTCATTTGAACTTGACTGTGTAGTTCAGTTTCTCTGTGAGTGAATTTCTTCAAGTGCAGAAGGGTTAATAGTGGTCCTGAACAGTGGAGAGGCTAAAGGACTTTGCACCGTTAGGAGCTTTGTATTTTAAGAGCTCAGTGTTTGTGTTACAGTTGCCATTGCTATCTTTGGGCCCCACAGAGGCACCCTACATGGATCAAGGACAATGCACAAGCACACTTTCAGCCGCCTCCTGTCCTCCTGAGTGCCAGTAATGAGGACATAAGAAGACTCCTTAGCTGAAAGTCATTATTTCTTATCAATCCAAATGGGTTCAGTCACAGCTGATAGACACAAGGTTCTTTTATATAGGTGGGTACAAGGTAGTTAACAGTCAACAATTAAGATAACAATAACAATGATGGAATTGGTGGTCTCCCCTGGTGCCATTTGTGTGCCCTGAAGGGTCTAGAAAAAGGGAAGTTACAAGTTACCCTGACATTCCACAGATATGTTATCTCAGATGCAAAAAGACAATAGGCTCAGTAAAGATTGAAGTTGATCTTTGTGAGGGAAGATACTGGCCTAGAACATGATTACCCACTATAAAGTGTTTTTTAATTAAAGGTTTTAATTTCAGACCATCCTTTGTGGTTACTTTAGGTCTCTTGCATTTGCAAGGCTGCCCTACAGGCCTTCCCTGAGTTAGTCAGGTTAGCATGGGGCCCCTTTTAGTCCACACAGGGCTTTTGACCTTGAGGCCTGGTCCTGAAAGTCTGGGATGATGTTAAGGGTAGTAAGAAAACATTTCTCATGACTTGTGAAGAATTCTAGATGGATCCTCCCTGAGAGTGGACATCCATTTAACATGACTCAACTGTCCTTTGTCTCTCTTTTGTCCTTATTTTCTTGGTCTTTCTGATTTTGCTTCCATTTTGAACTGACCTCTACTCTCCCTCTGGTCTCCAGGTGAGTTTTCTGGGATGGACACTAGTTGGCCCAGCTCACTGGCACCATCACCACTTCAGCAGAGCTTTTTGTGTCTTAACAGCTCACAGGACCCTGACCTGAGACTGCTGAGGTGCCCCCACTGGCCCTCGGGTTCTGGCTTTAGAAGCTGAGCCTCAGTCGTCCTAGGAGCCACACCGGCCTTATCTGCCAGTAGGTGCCAAGGGAGGTGGCTTCCCTAGGCTGGCTGGCTCCAGGTTTACCCAATGCAGTAAAGAAGCTAAAATGATTCTTGTGACAATTTAATTTTAGAATTAAAAAAAAATCTTTAAAAATACTAATTTTCAAAATATTGTTTAGAGTGAGTCATTATTTAAATTATTTTGTATATCTCATGACAAAGTAATTTTTATTTGTTGAATTTTCTTTTTCTTTTTTTTTTTAATTCCAAGGATCAGCACATTTTTTCCCTGTAAAAGGCCAAATAGTAAATATTTGGGTTTTCTTTACTTTGCTGCAACAACTCAGCTCTGCTATTGAAATACAAACACAGCCATCAATAATATGAATGGGCGTGTCCCTGCCTGGACAGAACTTTATTTACAAAGACAGACCAGTCAGCTGTATTTGACCACTCACTGTAGTTTTCTGACCTTGATCTTTCAAGATGCAAGTGCACCCATGCTGAGCTCCCACCCCTCACACCCCACATTCATCTTACACATCTGTATTTCCTTGTTGCCCATATTGCAGAGCTCACTATTTCACAGAATTGCATGTGGGGGGGTTGCCTCTTTTGTGAAACCACTCACTGTCGCTTAAGTGAGGACAAAGCATGAATTGCTTAAAAGAGAACTGAGGCTTCAGAATCATAAAAAAAAAAAAATAAATGCATGCATTTGGGGGAAATTTCTAGCATTATAAAATAGAGTGTTTTCTCCTAGAAATGATGAGAATGGCACTTCTGTCACACAAAGCACGCATAACTGCTTAGCCACAGACATTTTGCTGAAAATCAGAATTATAATATTCTCTGCTGACAACCCTGTAAGATGCTTGAATGATAATGGTGGGGGCTGGGGAATAGTAAGAATTATAATAGGTCCTGCTTTTGACAACTGTCTTAACGCTGTATTTCTCTCCTAAAATGGAATTGGTTTTTTGGGTTTTTTTTTTTTGAGCCACTGTATCCAAAACCTGGCTGTCATTTCTATGTCCTGGGAGATGCTTGTACCATTTTACCTTTCAGAAAGCAAATTTTAAAACAATCTCCACGTAGGAGATTTTTCTTCTGAAATGGTAGGTTTGAGAACAGTGCCTGAGGCCTTGTTTACTGGATGCACTTTATTCCAACTGTGAGCTACTTATTCCAAGTCTTCCCACAGTTGCTCATCTTCAGAAGTCTGTCCTTCTTCTTTGGTTACTGTAGACTTTCTGTCTATCATAAGTGATCAGTGTGGTATTTGAGTCCAGCAGAAATGGGCCTTTGCTGTGAATACAACAACAGGAGGATTTTGATCTATTTCAGTCCATGGGGACCTCCTGCCTGAGCTGTCTCGCAGTAGAGACAAGAGGCAATGGAGAATTTCTGCACATCTCTTCCTTGGGGGTCTGAGCTTCCCTGTAGTCTTAAGAGTTTTCATAATTGCTGGTTTCATTCAGAAATATCACCATGTGAACTTTTTTTTAAGGCAATGGCATGTGTGAGTAGCAGGGGGCATTGAGGGAAAGAAGAAAGTGTCCTAATATTTTTTTCTGAACCATTGTTGGAACCTGCATGTCAATTTTTCTTTCCCATTTTCCCCTTCTATAGCAATTTCCTTGTGGCATTCGAGGTAATAATTATTTCATAGAATAGGCCATGTCATGACACTCCTACCATGGTGATCAATGTTAGTGAAGCTTAAGAAGGAGTTTGTAATTACCAGAAAATTATAAGCAGAATCCTACAAAGAATGACATTCAGGGATAATGAGAATTCCAGGATAATCTCAGTCTAAAGACATGCATGTGTATTTGGATCCCAACAACCCAGGGGAGGGTGGTAATAGGCCTTTGCTTGGTCTCTTCAAGGAACTGGACTGTGTATGTTCAGCGCAGGTTCAAGAACACGAGGTCCTAATTTCTCAGATGTCTTGGCAGTCCATTGCATGTGCCAGTTCAGAGTACAAGCTGAGTGCATTCACATTATGTTGTTTTCCCTGGTTTTCTGTAACAACACAGAACAAAAAGAGAACAAAACAATCAGCAGAGCTCCAAGGAATTTACAGATTAAGAAGAAGATAAATAACTAACCCAGGGATTGCAGCACAGTAATAATTGGCCCAATGAGATTACTCCACTGGATTCTCCAGAAGCACAAGAGAGTGAAACCTCACCCCTGGTAGTTACTGGGGGTGGAGATGAGGGACAACTTCCTTCCCATGGAAATCTTTGATCCAAATGATATGCTTCTAGTTTGGTGGGTTATTTGAGAGAGGCCAGGAGGGCATCCCAGGAAGAAGGAGATGAGGGGAGGACGGAGAAGTGACAGCATGCCTGGTGCAGTGTGGAAGGCAATGGGAAGAGAAAAGACAGGCCCAGAAAAATGAAGGAAAACACCACTGTCTTACATCCTCACCACCAACTGCTTGGTTATCTCTCCTGAAATGGCAATCCCATCCCATTTCATTTAGGCTAACCATTTTAAAACCATGCCTGATTCATTGTTCTTCATCTCCCACACCTATTCCATTAGCAGGAATTAGCAACTTTCATTTACATATTCATCCACCCTCTATTTCAAAAAACAAACTTATTTTTGAGGTAATTGCCATATAATGACTTTGAGACTTTAATTAAATAAATGTTAATGGAGCAAGACATGCTGGGACTTTGGAGTCAGGACAATTGGTTGGTTGTTGGTTCTACTTTTCACCTCTGACTGTGTAACTTGAGGAAGCCCCTGGAGCTCCCCAGAGCTCTGAACATGAGCAGACGGAGCTAATCATATGGTGCTCAGAGTACTTGCCGTAAGGTCATTACATATTAAATAGTAGGAGTTCCTGTTTCCTCACCTTCCTTCTTGGCTTTCATGTCTCTTTTGAAACTTCTTTTATTTAATTTTTAAACATACATTGGCTCTTCTATTTGATTCTGAGCACTTGTGAGCCAAGACTATGTTTTATATTTTTCTTTTTAATAAAGTACTTTCCTGGTTTATATTTTTACTTTTGCTTGGGAGTCCTGTTCTGTTGGCCTTTGGGTGTAGGCGAGAAGATGAATAGTTTCTCTTTCAGCTGCCTCAAGGGTAGGGGAGAGAGGAGATTAGGAAAAGAGAAAAGGATGCATGACCTTTTTCTAAAAAAAAAAAAAAAAATTATTGATTGACTGATTTTCTAGAGAGAGGGGGAGAAAGAAAAAGGGAGAGAAACATCAATTTGTTATTCCAGGCATTTATGCATTCATTGGATGATTCTTCTATGTGCCCTGACCAGGGATCCAATTGTAACTTTGCTATATGGAGATAATGCTCTAACCAACTGAGCTATCTGGCCAGGGCTTATGCATGACCTTCTGGGGTGGGGGCATGTACTTGGGACCTAGGTCTGTTATTCTGAAGTTGTTACATTAATCTCATTGGGCCTCAGTTTCCTTATCTCTGACATGAAGACAAAAATGCTTCAATTTTATTCTGCCTGTGGGATCATAGCCGGACATTTGCCTTAATCAGTTTGCACTCTGTCCGTGGGTAGGACCACAGGGATTTCCCTAAACTCCCTATAGCAGCCTGCCAGGCTACATCTCCTCCTCTTTATTTTTGCATATACTTCCCAACCATTTAAAAAAATATATTTTTATTGATTTGGGAGAGGGAGCGAGAGATAGAAACATCAATGATGAGAGAGAATCACTGATCGGCTGCTTCCTGCAGGCCCCCTAGTGTGGATCGAGTCTGCAACCTGGGCATGAGCCCTTGATTGGGAATTGAACCCAGGACCCTTCAGTCCACAGGCCGACCTTCTGTCCACCAAGCCAAACCAGCCAGGGGTTTCCCAACCATTTTTATTCTACAGATGGTACCTTGCTTTCCCATCGAGTGGCTACTTAGAATGGATGATTTTGTAAGACAGCCTTTTTGCTTTGTAATTCTGACTCCTACCCCTATCCTATATAATAAAAGGGTAATATGCAACCAATTTGGGAGGCAACCAATCAATGTGTCTCTCTCACATTGATGTTTCTCTCTCTCTGCCTCTCCCCTTCCCTTCCATTCTCTCTAAATTGTCAATGGAAAAATATCCTCGGGTGAGGAATAACAAAAAACTTAAAAAAATATGTTTAAGAAATATGAATTAGACTTTAAGTATGGTTTTAATAGCCTCCTGAAAATCATTTAGGATAGTTTTTTGTGCCATGACAATTACTTGAGTTGAAATACCTATCTTTACTATCCTCTGCATAATTTTAATTCATAAATGTCTCTAGCAACAATAACGATGGCATTTGGGTAAACTGTTTTATCAGATGTTGTCACTTGCTTTTATCTTCTTGTAACTATAAATAAGACAGCTCAACAATTATCTTTATGCTGTGACATTCCATTCGAAGTTATTAAGCTCTTTAATTGAATGTCCTCTTGATTTGGGCATTGGCGTCTTTTTGTTTATGCAGACGTATCAGCTGTGTTTGTCACCAACCTGATCTCAGGGGTGTGTGTGTGTGTGTGTGTGTGTGTGTGTGTGTGTGTGTATGTATGTATATGTGTGTGTGTGCACTGCTTGAAATAAAGAACGTGTTGGTCTCTTCCACCTCTGGCAATGGGGCTCTCTGTGGACACAGCCAAACTCAGCAGCAGCAGATGACCCAGTAAAATACTGGCTGCTTCTATCCAATGGACTCATGGTGGAGAGTCTGACAGGACTGGAGACCCTTGCCCTCCACGGTTCTGTACCCAAAGTGTGCAATTTCTATCCTCTAAGTGGGAGATGTGCAGCTCTGCTACTCACAGTTCTCAATGGAAAGCCCCCCTGAGCCAGAGACACTATTCTTCTCAGCGAAGGGGGTGATCCAGGAAGAAAATGATAGACGGAATGTCCATTTCTCTCTCCCTGCCCCCCTCCCTCCAGCCTTGCCTCCTCCCTTTCTGGCTTTTCCTTTCCATTCTTTTCTTTGGCCCTTTCTCTCTTTTCTTCTCCACTTTTTTCCCTCCCTTTGTTTCTCCTCTATTCTTCTTTTGAAAAATCTTAAGTGGTTTATGATTGAAGTGGGGAAAGAGCTTTGGCTAACAAATATGAAGAAGCAAATTTTCTCAAACAATCAAGTTCCTTGAAAAGTGAGCAGGGTGTGAACCTTCATGACACTGCTGTCCAGGGAGCAATCCAAGGACTTAGGACTCACATTCCACTGTAAACTCTGATAGATAGGGTGCACAGAGCTGTGTCCATTTTTTGTGTCTTGCCTCTTGGAAGGAAGAATCTACCATGTGCCATGCACACTAAGTTTTCACCTCATCTCAAGTCACTGTCACAAGTGGAATGAACTGTGATGTCCCTTCCTTGCATAGCCTCTCAGACTACTGTTCCTAGTGTCTTTTTGAAGCCATCTTCATCATTTTCTCAGTCTCATACACAGGCAGGTTACTCTCTATCCCACCCCATCAGATTCACATCGTACTATGCACATAGCTTTTCAAAAATAACATTATCTACACTAATAAAAGAGAAACATGCAAATTGACCATACCTCCACTACACCCACAAGCCATGCCCACAAGCCAATCAGGAGCGAGTATGCAAATTAATCCTACCAAAATGGCTGCAGCCACAGAGTGAGCAGGAGACTTGGGTTTCCCCAGCGATGAAGGAAGCCAAGCTTCCTGGCCGTCCCTGGCCTCCGCTCAAGTCCACAAAGTTTCAATTATAGAAGATACATAAAATCCAGATACCAGGACCTCCACTTGGGTCATCAGGGGGCATGGGTGGCCTGCAAACCACCACAGGCCCCTCACCCAGGCTGCCCCATGCCCCAAGGGAAACCCCACCCTGATCTGGGACACCCTTCAGGGCAAACCAACAGGCCCCCACCCGTGCACCAGGCCTCTATTCTATCTAATGAAAGAGTAATATGCAAATTGACCATCACTCCAACACACAAGATGGCTGTCCCCATGTGGTCAAAGATGGTTGCCACCATGTGGACACAAGATGGCCATCACAAGATGTCCAGCAGGGGAAGGCAGTTGGGAGGGACCAGGCCAGCAGAGGAGTGAAGTTGGGGGTTACCAGGCCTGCAGGAAAGGGCAGTTAGAGGGGACCCCAGCCTGCAGGGGAGAGCAGTAGAGGGAAGCAGGCCTGCAAGGGAGGGCAGTTAGGGGCAATCAGGCTGGCAGGGGAGTGGTTAGGTGGTGATCAGGCTTGCAAGAAGAAGTGTTTAGGGGCAATAAGGAAGGCAGGCAGGCGAGCAGTTGGGAGCCAGATTGGAGAGGGTGCAGGCTGGGCTGAGGGACACCCCCCCCCCCCGTGCACGAATTTCGTGCACCGGGCCTCTAGTTTTTAAATGTAATCCCACACCATAAAATGTAGTGATTTTTAGAATGTTCACAGATTTGTACAACCATCACAACAATAAATTTTAGAACACTACCATCACCCTATACCCAGTAGTAATCACTCCCCTTTCTCTCAACCACCCATTCCCTAACTACCATTATTCTATTTGTCTATATGGATTTGACTATTTTGGACATATTATATAAATGGAATCATATACCATGTGGTCTTTGTGACAGGCTTCTTTTATGTAGCATAATATTTCAAGATTCATCCACATTGTAGTATCAAATTTTCATTGCTTTTTATTGTCAACTAATTTTCTATTGCATGGAAACCTACTACATGTTTCTCCATTTATATGTTTATGGACATATGTTTAACACTTTTTGATTATATCTGTAATAATAAAAGGGTAATATGCTAATTAAACTGGATGTCTTCCAGATGTCATTCTGGACATCCTTCCTGACGAAGCCAGGGCCAGAGGGAAGCCAGCCCGGGTCCCAGGTGCCTGCTGGCAACCTGAGGAGGGAAGCCTAGGTTCTGGGTGCCAGAGGGAAGCTGGTGTTGGCAGCCAGGGGAAGGAAGGCCTAGTCTTGCATGAATTTTTGTGCATCAGGCCTCTAGTCCTATGTAATAAAAGGCTAATATGCAAATTGACTGAACGGCAGAACAACTGGTCACTATGATGCACACTGACCACCAGAGGGCAAATGCTCAATGCAGAACCTGCCCCCAGCCCACAGGCTCCAATTGCCTGATCAGGGTCTCCTGGCCAACCTCTTGGTCCCTACCCCTAGCCAGCGGGCTCCGATCACCTGATGGGGAATGGGGAACCAGGGATGGATGGTGGTGGACAATGGTGGCACCAGACCAAGATGGGTGCCAGCTAGTGGGGGCCCGATAGCCCCGCTGGTTGCCCCACACACAGAGGGTGACCGGCATTGGCGGCGGGGGGCAGGGCTGGTTGCCGGCAGCTGGGGAAGATGGGCCCTGATCACAGGCCAGGCCTAGGGAGCCTACTTGTGCACGAATTTTATGTGCTGGGCCTCTAATAAATGATATGCATAGAAACATTCAAGTACAAGATTTTGTAAAACATATATTTTCCTTCCTCTTACATAGATACCTAGGAGTAGAATTGCTGGGTCATATGGTAACTTTATATTTAAAAACACGAGAAACTGCTAGACTATTTTTCAAAGTGGCTGAAGCATATTACAATCCCAGCAGTACTTCATGAAGGTTTCAATTTCTACACACATTGCCAACATTTGTTATTGTCAGTCTTATTGATTCAACCATTTTAATGAGCACAAAGTCATATCTAATTATGCTTTTGATTTGCATTTCTTTCTCTTTTTTAACTTTAGTGTTTGGAAACTGTTTTAATTTTTTTTCAAACTTTTCTATAATAATAAAAGTGTAATATGCTGATTAGACCGAACAGCCAAACAACCTTCAGGAAGTCATTATAGATGTCCTTCCAGACAAAGCCATGGCAGCAGGGGCTGAGGCAGAGGCAGTTAGGAGTGATCTGGCAGGCAGGTGAGTGGTTAGGTGCAATCAGGCAGGCAGGCAGGCAGAGGGTTTAGGGGTGATTAGGCAGGCAGGCAGAGTGATTAGGGGTGATCAGGTAGGCATGCAGGTGAGCAGTTAGGAGCCAGGGGTCCTGGATTGTGAGCAAGTTGTCTGGCTGCTGGTTTAGGTCCAATTATGTGGGATTGGGCCTAAACTGGCAGTCAGCCATCCCCTGAGGGGTCCCAAATTGCAAGAGGCTGCAGGCCAGGCTGAGGGACATCCCCTCCTGAGTACAAATTTCATGCACTGGGCCTCTAGCTGTTATATGATTGACAAGTAACGTGTAAGATTAAGGTATGCGATGTGATGAAAAGTTATATATTTCAAAATGATTTCCACAATATGTTTAGTTAACACCTCTATCACATCACATAACTACTGTTTGGGTGTGTATGTGTGAGGACATTTAAGATATAATTGTTAGAAACTTTCAAGTATATAATGCAGTACTGTTAACTATAGTCACAATGATGTGTATGAGATCCTCAGAATTCATTCATATTCTAACTGAAAGTTTGAACCCTTTGATCATTGCTCATTTTCCTCATTCCCAGCCTCTGGAAGGGGCCATTCTATTCTCTACTTTTAAGAGTTCATGCTTTTTTCCAGCTCACATATCAGGGAGATCATACCATATTGTCTTTCTCCGTTTGACTTATTTCACTTAGCATAATATCTTTAAGGTCCATCCATGTTGTAGCAAATGCCAGGATTCACTTTTTTCTCATGACTGGATATTATTCCTGTATGTGTGTGTGTGTGTGTGTGTGTGTGTGTGTGTGTGTGTGTGCGTGTGTGTGTATGTGTGTGTACCACATCTTCATTCATTGATCAATGGACACTTAGGTTGTTTCCACATCTTGGCTATTGTGAATAATGTTGCAATGAACATGGCAATGCAAATATCTTTGAGATTATGATTTAATTTCCTTTGAATATATACCCAGAAAGGGACTAGCTGGATCATATGGTGTTCTACTTTTCTTTTCATCTTTACCTGAGGATATTTTTTCCATTGATTTTCCCAACAGGGGCCAGGGACACACCTGCAACTGAGGTACATGCCCTTGGCCGGGAATTGAACCTGTGCCTCTTCAGCTGATGTTCTAACTGCTGAGCCAAATTGGCCAGGGCTGGTGTTCTACTTATAATTTTTTTGAGGAACCCCCACTCTTTTCCATAGTTGTACCAATTTACATTCCAACCAACTGTGCACAAGGATTCTCTTTGTCCACATTTTAGCCAACACTTACTATCTCTTGTCTTTTTTATAACAATTATTCTAACAAGTGTGAGGTGATAGCTCATTGTGGTTTTGATTTGCATTTTCCTGATGATTAGTGATATTGAAATCTTTGCATGTATCTCTTGGCCATCTGTATGTCTTCTCTGAGAAAATGTCTTTAGCATCTCTGCCTATTATTATTCTTTGTTGTTGCTCTTTGTGTTGTTGTTGTTGTTGTTGTGTATGTGTGTGTGTTGGTTTCTTGCTTGAATTGTATAAGCTATAAAAAATTTTGGATATTATCTCCTTATCAGGTAGATAGTTTGCAAGTATTTTCTCCCATACCATAGGTTGTCTTTTGTTGTTTGTTTATTTCTGTACAGAACCTTTTAAGTCTTATGTAGTCCCACTTATTTATTTCAGAGAAATAAATAAGAGATAGAAACATCAATGATGATAGATAATCATTGATCTTCAGCCTCCTGCACACCCCACACTGGGGATCGAGCCCACAATCCAGGCATGTGTCCTGCGGGGCATGTTCCCTGATGGGGAATCAAACCCTGACCGGGAATTGAACCAGTGCCCTCCTGGTTCATAGGTCAATGCTCAACCACTGAGCCATGCTGGCCAGGTTATTTCTGTGCTCTTGAGTCTGTGCCAGTAGTCTACATTTCTATTTTTATTACAATACTGTACTGTTTTGCTTACTATAGCTTTGAAGTATAGTTTAAAATGAGAAAGTATGCGACTACCAGCTCTGTTTCTTTTTCGCAGTGTTGCTTTGGCTAATTAAGGCCTTTTATTTTAGTTCCATATGAATTTTATAATTGTTTTCATGTTTCTATACAAAATGTTATTGGAATTTTAATAACAATTGCCTTGAAACTGTAGATTGCTTTGGATAGTATAGACTCCCATCTTGCTGATGTTACTCTGCTCATAATTCTTAAACACTTATCACTGTTTTGTATTTATACTGATACACCATCTCAACAGCTAGATCATAGGATTTATAAATTCTATCTTATTTATCCTTTAGCTAAAGTATAATTCTAGAGCAGTGTCTGATATGTGATGCAGGAGAGAATCAAATAAACATAGACTGTAACTTTCTGCCGATCTTAGAGTTTAATCCTGTACAGAGATGAATTCTTTAGGAGTTATTTCAATGAGTAGTGGTCACTCCATTAGATTGAGCTAAGCAGCTTTTTCTTTAGAAAAGCAAATTTTCAGTATCTTTAAAGTATTTACAATGTTTAACATGAAACATTATCCTTTTAAGACATTCATTTGAATAGCACATGTTCGAAAATACAGGGTTTTAACTAAAAATGTGACATCCAACAAGGCCAACAGTTCATGAAACAACTGTCATTGAAAAGATCATTCATTACTTATATTTCCCAAGAAGAAGGGGTTGTGTGAGTGCCCCATAAAGAAACACCAAGGTTCAACAGGAGACAGAGAAGGAAGGGGAAGTGTGGGGGGAAGGGTCTTTATTGTGATTGCTATCATACAGTGGGTAAGGAGGCAGGGTAAGCAGGCCTAGGATTGGCTAGTTTAAATAATGTCTGCAGTCTGTGGGTATAGAGGCTCTCCCCACTTGGCTGGTACCTAGGCCTGAGGTTATGAGGGCAGGTGCACAGTTGTGCAAAGTGTGGGAGCTGATAAAGGAGGTGTCAAGAGAGGAGCTCTGGATTGATTGGTTTGTATTTGAAAAAAAACAGAAAACAAAAAACAACATGCTCACAAGCTAGTTGTTTCCTGTCTTTCAGAATTGGCTAACCCTGGGAGGGGCAGTTTTTTCAGGGTCAGCAAGCCCCAGAAGTCAAAGCATCAGAAATAGAAAATAGAAGACATGGTTATTATAGCTTATGTTGCCAGAAGAGATGAAATTTTATCTAAACACTGTAGAGCCTGAAGCAAGATAATCTCTGTAGCTATCCCATACACTTGCTGTTACAAGATATGAACTATTGCCATGATGTGGCTAGAGCAAAGAGTAAATCTAAATACTCCACATGCTTTTATTGAAGATTATATGCATATGCACCACAAAGACTTGGGGGTTCTCAGAGACCCTAAAATTCTATTCCATTCAGCGATAACCAGATGCTTGAATCACTTTCCTTATGGGTCTGGTGTGATTCATCTTGCTTCTGGGTATCTCTTGCAGAGTCTTTGCTTGTGCTAATTCTTCAAGTGGCAAGTATCTTCTATTGCTTCTGTTTCAGTTAAACCTTCACTGTTCTTATCTCTTGGTACTAACCCTGTCATCTTCTTGGACCCTGAAGCTCACTCCCTGCTGAGATACACTTGTCACCAGACCCCTGTTGGTATTACACAGTTGGACACAAATTTCTCCCACAGCTGGATGACAGCTTGCTTCTCTTAACTTACCAGGGAAGGAAGGACACATATAACTGTAGTATATGATTATCACGCATCAAAAAGTACCCCCTACTGATCTTTCTTTTGGCAAAGAAGATAAGACTCAAAAGTCACAGTTTGAAATAACAAAAAGAACCATTGACCCAAGTCTTTCTGACATTAGAGCTTATGAACTTTTTAATGCACCACAATATCTAGTATTAAAGCTGGAAATCATGATAGGTTCATAAAATGAGTCAGTGATTTTGTTCTTTAGGGGTACTTTTAAGGTTCGTTCTAGAGGCATACATATACTGGTATTAAGTATTTATATTCCACCCTGGGAACTTACATCAAGTTTTCCTACAGAGATTTGGTGAGCCCAGTTTTCTCATTCATGTCTGTGAATTAAGGACATCTGGGATAACTATTGTCACTGAGAAAAGTAATATGTCAGTCACACCTCCCCTGCTTGAGAAAGCTCAATGGCATTTGTCATAGGTGGACTTACTGACAAGTTTCATTGGGTCAAGAGTTGGAGAGGGTTTAGGCTGAGAAACCTCGAATACCATAATGAGGAGACACAATATTCTTACTAGAACCCCTAATTATCCACTTTCATTTCTTTTATCTGACTTCCCTTCCTCACTATACTCTCTGCAAAATTCCATTTAAATTGTAGTCGCTACACATACACAAGACTGTTCATGAGAGCACTGGTTATAACAATGCAAAACTGGAAATAATATAAATGTCCATGTGACATCACCATAGTATAGAGTACTATGCAGCCACTAAAAAAAATATGAGATTGACCTCTGAGACCTACCTACCATACAAAAAATGCCCACAATTTTGACTTTATTTTAGGTTTTAAAAGGCAGGTTAACAGGAATAATAAATGAGCCAGAGCTACATGCAATGATATTATTGAATCTCACTAGCAATAACGGGGAAAATCTAGGTATAAAAAGAACCATAATATGATTCCATATTATATAAACTTCACTAACCAGCACAGCTCATCTCTGGTGCCAGAAGTCAGGTTAGTGGATCTGCTGTAGACAAGGTGGTTTGTGGTTAGGAGGCGGTGCATGGATGGCCTTGTCCCATTTCCTAATCTGGGTGTTGATTACCTATGCATGTTCATTTTGTAAAATTTCCTCACGCTGTGAATTTATGAATTATGTATTTTTATATACATATTACACTTTGATATGAACTTTATTTTAAAGACAGGAATTTGAATTTGGAAAAATAAGACTGGATCAGAAGGGCAAAAGGACTTTTTTAGATGGAGTAAGAGATGTGGCCAGCCAAGAGCATTGGCAACTAAGTATCTAGGGGAACAGAAATTCTGAGTGAGGAGAGGGATGCTGACAAGGTACCAAAGCAGGCAGTGCAGGGGCAGAGGCACAGGGAGGTCAAAGAGCAGGATCAGCTTTGCCGTTTCATTTCCAGCGCTAGTTTGCCTGAATCTATCTATCCTTATGATGCATTCGGAGACCAAATGTAAAATGAATTAAGTTAAACATTATCAGCACTGACGCTGATAAAAGAGCATGCATATTTATTAGTTGTTATTATTTTATTTTAAAGAGTTTCAGTATATCTTGTACCCGAGACCAATGAGTTTGATGATGCCTGTTTTAATTATCCATTTTCTTTTCCCACATGAGGACTTGAAAGTCATATATTTTCAAATGATTTTAGTACTACCTCTCAAATCCAACTTTCTCTATGGATTTTTTCTAGCAATCTTTGTCATGATATATTAAAAGAATAGAAATAATGATGATGATGATGATGATGAAAGAAGCCACTTAAATGTTATGAACATTTTCAGTGAGCTAGGCACTGTGCTTATCAAATGCTCACTAAGCAATCCAGTGAGGGAAGTATTATGGTCATGGCCCCATTTTTACCTTAAAAACTGAGTCACAAATAGTTAATAAAATTGCCCAAATTCACATAAGTAGTCAGAGAGGATGCCTAGAAACAGGTCCCTATTGTCTAACTCTTTGACCTACCCTGTCCAATATGGATGCCACTAACCACATGTGACCATGGAGCACCTGAAATGTGGCCAGCCTCAAATGAGATGAGCAAGCACAAAATACACACTGGATTTTACAGATTTAGTGCTAAAAAGATAAAAAGTAAAATACTTTATTAGCCCTTTTATAGTAATTCTATATGGAAACGATACTGGTTTAGATATGTTGAGTGAAATAAAATGTATAAATACAGTTAATTTTGCCTTTTTACATTTTTGGTTCTCTTTTACTGCATCTTGGCTGCCTTAAAGAAATATGCATGTAGAGTCCCAGGGCTAGAAACTCGGATTGCCTGCTCTGGGTGGGACTGCTTCGTAGGCATGTTTGAAAAGCTCCCGCAGTATTTCTAATACACCACCAGGGTAGAGATTCATTGCCCAGAGTCCAGAAGCCTTTGCTGTGCTGTCTGATACCCTGCCTCATTCAGGACAGCCCCTGACGTCATAGTTACAGTATGGGTGGATTAGACTTCCCACTCCATCAAAATAGGTCAAACACTAGAAGAGTCCTATAGGCCACTGGGTCACATTCTCCTCATTGCCAAGAAAATGCTGAGTCGCATATCTTGCTAGTGGAATGTGACTTTGCCAATGAACAGTGAATCCTAAGTTATAAAACTGGGGCTAAGGGTAGGGATCGGGGACAGTTACTACAGGTTCAGGAAAATGAAGCTCTCAGACCTTTTAACAGTGAAGCCAGAAGCCAAAAACTGGTTGCAACTTAACACTGAAAATTCACACATAGATTTGTTTTGACGCAATTTTCTTTTTACTAATAATTTATTTGTGGGAGCAATAGCACTTGGAAAGCCAGTGCATGTTAGACATACCAATGAGAAGTCCCGGGGCTTTTCGTGTTTTGTTTTGTTTTTCCAAATGTGTTTTAGAATTTAGACCATCCACTTATCTGTAGTCAGCCAGAGCTTCACTGTTTGGGGAAGCAGGGAGGGAGATAAGGGATTTTACAGGGTAGGTTTACATTTGGTGGAGTGTCGGGGAAGAGGGTGGGTAAAAGGAAATTACAGGTTGAGAATGAATATGTTTATGCATTTAAACTGTTATTTCCTTTTAAATATCAAATTTTATGGATAAGGCACATCTAAAAGCACTTTGCATGGAAAGATGGTAAAATATTTTGAATGTCAACATTTTATTATGAAGCTATTCTTTTCCTTTTCTAAGTATTTGAGATGCTGCCCTTTCACAGTGAACTGCAAAGAACAACAGAATGAATTCCTGGGATAAAAGGACACCCCTCCGAGAAAGCAGTGCTTATTTTTATTACCCCACCAGGCAGAAGATCAACAGGAAAAATGTCATTAGACACCCAACCCAGAAGCTGTTGAGTTCAACAAAGGCCTGATGAGTAACCTTTCCCGTGCAGGGCGCGCACAAGCCAGGCACAGGGATCCAGGAATGAAGATGATACTCTTGACCTTGAGGGGCTCTCAGTCTTGGCTGTGGGAAAACAGATAGGCGCATTATGGGAAGATGCAAAAAGGATGTAGAAGGGGGAGCTTGAGGAGAATTTTCAGACCTGATAGTGTTTATTCTGATTTTTTATGAATCAGGGAGTATTTTATGGTAGCTTGCTAGGGCTGCCCATAACAAAGTACCAAGGGCTGATGGTTAAATAACAGACCTGTATTGTCTCACAGTTCTGGAGGTCAGAAGTACAAGATCAAAGTATTAACAGAGCTGGTTTCTTCTGAGGGCTGTGAGGGGGTATCGGTTCCTTTGCTTTTCTCCTCGCTTCAGTAGTTTGCTGGCAATCATTGGCTTTCCCTGACTTGTCGATGCATCACCCAGTCTCTGCCTTCATCTACCCACGGCGTTGCTCCTGTCTGCAGGTGTGTCTCTGTGTCCATACTTCTTCTTTACGTAAGGACACAGTAATATTGGATGAGGGTCCATTCTAATGACCTCATTTTAACCTGATCCTCTGCAAAAGCCCTTTATCCAAAGAAGATCATTTCACAGGTACTGGAATTAGTACTTTAGCATCTTTTGGGGGGACACAGTTTAACTCGTAGCACTGGGAGTTCTGTGGGTAGAGAAGGGCTGGAGGTGCTCAGGTAGAAACAGCACTATGTTAAAGTTATGGAGCACACTATGGAGCTGGTCATCGCAGGCCCCCTGCACTTGGGTGGTTGGGTTGGGTGCCCTCAAGCAACATTCTGGGGGTTCCTTGCAGGAGGATCAGGGAGCTGGTTTGATGTTGCCAATATTCTTGTCTCATAGTCAGTGCCCCACCTTGTCAGCATATCTTTGATCTCATTGACCTTATGGTGAGGATTCATTTCATTTGCCTGCAGGATGTGTTTTACATTGAGGAAATAATTATTTTTTTCTTAATTAGTGCAGTTATCATCCATTTAACATCTTGTTTATTTTTATCTTCAGATTAAAAAGTACAAATCCCATTTCCAACATTCTGAATATTCTTCTCTTTCCTTTCAGTCTCTTTCCTGATCAAGATTTATTTGCTGTTCCTTGTAAGATTCTAATATTTTAACTTTTCCCAGCATTTGTTGATTTTTAAGAACAGAATCCAGAAGCCCTCTTTTTCCAAGACTAATAAATTCTGTAATAAATCCACTTAGACTTAATCCAGTTAAACAAGGACTAAAAAGTCATAAACCTTCAATCAAGAAGAGACTGACCTACCCAGATTGAGAGGTTGATTTGATGAATAGGAATACATGCTCTCCCTAACTGGTTTGGCTCAGTGGATAGAACATCGACTTACAGACTGAAGGGTCCCGGGTTCGATTCCAGTCAAGGGCACATGCCCGGGTTGCAGGCTCAATCCCCAGGGTGGGGTGTGCAGGAGACAGACGATCAATGATTCTCTCTCATCATTGATGTTTCTATCTCTCTCTCCTTCTCTCTTCCTCTCTGAAATCAATAAAAAAATATATTAAAAAAATACATGCTAGAATTAGAGAGTGAAGATCTATTTCACAAACAGTGTATTCATTAGTGAATATTGTTGTGTTATAATGACTTTGCTTCTTGAGGTAGACTTTTAACAGGGATTCAGCTGATGAATACTTGGATAAGAATCCCAGGGGTACTGTTAGGTTGCTCTACAATAAACTATTGGATTAATCATGTTTTCATTGACACCTAGTGCTGGCCCCACATAGGGTCTTATGTACATATGTTGAATATGAGGTGGTCCAAGTGAAAAAGCTTTGCTCTTATATATGACTTACAGATGTGTGTGTGCATGTCTGTTTGGGTCTATATTTAAGCCTCACATTACCTGGATGCCAGCACACATAGGGAAATCAGACTTAAGTTTGATGTCTTCCAGTCTTAATTAAAGTTGGTGGTACAAAGGAAAGATTGTCAAGAGTAAGTGGGATCCAAGAGCCCTATACTTGGAAGGGATGGAGAGCCACCTTTTAGAACATTTTCCATTCCTTCACATACACAGGGACTTACAGTTCGTCACAGTCACTCACACCTCTATTCTTTTCCATTTCTTTTAAAAATATATATTTTTTATTTCAGAGAGGAAGGGATAGGGAGGGAGAGATAGAAACATCAATGATGAGAGAGAACCATTGATCGGCTGTCTCCTACACACTCCACACTGGGGATCAAGCCCACAACCTGGGCACTTGCCCTTGACCAGAGTGGAACCTGGAACCCTTCAGTCTGCAGGCCAACGCTCTATCCACTGAGCCAAACCAGCTAGGGCTCACACCTCTATTCTTAATATTGAGAACTCCATTGAGAAATGGTATAAGAAAGAAGCAAATATGATTTTCTTGTGCTGTTTTTTTTTTTTAATCTAGTATAGCTTGACAAGTTTTTGTGTAGAGACCTCCAAAATTCTAAAGACTCCGGTTTCCAAAAGAATCCTTTCAGGCACCTTTGCACAGCGGGACCTGAACTGTGAGCACTCTAGGTCAGCAGGGAATGCCGTGGCCTGCGTGCTCTCCAAGAATTCTGTATCTCTGGCAACAAGGAGCTCACTCTCCTTCTCTTCTGAAAGGGTATATATGAGGGGAATGGGAAAGACAGCCCAGGCTCCAGTGAGACTCGCTTGCTTTGCATCCTCCAAAATATCTTTACAGCAATTCAGAACCACTAGTTGAACAATGCAGTTATCAAGAGTAAAAGCACAAGGAACTGTAAATAAAGAAAATGACAAAGAAGTAAATTCCATCCACAGAGGTCTCAGTGAACAGGCAGGAGGGCCCGGCCTCAGGTCAGCAGTCACTGCCTGTAGGTAAGGCTGGCTGCACACAAGAGACGTGGAGCAAAGTCTAGGCTCCAGGCGAAAAGGGGGAAAGAGGGAAACTGGCATTTTGTGCATCAATTCTATGCCATCCATTACTCTGGACACTTGATTTGTGCTTGCATATTGAATCTCTTAACAAATAGGCGAGGCATGTTGTTTTCCTTTATTTTATTGACCAAGACCATGGATGAGAGAGGATAAGAACAGCTGTAGTTGGTGTTTAGACCCAGGAGTACCCACCAATCAAGCACAACACTTCCTGAGTGAAGTGGGCAATGGCGGAGGGGGCCAGGGAGGGCGGGCAGCTAAGGGCAGCCCTGGTCTCTTTCAGAGTCTTAGACCAGGCTTCCTGCCAAAAGGACTTTCCCACTGGTCCTATGTCAGTTTCCAAAATGTCACTGTTACATCACCTTTTCTAGTTTCCACCTTTATAACAAGAAATATGATCATATAAAAAGAGAGGAACAAGTCCTGTGTGTAACAGAATAAGTGAGAGGACCAGCGCTAAGAGTAGAGATAATGAAACATCCTTTACTAATTTATGTTTAAGCAAAGATTGGTTTTGTTCTCAAAAATGACTTCATAATCTGGATTTTTAAGAAATGAAATGCACAAATATTAGCATCCCATCAAATAATTTCAGTTAGCATCTATTTGATAGAATCAAATTAGATTGCCAGTGTTTAGTGATTTTTTGCACCTCTCCCCCGCACCCCATGACAGTTTTATATGGTTCAGTCTAATCATTAATACCACTTGGAGTTAAGAACTACAACACTATGTATCTTAGCTCATTCAATCCTCACGACTTCTCTACAGTGAAGTTCCTGGTAGCCTCAAGTTACAATGAAGGTATTCCCTGCTTTCTGGAGTGGAATTCTAGATTCTAAAGCCCAGCCATAGTGGTTGAACACGGGGTAGGTTTGGAGAAAGTGCATTTAATTGCAGCACGTGACTGGTACATGGCAGAGGACCCACAGGATTATGAGGGCGACCGTCATGATTTCATCAGAGAGCCCAGTGACTGCCACGTCACTAAATTAATGGACTCGATCTCATTTGGCCTAGCGGAAGTATCCAATACCCTATCCTAGAAAAACTCTGTGTTTTTTTCATACTATTATCATGTTTTGTTATGTTTGTTGTTTGGTTTTTACTTTTCTTTTTGCCTGGTTGGCTGTTGCTTTTTCATCTCCCCTGCAGGTTCCTTCTCTGCACTTCCATGACAATTTGGACTCCCTCAAGCCTTAGCCATTCTTCTCCTATTACTCTTCATTTTCTCTCAGGACTGTCTTATCAACACACAAATGTCAGTATATGCATAACCCCTAAATATTTCTATCCTGAACCCTGTCACCTCCTCTTAGTCTAACTTTACATGTTTAAATGTCCACTGGGCATCTTTACTTGGATATCTTCCAGGCCCTTAAAACTCCCTGAGTCTAAAACTGAGCTTGTGACTTTTTCTTCCGTGTCTGACCTTCCTCCAATATACTGTTAGTTAACAGCATCACCATCTAGTCCCTTACATTTTCAACCTAAGTGCTTTTCATTTCTGATTATTTCACTCCCCACCATGATTGTTACTGCTGTCGTACATTCCTCATGTCTGACCTGAACCATTATAATAGACTCCTAACAGGACGCTGCATTTACTTTATCCATTCTAATCTTTTCCACCCATGCAGAAAAAAGAAAATGTAAATATCATCACATCACATTCCTTTCCTTTCAAATTCTTCAGTACCTTCCTGCTGTTGCAATGCCATGTTCATTGCACACCAAGACCCCATTGCCTCTTGCTCTGCCAAGCTATTAAGGGAGAGAAAAGCACTCACACAAAGACTCTGGGGTTTGGAGATAACCTCCAGATTCCAGAACATGCCATTTTTATCTCCTACAGCAGGGCCTCTGTACAAGCAGCTTTCTCTTTCTGGACCACTCTCCTCACCCCCATATCTCTTGCCTGCTTGGCTCCTAATCTTATACTTCAGATCTCTGATCTCTCATATCTATGTATAGGTCCATTTATCATATGCTTTCATAACATTACATACCTCTTGTTATAACATTTATTACAGTTAGCATTTCATCACTGCCTTTATTCTAGGGGATTGGAGTTCATAAAGTGATATATCTGTGGTTACTCAAATTAAAAGTGGCTAAAATTAAAGCCAAATCCAAAATAGCCAGACTCTTGAGCCCTTGCCTGTTGCCCCTCACCATGCTGGTTCTTGTGCCCCATGTAACTATACTCACAGTCTTTGGGGTTTTAATTTCCTTCTTGATTTAAATTCAGAATTGATTTTGTGCATTTCCCCAGGCCATATTTGACTACTTTCAAATAAGAACAAAAACACCACAAAGATTTCATGAGGAAATCATTCAGTTTAGTGGATACAATCTTGTTTTATGTTTTAATGAGTATTATTATCCATCATTTTCATAATTCTTTTTATTGGCACAGGCCAGGTGGGGTAGCTTATCAGATGCAAGTCATGCTTATCCCATTGCAGCCATCAACTCACAGCAATTAAGTGAAATGGAGTTCTTTATAGTTCGCGCAAGTACTTATCTGTTTCCAAGTTCAAATGGAAAATTTAATGAGCTTACAAATGTGGAGATGGAAAGGATTGCATTCTTTAAGGTAGCAATGCTTCCAAACCAGGTGCCAGTGACACATTTTGTAATCTCTTTAATTTGGATCTTTTCAAATGTAAAATGTAAACGAAGACTTGCCAAGGCCACCTGATTGCCCTTCTCTGCTTATTCAGAAATTTCCATAGTGATATTTCTCTTGGGCTTACTTTCTGTTTTCTGACACGCGAGTCAAAATAAAACAGAAGCAAAGCCTAAGAAGAGAAAGAAGAGGGGACAGTTCTTCTAAATCTTTGTTTTCCAACACACTTCTGTAGGAAAAAGGACAGAAAAATGTGTCATCATGTTTAAAAATAGTGCATGCTCCCAAGAAAGAAAATAAAAAAAAAAGAAAGACAATAGGGTCTAGAGATTGTGTTCTGCATGTGGAGGTTTTAATCCACGTCTGTGTGTCTGATCCGGATTTGCTTAATTAAAGATGGAGTTCTGCAGTTGACTTTGCTGGGAGAGGCACATCACAAGCCATGGGCTCATTTTAGCTGGCCCTGGAAGCTTCTGGGTACAAGCACCCCAACAACTCCTGGTATGGGGAATACTGTGCCCATGAGCCAACTCAGCCAGTTTTCTGGCTGTGAATTGGTATCACGCAGAATCCTTGACTGCCTCCTGCACTCCCCCTACTGGGGATCGAGCCCGCAACACAGGATTGTGCACTTGGACAGAAAACCAGGCAGCTCACAGTTGCAGGCACGGAGCTAGTTGAAAACACCACATAAATCCAACCATGTAGCGTATCTTCCTGGAGTCTGACCAGACAATCTGAAAATCACCCAGAAAGCCAGAGCCTGGCAGTCAGATGGCATGGGAAAGAAGAACATGAGAGTACCTGCCTGTGGGCACATCATGCTACAGTTTATTCAGAGGCCTGGGAACAAATGACTTCATCATTTCCTTATGACACTTTGCCCTCTGCAAAGGATTTAGGACAGAGTCGCAGCGAGGAGACCAGGTTTGGATGGGAAAACCCCAACGAAAAGAGCCAGGTGTAGAGTTCAGGAAGGGTGGGGTCAGTTTGGCAGTGGTCAACTTGGAAAAGGAGGATTTGTGTGAAGCCTGGGAGGACATGGGGTGAACAAAGGAAAAGTATTAAACCTTAAGAGCATCCCTGGGTGAGAGTTGCTATTTCATGAACAGCATAAAGCAGAAAACCCCTATAAAGCCTGCAATATCTATGTATCGACTAGGTAACAAGTCTTGGGGTGTCACTCTGTGGGAAGAACTGCAGCTGGTGCTAGAGAAGGAGTGGTGAGTCAAACGAATAGATCAACAAAAACACGGTCTCCTGCACCAATGGTGCTTACAGGGGAGGGCAAGATTTTTTGCGCTGGTGACATTTAATTTGAGATCAGAAGGTGAGTAGGCATTTGAAAAACAAATATTGAATATTATTCCAGAAAGTGAAAAAGAATAGCATGTATCAGGTCTCTAAGGAGTTAAATGTCAGACATGCTGGAAGGAGAGGAGATAGTATAGGTGGATAGTGTTGTATCAGGCATATCTTTTGTATCATGTATATCCTTTATGCGTCCTTATATTCTTTGTCCTCTAGGATTAATATGTTTGCAACTATAATTGACATGAAATAACACTTATTTAAAATGTATCATTTGATACACTTTGACATAAATATTCAGGCATGGAAACACCATATTTGAGACAATAATATATCTATAACTCACCATCCTCAGTTCCTCACTCAAGGTATCCACTTGCATGCTTTCTATATACTATAGATTGGTTTTCATTTTCCAGAATTTTATACAATTAGGATAATGCAACATGTACATTTTTTTTGGGGGGGGGTTCTGACTTGCACTCAGCATAATTATTTTGAGACTCATGTGTATTGTTACTTATATCAATAGCTCATTCCTTTTTATTTCTGCGTAATATCCCATTGTATGGATATAGCATAATGTGTTTATCCATTCACCTGTTAGCAGGCATTTGGATTGTTTCCACTTTTTTGCTATTACAAATAAAGCTGCCATGAAAATTTATGTACATAATGAACATGTTCATTAGTCTTGGGTAAATCTCTAGGAATGTAATGGCTATGCCTAAGGTAAGCATATGTTTAATTTTCATGAAATTATTTCTTAAGTGGTTATATCATTTTACATTTCTACCAAGAAGTACATGAAAGTTAAAATTGCTCCACATCCTTGGTACAGTCATTCTTTAATTTTAAACATTCAAGTAGGGATGCCATATATCCCCAAACAGATTAATTTTCAATTTCATAATGATTAATGATGTTCGTATTTACCATCTATATATAATTTTTATGTATGTATTTGCCACCTATATATCTTTGGGGAAGTGTTCATTCAAATCTTTTACCCATTTCAAAATGCAGCTGTTGTCCTCTTATTGAGTAGTAAGAGATCCACTTACATTATATACAAGTTTATGTTATTGAATATATATTTTTTGTTGAATAGTCAATGTTGTTGAATATATAGTATAGATACGATTTTATATTTTGAAGAGCAAACATTAATTTTGATGAAGTTCATTCTATTGATTTAAAATTTTTCACACTTTGTATCTTTTGTATTGTAGTTAAGAAATCTTTGTCAAACCTATGATTACTAGATTCCCCCCCCCCCATGTTTTCTTCTAATAGTTTTATGGTATAAAATTTTACATTAAGGTCTCAAGTCAAGGTTCATTTTTGTGGATATGGCTATACTACAGTTACAATCTCATTTTTTAAAAAGATCCTTTCCCCTTTGAATTGTCTTGGCATCTTTTCATAAATCAATTGGACTCTCTTGTCTTTCTATAAGTAGGCCAATACCATAGTGCCTTGATTACTAAAACTTCATAATAAGTCTTGGAACAAAGAGGTTTACATCCTTCAACTTTGATTTCTTGGCTACCAAAATATCGTTTTGGCTACTCTAGATCTTTTGTATTTCCACATAACATTTAGAATTAGCTTGTCAATTTCTGCAACAACAAAATTCCTCCTGAAATTTTCAGTAGAATTGTACTCTATCTATTAACTTGAGGAAAACTGACATCTTAATATTATTAAGTCTTCAATCCATAAACATGATGTGTCTCTTTATTTATTTGTTTTTTTTAATTCTCTCTATAATGTTTGTGTACATGCCTCATGTATCTGTATGTGCTTTATATTTTTGAGATTAGGTAAATAATAATTACATGTTAATTTCTGATTATTTTTTGTTATTAAGTAGACATACATTTAATTTTTGTATCATCTATCATACAACTTTATATCATCCAAACTTGCTAAGCTTCCTTACTAGTTATACTAGCTCTTTGTCGATTCTACCGGCTTTTGGTATAGATAATCATGTTATCTGAGAACAAAGATGGTTTTTCTTCTACTTTCCAAAATTGAATGGATTTAATTTCTATTTTTGCTTATTCCATTGACTAAATTTTCAGTACAATGTTGAATAGAAGTGATGAGAGTGTATATTCTTGCTTTATTCTTGACCTTAGGGTAAAAGCATTCAGTCTTTTACAATTAGTTATAGATTATATATATTCTTTATAAGTGTGATGAAGTTCCCTTCTATCCCTACTCTTTGAGAATTTTAATCAGGAATTAATGTTAGATTTTAAGTAAATTTTCTATCTAATCAATAATTAAATTATTTTTATTGATTGTTAAAATTGTGAATCACATTTATTAATTTTTAAAATATTAAACTAATCTTGAATTTCTTATATAAACCCCACTTGGTCATGATGTGTTACTTTTAACATCTTGCTGGATTTGATTTCCTAAACTTTTGGTAAGAATTTTTGCATCTATGTCAATGAGGAATATATATCTGTAATTTATTTTCTAATTTTCATATAAAGGTAATGTTGGCATCATAAAATGAATTGGAATCTTTTCCCTTCTCTTACTTTCAGTGATTGTGAAGATGCTGAGATGATAGAACACAATTGGATCTAAAGGAATTCATCTTTTAAAAGATACCATTTTCTCTAATTGAATTATTCTCTAACTTTAGTGTGCATGAGAAACACCTGAATATTTTCTTTCTTTATTTTATTTTTAAGCATCTCCTCAAGGAGAAGGCTTTTTAAAAGTATATATTTTTATTGATTTCAGAAAGGATAGGAGAGTGAGAGAGAGATAGAAACATCAATGATAAGAGATAATCATTGATTGGTTGCCCCCTGTATACCCCTCACTGGGAATCAAACCTGCAACCCGGGCAAATGCCCTGACAGGGAATTGCACCATGACCTCCTGTTTCATAGGTTGATGCTCAATCACTGAGCCACACTGGCCAGACAAAATTTTCTTTTTTAAATTTAATTTTTTTTTCATCACCATTGAAATTTTTCTTTTAAATAGATGTTATTATTCAGAAGTTCCAAAATGGATCCTTAGTTGACTTTACAAAGAAAAACAACTATCCCCCAGTTATTCTCTTATAATAGATTTCTGTTATGAGGGTTCTTAATCTATTCAGTGGTTCTCAAAACATGTTTCACAGACCAGCAACATCAGAATCACCTGGGGATTTTTTTTAAATGCAATTGTTCTGTCCCCACTTCAGACCAACTCTGGGAGGGAAAGTAGGTGGCAGTCTGCCCTTCAATAACTCTCAAGGTGACTCCAATGCACACTAAAATTTGAGAACTACTGCATTATGTTAATAAGAGCAAATCAAGAGGAATAAAGGTGCAATTAATTTTGTATATTTTGTGTTATACATTGAGATTATTTCTTTTGTACTGACTTCTTTTTTGTGTGTGACATATATGAGAGATCTTGGAGTCAAGAAGGAGCGTAAGTCAGATGTTTGAGTAGTGTGGAGAATGTATGGATAATCTGTAGAACAATGGAGAAGCAGGCTGATAAGATTGTTAGTCTCTATTGGATGTCTGCTTCAGCAATGTGATTGTCAACCTTTATTGGGGTTCACTCCCAATTGTTCAATCTTCTCTCCAATTCTGAACTGTTCAAGGTAGAGGGGTGGAAAAGTCAGTTTCTTGGATTTGTACACAGTTATTTTGTCAAATGAGTAAAGGGGAAGGAGAAATGGATTCAGTAGTTGAGGGTATTTGCAAGAGAGTAAATGACTGTAATCATGCACCAAAGTTTGTATGCTGTATAAGGAGAGCAATGAAAACAAGAGGACAATAACAGAAAGAAAGTTCTGAGATCTATGGATAAAAGGTCTTGATGAGATGGAAGAACTGTTTGAGTAGACATATTTCAGAAAATGAGCTGGGAATATAAATAATAATGGCTGAGAAGTGAAATGCTTTTTTATGAATTCTGTTGTTTTTATGTGATAAGAAGCTATAAGATATGATCTCAATAACAGCAATTGAGATAGTAGAGATGCCAGATCATATGTATTGAGGAAGTCATGGAATGGGTGAATAAACATTCACATACATATTAAAATTCTTTTTCATTAGCGATGCCAGTCATAATAGTGGGTGAATGACAGCCAAAGACCAATAATAAATGTGGTGGCATCATAAAATAAATTGGAAGTCATCACCAGCACAGGAAGGCTCTGATGGACACACATTTGTTTCTGTAGCAGATTATTTTGAGCCCAATCATCATTTCAAGAAGATATGTCCCCCATATGTCCTAACGTCATGAGATGGCTTCTGATAAGATACATAATTGTGATATGTGAGTATGAGTTCTGACTTAGCCATGCAGATCAAAATGTAGCAATCAGCTATCCTGCAGACCATTGCCAAGAAATTGCATGCTAATAAGTTCCTCATGTTTTCCTATTCATGACAGGAACAAAAACGTTTGCTTTGAAAGGAGATACCAGCTTAAAAGTACAAAGATGAAGATTGTCTCAGCTGTGCCCTGCTAACATCCATTCTAATTTCTTTTTTTTCAAATTCGCAGAGAGTGAAGAAGTTTATCAAAGGCAGGTGCTGTCAATTTCATGTATCATCTTTGGGATTGTCATCGTGGGCATGTTCTGTGCAGCATTCTACTTTAAAAGCAAGTAAGACCATTTCTCTCAAGTGTTAAAAGGTTACTTCTTAGAGGATACACTTTTTTTTTTTTTAATTTCTCAGTCTTTGCTTCCGACAGAGGGATCTTGTAAAAATGGGCCCGTCAACATTTAGAACGACTTAGAATCTTTTGTAGACTGTGGTGAGTGAACTAGTATATTCCACATTTGCATGTATGTGTGTGTGGTTTATCTTTCATGCACATAACTATCATCCCTCTCTGTGCTCATAAAAGCTCAACCTTCTTTGCACATTTTGATTAGCTGCCAGGATTAAAGTCTCAACATTTGTCTGTGACTAAGGAACTAAGTCTTGTGACCAGAGAGCTCACACTGCTGTAGACCTAAACATTATTAACCAGGATCTATTGTTTTTCTTTTAAAAAGTCTACATGTTTTCTTTCATAGTGTTTTTATCTGATACTCATAAAGGTTTTAGCAAAATGTGAAATATGAAAAATTATAAAATCCATTTTAGTTCCCCAGTTGGTATACATATCTTGAATATGTCCTATACTATTTTTTGCCAAGAAACCAGACCTTTTGCACATAAAGGTACTTATTTTTTACTAATAACGTAGGCTAATATATATATATGTGTGTGTGTGTATATATATATATATATATATATATATATATATATATATCTCCATATACAGCTATGTAAGTATATATGTCTATCTACCTATATCTTTATTTTAAATGAACTTTGAAAAAGGTTTTTGATTTATGATATTAGCAAAATATGCACTTAAAATAGGAAATATGGACAAAAATACTGTATTTTTTGGTTTCTTGTAAGGCACATAGGCCTGAATAAGTTGGCACTAATTGTATTCCTACAGCTTGTTGAAATCCAAGCCAAAGCTTAATCGCTTTTCATTAGACATATATTTTTCTATCTATTTGTTCTTCTGAAAATGGACAATTTCCAGATATAGTCTATTATGCCTGTCTGCATGTATGTTGATTTGCAGAAAAATAATGGAAACTCAGGTCTGAATCCAGAATTAGTAACTATTATTTTTTAATAAACTAGTTTAGATTTTCAGAATTACTGTGAAAAGAGTACAGAGAGATTCCATATACCCAGACTCAGTTTCGCCTGTTATTGTCTTACATTAGCATGATACATTTAATATTGATACATTATTACTAACTAAATTTCATACTTCCAGATTTCTTAGTTTTTATCTAATATGCTTTTTTTGTTCCAGGGCTACATCCAGATTCCAACTTATATTTAATTATTACATCTCCTAGGCAACTCTGGGCTGTGATGTTAGTGGGTTTTGTTTTTTTTCTTTGTGTGTGTGTGTGTGTGTGTGTTTTATTGCTCATTTTATTTTTTAAATTTTTACAGAATTTATTGGGGTGACATTGGTTAATAAAGTTGTATAGGTTTCAGGTATTCATGTTCATTTTAAGCACTTATTCTTTGTCAGAGACACTGAACTTTTCATGTATTACCTCCCAATCCTTACAACAATTGGAATTGTGTATTATTGCTGCATTTCTTAAAATATCAGGATTTAATTTTAAAATATTAAGTTGTCAAAGCCACACAGTAGAAAATTGCAGATGGAATCATTTTTTTAAAAAATGGTTTTTATTATTTTTCAATTATAGCTGGCATACAATATTACATTAGTTTTAGGTATAGAGCGTAGTGATTAGACATTTATACCTTACCAACAGATGGAGTCTTTGAAGTTGCACTATTCTAGTTTCAATCACATGCTTTACATCAACCACATTGGCTCATATAATCCTTTCACTGGGTGGTGCAACTGCTGGGGGTGAATGGGGAATGCCCTGCTCTGGTGCAACCCAGAGCACTTTTTAATTTTATTTTTCTAGGGAGGCTACATGGCACAGTGGCTGTGATTTTACATGCGTTCAAATCTTCAGGCTGCCACTTGCTTGTTATGAACTATTAAGCAAATTACATCCAGTCCTTTACTTTTGATTTCCTTTTTTAAAAAATGGCCAAAATATATCTCCCTTTTAGAATGTGTTAAAGATTAATGGGATAATACTGTCAAAAGGATACCACAATGTATAAAAGAGTAAGTACTCAGTGGGGCTTGCTGTTGTTAGCTCCATGCCGCGGGAACTTAGGGGCCAGGTAACCCCAGGCTAAGAGTGCAGCCTGGAGCAGGAGACAGGTCAGTGTGAGGTTCTCCATGCTTCTGCTGTGTGGGAGAAAGAAATTGTGTATTTAACAATAGCAAGTTATTAGGAAGAAGTACTTCATTGTTATTTTTAGAGTGTGATTTTTAATTGTACCACATTTAAATGGAAGACTGAGGATCACACTCACAAGACTGGCGAACATCTCGGTAACCAGGGCCTTGCTGTTCAGGGTGGCAGTGGGCTCTGGGACACCTCCTGCGGCTCAGTGAGCTGTCCTGGGTTTAATGGAAACCTGTTCAATGTCAGTTTCATCATGAGCCAATGGAGGAACACTCTTCCGGCTTGCCTTCTGCCTGCCCAGTTGGAACAAGTTTTCATTAAAAACAAATAAGAAAATGTGAGAAAAATAAAGTGATAATAAAAATTGAAGCCTTTCCCAGGTGGAGTTATAGTTCTCATTAAAAGTATATTTCTTTCTTCTGTACAATTTCCAGGCATGGTCTTCCTTTACTGTTCTTTGCCTGAGAGGAATGCCATATCCCACACCAGGCATCTAATCTACACAGCTGAGGGCAACCTGCATTTTTATAATTCCCTGACCCAGTATTCTCTGTGCTGATTGCTGGAATTCCAAGTCCCCCACCAAACCCTTCATCAGACTCCACCTTGACCTTTCCTCACTTTCATAGATTAAGGTTGTTTCCATGTGTATACTTTCTTTATCTCATCTTGAAAGCCCCAAGTTCTAGGATTGTAGGACCTCTCTATCACTGGTTTCCAAATAAATTCACTTGAACCTCCATCCTGTATACCAGGATGTACTATTTCTGGTGAGAGAAAGTCAGGAGTTACCAAAAAGCTCACATTCTCTTGGTCACTTCTGTTTTAATCCCCATAATCCTCCAGATTCCATCACTCTGGTCCTTTCTCCATTCTTTTGTCACCCTTGTTATGGCACGACCTCACCAGATAGAATATTATAGCAAACTGTTAGCTGCTGAGGTAGAAGTGACGAACACCTTCTTGAATTTAGAAGATTTTCTAACTGAATTAACTAAAACCCAATGACTCTGAAGGACCCAATGGAAGAAATTCTCATCACTCCCAATAAATCAATACATTCCCCAAGTAGCTAATAGAACTATTAATCGAGCCTTTCAATCTGGCTGATATGGCTCACATGCAACTATACATTCTCATTTTTTTTACTTTCAACTCACCTGGGTAAGAAGGGTGAGACTGGCTGTAGGAGTCCTTAGCAGACTTTGGAAATGCAGGATGGGATTCAACTCTAAGAATGGAAGGGGATGGGAGAGGAGGTGCTCCAGGAGCAAAGGCTAGACAAATACTGATCACAACTGGGAAAGCACAGGAGAAAAACAAGCGGGTGCCACTGGTACAAAGCAGATATTGTGGCAACTGTTCTGACCATCGGAGACCACTCTCTGAAGTAAGACATTATAGGCCACAAAGAAAGCCTCTTAAGGACAGCAGTGAATGCTCTGGTATGCTGCTTTGATGCTCTTCAGTGGTGAAGGACTTAGTCCCCCAGTTGCTAAAACACAGTTATGCTAGGAGTTACTTTTCTCAAGCACATACTCTGACCTGAGATAGACCACAGTTGGTGACAGTTCAATGTGAGGCTCTGAAGACCTAGACTTTTGCCCCAACATGTGGTACAAGGCCATGCCAGTTCCAGAACTTGCTGTGGGATTTAATGAGATCTTCATGGCATTCCAACTTCCCTTTCAGTCCGGTCCTGTTTCCTTCCCTTTGCTTCTACTGGTGCCAATCCAAAGAGCCCTCCCTAGTAAGAATCCTGTACGCTCTCCATCTCAGTGTCTACTTCCCCAGGAACTCCACCTGCAACATTGCAAATGTTTACCAACAGACTTGTGACATCAGATATGCCACTACTTACTTTTCCTTTCCTTCTGAAGAACTGAGCCAAAGAAACTTAAAACTCAGTTAACTATGCAATGTTGATACCGACATTGCTGGCTAGTAGGGTTCCAGTGTGCAATGCCTGCATCTGGTCTTCCCCAGAGCAGTTCTCATGAGAGGGTTGATGGTACAGCAATCATTTTCCTCTGTTGGCAGCTACTGGGGAAGGGATGAAAGAGTAAAAATTTGTGTGCCTGGGAAAGGGCAGGAATGACAGAGAAAGAGGCAGGTTCACAAAGGAAAGCCCATTGATTCTGGAATATTAGTGAGTAGGGACTTGAGTGAAAAGGAAGTAAAGTAAATGATAAAAGGATTTAGGAACTGTTCTCAAACATTTTATAAACACAATTCCTTCATAAATTTATATTTCCCAAACACTGAATTATGGAGTCACTGTAAGATAGTGTTTCTTATATTTAATTCTTAGGAGAGTAAGCCCTCTCACTGCTTCATGATGAGTTACTCAGGTGGAACTTTCTGATCTCCATTTGCTTCATCAGTGAATTCCTGATAGGATTTCTTGACTATGATGTGCTTCTAAAAATGCTGATGTGATTGATTTATTTTTAACAATAGACTACAGATTAGCTGTTAGGAAGTAGATAAATAATTACAACTAGATTAAAGCAATTTAGAGCCCTGGAGATAAAAGCCCCCCCCCAAATAATTGAAAAGATGAAAGAAATATTTAAATAGGGTGCATCACACTGGTGTAAATTCAAAAGAAGCAATGGCACTCAGAACCTCCAAATTCTGTGGCAAATGCTGAGCGATGCATTTCATACAATCTTTTCTTTGTTCTCTGAGCCAGTGTTCTAATTCCTCTGCAGCATCTGCCCTTACAAGCTTGCTAACTGGTGAGCCTGGGAGGAGTTCAGCATTCCTCATGTGCTCTCACATTTAGTTTCCACAGGATGCATGAATGGTAGCTTTTACAGACTCCATTTGCAGGTGAAGAAACTGAGGCTCAGAGACAGTTAGGAAATTAATCTCTTTTGATTTAGGAAATCCAGACAAAACTGAAGGGTGGCAGAGCTGGTGTGCAGGTTCCAGCCCCTCTGAGACCTGAGCCCCAGCTCTGCAGAGAGCTGCCTGCTGGAGGCTCCCTGCAAGGCCAGCGCTGGGCTCCACCAAAGCTCTGTCCTAGGCAGGGCCTTGGGCAAGAGGAGGAGTTCAGGGCAAGAGGAGGAGTTCAGGGCAGATGACTGCAGAGGTTTTTTGTTTGCTTGCTTGTTTTATTGGTGCTGAGTCTTCTGCTGATAGACAATTGCTGCAAAGCCCTTGGGACAGAGCAGCTAATAATGCAGTGATCTGTTGCATCTTGCTGGTATAGCCAGCCCGCATATGCAGTCAGGGGTCCTTTATTTGGAGTCCAAAAACTGAGAGTAGGCTCAGGCTTCCCTCTGAAGCTGCGGGACCACGGGCAAGTGCCTTGCCAGTTCTGAGTGTGGTTAAGAGTACTGAATACGTGGCCACACTGCCTGGGTCTGCATCCAGCCCTATAGCACTTCCTGGCAATGTGGGTGTGGGCAAATAATCTAACTTCCTGTGCCTCAGATTTCTTATCTAAATGGGCACAGAATTAGTGCCTCATCACACAGAATTATTGTGAAGAATAAATGAATTGATAGATGGAAAACATTTAAAATTATTTTAGGCCCTAGCTGGTTTTGCTCAGTGGATAGAGCATAAGCCTGCGGACTGAAGGGTCCCAGGTTCGATTCCAGTCAAGGGCACATGCCTGGGGTTGGGGGCTCAATCCCCAGGTGGGGGGCATGCAGGAGGCAGCTGATCAATGATTCTCTTTCATCATTGATGTTTCTGTCTGTCTCTCCCTCTCCCTTCCTCTCTGAAATCAATAAAAATATATTAAAAAAAATAAAATGAAGTTTGGCACATAATAGGTACTATTTAAGAGTTAACTGTTTTTGTTAGTTACAAAAAATGTTGATGACAACAATAATGAGCTGGTTCTAAACTGTAAAAAAGAAAATATACGCTCATTATGGTACACATGCCAGCCATGCAATCAAGCTACATACGCTTGACTTGTAAAGATACAAATGTAACTTTGTAGTATGTTACATGTAGGTGGCTGTTAGGTCCAAGCTTCGTATTTTCCACTGGTCACTTCTTCAGAAGATTTCCAATTCTCTGCAGCTGACTGCTCACAGTGAGGGACCCCTTGCATCCATGAGGGCAGGGACCATCCATTACTTTTCTGTCCACCTTCAGAACACCCTGGGCATGAGTCCCTGGGAGATGATGGGCAATACTACCTTCTCTCCAAATTGGAAGGAGTTCTTGGCAGAGTTGAAAATAGGGAAGGATTCCCTTTAAAAAGAGAATTAAACTGAGTTTCATCTAGCTTTAGTAAATGACAGATGATAGGAATGAATGAAACAAACAATATGCATAGCATACATGTATGTAATGATTTATTCATTTATTTATTTAAACCTGCAGAAAACAAGCTAAACAACTTCAAGAGCAGCTGAAAGAGCCGCAGAATGGTAAAAACTACAGTCTCAAAGCATCCAGCACAATGGCAAAGTCAGAGCACTTGGTGAGGAATCATGTCCAGCTGCAGAATGTAAGTTACATGTCTCTGCATCTCCTCCCACAGCCCTCCTCAGTGCTCCCAGGCCAGACAGGGGTGGGGAGCCTGCAATCAGACTTGTATGTGTATTTTTACAGTACTTTGGATTTTTTTTTCTTCAACCATCTTGCAGTTCCATGTGTACACATGAACGCATACATGTACTGGATAAAAGAGAAAAGTTAAATCTCAGTCTGGATTACAATAAGTAATATAAATTGGTCTCTGGAAGCAAAGGGAGCTTCAGTTGTTTGTTCCATAATCACTTACTGAACCCTCAGTTTGTGTCAGAACCCTTAGTTTGTGTCAGAAATGGGCACCAGGGATACAGTGTTCCCTACCATCTGGCAACTTATAAAGAGTAAAAAATACAAACACTGGAATCAGGCATGTGGGGTGAGATGGTTGCTATTGCAGCAGAAATTGGAGAAGGGACCAAAGAGGAAAGGGGAGAGGGGTCAGGTGGAGGCTTTCTCTTAACAAAGTCAGGCTTGAGCTGAATTTTGAAGAATGTGAAAGGTTCATCAGATAGTCACAGTGCAGAGATGGGAGCAAATAGAAACACAGAAACACCAAAGTCATGAATCCTAAGAACACACCTCCAAGGGAAGGGGTGTGAGAGAAGTCCAAGGTGAGAGAGGTGGTAGGTGGGTGTTGTGGACCCACAGTCAGTACTTCTAACAACTTGAAGTTAAAGGGAAACTCTTTGAATCTTACATCTTTCTAAAAGAGTTTTCATCTTTTCTGAGATATACTGCAAAATGCTGAATCAAAGACAAGTGGATACCCCCTAAGACATACTGAAATATTTCTCTGAGGGTAGCAATTCTGCCCCCACACAAGGTTGCACTTCCTGATTCTCAGGCACAAAATGAAGGAACAGAGGGCACAGTAAAAATCTAGTATTTGAGAATAATAGTCAATCACCATGACACATTCCACCCCTCCAAATGCATAAATCACTGGGAATGTATACATCATTTGTGACTCCAAGATATCATTACCCAAACAGTTACCATTTTGCTGGGCATAACAGATGTACTTAGATGTTTAATGTGGATTCATAAATCAGGAATGCTTTCCAGCAAAGTTTTATTTAACTTGTAATCATGGCTATGTATAGAGATTGTTCTTTTCTGAAACAGAGAGAATGCTTTTGCTAATGATTTCTAATGAGTATCATCCCACCACCCTCAAACAAATGCAGTGATGGAGGGCTTCAATTCCTTAGCATCTGGACCTGTCAAAGATAAACAAAGCCAGCCACTAGCTCAAATAGTAAAGAGAGACTATAATCAGTAATATACTACTGCATTATGGAAGAGGGTCTAGTGTGAACTGAACTCAACTTCAGTTTGTTCAGAGATGACTGAGCAGTGTTTTTGTTTGTTTGTTTTAAATATATTTTTATTGATTTCAGAGAAAAGGGGGGAGGGAGAAAGATAGAAACATCAATAATAAGAGAGAATCATCTATTGGCTGCCTCTTTTGCACCCCCTACTCAGAATAGAGCCTGAAACCTGTGCATATGCCTTGACTGGGAATCAAACCATGACCTCCTGGTTCCTAGGTCGATGCTTAACTACTGAACTACACTGGCCCAGCTTAACTGGGTGTTTTAAAGAAAGAATGAGAGAATGGGATGGGGGAAACAGCAGAAGCTTAATAGCATCAGGTGTCAATGTAAGAAATGTTTAAACCTGTAGAGGATTTTTATGAGTTTATTTGAGCAAAACTGACATCTTCTGGGATGCAAAATTTCAAGGGACTGAGAAAATGCTCCAGGGAATGGCAGCTTGGCCCCTTACTTTGTACATTACAATCAAAGAAGGAGGCCCAAGGTGTTACATGAAATCCATTGGTGATTTAGGGAGGTGGAAGAAGGCAAAGCTGAATAACTCTGTGGTTGGATAAAAAAGTAAAATAAATAGACCCATACTTCTTTTACATTTGTGGGTATGGGAGAGTTAACAGTCAACAATTAACACAATTAACAATAACAATGAGGGCATTTGTGGTTTCCACTGTGGTGCCCTGAGGTGTGTGGTGGAGGAGGGGAAATTACCCTGACATTCCAAAGGTATGTTTACATGCAAAAGTAGACAGGTTCAGATAAGGTAAGGATTGACCTTTGTCAGGGAAGATACCAGCCTAGGATATGATTACCCACCATGACTAACTTTTAGTTAGAAAGTTTTAATTTTGGACCATCCTATGTGGTTACTTTATGTCTCTGAGTTTGTAAGGCCACCACCACACAGGGCTCATCTGAGCTGTCACGTTTAGTACATGTCACGTTTAGTACAAACGCAGGTGACCAGGAGTCAGCAATAATGGCCTATCCCCTGGTACTTCAATGTCTAGACAGCTGAGCCGAACCAGAACACATGACACACAAGACAGAATTAGTATGCAATCACACAAGGTTTATTTACCCATTCCTAGTGGGTCCAAAGGCCACCCAGCAATGCACACTGAAGGACAGATGACGAAAACAGAGACAGGCAGGCGGCCGCAGTTGGTTCAGGCTCACACAGCAGAGCAATCAGGGGCTTGTCTCTCAGAGCGACATGGAGCCCTCTTCTTATCGGGCAGGAGACCTCAACTGGAGGCCCTCTTAGAGTTATATAGACCCGTGGTAAGCAACTTGTGTCCTTATCAGTGTGGGCCAGATGGTGTGCCTTATGCTGGGAGCAGGGTGTTTACACTTTAAGGGCTGAGCTTTTACATCAAGATAGTGGGGTGTTCATTAATTTTGGAAGTTACAGAGTATTGGGGGTTTCCATACAGCAAACATGTCACACAATAATTATTTCATACATTAGAGGGGTTACATTATTATAACAATCAGTGTAAATGCGATTAAGCCAACATTTATAGCATCTGCTGGCTGGCGATTATTCAATTTAGGATTATACACTTCCTCAGAGACTGGGAGACAGAAGCCCTAGTCTTCTTATTGATTACATTTCAAAGAAATGGCTTTCAGGTCTTTGAGAGACACTCCTGAGTTGTAGGAGATTCATATACACCTCAGAGTGACAAAGAAAGTTTACAGGTGTAAGCCCTGTTCAGCAATTGCCCTAGAAAAGGGAGGTCAGGGGCCCTTGCTCAAGTGTTGGCTAGAACAAAGGGTGAATTATTTTGGAGGCCTTGAGGGTTTTGTTTGTTTGTTTGCTCTCAGGCAGGCCCTTTAAGTGGGCCCAGGGTCAGCCTTGAAATGTTATAAACTATGTTAGAGTTCAGTCATCTTTTAGTGTGGCTGTGAGTGGGTGAGTGGATGAAATAATTTGTACTGAGAATCTACAGTTTTATAGGCCAAAGTTGAGGCCTTCTCAAAAAGAGGGTTCAGTGGAGAATGTCTAAAGTTTGGTCAAGTCCTGGCAGTGTGGCTCAGTTTGTTGAAGCATTGTCCCATGCACCGAAGGTCGCTGGTTCAATTCCTGATCAGGGCACATACCTAGGTTGTGGGTTTGAAACCTGGTTGGGGCACATATTGGAGGCAACTGATCCCTGTATCTTTTTCACATCACTGTTTCTCTCACTATCACTCTCTCCATCCTCCCTCTAAAATCCGTTAAAACAATTAGTTTGCTCAAGAAGAAAGAGCATCTTTGCCAGTCCCTTTGCATTTTACAGGGTTACAGCAGAAAACACAGTTTTGTATCCATTTTTATTTTTTCCTTTCAATAAACACATGAGCAAGAGCATTTTCTGTCTGATCTATGATTTCCACATTCATTTGGGAGATAGCATCAAGGTCCACAAAGTGGCCACTTCACAATGTTCTTTTGTCCTTCCCCTCCTAGTAGACATTCATGTTCTTTCCCATTTTTTACTATGAAAGAAAAATTAGAAGAAACTTCACTCCTGTGCTCCTCCCACCCGTCATTTGATTGGATTTATTAGGATTAGAATAAAAGAAAGAAATTACTAACTGTAAGGATCCCAACCCTTGAAAGACCTTTGAGTATAGATAATTTTTTTCTCTCCCTCCTCTCTTTTCTACAGCCCATCCTTCTCCCCTCCCCCCACCACACACATGACATTTGTGTGTTTGCCCAAGGCAGCAGAGGGTGAATCCAAGTGGATTATTGCCATAGAGTCCCAGATAAGATATGGAAAAGTGTCTTTTTATATTGACCCCCTTTTTAAATAAAGAGGGTATATGTATAAGACATTTTGTCTCTCAGTTGTGATGTGGTCAGCTAGGATAATACATTGCAAGAGATCACCAGTCCACAGGTTTACACAGAAATTGGGAGTTCAAACAGAGAATAGATATGAAAGGAAGGCTGAAATAAGTGAGTGCATTGATGAAACATGCATGCCAGCGTGGGGGGCTAACAAATATTATTTTCCCTCCTACCTTCTACCTTCTTCTAGCTGAGCTAATAATTCAAATAACATACAGCAGATTAACAGGAGAAAATAAAATTTTAATATGTGCCTACAGGGAATTCACATAAGCCTGAAAATTCTAAAGACAGTGAAACAAAATTGGGTACATATTGGAAACAGGAGACGGAGGGGAATAGGCTCTCAGACTTCAACATTGAAGATGGACAATGTATAAGTAGTTGAGGAAGAGCAGAACACACATGGCTTGAAAATTCTTGCTGGGCAACCCAAAAACAATGGGACACAAAGGACAATCTGCTACTAGGCTTCTGCTGGGAGCCTTTCTATCTAGCAAAATTAATTTAAATTAGGCTAAAGTGATTTCCTTTCTGGAGCAAGTCTTTTCATCTGAACCTCTTGGGCAGGAAAGGGGGAGGGTCAAATGTTCTTTCTGCATCTTTTCTTTCTTAACAACTAGCTTAAAAACAATAGCACAGTTTTATGATGGGAAAACATTGGTCCCTTTCACCAGCTATAGCATTATATACATTGCCAGCTTAGGCTCAAGGGAAGGCATAAACAGATACCTTCCACCATAGCCCGGGGTTAACAAGTTGTTTTCCCAAAGGCGCACATCAATTCCAGTCCTAGAAAGCAATGTGGGTCATTATTAGCTTTGTTATCCCTTTGTCAACATTTATTTTGTTAATTTGATGGGAGACCATAGTGTGTGTGCGTCGTGCGTGCGTGCGTGCGTGCGTGTGTGTGTGTGTGTGTGTAATTACATTTCACTTATATTAGAGCATTTAGTATAAAATCTCAGTCCGTATATTTCTAGTCAAATTTCCACTTTAGAGATTTACATGCTGATACTCTTGCTCATAATTTTATTATAAGAATCATATAAGAATTATACTGTAATTTTTCATGCCCACCATTGGTTGTGTTGTTTCTGGGTCCACTTGGGTCAGATTTAGGTACAGGTCGATATCAGATGTTATGTGTAACCAGCCTTTGTCTGGAGCTACCACACTGTTCATTGTTTGTGGCTGGGTCTACTGGACCTGAGTATGCATGGGAGGGACCAGTCTGTGTATAAGGGTCAATCTGTAGAATGACTGAGGATCCCTGAGGTCTGCCCCTGCCTGTCAGCTACTCTGTCTTCCCCTGAGGTTGCCTGCTCTTCCTCTAGAGCCTTCCAAAGAAAGACGATAGGGTGGGCCCAGCTGACCACGAACCATAGCCTCTTCCACAGGTTGTGGGGCAACCAGGGTCAGGAGAACAGGGCTAGTGGGTCCACTACATGGATCATGCAGTCAAGCATTCAATGAAGGATTCTGGTCCCTGCTCCAGAGACAAACCACTCAGTCTCTGCTGGAGTCTCCTACTCTAGTTTATCACCTAGGAACTCACTGCAGGCTCAATTTGGGTTCAGCCCACCATCCCCTCTGCAGGAACAAGCTCAGCCGCTCTGGGCTCAGGGTGGCAGACCAAAAGACTCTCCCATTGGATGGTGATACTGACCAAGCTCACAGGAGGAGGCCAAGCACTTCATCCTGGCCCCAGACAAGAGCATCCTAGGGTCTCACACTTTAAATGTCCCAGCTCTGAGCCACTTTCCCTTTCTCTCATGGAACTGAGCCTCATGATGCAGAGTGTCCTTGGCTTGGCAGGGTGGATCCAAAAAGTCGTGTTGGGGTAGTACCCACAAACCTGTAGGAAGAAGGTGGGCACTTCTTCCCCTTCCTGCGGATAGTGCAGGCTAAGCTTGCAGGGGAGATAAGATTTGCCTCCTACAATGTAGCCACACACATCAGCGTCCACCCATCTGGTTCTTGGACAAAAGATTCCCTGGGAGACATGGTCCAAAAGTCTCAGCTTTGTGCGGTCTATGGTACCCCTGTGCCACTGAACTCAGAAGAATGGGCCAGCTAAGTGATTCAACAAGTAGAAGTAGGGGCACTGGCTGTGTTCTTGGGTTAGGGAAGACAGACCATCACTAATCATTAGAGAGATGCAAATTAAAACCACAATGAGATATCACCTCACACCTGTTAAGAATGGCTACTATCAATAAATCAGCAACCAGCAAGTGCTGACGAGGATGTGGAGAACAGGGAATCTTAGTGCACTGTTGGTGGGAATGCAGACTGGTACATCCACTGTGGAAAACAGTATGGAGTTTCCTCCAAAAGTTAAAAATGGAACTGCCTTTTGACCCAGTGATCCCACTTCTGGGAATATGTCCTAAGAATCTCAAAATGTTAATTTGAAAGAATATATGCAGCCCTATGATCATAGCAGCATTATTTACAATAGCCAATATCTGGAAATAGCCCAAGTGCCCATCAGTAGACGGGTAGATAAAATGGCTTGGTACATTTACACAATGGAATGTTATGGAACCATAAAAATGAAGGAAATCTTATCTTTTGGGACAGCTTATATGGACCCAGAGATTATTATGCTAAATGAAATAAGCCAGTCAGAAAAAGAGAAATACCATATGATTTCATTTAAATGTGAAATCTAATGAACAAAATAAACTGATGAATAAAATAGAGACAGAGGCATGGATATATGGAACAGACTGACAGCTGTCAGAGGGGAGGGGGGAAGGGAGGACTGGATGAAAGAAGATAAAGGGATTAACCAAACAACATGGACATAACATGTTACACAGGCAAGAGTGCGGTGACAGCCGGATGGGAAGGGGACAGGAGATAGGTAGAAGTGGGCAAAGTGGGGCATGGGAACATATGCAATAGTGTTAACAATAAGAATAAAGTTGAAAAAAGAGCTATGTGGAAATAAAAATGTCAATGATAATAACAAAAATGATAAATAAAATAGTGATAATAGTAATAACAAAGAACATGTATTGGCTCATACACAGAATTAAGCTAAATAATATACTTACATTGTCTTATTTAGTCCTAACAAAAATTACTTATTTCCACCCAAGAGGAATAGAAGAGGAAAATGAGGCTCAAAGCTTAAGTTAACTTCTGTCATACAGCTAGTGAATAGTCGAGGGTCAAACACACACCCTTGTCACGCAGAGGTATTCAACAGGGAGTAATGTTGCCCCAGGAAACATTCGGCAAAATATGGAAACGCTTTGGGTGCTACATTTTGGGAGGGAAGTGTTACAGGCATCCATGAGCAAAGGGGAGAGGTGCTGATAAGTCCCCTCCAATGCCCAAGATAGCCACCCCACAACAGAATATTATCCTGCCCAATTTCAAGAGTGGTGAGCAAGTCCAGAGTCCAAGTGCAAGCTGTGAAATGTGCCCATTTGCCTAGCATAGGGGTGCTACCTCCAGCTTTCCCACCGTGAGCATTTATTTCTACTACATGAAGGGTGCTATGTTATCCAGGTACACTACAATCCTTGGGAGGGAACATTTCCTACCTGCTACCATATCAGACAAAGCTTTCCTTCTTTTATCTTGAAGCCCAGATTAACAACTTAAAATTCCTTGCAAAATTTTAAGCACTGCTTAACAAATGTCTGTGTCTGGCATTCCCTTAGTTCTTTAAATATTCATGGGGTAGGTTTCACCTTACTGTCATTTACAAGGTGTGAAACACCTAGTCCAAAGAAGTGACATGATCACCTGGAAACACCTGCCTCAGAGGACCTGACAGTGCCTTAGAAGCACCTAGTTCTTCAGCATCATCTACCAATGAAGCATTTGTGATTGAGATGCCATGACCTCACTGACTTGTGTCATTTATGAGAGAGAGAGAGAGAGAGAGAGAGAGAGAGAGAGAGAGAGAGAGAGAGAGAGAGAGAGAGAATGCCACCAGGGCTAGAATTATAACCTCCAGACCAGTCAAAAGCGTGAACTTGAGTTCAGGGATCAGAAAGAAGTCTACAAAAGCAAGATGCTTTATATACATTAACAGTCTAGTGAGCACCAGACACTGCTTTAAAGACCAGGGGTAAAATGATGATTCAAGATAGCAATGTCCCTACTTTCAAGGCACTTACTGATTACTGTAGATGACAGAGATTAGTCACATAATATCACAAGGAATGTGCCAACGCCTACAGCCAGGAGTTAACCTGACAATGGGAATCTGAGAAGAGGGATTAAGCGATGTGCTCAGTCCCCTGGCTGAACGGACACCTGTTAGTTGAGGTGGGGTGGTGGGGTGGTGGGGTGGTGGGTGGTGGGTGGGTGGTAGAGGGTCATTGGAGAAGGGTGCTTGCTGTGCCTTGTGTCTGGAAAGCGTGTCTGGCTAAGTTATTTTGCTTCTGTGGAAATGTGTTAAAGTTTGACTGCAATCGTTACCGTTCTTTCTGCTCTAACACACAGTGCCAAAATGCTCAAAATAGCAACAATGGTCAAGCTGTTTTTAATTACTTGCATTATAGATCCAAATGAAATCATGTTCTAAAACATAACCACTCAATTTCACCATCATCTTGGCTAATAAATCAGACTTGAAATAAAGATTTTTGTGTGTGTTTGTGGTATAAAATAAATATATTCTTTTGAATGTGCAAGGGCACACTTACTTTAACATAATGATAAGGCAACAGACACATTTCCTCCTCCAGTTCAGACTTACAATTTATTCAAGATGAAAAATGATATTAGTTGACCTGTAGTATGAAAGATCATTGATTTGCTAGGGAATCCATTGTGAAAAAAATTAAATTGCACTCAGATGTTTGTAATGGGTGATTCTAAATGCTCTTTTTAAAGAGAGTTGATAACTAAATATTATAATCTAAAGCACAAATATACATGCTGTTTATCCATAAGATGTGAATTATTATGTTTTTAAGTTAAATTTAGTAGGTGGCATTGCTTAATAAATTATATAGGTTTTGAGTATACAATTCTATGATACATCATCTATATATTGCACTGTTTGCCCATCCAGAGTCAGTTCTTCCATCACCATCTATTTGACCCACTTAACCCTTTACCACAACTGTCCCCCTTCTCTCTGGCAATGCCTATACTGTTGTCTGTGTCTGTGAGTTTTTGTTTTTTGTTTTTCTTCTTTGATGCTTTCATTTTTATATATCCCACATGTGAGTGAAAGCATATGGTTCTTACCATTTTCTCTCTGACTTATTTGGCTTAGCAAGTTATTCTCAAGATGCATCAATGCTGTTGCAAATGGCAGCACTTCATCCTTTCTTATGGCTGAGTAGTATTCCATTGTATATACGTACCACATCTTCTTTTTTTTTTTCTTTTTTTGTTTTGTTTTTGTTTTTTTTTTAATTTTATTTTATTTTTATTGTTTTAAGTATTACAAATAGTAGTACATATGTCTCCTTTTTTTTCCCCCTTGATCTCCCGCCGACCTCCCCTACCCCCCAGGACATGCCTTCACCTGCCCACCCTGCCCCCCCGCCCCAGTGTCTTATATCCGTTGGTTGTGCTTATATGCAAGCGTACAAGTCCTTCGGTTGGTCTCTTACAGCCCTCCTCGCCCAACCTCCCCTGTCTTCCCAATGTAGTTTGACAGTCTGTTCAATGCTTCTTTGCCTCTGTATCTTTTTCCCACCATTTCTTTCCTTTAAAAAGTTTTGCCTTTGCAGACTGGAAATAAACATATAATAACAAAACAAGACAAAACAAAAAAATGTTTGAGTCCCAATTTCAATGTCCAACAGTTCCTTATGTGTACATGTCAGCATTGATATCTGGATGGTGGGCACATGGTGGCAATGCAGGTCCGACCCTCTCTGGTTTGGTCCTAGGCAACCTGCAGCGGTGCACAGCTGCTGACTGCTCCCATGGCAAGGCGTTGTCAGCGTCTTCCATCTCTGGACTGTTTTTTCCTCTTGTCTTCATGGTTGGAGCACTCCTGTCAATTCCTCTCTGTTGCAGGAATCCATCTGGTCTTGGGGTTGTTTTCTGAAAATATACAAATATATTCTCGACCACAAGTTAATAAAGGAATCTTTTCTATATAATTGATTTGGGATCCTTTTTATTTTTGTTCAAACGATTTTCCTTTGTCTTATTTAGACACCATGTGTGTTTTTAATGGCCGTCTTGCTGTTAGCATTGCAAATGAACCTTAATTTGGTAAAGTAAAAATTTTCTAGATGTAATTTACTTATAGGATATTTTTCCTTACATGATATTGCCCTACTATCCCCCCCCCTTTTTTTTTAATGGAGGTTTTTGTAAATTTTATAATGCAGTCTTGATAACTTTAAATTAAAAAAAAAAATTTTTTTTTTCCCCCACACATATGACTGCTTTAGGTTCATTGCATATTCAGAAATTTTACCATGAGATGAACTACCAATAGAAATTTTAGTTATTACTTTAAGAATAGCTTATTGTCCAGTACTTGAATATTCACTTATTTCAATTAGCCTATTTAAATTAATCTGAAAACTCAATTACTATTTTACTGTCAAATTTAATACTCTACCAACAATCTTAGTTTACCCTGTAAATATTAGTGGGAAGGATTATTTGAATTCTTGAGTGGGCCCTGAGCATTCCAAATGCTCAGCTGAATGTAGATATAGGGCAACTGCTGTCGGCCAAGTCTCTTGTCTGTTACCTGGGTCCCGATCTGAGCTGGGCCAAGTCTCTGTCTGTCACCTGTATCTCGATGTGAGCTGGGCCGGGTCTCTTTCTGTTGCCTGGGTCCCGATCTGAGCTGGGTGTGGGAAGCGCGAAGCAGCCATGGGGGTAGGAGACCTCCTTTAGAAGGGGGTGAGGGTTCAAGCCCCTGCAATGTTGCGGGGGTGAGGGTCTGTGCCCCACTTCTGTTGCCCCCCCCAAGTTCTCTCCTGATGGCCCCTCTGCGACTGTGCCTGTCTTAGGTTGTTCCTTCCTTGAGGAATCTTACCCGTCTCTGGCTAACCAGCCATCCTCCGGGGCCAAGCAGGGTGCTGTGAGGTTCAGTTCTGTCTCCTTGGTAGCCTATGACCCCGTGGCCTCCACACCCAGCACCTGCCTTGGGAACCCCTGGCCTGCTGGCAGGGTCCTGGTGCTGATCACATATCTCGGGGAACTCGGGTTTCTTCTCCAGTGAGGGCCCAGCTCACACAATTGGATGTGAGACAGATCCCTGGTACCAGCCCCCACGAGGCTTCAAGCTCAGCATGAACAGAAAGCTCAGGTAACAGCTGAGAGCAATTGGATTGTGAGAAGAGGGTCCCTCTTGGCACAAAGGGCAAGAGGGGCCAATATAGGATGCTCAAGTGCCTTCCCAGTGCCTTAATTCCTTCTGCAAGGGATTAAATCCTTTCATGTCCCTTTTTTTAAATTGCTGCCCACCATTCAAAGAATTAGTTTGTAAGTTTGTTTGGGATAATTGTAAAGTATGCTGTTGTAAAATATCTAAGATTATAATGAGATTGTAGAATAATATCATGTAAGGATATTCTTTGCCCTAGGCCCTGGCAAATCCATTTCAAACTGGCTGTCAATTTCTTTTTGTATCTTTATATAAACTTTGTCAGGGAGGCAAAAACACAAATTACTTACTTTAGTTCAAGCGGCCAAATATATTGACTTTCAATTACAATCCTTATGACTTTTGAAGGAAACTTCTCTTTGTTTCCTTCCAAAATAATTTTCAGTCTACAGAGAGTTTCACTTAAAAATTTTTGTCACATGAAACAATTTCTCTTAATGCCCCGCCCCCTTGTTGTCTGTGTCCATTGATTAGGTTCATATGCATGCATACAAGTCCCTTGGTTGATCTCTCCACCTTACCCCCACCCTCCCCTACCTTACCTGAGGTATGATCTTCTGATTGACGTTTCTCAGCCTCTGGATCTGTTCTTGTTCATCAGTCTATGTCGTTCATTATATTCCACAAATGAGCGAGATCATGTGATATTTATCTTTCTCTGCCTGGCTTATTTCACTCAACATAATATTCTCCATCTCCATCCATATTGTTGCAAATGGTAGGAACTCCTTCTTTTTTACCGCAGCATAGTATTCCATTGTATAGATATACCACAGTTTTTTAATCCATTCATCTGCTGATGGGCATTTAGGTTGTTTCCAAATCTTGGCTATGGTGAATTGTGCTGCTATGAACATAGGGGTGCATATTTCCTTTCTGATGCCTGTTTCTAGATTCTTGGGATATATTCCTAGAAGTGGGATCACTGGGTCAAATGGGAGTTCCATTTTTATTTTTTTGAGGAAACTCCATACTGTTCTCCACAGTGGCTGCACCAGTCTGCATTCCCACCAGCAGTGCAAAAGAGTTCCTTTTTCTCCGCATCCTCGCCAACACTTGTTGTTTGTTGATTTGTTGATAAAAGCCATTCTGACAGGTGTGAGATGGTACCTCATTCTTGTTTTGATTTGCATCGTTCTGATGATTAGTGACTGTGAGCAGGTTTTCATATGTCTCTTGGCCTGCCTTCTGTCTTCTGTCGAAAAGTGTCTACTTAGATCAGTTGCCCATTTTTTGATTGGGTTGTTTATCTTCTTTTTGTTAAGTTGTATGAGTTCTCTGTATATGTTGGAGATTAAACCCTTATCATTGATATCATTGGCAAATATGTTCTCCCATGCAGTGGGCTTTCTTGTTGTTTTATTGATGGTTTTCTTTGCTGTGCAAAAGCTTTTTATTTTGATGTAGTCCCATTTGTTTATTTTCTCTTTAGCTTCCATTGCCCTAGGAGTAGTATCAGTGAAGAAGTTCTTTCGGCATATGTCCGAGATTTTGCTGCCTGTGGATTCCTCTAGTATTTTCATGGATTCCCGTCTTATGTTTAAGTCCTTTATCCATTTTGAATTTATTTTTGTGTATGGTGTAAGTTGGTGATCTAGCTTCATTCTTTTGCATGTATCTGTCCAATTTTCGCAACACCATTTGTTGAAGAGACTGTCTTGACTCCATTGAATGTTCATGCCTCTTTTGTCAAATATTAATTGAGCATATAGATTTGGGTCAATTTCTGGGTTCTCTATTCTATTCCATTGATCTATATGTCTGTTCTTGTGCCAGTACCAGGCTGTTTTGAGAACAGTAGCTTTGTAATACAACTTGATATCTGGTATTGAGATTCCACCTACTTTGTTCTTCTTTCTCAGGATTGCTGTAGCTATTCGGGTTCTTTTTTTATTCCAGATAAATTTTTGGAAATTTCGTTCTAGGTCTGTGAAATATGTTGTTGGTATTTTAATGGGAAGTGCATTGAATTTATAGATTGCTTTGGGTAGTATGGACATTTTGATGATGTTGATTCTACCAATCCATGAACATGGTATGTTCTTCCATCTGTTTATGTCTTCCTCTATCTCTTTTTTCAGTGTCGTGTAGTTTTCTACGTATAGGTCTTTTACCTCTTTAGTTAAGTTTATTCCTAAGTATCTTAATTTTTTTGGTGCGATGGTAAATGGGATTGTTTTTTTAGTCTCTCTTTCTGTAAGTTCATTATTGGTGTATAGAAATGCCATAGATTTCTTGGCATTAATTTTGTATCCTGCTACATTACCGAATTCAGTTATTAAGTCTAATAATTTTTTTATGGAGTCTTTAGGGTTTTCTATATACAGTATCATGTCATCTGCGAATAAGGACAGTTTTACTTCTTTTCTAATTTGGATGCCTTTTATTTCTTCTTCTTGTCTGATCACAATGGCTAGTACTTCCAGCACTATATTAAACAGGAGTGGTGAGAGTGGGCATCCCTGTCGTTCCTGTTCTCAGGGGAAATGGTTTTAGTTTTTGCCCATTGAGTATGATGTTGGCTGTGGGTTTGTCGTATATGGCTTTTATTATGTTCAGGTATGATCCTTCTATTCCCACCTTGCTGAGAGTTTTTATCAAGAAAGGGTGTTGGATTTTATCAAATGCTTTTTCTGCATCAATTGATATGACTATGTGATTTTTATGTCTCAATTTGTTTATGTGATGTATCACGTTTATTGATTTGCGAATATTGTACCATCCTTGCATCCCTGGGATAAATCCTACTTGGTCATGGTGTATAATCTTTCTGATGTACTGCTGGATTCGATTTGCTAGAATTTTTTGAGGATTTTGGCATCTATGTTCATGAGGGATATTGGCCTGTAATTCTCTTTCATTGTGTTGTCTTTGTCTGGTTTTGGTATTAGGGTGATGCTGGCCTCATAGAAGGAGCTTGGAAGTGTTCCTTCCTCTTGAATTTTCTGGAATAGTCTGAAGAGGATAGGTTTTAGTTCTTCCTTGAATGTTTGGTAAAACTCCCCTGTGAAGCCATCAGGCCCTGGGCTTTTGTTTGCTGGAAGCTTTTTGATGACTGCTTCAATTTCTTCCATAGTTATCAGCCTATTGAGATTCTTAGAATCTTCCTGAGTGAGTTTTGGAAGGTTTTATTTTTCTAGGAATGTGTCCATTTCCTCCAGATTGTGTAGTTTGTTAGAATAGAGTTGTTCATAGTATTTTTTAACAATCCTTTGTATTTCTGTGGGGTCTGTTGTTATTTCACCTCTTTCATTTCTGATTTTGTTTATTTGGGTCCTCTCTCTTTGCTTCTTGGTGAGCCTGGCTAGAGGTTCGTCAATCTTGTTTATCCTTTCAAAGAACCAGCTCTTGGTTTTGTTGATCCTGTGTATTGTTTTTTTGGTCTCTATGTCATTCATTTCTGCTCTGATCTTTATTATGTCCTTCCTTCTGCTCACTGTGGGCTTTTCTTGTTGCTCTCTTTCTAATTCTTTGAGTTGTTGAGTTAGAAGATTTATTACCATTTTTTCTTATTTTTTGAGGTAGGCTTGTAGAGCTATAAACTTCCCTCTCAAGACTGCTTTCATTGTGTCCCATAGCATTTGCATTGTTGTGTTTTTATTGTCATTATTCTCCAGGATGTTTTTAATTTCTTCTTTGATCTCGTTGATCACCCAATCATTGTTTAATAGCATGCTGTACAGTTTCCACGTGTTTGAATTTTTTGGAATGTTTTTATTATAGTTTATTTCTAATATTATGCCATTGTGGTCTGAGAAAATGCTTGATAAGATTTCAATCTTTTTGAATTTAGGGAGGCTTTGTTTGTGACCCAATATGTGGTCTGTTTTTGTAAATGTCCCATGGGCACTTGAAAAGAATGTATATTCCGAAGCTTTGGGGTGAAATGCTCTGAAGATGTCAATTAGGTCCATCTGATCTAGTGTGTCATTTAGAATTGCTATTTCTTTGCTGATTTTTTGTTTGGAGGATTTATCCAGTGATGTCAGTGGTGTATTAAAGTCTCCTACTATGATTGTATTGTTGTCGATCTCTCCCTTGATCTCTTCCAGGAGTTTTTTTTATGTATTTGGGTGCTCCTGCGTTGGGTGCATATATGTTTACCAGAGTTATATCTTCTTGTTGAATTTCTCCCTTTAGTATTATGTAGTGGCCTTCCTTATCTCTTGTTATGCCCTTTACTTTGAGGTCTATTTTATCAGATATAAGTATTGCTACCCCAGCTTTTTTCTCATTTCCATTTGCTTGAAAAATATTTTTCTATCCCTTCACTCTCAGTCTGTGTGAATCCTTTGCTCTGAGGTGGGTCTCTTGTAGACAGCAAATATATGGGTCATGTTTTCTTATCCATTCAGCTACCCTATGTCTTTTGATTGGTGCATTTAATCCGTTTACGTTTAATGTTATTATTGACAAGTACATGTTTGTAGTCATATTTTCCCCCTTAGTGTTTGTGTTTCTTTTTGCCTTTCTCTTTCTTCTTTTTACAGCAGTCCCTTTAGCATTTCTTGCATTGCTGGCTTGGTAGTGATAAACTCTCCTAGCCCTTTTTTATCTGTGAAGTTCCTGATTCTGCCATCAATTTTGAATGATAACCTTGCTGGGTATAGTATTCTTGGATTCAGTCCCTTGCTTTGCATCACTTTGTATATTTCATTCCATTCCCTTCTGGCCTGGTGTGTTTCTGTTGAGAAATCAGTTGATATTCTAATAGGAGATCCCTTGTAGGTAACTTTCTGTCTCTCTCTGGCAGCCTTTAAGATTCTTACTTTGTCATTGGTATTCGCCAATTTAATTATGATGTGTCTTGGTGTTGGTCTTTTGGGGTTCAACTTGTTTGGGACTCTATGTACTTCTTGGACTTGCATAGTTTTTTTCTTGCCAATATCAGGGAAGTTTTCTGTCATTATTTCTTCAAACAGGTTTTCTATTCCTTGCTTCTCTTCCTCACCTTCTGGTATCCCTATTATTCTAATATTGTTTCATTTTGTGTTGTCCCAAAGCTCCCTTAGGCTCTCCTCTTGCTTTTTAACTCTTCTTTCCATTTGCTGCTGTGTTTGTGTGTGTTTTCCTACCTTGTCTTCTAATTCACTGATGCGGTCCTCAGCCTCTTCTAATCTACTGTTTAAGCCTTCCAATGTGTTCTTTATTGCAGCTATGTCGTTCTTCATCTCCTCTTGGTTTCTTTTCATGTTGGTGACATTTTCATTCAGCTCCTTATTGTTCTCATTGAGTTGTGTGTATTTGTCATTGAGTTGTGTGTATTTGTCATCCATCTGTTTAAACATCCTTATCATCATTACTCTGAATTCTCTCTCAGTTAAGCTGCTAGCCTCAGTTTCATTTAACTCCCTTTCTGGTGATTCCTCTTTTTCTTTCCTTTGGGTATTGCTTTTTTGTCTCCCCATGTTTTCCTGAAATGTTTTAATTGTAGATCCAATTGCTTTGCTACCCAGGTTCTTTTGGCGATGGTGCTACTGGTGAAATCTTTCTGTTCTCCTGGGCTTGGTTATCTAGTGTAATTGAGGTGCTTAGCTTCTAAAGATTTTTCTTTAGAGTAGATCCTATGGCCTCAGGGAGTATTCAGATTCCTTGGTGTTAATCAGGGTGGAATCTGGGTGTGGCTCTATTGGTTGCCTGGAGACTGGGGGGAGGGGCTATCTCTCAGGAGAAAATGGATTCTGTGGGCTTAGATATGACTCAGCACCAGACTTGCTACCACTTCTCCTGGACCGTCCGTTGCCCACTCTGCCCAGGTTCCACAACTCTACCCCTTCTCCCGCACTTCTGTCACAGGTAAGCGCCTGTCTCCAAAAGGTCCCAAGAACTAGGTTCAGTGGGGAAAGGCGCAGGCCCCAGCGCGAGGAAGGACCGCGTCTCTGCCAGTTCCTCTCTTGCCGGCACTCTGCGGTCCGGCAGCTCTTAAAGGCTGCCTTTGAGCTCAGATCCCAAATCCAGACTCTATGGTCTAAAATCCTTCAGACCTTGCCTGTCCTCAGAGACGCGGCTTGGCACTGTGTAGTTTCTCCCTGACCTTCTGGGCACAGAGGTCCGGGAGATTCTACTGCCTAGATCTTTGATTTTACCTTTATCCGGGGGATCCCTGCTCTTCCCAGCTGCAAACTGTCTCACCAGCTGTGCCTCCTTCGCCAATTCGGGCTGGATTCCGCTCGTCTCAGCTGCCTCCTCTATTTGCTCCAGGAGAAGGCTCAGGACACATCCTTCTATTCCGCCGCCATTTTGTCTCCCCACCACATCTTCTTTATCCAGTCATCAAGCGAAGGACATTTTGGTTGTTTCCATGTCCTGGCTACTGTGAATAATGCTGCAATGAACATAGGGTTGCTGGGTTATATGGTAACTGTATTCTTAATTTTTTGAGGAGCCTTCATATTGTTTTCAGTAATGGCTATACCAGTTTACATTCTCACCAGCAGTGAATGAGTGTTCCTCTTCCTCCACTATCCATTATCTTGTAATAATAGCCATTCTAACATGTGTGAGGTGGTATCCCATTGTAGTGTTGATATGCATTTTCCTAATAGCTAGTGAGATTGGGTATCTTTTTTGACACGGACATAGATAAACCAGGAGCATGCAGACTGTGTGTTATGTGCCATTGAGCTCCGACTCCTGGTGACTATGAAAGAGGGATGTCCACACTGTCCTGTCCTCAAACCCTGCTCAGCTCAAGTAGACTCACGTCTATGGCTTCTTTTAAGAAGTCAATCCATCTCATATTAGGTCTTCCTCTTTTCCTGCTGCCTTCTATTTTTCCCAGCATTATTGCCTTTTAGCAGAAAGCCAGACATTTAAAACTGTTTAAAAACATACTCCCTCCTGCCTTCATTGCCTAGGGCTCCAGACCAGGGGGTTATCAGCTGTCAGCATTGCTTTCCAACACAGACATTGCTTTCAGTTAGCCTTCTGACCCCCACTGTGTGCAAGCTGCAGAGCTAGAAACAACAGAGTTGTCGCTTTGCTTCCAGCACATGCCTGCTTCATTTGGCTGGGCTATTGATTCCAGTGCACCACAATAATGTATTAGGAGCGACGTAGGGGGTGGTGCAAACAGCAGTGGCTGTCCTCAGCACCCAGAGCACCTCCTCAAGGCAGGCTGTCAGGGAAGCCAACAGGGATGAGTGCTGCTCACGGAATAACAGTACCGATCAGGCCTATGTGGGTGTTTAGAAGGAGATCCTTTCAGCTCTTGCTGAGAACAGACCCGGGAATGGTCTATGGCATCTCCTTATTCAGTATTAAAGTGATGTTTTGTACATTATATCAAAAGAGGTTTTAACAAAACAAGTTCACCAGGTACACACACACACACACAAAGTCAAGATCTGAGGTGTGAGTGCAGGCAAAGAACATGGAATCAGCTGAGGCACTTGGTAAAGTTGTACAGAATGTTAATGGAGGGTGGGACGGGCAGCTGGAGATAGTATCTAATGAGTAAAGTTGTGCCTGCCTAAACTCTGCCCAGGGATGGAACCACAATAAATGCTTTCAGTATAGAGCATAAAATGACTGTTTTTGCTGAGTGAGTTATACCCCCAGAGGGCCTATAACTGAGTTAATCAGGAAAATAATGGGAGGCAAAATTCAGCTTTCTTTTTTGGTGTCTTTTGCTTTTTAAAAAATCTTTTGTTTTTAAAGTAGATGATTTTGTAGGACAGTTTTAGGTTTACAGAAAGCTTTTGTGAAGATAACAGAAAGTTCCAATATATGCTGTACTCAGTTTCTCCCATTATTAAGATTGTACATTAATACAGTACATTTGATGCAATTAATGAACCCATATTGATGCATTGTTATTCATTTAAATCCATGGTTTACTGCCATGTCCTTAGTTTTTACCTATTGCTTCTGTTTCAGGAACCTACCCAGGAGACCACATTGCATTTAGTTGTTATGTCTCCTTAGGCTCCTCTCGACTGTGACAATTTGTCAGATTTCTTATGTTTTAATGACCTTGACACTTTTTAGGAGTACCAGTCAACTATTTAGTTAGGATGGTCCTCCATTGGAATTAGTTTGACATGTTTCTCATGACTAGAATGGATTTACTTGGGTTGGGGAGAAAGACAATAGGAGTCAAGTACCATTTTTATCACATATCAAAAGTGTACACTATCAATATGATTTATCACTTTGGTGATTATTTTTTGTCATCTATCTAAGGTAGTACTTGTTATTTGTCTCCACTGTGACATTACTTTTTCCCCTCTTTCTTTCTATGGAGTTCTCTTTGAGAGGAAGTAACTACATGTGGCCCACACTCAGTGAGTGGGGTTTTGCCTCCCTTTCTGAGGGTGAAGTATCTAAGTTATTCAGAATTCTATGCAAAGTTTGTCTTATCTTCCTCATTTATTTACTTATTCCATCATTTATTTAAGAGTATGAACTCCTGGTTAGTTATTTTATACTTTGAGTTATAATCCAATAGTTAAATGCTACTTTATTTATTTATGATCCAGTTTTTTCAGCTTTGGCCATTGATAGCTCTTTCAGTTGGCCCCTGTGTCAATTTCACACAACTGATCAATGTAGGGTATTTTTGTTTTGTATTGAGCATGTCTTTGTGTCTAGGCTCTCTCAACAGACAGATCAAATATATATATATATATATATATGCCAGACAGTCTTATGTGCAGTACTTTTGCCTTTACTCTTACAGATTCCTCAAATTTCCAAAGTTGCTCAGGACAGTAGTCCTGGAGTCCCACTTTCCACTGATGTTCTTCCATACATTTTAATACAATTAGTTTTTCTTGTCAGAGTATGCATTCCTTCCTGAGATCTCCAGAACTCCTAAATTATATATATATATATATATATATATATATATATATATATATACCAATGGCCCAGTGCACAAAATTCGTGCATGGGGTGTCCCTCAGCCTGGCCTGCACCCTCTCCAATCTGGGACCCCTCAGGGGATATTTGACTGCTGGTGTAGGCCTGGTGGGATCAGGCCTAAACCGGCAGTCGGATATCCCTCTCACAATTTGAGACTGCTGGCTCCTAACTGCTCACCTGCCTGCCTGCCTGATCGCCCCTAACCACTCTTCCTGCTTGCCTGCTTGCCCCCAATTGACCCCCTGCCTGCCTGCTCACCCTGAACTGCCCCCCAACCAGCCTGCTCACCCCCAACTGCCCCCCCCCCCCGCCAGCCTGATCACCCCCAACTTCCCTCCCCTCCTGGCCTGATTACCCTTAACTGCCTCTGCCTTGGCCCCACCACTATGGCTTTGTCCAGAAGGACGTCTGGAAGGTATCCTGGTCTAATTATTATATTACTCTTTTATTAGTATAGATGTGTGTGTTTTTAATACATAGAGGGCTATTAAAACTTTCCTTGTGTGAATTGTGATAATTTGTGTCTTTCAAGAAACTGGTCCATTTCAACAAACTTATCAAATTTGAGGGCATATACTTATTCATGTGTTCTATTTTTAACTCTTTTATGTCCATGGGAGAAGCAGTAATGGCCCCTCTTTTACTTCTGTTATTGGTAATCTTTTTTTTCTTTTTTCTGGGTTAGTCTGACTAGGAATTTACCAATATTATTGATCATCTTAAAGAATTGGCTTTGTTTTCATTTTCTCTATTCTTTCCCTGTTTTTAATTTCATTCATTTCTTCTCTAAATTTTATTATTTCTCTTCTTCTGTTTTTTTTTGTTTTTGTTTTTGTTTGTTTGTTGTTGTTGTTGTTTTTTAGGTTTAAGTTACTTTTCTTTTTCAAGTTTCCTAAGATGAAAATGGAGATTACTAATTTTACATATTTCTAAAATTTAGATATTGCTCTGTTTCAAATATAAGAATTTCATGTTTTAAATTTATCTGTAACTGCTGGTTTGTTACCTCTTACAAATTTTGATAATTTATATTTTTATTTAGTTAAAATTTGTCTTGAGACTTTTTCTTTGACCTTTCTATTATTTACAAGTATGTTGTTTAATCCCTAAATAGATTTGGATTTTCCAACTATCTTTTTGTTACTGATTTCTAGTTTAATTTCAATGTAGTCTGAGAATATATTTTGTATGATTTTTATTTTTTTAAACTTCTTAAGGTGTATTTTGTGGTCAAGAATGTATTTTATCATAATGACTGCTTCCTTTGAGTTTGAGAAGAATGTATAGTCTGCTGTTTTGGAAGGAAAATTTTAAGAAAATCAGCTAGATCCAGTTGATTGAATATAATGTTCAAATGAATTATATTGTTAATGATTTGCTGTCTGATGGAACTGTTAATTACATATAGGTGGGTATTGAGCTTTCCAAGTACAATAGTGGGTATAGCTATTTTTCCTTGCAGTTTATCAGTTCTTGCCCTATGTATTTTGATGCTCTGTTTGGCACATTAATGTTAAGAACTGTTTTATCTCATTGGGGAATTGGCTTCTTTATAATTAGGTAAATGATACTTCCCTTTATCCTTCTTTATTTTTAATACATTTCCTTGTTGTGAAGTCTGCTTTATCTGAAATTAATATGGCTGCTCAGCCTCCTTTTGATCACAGTTAGAATAATATAACTTTTTCTACTATGTTACTATTATCTATCTATCTCTTTCTATAGAAAGTGGAATTTTGTAGACAACATATAGTTGTATTTTATATATATATATATATATATATATATATATATATATATATATATATATGGAAAATCTCCATTTAGTTGATGTGTTTAAAGCATTCATACTTCAGGTGACTATTAATATAGTTCAATTAATATCTGCCATATTTGCAATTATGATTTACAATTATTTATACTTCATCTTTGTTGTGTTTTTTTTTTTTGGTTCTCTTTTATTTCTTCATTTTCAGTTTTAATTATTTGATTTGATTCCAGTTTCTCTCCTCTTTTAGCATATCAATAATACTTCTTTTTGTAATGTTTTTAGTATTGCCCAAGAGTTTTCAATATACATTTATAACTAATCTAAGTCCACATTTAGTAACACTTGACCATTTCATTGATAGTATAGGCATTTTATAACAGAGTTTCCCAATTCCACTTTCCTGTACTTTATAACATTGTTGTCAATTATTTAATTTGTGTATGTACTATTACTTTGAATGAACATTTTTATTTGATTTATTACTATAAGAACAATATTTAATTTACCTTTGTTTATTACCTCTCTAACATTTTTTTTTTCTTTATAAAGATCTGAGCTTCTCACCTATACACAAATTTGTTTCCTCCCAAGGAACTTCTCTCAATATTTTTGTAGGACAGGTCTGCTGGTGATGAATTTCGTCAGTTTTTCTTTTATAAAGTCTTTATTTCTCCTTTATTTTTAAAGAATAGTTTCACTAGAGATATTCTTATGTTGGTATCTTTTGTTCTTTTAACACTTTATTTCATTCTTTTCTCTTCTTGTTTGTATGATTTATTAGAAGTCCACTGCATTTTTGAATCTTTTTCTTTTTATGTCTTATCCCCCCAGCATTTTATTTATTTAATTAATTTATCTATCAATCATCTATCTATTATTTATTTATTTAATTAAATATAAATTTAACATGATATTTTGTGGTATAAATATTTTTATGTTTATCTTTCATAGTGTTTTGTGAGCTTTCTATATCTGTGGTTTGGTATCTGTTAATAATTTTGGAAAGTTATAGGTCGTTATTACTTAAAACATTTTTCATGCTCTGTTTGCTTTTACTTCTTCAGGTATTCCAATTGTGCATATGTTATACCTCTTGAAATTGTCCACAGTTCTTGAATATTATCTTCTGCTGTTCTCCTTTTTTTCTTGTATTTATGCTTTTAGTTTTTGTTTTGAGTTTCATTTTAGGAAGGTTCTATTGACCTATACACAAGATCACTGCTTCTTTCTTTGTTTGTGTCCACTCTAAGGATGAGCCTATCAGGGGCATTCATCATTTTTGTTACAGTGTTTTTTATTTCTCGCATTTACTTTTAAATCTTTCTCAGTGATTTTTTGCTGTACTTAAAGTACCCATCTTTTCTTGCATGCTGTTTACTTTTCCCTTTAGAACCGTGAAAATATTTACCATGCTCCTTTTAAATTAACTACCTGATCATTCCAACATATCTGTGCCATTGCATCAGGTTCTGGTGATTATCTTGTCTCTTTGGACTTAATTTTTCTTGTCTTTTGGCATACCTTATACAAGTTTGGTTCAAAGGTAGACATGATAGTTAATAGAGAGTGAGGCAAATAGACCATTAGTGTATGGTTCTGTGTTAATCTGGCTTTTGGTTGGGTTTTGTTTAATGTTTGCTGTCATTGCAGATGCCAAGGGTTTTAACACCTTCTAGTGTTTTCTGTCTATTTATTTGTGCGCCTTTAGATTTCCCTAAGAACTCCTTCTTACAACTTCCCAGCTGTTATGCCTGTTGTTACAGTGGAGCCCTGGTTATGTGGTGTTAAGGAGTGGTGGAAGGAAATCATCTCTGACTTTATGATTATATTTCACTCTTTTAGTGAAGATATTCCTGGGCTACAACCTTCATAAGATTTTCTTCACTAAAAAGTGAGACAGAAAGGCTACAGGAGGTGGAGTCAGGGAAATGCTATTCTCTCAGGTGAGATAAGACTCTGGTAAAGTCATTTTTTACTGACAGGCAGTGGTAATGGAGAACATTCTGCATGCATTTCCAAGTGGTTATTTTCCCCCTTCCCTTTCAGAACATGAGATGATTTTTGAAAAATTGTTCATTGTGTGAGAATCTGTTGTGGGTCTGTATCAGAACCCTACCTAAGATTGCAGCCTTCAGGTGATTTTTACTTGCACTCTAGCCCACTCACAGATTCCAACAATTTATTAAAATGACTACTTATGTACATTTCAACCAATGTATGTCTCTGGCAGAGTATGCTACAGGTGACCTGATCTTGACTATTACCCTCTGTTTGCACTTACCTGTCCAGATTTTTAGAGTGGTGGTTTTCCCTGCAACCTGAAATATCTGATGGACATAAGAATAGTCATTGATTTTCTATTCGTTCAGCCTTTTTTTTTTATTGTAAAGACAGGAATGACCATTTTCAAGCTCTTTATTTGTCGGAACTGAAAACTGGGAGCTATCTTTAAATTCATTTGAACCAACATTTATGGAAATTCAGTTAGAAGGATTGCCAAATAATCACGGGTTGTGTTAGTGTTCTCACATTTCAACTAACTCTGGATAGGAAGACAAGCAATTTAAACCTGAATCTCAGGTTAAATGCAGCCACTAAAATGTAAATGTTTCTTATGAAGGCTGTGAGAAAAAAGGAAGATTCAAAATAACAAATTATGAACACAAATTTGTGTTAATTGATCAAAAGAGTACAATTGAAAGCAACTGTATAATATAACAACAATCTAAGCTTTTGAAAGAAATATTTTGAACAGAATATGTAGTATAAACCCTATGAATAATCAGAACGAGTAATAGGTTGATTCTATTCAAAACATTTATCCTGGATTTTGAAAAACGCCCTCAAGCTCTCAGGATCAATAGTCTCATTCAGGGCAGAAGCTCTGAACTAATGGACCAAAAGCTAAACTCGGCATTTTGATATGCTAAATAGACCTGAGGTCCTTCCAGAGGAAGCTGGGGCAGAGGGAAGTCCCGGTCCCAGGTGCCTGCTGGCGGCTGGAGCAAAGCCTGTGTCTGGTTGTTGGAGGAAAGCCGGTGCCAGTGTTGGCAACAGGGGGAAGGAAAGCCTACTCTCGTACAATTTTCATGCATCGGGCCTCTAGTATTGTCAATATTTACCTCAACAGATTAGCATCATCTCTACTTTTCTCAAATCTTTGCCTTTACTATATATTCTTAAAATTCATTTTTCTTTATTCTGATTTTCATTTCTTCACAATGTGTATAGTTGTATACCTTCTCATTTGCATACTATATATCGATATTTTTCTGTGAAATTCTTGTTCATACATTGTACATAAATATCTAAATTCCAAAACCTCTGTAGTTTGGTTAGCATTCTACAAATGTCATTTCTCAGGAGAGTTTTTATCTGAAGTTTCTAGAAAAGAAACTTGCCATCCCTACTGCCTGTTCAAGGGCCAGGATCCAGAGAAAGATGACTGGGCAAGATGCCATGTGATACTTACCTTGAGGCAAAATTGTTCTTAATATATCATCTCTGTAGGTTTTCTTTAGACTCTTGTGCTTATGAGTTGTTATAGTCAAAGGTGAAACCAAGAGTTAATAACTGTAAAGAATGAAATGCTCACAAATTTCTCTTTTTAGACACAGTAAATACTACCTGGTAACAGACTGAAAGAGGAAAACAGTGTGGAACGGTAGACAGAGACACTGAATCAATGTCCTCCATAATTTTGAGAATATTTTGAGTTTCATTCAATCAGCATTTATTGAATCCCCATTATTAGAAGTCAGTTACTAATTAATATTTTAATAAAATTTGCATTGAATAAAACATGCTTGTGTTTATTAAATCCAAATGGATGTGGATTTAAATGAAAAGACAGACTCAGGATTCTAAAATGAAGAACTCTCTTGAATGGACCTCACCTCATCACAGAGAGTGTGGGGCAAGGGTGGGAGAGCATACTCAGTGTGGGAGACATGGGATGCAAATGATGCCTCTACTATTCTCCTGGTCGGGTGGCCAGAGGAATGTTACTGGCAAGTTCCATAACTTGTCCATACCTATCTGTAGGGTTGCAGGCCCTCTGCTCATCCTCCTGCTCAACCTTGTGCATGTGATTCCCCACAGTACTCAAAGGCGGAAAGGCATCCTGTGACTGCACTGGAGAAAATGATGGAGTCAAGCTTTGCTGGCCCACAGTCATTCCCAGAGGTCCCTTCTCCTGACAGAGGAAGCCAATCTGTCAAACACCACAGGTACAGGTCGTTAATCATGGTGGAATGGGCACATTCACACCATGTATGACTCTGGACAACACATGCCCAGAAATGACAACACTGTTTAGGAGAGATGATTGTTCTTGCTTCTCTTGTGGTTCTCCATGGAGTGGATGCTCAAGCAGCTCACAGCAGGTAAACCAAAGACACCAGCAGGCTGCAATACCCCTCTAAAAAGCCGAAAGGAGCTGTTAACAACACCTATCAAAGCTGCAGATATAGAGCAGTGAATGAAATAATTGCATTCTGAAAAAAAAAAAAAAAACCAACTATTAAAGACATGGTTTTCTTTTTAGCCTGCTGTATCACTCTCTGCATATTTAATGACTAATTCTTCTCTGGGAAACTGATTTGATATGCTCCAGGTCTTTCACCATGACTCTCAAACAAAGAAACTTTCATGGGGGAAGAATCCTGGCAAATCTTCTTGGATCTATTATCAATGGGGTGGCATTCCTTTACAAGCTGACCTTTTGGGGAGAAAGCCCAAAATAATGTTATCTTACAAATTTTATGGAATTCTGAGGCTGAAAACTTTTTAGTCATCTTCCTCGTTAGTCACATACTGTGTTTTATACATAAGGAATCAGGAATTCTAAAAACTGAAAATCTTTGCTCTAAAACAAGTGCCAAAGTTTGGAACTAGTGCTGAATCAGACATTATGTTTATGTCATTTAAATGCGTATCCTTGATCCTTATAGAAGTTGTCCCAAGATTTGAGCTTGTTTTCCTTAGTAAGAAGTATAGAATTTAAAATTTTTAAAAAAAAATTATGAAGAGATAAAAATTTGTAAAGAGAAAATATGAAAAATCACAGTTGTTCCCATCAATGAAATGTAAATATTGATTTTTACACACCAGGCAGTGCTTTGCAGACCACCAGGACAGAAGCACACATTGTATAAGGAAATGCTCTTCTTCCTTGCTTCTCAATGGGTCCAAAAAGGACTTAATTGATGCTGACACATTACTATGAGGTTTTCTGTCACTCTATATGAGTAAAGATTGCGATACTAAAGGTTTGCTGTTTTTCAAAAGGTGATTTAAATATTTTTAGCTCAGGATTTAAATATGTTTAGCTATTAGATAATTCATTTAGTTATTAGCTACATATTTTGATTTATATCAATTAAGGAATTTTCAGATAGTTCTCTCTGAAAAAACCATTTCAGTTCCCTGAAGCTAATAGAAGTTCTTTAATTAGGGAAATAAGTCCAAAATTACCAGCCTTTTAGAAGATGAATATTTTCTCCAAAACAGCATTTTCCCCTGCTGATTATAATACATGTTAAAGTGGTGTTGCACCCAGTTAAGTAAACTAATTAAGTATAATATTATTCCAGCATCATGTTATGCCATCAATGTTTTAAAGTTGAGATACAAAAAGAATTACAGCTTCTATTGTATTTGCGCTGCAAATACCCTATTCTTACTCCTTGTCTGTTGATGTCCTCCCTCCTAAACGTGGCTCTAACTGTGGTTTCTAGGAAATAAGGATGCCTGTCTGAGACCTTCCTTTCTGTTTGGTTCAGTGGCATTGCAGTGTTGTAGGCATGCATTGTGTCGTGGTAGACAGGCAAGAACTAATTCATAAAATGCCTCTAAAACTTTGTAAGTTACAGTTTAATATCTCAGAACTTTGTTTTGTAAAACATGCAGAAGACTTCACCGTTTTCATGACTGGCAGCCTGCTAACTGATTTATGTAGCCTGCCAACTGCTCCATGACTTCCCAAAAGCTATCTGGTTAGCAGGCTGCACTAGCTGGTTGATCAGTAGTCATGGAACTGCTTTTTAAGATGGGCCACTAGTTCATACAATAGACTTTGCTGCCATGCAGTTTGGCTAGCTATGAATAATTAATTTATTGTCATGCCCTGCAAATATGACATATTTGGGTAGCTCATTTATGAAACAAAGCTATTAATTCAAAGCATTATTTCTTTTTAGTCAAAAATCTCTTTCTTTTTAAAAATGAAGTTTAGTATGTCATGTCATACTTATTGCATTGTATTTGGCAATATAAGTCACTTCTAGATAGCACCTATGTAAGTATTAATAGTGAAAGAACTCTGAGTTTTCAATGATTAGTGGGAGTCTCAAGTTGTCATTTGTGTGAGAGGAGCCAGGGGAACTCATTATGTGGAGCACCTGTTACATGCCAAACGCTTCACATACTTTATCGCTCTTAACTCCCTCAGCAATCTTATGAAAAGATTTAAGCATGATGCCAATGCCTTTCTCCGCACATGTCTAGTCCTCACCTTTCTCTATCAGCATTGCTCTGTGCACTAGAAGGGCGGCAGGCTCCCTTGTCCTTTAGCTCTGTCAGCTCAATGTGAGGCACCTGCATGAGATGGAAGGGCCAGGGAAAGCAAGGTTCCAGTACTTCCACCCCTCCCTCCCTGCTTGGCTGCCTTAGCTATGTCCCTTTTCTTGGGGCCAAAGTGCCTGACAAGTGTCCCTCTCCTTACAATCCCCTTGTCTCTCTACTCTGGTAACAGCTCCTTCCCCTTGTCCCTTAGGTTATAGGGATAGTAACAGCTTCCTGTTGTCACTAGCCCTGACATACAGCAGTATCCTCTGTTGTCCTTTATTCTCAAATACTGAACACATCTTTGTAAATGGCAAAATTTCCCCCAAATGACCCAGTTTAGAGTGCCATCTATTTTCCTCCAAGACTCTAACTGGTACCAGTACTTCCCCCAGTGCCATGCTGCTAATGATGTACAGACCGGAGGTGCACCCCAGCTAACCCTAGCACCTAAGCCTGAGCAGCCTTCAGGCTCCATAACTGCTGCTGGATGGTGCAGATAGAGGTTGGAGGGAGGGAAATGCATGAGCTGCTACAGAGCTTCTTAGACTTGTTGGCTTAGTGAGGCCCCTTGATACTAGGCAACTTGGGACACGACATCCAAGAAATATTATGAGAAAAAATTAAGTTGTAATAATCTGGTGTTTGTACTAACTCAGAAAGTCCATGTTGGGTTGAGAATATGAAGTTTGATCAGTCATCTTAGTTCTCGAACTCTAGCCTTAAATAATATTTGAGAAGTTGTTTTGTTCAGTAGAAATAATGGCAATGTTCACGCAGGAAAACATACAGAACTCCAAATAAAAAAGTGATATGGGTAAACTCCTTTGGGGTACTTGTCTATTTAAAACCAGATAGGTTTATTGAAATTTTGAAAATGTTTGTTATCTTTTCTGTATAGTTTTATGTGATTTAATCACATAAACTGTAATCTTAGGAATGTGTACACAGGAGCCAGTTCTCTGCTCTGCTCCCCATGGAGTAGGTGAAATTCAGTGGGGTAGAGGTGTGGATGGATATGCAATAGGTAGTGTGTCAACTTAGCAACTGATTTTTAGAAAGAATCTTATTCTTTTGTTTAACATGATCTTTATAGGGATCTCACCTAAAGTATATTTCATTTATACCTTTTGCCCTTTAAGGGCATCTGAAAACATAGTTATTTTGGTATTTGCGTGTAGGAGTCAGAATGAGATGTTTAGTAAAAGCAAACTGAAAAAGGAAAATGATTTAGTTTCTCATGATGGATGGAATTTTGAGATAATGAACTGAGAATTTAGCACATATGTTAAGGAGAGAATGCCGATCATAATAAAGTTTTTTTGTTCTACCACTAACAGAAATGAAATTTTCCACATAGATCCCTTCAGGGCTTCCTGTGTTTGGTTCTTGTCAGTGTCTAATAAGAAAGCCATGTTTACTGTTATTAGAGAGACAGCCACCGTAGCTTAAATACTGAGGGCGGATGGCAATCAGGAGCTTCAGAATTCCTTAAACCTGCCTCTTAATTTGGCTGGAAAGCAGCAATTTTAGCCCATTGTGCTCCACATTAGAAAGCCAAAAACACAAGAATGTCTCTTGGTCTCAGTCTTTGCAAGGGTAAATGGATGTGGCAACTTCTGATCCCTCCTGGCAGATACACTCCAGTCATGGGTGGAGTATGGACTGGGACTTGGAGGCTCTTGGGTGCAAATGCAGTGTTTAAAGAGTTTGAGCAGCCACCTGTAAGGTCATGGCTATGACCGATGTGCTGGTTTTCTCTCCTGCAGCCGAAGTCTCTCCTCCTGCTGCAGTCCAGGACAGAGGAGTGGTGTGCTCCACCGGAATGCCTTCAGGAAGACACCCCCCTCACCCCGAAGTAGGCTGGGCGGGATTGTGGGGCCAGCGTATCAGCAACTTGAGGAACCAAGGATCCCCGACCAGGATACAATACCTTGCCAAGGGTAGGTCTGAAAACAATGAAATGTAGGGAGGGTGTCATTATTGCTATAGCTTTAAAATGAGTTGCTATGTTCATTGGGGTTTTTATTCATTGATTTTGTCATCAATTAGCTATTTATACTTCCTTTTTCTTTGTTCCACAAAGGTAAACTAACTTAAAAGATTAGGTACAATGGAAATAGATATTAGGAGAGTGCTTAATCAAAAATAAATATAACACTAGCAAGAAAATAAATGTATACATAGCTAGGCACTTTGTTATTAAATAGTTGCTAAAACAACTTAGAATTTGTCTTCGATTTAAAAACTAGAGATTTCTTAGGAGGACTAAAGTGTTTCTTTATTCTTAGGTTTGAAAAAAAACTGGTTAATTATCTGATTAAGTATGACTGTGGACAATAAGTAACCTATAGATATATATGTGTATATATGTGTGTGTGTATATATATGTGTGTATATATATATATGCATATATGTGTGTGTGTGTGTGTGTGTGTATGTATGGGAGCAGATATATATATATATATATATGTGTGTATATATATATATATATATATATATATATAATAAATCCTTAATATGCAAATGGACCAAACAGTGGAATGGCCAGTCGCTATGATGCAATGATGCACGCAGGAGTTGCCCCCTGGTGGTTAGTGCACTCCCACAGGGGAAGCGCTGCTCAACCAGCAACCAGGCTCACAGCTGGTGAGCACAGTGGCAGTGGCAGAAGAGGCTCTGTGGCAGCGATAAGGACCCCTAGAGGATGTGTGACTGCTGGCTTAGACTCACTTCCTGTGGCAGGCAGACATCCCCCAAGGGGTCCAAGACTGAGAGGGTTCAGGCCAGGCTGAGGGCCTCCCCACTCCAGTGCACGGATGTCACGCAACGGGCCTCTAATATATATATATATATATATATATATATATATATATGTAATAATAAAAGCATAATATGCTAATTAGACTGGTTGACCTTCCGGATGAGGCTGGAGCTGCAAGGGCTGAGGCGGCCACTGTGACAGGTGGGGACTGAGGCAGAGGCAGCCATGGCAGTGGTGGGGGCAGAGTCCCTTGCATGAATTATATGCACTGGGCCTCTAGTGTATATATATTATCTGCTTCCATCGAGCATCCTTGAATGTGTCTCAGTTAATACTGATAAGCATGATTTCAAAGTACAATGTGCTGAACTCTGATCTCTAGGTTTATTCATGGTACAGGGATGGAAATATGGGCTTTGGGCATGACAACTGCTATTTCTTCTTGCAGTGCAAGGGTGTCCTTCCTCTAAGTGGACACAGATCCTTACGGGGCTCAAGGTGTGGTGAATGGAATGGAGGATGAACTTTAGTCCCATTCACGTAATTGACTGTTCAACCAAACATGTAGCTCATACTTGAAAAGACTGAAGCTCAAATCTTTTGCCCTTACATCTTGTGTGAATTTGAGATAATTTTATCACCTAAGCTTCAGGTTTTTTTTCATCTATAAATTGAATAAAAATAATATAGCCTTCCTCAAGGTTGTTGGGTAGATTTTTAAAGAAATTATGTCTGGAAAGAGCTTGTATCTTGTCACATGATAAGCAGAGAGGTAGTACTGGTTTGTATTGACTCAGGAACTGTTATAAAATTATCATTGATTTCAAAAATAATGCAATCAGGGTTTACTCCAGAAATTTCAGGAATCTGTTCACTCACACAAGCCAGGTTCTTATCACATCTAGTTTTTATCTCTCTGGATGAACCAGGCCAGGTTTCTACGCTGCTTTGCCCTGGGTGATGTTCCCACACCGTATCAAGGTGGAGGCCTAAGCAAGTAGGAAGTCCATCACAGAGCCTTACCCTTGTCTTTTGTTCTGGGCAAGATATATGTGCATTTCTACTCTGTCTGACAAAGCTCAGCAACAGATTTCTTTAGGAAGACCAGGAGACAAGAATTAAATAGCCTATGGCTGGGTTTTGTAATTTTGAAGCAATTCCAAATGTAGTGCAAAATGTAGTTGGTACAGATCTGAAAATTCGACATAACAGCCAACTTATCCAAAATGTATGATATAATGCAAGTCAAGAAGTAGCTGGTGTTTCTCTTTGCCTTATATCTGGAAAAGAGACTTGTATTTAGCCTACAATGATAACTAATCAGATTTCATAATTATTTTCCTTCTTAAATCACTGATAATGCCCATTGCCAAGGAATTTGTGAGTGGAGAGGAAGCCCAGCTCATGCTGTCTTTCTTTCTGACAGGCATGTTTTAGCTGTCATTCCATATGTCCAGGTGTAAGGATGCTCTGAGCTGCTCTGGGCACAGGCTTCAACCACACATACATGAATTTTCGGAGGTTCCCATTGCATATTCAGAGGTGCCCTGCTTTGTCTTTTACCTCTTTGGAGACTTCCACTTACTGTCTGCATGGTGGTGGTTTTGTTTTGGTTCAGTCATCATTTGGGGTTGGAATATTCTCTCCAGCTGGCTGGCCACGTGTATTTTCCTGTGTGTGATATGCACCCAGTGTTGATAAATGGTGACTCTAAGTATAAGTCATGGTGTGCTCAGCACAATGAATCTCAGGGAGCAATCTCATTCTCAGTTCTTGAAAACAGCTATTTTCCACTCCTGGGGGACCTTCCATCTCTCTGGACTGGAAATAGGATTGGTAATAGAATTTCACAGTTAAAGGCCCTCTTCAAATCTGGCCCTAGCCTGAAGGGGCAGTGATTGAATTTGCAAGGCCCCTCTGCCATCTGCTGCTTATTTATCAAGCATGTGGGCGCTGTCTGCTAGGTAGGCTTTGGTGGTGGGACTTCTCTCTGTGGCACTGACTTCGGCTCTGTTTGAACCAGTAGTTCTCTCAGTGAAGCCGGAGGAAGGTGTGAACTGATAACTATTCAGGAACCTTTTCCCTCATTAGCGAGGTCAGAGACAGCCATGGCAATGGCTCCCAGAGCTCTGAGCTGTGTTATGTCAGGCAAACCAAAATAATGTATTCATATGCTAGACAGAAAGAAATGGAGTCACAAAAGCTAGGCTGCCACCTTCAAAGTAGAAGGGATACAAAATATACTGACTATTTACTGTACATAACCTCCCAATTCATAGGTCAGCTCTCAACCACTGAGCTTCATCAGCTTGGCAATATTTCACTTTGTCACCATAGTTACTGAGGAAATGCACTGGTGCTTTCTTTGTTGAGGAATCAGAGGAACGACAGTCCAAATTGGCATTTTACAGTCAATGAATGACAAGCTCATGGATCAAAATTGTGAACCTATGATTGACTGTCAGGGATTCAGACCTCTGTCTGTCTTCCAACCCAGATCATGTCTAGAAGTTGCGCTCTCACTTAAACTCATGGAGAAGAGTAATCTGCTTCTCCTCAATACCAGTGCTGAACTCTCACAGACGCTAGGAGGGAAGTGAGGGTTACCAGCGTCCTCTGGGGAATAAGCAGATGCATTACTTCAGTTAGTTCTCAGAGCAATCCCCCAAGGCAGTGTACCATCTGATTGTTTTAATTGAAGAGAAAATTAAAAGGAGGCTGCAATTCATCTAAAAATGGTGTTGGGGCTTGAAGTCATGTCTGATCCAAAACAAAACCACATTTGGGAGAATTCTATTTGCTTAAAGCACATCTTCATGTTATGGTAACATTTTAGATTGCAGTATTGGCAGCTATATGTCCCATGTCCCCTAACTGACTTGTGAGGTGACCTAGAGGTCAGCTGCAATCCCTCTTTCTCGTCTACACCCTTAATTCAGCAGTCAGGCTTACTAGAAGACTGCTTCAAGTTTGGCTTGAATTGCCTTTGATCACTTTTTCATCAGGCCACATTGTTGACTTATTGAAGCTATAATTGTCTAAATCAGGGGTCCCCAAACTTTTTAAACAGGGGGCCAGTTCACTGTCCCTCAGACCGTTGGAGGGCCAGACTATAGTTTTAAAAAAAAACATTCCACACATGCACACTGCGGGCTAAGCAGGACAGGCAGCAGTGGCAAAAACACCCGGCAGGCCAGATTAATGTCCTCGGCGGGCCGCATGTGGCCCGCGGGCCGTAGTTGGAGGACCCCTGGTCTAAGTCCTCTAAGATATTTACACATTTTTTTAATACTAGAGGCCCAGTGCACAGATGCATGCACTGGTGGGGTCCCTCGGCCTGATCTGTACCCTCTTGCAATCTGGGACCCCTCAGTGGATGTCGGAGAGCCAATTTTGGCCCTAACTCCACAGGCCAGGCTGAGGGATCCCACTGTTGCATGAATCTGTGCACTGGGCTTTAGTATGCATGTAGTATCTTTAGTTAATCTCTTCCTGCTCTCCCTTCTGCCCCCTTCCCTATGAGATTCATCAGTCTGTTCCATGTTACCATGCCTGTGTGTTGAGCTTCTGCCCCGTGGTGGTCATTGTGCATCAGAACTACCAGCCGGTTAGCACGTTGGCCAGTCGGTTGGTCAGCCAGTTGGTTGGTCACTTAGGTGTGTGTGTGTGTGTGTGTGTATATATATATATATATATATATATATATATATATATATATATATTTGCAAATAATGTTTAGATCCTGGTATAAGAATTTGCATCTATGACCATCACATTTCAAAACTATTAAATTCTACCCACTGATATACTCTCATGATATCTATGAGAAATACAATTTTATCCTAATTACTTTTTTTATCTCCATGAGGTTAATGAATCTGGTAGTAGACATTCTGTATCTTCATAGAATGAATGGTGTTAATTGGATGATATTCAGAATAAACACAAAACCCTCTAATTGGTTCCATTTCTTCTTGTTAAAATGAATTAGAACCCTTAGGTGTAGATTTTCAGTTCCATAACACCAAAACAAATGGACCAAAATCCCTGGAAAAGTTCCTTGTACGTGGTGGCTATATAATTTACACAGGTAGAGATTACACATTCCTTAAAACGTGTTCTAGTGAACTTTCAATATCCACTCTTTTCAGGCTTTCATAGTAACAATTAAAATAAGACAGTGTGGGGTTAACTTCCTCCTCTTCTGCTTACTAAAGGTAACTTGGAGCAAGTCATTTGAGTACCCCTTAGTCCAGTTTCTTCTTTAATTACATGGTAATTATAATAAATAAACCACAGTTTTTTAACAAGTAGTGAAGCAATTAAAGGTGAAAGTGCTTTTTAAAAACACTAAGCAGCCTGACCAGCATGGCTCAGTGATTGAGCATCGTCCATGAATCAGCATGTCACTGTTCGATTCCCAATCAGGGCATATGCCTAGGTTGTGGACTCAATCCCCAGTAGTGGGCATGCAGGAAGCAGCTGATCAATGATTCTCATCATTGATATTTTTTCCTCTCTCTCTCTTCCTCTCTGAAATCAATTAAAAATATCTTTAAAAAAATAAAATCACTATGCAAATATTAGCTCTTGTTATTATGCTTGAAATGGGTGCTAATGGGGTATAAAGTGTTTATCTCTAAGATATGCTATGTATTCATATGCCCATTACATCAAGATTTATTGGTTACCCACTCTGTACTAGGCACAGTAAGAAAGGTGCGACTATAAAGACACCTAAACTTGCTCCCCAACTTTTCTCACCGTCTGATAGAATTACTCCTGTCATGCCCTTAAATAAAAACTTCTATTTGGTATGCTATACATTTCATCACAATTATTCTTTCCTTGTATAAACATGACTTTTATTTACATTACAATGTAAGACTAGGGAATGATAGTTATTATATGGAGGGTAGATATATTTAGATTACACAAATTTTAATGTTTAATTTAATGTTTAAATTAAGGACAATAATAGAAACAGAGTAAAAACTACTGTTCATGTCCCCAAACCACATTTCTTTGAATCTATGACTAGCTGCCCCACCTCATGGCACTGGAAAGCTCAGAGGCACTGGGAAATTCACTAGCTCTGGACAGGCCAGAAAAGGCCTTGTCAGGTTCTGGAATCTTCAAATGACTTGAATGGCAGGTTGGCATTCTTTACAAGCCATTGACATACACCCATGAGCTACCTTACTTGGCTGCAGAAACCACGTATGGAAAGTTGCTAGATTGGTAGAGACCTTACAGAGCTCACTTCTTGCTTGTCCTTGGGGAGAGAGAATAATCTTGTACCTCCCATTCCCTTTAGGCTCAGCAGTTTGTAGTGAGGCAATTCCTGCAGAGCAGAGTGCCAATAGAAATGTCATTCATTCCCTTAGAGTTGTGAAGCAGAAAAACTTTGGACTTTAGTACCTTAATGCTTAATGTGGGGCTTCTCGGTTTCTCCAAGTAGGTTGGCCACATGAGTGCTAAACCAGGGCTGAGAGGGTGGTCGAGTTGATGGAGTGGAGTAATGCCATTATGGGTTTCCTGTTTGTCACTATGGAAAGGCCACACTTACTAGTACCTGCTCAATCCCCATTTACTTTGTATTCTAGGATAGAGGTCAGGAAGACTATATCCCACCTGCCTATACAGCTGTGGTGTGTTGAAAGATCCCTGGACTTAAAGTAAGAAGATCTGGGTTTGAGTCTCAGTCTGTCACTTATTTTCTGTGTGACCTTGGGCAAGTCACTGCACCTATCTGAGCTTCAGTTTCCTTCTCTGTTTATCTGGGAACATATTCTGCGTCTGATGGGGTTGCTGTGAGAAGTCAGTGAGGTGGTGCATGTGGCAAGTGCTTTGCTGCCTGGAGAGTGCTCTGAAGAAGCATTGGCAGAAGGCAGACTGTCTAACATGCTCTTTCTTTTCAGGTATTCATCCACCAGTTTAAAAACCCGACAGAATGCATCCGTACATATGCAACTGCCTTCGAGAGAGACAAACTCCTATTTTAATAGCTTGGATCAAAAGGACCTGATGGGATATTCATCCCCAAGGGCCAGTTCTGTGCCCATCATCCCTTCAGTGGGGCTAGAGGAAACCTGCATGCAAATGCCAGGGATTTCTGAAGTCAAAAGCATCAAATGGTGCAAAAACTCCTACTCTGCTGATATTGTCAATGTGAGTATTCCAGTCAGCGATTGTCTTTTAGCAGAACAACAAGAAGTGAAAATATTGCTAGACACTGTCCAGGAGCAGATCCAAATTCTGACTGATGCCAGGAGGTCAGAAGACTACGAACTGGCCAGTGTAGACGCTGAGGACAGCGCGAGTGAAAACACCGCCTTTCTCCCCCTGAATCCCATGGCCAAATCAGAACGAGAGGCACAGTTTATCTTAAGAAATGAAATACAAAGAGACTCTGCATTGACCAAGTGACTTGAGACGTAGGAATCTGTGCATTCTATGCTTTGCTCAACAGGAAAGAGAGGAAATTAAATACAAATTATTTATATGCATTAATTTAAGAGCATCTACTTAGAAGAAACCAAATAGTCTATCGCCCTCATATCATAGTGTTTTTTAACAAAATATTTTTTTAAAGGGAAAGAAACGTTTCAGGAGGGATAAAGCTTACAACTAAAGCTTTTGGGTGGAATTCTGAATACAATTTCAATTAGTCCCAACACTGTCCTCTTTGGCTCTTGGTAGATGTGGGCGATTCAGACCTTCAGCACCACGGCACAGTGTCCTCGTCACAAAGCACTGACAGGTACCTGATTTCAGAGACAAGCCACACCCCGAGGGCGGGTGTGCCAGTGCGCAGACAGCCCTTGCCACTTGGCTTGGCAGTCCCAACCCCTAAATTTCTCTTCACTTGACAGCCTCATTACAGGTTATGTCATGTCAACAAATGTAGTGTTTTCTATTTCATTTTGAGAATGGCACAGGCCTGGAAGGAGGAGGAGGACAGAGATAGAGGGAGCCATTGGGGCAAACTCAGCTCCTCTTTCGTGCCATCTTCCTCTGAAATTTGAAGGTGCAGAATCTCAGAGGAGGATATGAAATCAATATATAAAAAAGGACAAAAAAAATCAGTGTCATGCCACTAAAGTCATGCTGATAGAAATGTTTTTCTTTGACATTGTTTAGGATGCCAAAGGAGCATTTCTCAGTGTGTGTGTGTGTGTGTGTGTGTGTGTGTGTGTGTGTGTGTTTGTGAGAGAGAGAGAGAATGTGTGTGTGTGTATATGTGTGTGTGTGTGTGTGTGTGTGTGTGTGTGGTGTGTGTGTGTGTTTGCTCCCTTGAGCACTGGTATGCTGTATGCACATGTGTTCATTGTGAGTATGTGTGTGCATGTGTGTGTGTGTGTATTAAGCTTGCTAAAATTTGTTCTGAAACATCAGGGAATCTAATATTAAAAAAAATTTCCCTCTTAGATCTGTTCACTTTAAATTTTCCCATTAAGTATAAAGTTCAGTTAGTAAATTCTTACATCAAAGTCACTTGCATGTTGGGATCCTATAAAACTGTTGACAATGTCTAGACCATTTTCTGATGTGAATACTTCTGAAAGGAACAACTGTAGGTTCATTGATGATATCTGTATCACAGGAGAGTTGAACGTGTGTGCTTATTTTGAATCATGCATACTTAAATTATTTATACAAGCCAATGACCAAATTGACAGTTATCCTTTGCTTTTTCATGAGCCTCATTAGTATTTATTTTATAGCTAGTCTACAACTTGTGGACCAAGATATTGGCTTCTGTGGTTAATATGGAAAGAAATAAATTGTTGAAATCACAAAGCCGAGTATTCAGTTCACAGGAAACCCCCAAAAGAAACGTAAATTGTGTTGTATGTTCATTTGGAATAAAGCAATATTTTTACCACTGCTGAGGTGAGCGGGGACTCCTCCTGGAGATTTGTCTGTTTTATTTACCCTTACTTTGATGGGGGCATTCAAGAAAATTAGTGTTCACATACATAACCAGTCTTTTTCCAATTATTGGTGGTGTTGTTATGTTTACACTGTTTTAAATAAAAAGGCACAGTATTTGAAAATATATAAAAGATTTCTTTTACTGCAGTTGGAAACCTTGCTTAAAATTGTCTTGTTCCATTGAAAAGGAGTGTAACTATTTCAGAATCAGACATTGAACATATACAACTCTTATTTGAAGTTAAGTTGTTTCTGTTGAAAATACATTGCAAATTGCTCTTTGAGAACATTCTTTAATAATAGACACAATGCCACACAGGGGAAAGAAAGAACAGTATGTTTTTCAGCACTGTTTTGTGAAAATTCAAGGTCTCAAATGTTGAAAACATTTTAGTAGAGATGCATTTTATATGCAACAAAAGGTTCGTGGTACTCATCAGTTGTCCCATTACAGTTTTGTGTTTTTGTTTTTTTAATTTATAGGTAATATTAGCCTCTTAAAAGATGATTATAAATTTTTATGTCTAGATCATCTATGTTCTCATTTTAAAATATGATATCATTGGAAAACTTTTGGAAAAGTAGTCTTAGCAGGTATATAAAACCCTCTTAAGGTACATATCAAATATGTTATTGTGTTGAAATTTGTTATAACTATAAACATTGACTAGAAGGCCTCACGTTTGTTGATATCAACTTCATTCTTGGGTTTTTTCACTGAAAATGTTACTTGTTGCTTATCTGAAAGAGTCAGACATAATTTACCTATTTATGAGGTTATATACTCCGTGACTCACTGTGGTTATGGTAATATATTATTTACTCTGAAAAGATTATCAGTCAAACATAAGTCCTGGTCCAACCCATTATTTTTTAAAGAAGAATCACATATTGTGTGATTGTAAACACCCTGGTGCATTCCGAAGAACATGACCATCAGGCACACCCACTGGCAGTCTCATGTGAAATTAGAGATATAGTTACTTCCTAACTGATAGTCAAGAAAAACTCTTCCATAAAGAATAAATATTAATGTTACTTTCAGTGGTCATTTCTCTCCTTTTGGAATATGAAGCTCTCCTTTTAAAAAGGTCCAAGCTCAAAATGCTTATTTTGGACACCAACAGACAAGTGCTGAGAGCATCAAGACTTGCAAAGCTGATCTAACGTGGCAAACACCTGGAGCCATTGGTCCTTGGCCTTCAAGCTCGTGTGCTCACAAAGAAACACTGATTTCTACAAGACACCTTTGGTTATTATTATGTAAACAGGTTTGTAATTAAGTAAGTTGAATATTGTTATTAACTGGAAAATGAATATCAGTCATTATTTTTGCTCTGAATCATCTTCTGATATGAATGTTGTTCATAAAGCCTATGTTAGTCTAATTTGCCAGTGACTGCCATGGAATGCATTGGTTCAAAACATGTGACCAATTTTATGCTAATGAGAAATAGTAGAAACAAAGTTGGATAATGGGCATCCACATTTTCTTCCTGTTTTCCTATGCACACAAATTATGAAGCGCTCTGTTTGATACTCTAGTCCAATATCTCTCTACTTTTCTATGGGTTAAGGACTAAATATTTATAAGTGACTCACATTTCTAATACTTTACATCATTTCTAAGCATCAGCCATAAGACCTTCTGTAGGAGGAATAGTGCTGTTTTCAAGACTTGTCAAATTAGTCTGTTTTGATCATACTAACATATCAGATCTGCCAAAAAGAGAACAAAAGGGACAACCTGACTTCAAGAAAATGCACACTGCCTTCCAGAGTGAATGACAGTAAATCTACAATGCTAGTGAGGCTCCTGGTGACCATGGTTAAGGCTGTAAATGAGCAGGTGTCTACCAGAACACGCTGGGTGTCACACCTACTGGCAGCATGGTGCTACAGGAAGCCATGCCTCCCTAAGTGAGGGGGATGGTGGTTCCTTGCTTCCAGCCCCATAAACCAGAAAACATTGCCCTGAGACAAGTGCTGTGAGACATTCCTCAAGCAAGTATGTAGTATACATACCTAGGAACACCATAGGAGGGGTGGGATTTTTATTTGATGTTTTGGTACCTGGGAAACATTTTATATATAAGAAATACTTTTTTATTATTCAATTGTGTAGATTCAGTGCAGTGTGTTCAATGACAGCATGCCTATACTGTGTTTGTACTTAGTCTTCAGAAATTCAGTCTTCATACAGCAAAAACCAGTACAATGTTTCTAGGGAGTTCTCAATTTTAAATGTATCGCAACATTTCATGGAAAATGAGGCCTTTAAATAAGCTTTATCTCTTTCTCTTTTATTCTTTCCCTTTTAAGAAATAGTGAGGATAAAGCAAGAAATTCATTCCTCAAGGTCTACATTGTTTTTTCATAATAATCTGTTTCCTACTGTGACTACACACATGCACAAATATACATATATAAGATATATATGTATATTAAATTTATGTGTTTCATTATTTTCATAGCTTTATTTTTGTTTAAATTGACAAATATAAAAGTGATGGCCTTCAGGAATGCCAATGAAATCAAATCATGTAGAGCTCTGCCAACATTTAGATAATATAGGTATTTTTCAGTTCTTTCTCTTTCTTGGGTAAGCAGAAATGTCCTCAGGTTGGAAAATTCAAAAGAACATGAAATAAAATCTCTGCTAGATTATCTCTTAGAAATGAAGATTGAACCTTGAGTGTATATGATTGCTGAGCCTATAATGTATAAGAATCTCAAATATATTTTTTACAAATTAAATTAACTTCTCCCAAGGGTACCTAAATAGGTGCCTTTGACTTCCAGCACGCCTTACACTCTAGTGAGGTGAAGGTGGAGTGGTGGTGGGGACTATGGGTAGTGTTGGATATCCAGTGATGACAATAGCAGAGGTGAGCAGACCTAGACGTACTGGGCTTCTACTACTTTGATAACTTTTTGTCATAATTCCTGTATTGATTGCATGTGTAATCTTGCCTATGAAAGAATTGTGTGATAGTAAGCAATCTCTTTTGTTGGAAATGCATTACTAAATCATTATATTGAAAGTCGTCTTTGTGAAAGCTTCTACCTTATCTGCCCATAATAGTGGCTCCATGACACCATTTAGCAAATAAGGAGGATGATCTAGTTCATCTTCAACTTCTTTCCAAATTGAATACCTTGCTATCTAATCATTATAACTCAGACATTACTTGGTCACTTGCCATCCTATCATTTCAACACAACCCTTTAGAAAGTTAATGGTTATAAGACTATCTCTGTAAGACTAAAAAAATAATGGGAATCTGTATATGAATCTATGAATAAGACTTAAATGTATAATGTTCCATTTCATTTCCTAGCAGAAATAGATAAGATTGCTTTTGTGATTGTTTTTAAAGTAAATTTACTTGGGACAGATAATAAAAATGAAGGGTTGGCCAAGAAAATATCTAATTTAAAAGCTTAAGCATCAGGACTTTCTCCAGATTTTGGGGTCAAAATTTGCTGCAGATTGTTTTTAAGAGAAACTGCATTCTGTGAACCTTTATCAAAGCCAAAGCAAGGGTTTCTGCAGAGAGAGCATGAGAACTTGAAGATACTTCCTCTCATAGAGACAGGGGACACTCTCATTGGATGCATAGGATATTGATTGATATTCTCAATTATTTGCATCTAAAATTCATTAACATAAACTCTCCAATTAATAGTGAATAAATTATCTGAGGACTCTTTCATGTTATAGTCGCAAATAATCCTGTCTTTGGGGGACAGAATAGACCAAAAAATGTAAGGTTTACTTCCTTATTTCATTTTGGTTGTATTTACTGTTTTTGACAAGTCACTGTCTGAGCATCCCGACTAGCACTATTTCATGTATAACATCCTCATCAAGATTCTAAAGTCTAAAGTCCTTAGTCTTCAATAAAGTAATGCAGGATATAAAATAATTTCATCAAAAAAACAGTAAAACTTTTTTAGGTTTTGTTGTTTATTAAAGTCATAAGGATTCCATGTAGTTGCTTACAAAATCAAAATAGAAAAAAAAGTCTACATTTTGAAACTTGTTTTTTTGGTGTATTTTTAGAAGGCTGAAGAAGCACTTCTACAGCCTTGTTACGCTTTACATTGATCCTGTCCTTTATGAAACCACTATACATTTAAGGGCTTAAACAATCATGCGTGCACACACATGGTGTGTTAAAACTCAATGTTATACTCCTTTTCCTTAGATTTTCCCCCCTTTCAGGTCACCTAAGTGTGTCCAAACTCACACCATGGAAGACCTTGAGTTTAGATATGTTTCATAGGAAATGGATGCAGCAAGAAAATATAATGATTATCTTCTATGTTTTATACAGTCAGCTTTTGAATTATGTTTCCATCAATAAAAGTGTGGAGATTTGACACATTTGTTCAAACTGAAGCAAATGAAGGAACATAAAACTCATTGTCAAATCACTGCACACTCACCAGTGACCACTGTGTACATTTAAAGATAACTAGAGAAAAATACCTTGGCTCTCTCCTGCTTTTGTAACTATGTAATTGTAGACATTAAATCGAAATAAAAACACTTTCCATAGTTCTTAATAATTAATATATTTTATTAACCCATTTGATCATATTTTAAATAAAGAATTATGTCACACACAGCAAAATGGTCCCCAGAATATTTTCAGTTGTCATTTTTATAAATCTACCAGAAACAATCTTTTGTGCCTGTGATAATAATTCTGTTTCAAGGAGTGTGTATGTATCTCCTTGGTTTTCTTCTGAAAAAAACATTTCAAAATGATGTCCACCTCTCTGTGGGATATGAAGGCTTTGGGAAATAATCCTAGATGTGTGTCCTTTGACACTTCAGTACTGGTGAGTTCCATTGTGTCTGCACTTTGTTTCAGAGAAATATATTTCTTATTCAAAATCAGAATGTGAAGTTCATGATCACTTTAATAATAATCTTGACTTTGTCATGTGAATGTTCGTTTTTGACTGCCACACCCTGCTGTATCGTCTCAGTAGCCTTTGATGAAGATAGACACTCAGAATCCCTTAGATTGATTTCTTACTACCGGTTCCTCTTATCTCACTTCCCTTTCATTAAATGGGATTTTTTGCTACATGAGAAAGCAGTGTGATTTTGTAGAGAAAAATAGATTTGTTCTTTTGAGTTGTGCTAGTGGAGGAATAAACGAGGAATGTTTTAAATGTGATAACAAGGTTTATCGTGACTTTAGCCAATATTTCCTCACATACAGACACACCCCAGGGCACTTTAATGTTCTTAATATTGTTAACAAGACTTTTCAACATCATGACATTGTTTTTTTTTACAACAGTATTTTCCACAATATAAGAAAGACAAAATCATTTATTTATGCAAAAGAATAAAACAACAAATAAAACAATACAATCACCCTTTAAACAACGAATAAAATGCAAGCCAATAACAATTTTTAAAGGTTTTAATAAAAAAATAATTGATTACAAATCAAATCAAATCTAGCGCTAAAACAATGTACAGAAATATTAGACAAATATATTGCATAAAAGGCTTTCATTCATAATCCTTTATAAATTGGAATCTTTCCATAAATACTTTATATTTTAGAATTTCTCCTGGACATTAATTATGCTTGTTGAGGGCAAACATTTATATATAGTTATATGTCTGATTTTGCCATTTTTTTTTCTGACTTGACATAAAATTTGTGTGTAACTTGATAAAAATACAGATTTATGAGAAGAAATTATTACTTTCTCATTGACAGCTTTCCCTGAATGCTCCCATATTTTAAGTTAAACATAGAAGAAATGACTAATATGAGGCAGATGCAAACAAATCATAAAAGTTAAGTTGCGTGAGTTAAATAGAAGTAGTTGCATCTTTCTTGGATCCAAATAACCTAAATAACCTGAAGACTGTACAATATACTCTGAGATATGGATCATTCTTTTCTTTCTTTTTTTACATTTAAAAAAAATTTAAATATTTTTCTTTTGCATTAATTTCCGGTGTACAGCATAGTGCTTAAACAATTATATATTTTACAAAGTATTCCCCCTGATATTCCCAGTACCCAACTGCACCATACATAGTTATTACAATACTATAATTCTTATGCTGTACTTCACAAAATGCTGTAATGAGTCATTCTTTTATTCTTTTTTGTTTGCTTGTTTGTTATTTTAAGAAAGCTTGTCCTGCATACTCCATCCATTGCAACTAAAACAATGTATAAGTGTTACTATGAGTTCTTTGTCTACTGAAAAAGGAGAAACAGAGACCTGATGCCATAAATAGTTAGATTTTACTAATAATTTTCTTTTTGCTATATTTTTATTGTCTTATTTTAAAATTAATGTTAATGAAAGTATTAAAAATAATAAAATGATCAGTTATGAATTGAACAATGCTAAGACCATAATAAGTGGTCTCTTTTTGTATTACTCTCTCATTTTCCTCATATGTGCGTATTTCACATTGTCCTACGAGGAAGTTATTTTCCTATTATGTTGTATTATAATTTAAAAACCAATATGTCATACTGCCCCATCATTACACATTATCTTTATAAACATTTAATTTAAAGGCTATATAAATTTCAGGTGTACATATATTTAGGCACTATTATTATTTGACATTCAAATTGCTTTGATTTATTCACTACCATAAGTAGCTCCACAATTAATATATTAATGCATATTACTTTTTATTTCTTTTGGAATTAATATGTATGTTCATGAACAAGTTTTGTAGGGCCTGTAAACACTCAACATTGTATGTAATGCTATGCATACATTAATAAGTTCACATTTTTGTGTGGGGGGAAGGTCTATAACTAAACATTTCATAAGGTTAGTAAAATTTTCTTGGTTATACATCAGAAGAAATTGTATGGCTGGATCAATGAATATGACTTTTTAAAAATATGTTTTTTATTGATTTTAGAGAGAGAGGAATGGAGAGGGAGAGAGAGAAATATCAATCAGTTGCCTCCCAACCAAAGCCACAAGCTGGGAATGTGCCCTGGCAGGGAATCAAACTGGCAACCTTAGGGTGCATGGGACAACATGCAACCAACTGAGCCACACGGGCCAGGGCACTTTTTTGTTATTATTATTTTTTTATAATTAAGCTTTTTTTCTTTAGAGCATTCTTAAATTCACAACAAAACAGGGGAGGCACAGAGATTTCCCATATACATACTGCTCCTACATACCCATAGCCTCTCCCATTATCAACATTCCCCATGAGAGCAATGCATTTATTACAATTGAAGAATCCACATGAACACATCATAATCACCCCAAATCCATAGTTTACATTTGGTTTACTCTTGTTATTGTACATTCTATGGGTTTTAACAAATATATAATGGCATGTATTCATTGTTATAGTATCATACCAAGTACTTTCACTGCCCTAACAATTCTCTGTGCTCTACTTATTCACCATACCCACCCCCAACCCACCCCCACCCATCACCTCCAGCAATCACTGATCTTTTTACTGTTTCCATAGTTCTGCTTTTTAGTATGACCACTTTGAAAACTTGTTTTAGTCATTACTCAAATGATTTCTGGAAGTGGCTAGTACATACAGTTTTAATATCACTGGAATTTTTAAAATTTACTTTGCATAACAATATAACATATTGTAGTTAAAATATAATTGGTTTAGGTCTAGTGAGAAATGTATCATTTTCATGAAGTTTAATTTTAATTTTTAATTAGAAAAATGTTACATGTTTACACATAGACTATAGTAAGAAAAAATAAAAATCACAACCAAGAGATAAACACTATTAATATTTAACTATATTTTTCCTTCCATTATTTTTGATTGGGTAAACATATACATGCTGTATGTAATTTAAAACTTGGAATCATCTAGTATTTAAAACATTTTCTTTTGCTTTATTAACTTTACATATGGTCTCTGATAATTTCCTCAACTAGTACATTATCTTTACATGTAATATTTTTAATAGCTACACAATCCATTATATGGATGAAGCACATTTATATTTTCAAAGGGTTCTTTAAGCATTTATCACATAATATATTTAATTGATATTTAAATGTTCATAAATCTATTTTAAATGTTTGACTTGTGCCAATATTTAAATATTATATGTACAGATACATTTATTGGTATAAGCATATTTCTATGTATGGCTAGACATAGATAGTAGGCTCTTTCACAGCATTAGGATAGTTTTTAAGAGCAGCTTTCTCAATGAATTTTGATCACTAAAATAATATTTTGCTAATGTAGACAGCTGGATAAAAAGACATAAATCCTACAGAAACCTTTGTACAGCTGACTAAATTCACACCTCCCATTCCACACTCAAAAGACTGAGTGCTAAAAAATAAAGGATAGGATGATTTAAAATTGCCATCAGCTTTGGAGCCCAGGAGGAATGACATTAACATAAAAGCAAGCTTTTATAAAGAACTGAGAATATGCCAGGCCCTGGGTGTTTTACATATATTACCATATTTAATGTTCATAATAAAACTATGAAGTAAATAGGAGTATGATCTCCATTTTAAAGATGAGAAAAACAAGGCCAAAAAAGTTAAGAAATTTGTCCAAGGTTTCACACACACACACACACACACAAAACAAATTAAGGGCCTGGTCTTCAAACCAGAGTTCATGCAGACTTATCCTTTATTTTCCAATCTTTACCATTGTCCAACTTGAGGAATTTCTGATAATCATAGTTTAAATGTTTAAGACATGATCTAGACCCATAGTTTACCAAAACCATAGATTGGATAGAACTAGTGCTAGAAATGAGACCAGAGCATAGAGCTCATGAAGGGAACTCTATGCACACAATTTTGTAGGTTAATTGAAATTTCGTATACAAAATGCAGTGATCAAATAGTTAGCAAAATTGCTGTTTTTTATCTGTACATCGGACAGAGGCTATCCCAATGGTTTCCATCAAGTGAAGAGTGGGTATAAAATGGCCATCTTCCCATTTTCCGCTTCCACAAAGCAAGAGCCGGCTAGTAGTTACACTTACCTGTCCATTTACTTCAAAAGTGCCAAATCAATTAAATGAATATATATATGTACATATGTGTGTGTGTGTGTATATATATTTATATATATATATATATATATATATATATATATATTACTATACAAACATATATATAATATAATATATCTGTATAATATATATGTACTTTTTTTGGCCTACCAAGTCCTTTATACAATTCCACATAAAAGATGGCACCAGGATAAGACAAGTGATGTTCCAGTTTGGGTGCTTCCATTTTCCTTCCCTGAATCCAGAGTTAGTCACTGCTAAAACCAGAGGGAGTTTGGGGTAGGATGTGTGTTCATGGGGAAAGCTGCAATGGTTGGTCCCTCACACCTGGAAGGATCTGAAAGGAGGATTTTGCATGAAAGCACATGGTCAATAGAAGATACTAAAAAGACTCATTTAATTTCTCCCATGTCCACTTTATTAGAGAGGCTGAAGACCTAGAGGGACCTCTCACCATCAAGGCAGAGAGATCATAGTCTATCCCCACAGGAGTGCTGTGAGGCCATGCCAACAACTGGCTTTCACTGTACAGAGGTCAGGACTCTCTACGAAATGAGTTTGCTTGAATGTCACACCTTAGAAATTACTATTATATAAAAATGATGAAATGTATTATCAGAAGTGAGATAATGGCTAAGTCATAGGAAACACATTGTCTAAGAAAGAAAGTCAAGGAAAATATTTTAAAGAAGAAAGAACAGTATTAAAGAAAGAGGAAATAAAGCAGAGCTGAAATAGGACAGACTTAGTAAACAGGAAAATTGTCAAAGGACAATTATGCCCTAATAGTATTAAAGTTGTCTAATTTCTTACTCTTCTTTTATACATGTGTTGTTATAAAATTTAAAAGAAAAGAGTAAATAGTTTTTTTAATGTTAAAAAGAGTAAATAAATCCTACTCTTCTAAATAACAAGTGTCAAAGAGAAAATAAAAGTTTCAGTTTTAGAAATTTTAGAAAATCAAAAGCAAGACATAAAAATATTTAAAACCAGCCAAAGCTGAACTCCGTGATATCCACAGAGCCTTAAATGAATTTAGCATTAAAGGAAAAGAAGTTTGAATTAAGAATTCAATTAAGATGATTAAAAAATACATAATCCACTTTTAAAAATAAGAAAAAAATATGTAATAGAGAGAATTAGATATTTGGAATAAGAAAAATAGTGAAAGTAACTGAAAACATAAAAGATGCAACTTTAGATAAAAAATAACATTAAAATGAGAAATCAAACAAAGCAGAGAGAAAGTATATAAATTACAAGAATGGAGAACATTTTAAATTGTTTAACAGCACAAATAAGTACTAATAAAAATCCCAATGCACCATAATTTTCCAGAGAAAATAAAATGTACCAAAGTGGCTGAAAAACAGAAAATTTGAGTTACGAAAATATTCATGGGAAATTAAAGAGGAAAAAAAACATTCCTCTTCCAAGAATTAGTTAGCTAAATACAATAAGTTTCCAGATACAGATAATTTTATAGGTAAGCTATATATGGATATATAATACATATATAAATACTAGAGGCCCGATGCACAAAATTTGTGCAAGGGGCTTGGCCCTCACAGCCCCGGCTTCAGAATGTCATCCAGAAGATTATGTGCATGGTTGTTCTGCTGTTCAGCTGTTCAGTTGATTTGCATATTATGCTTTTATTATTATAGATATGCACACACATATATATGTCCACATATGTAAACTGTAATCATATATCAATGCTAAATATCTGTTATACAAGAATACATAATTAATACACACACACATGCATACATTGGATGTTAAAACACAAAGCTTTCTCCCTAAAACTTGACTGAGGTCCAAAGGTTGAAAACGGCTACAATAGGTTCCTTGTGCTTTCACTTCCTAGAGCAAGCTTTAGATCACCTAGGAAGGATATGCCATTAAATGTTAAAGGCACTTCTGCCAAGTTAGCTATCACCCACTTCCTGCCTCTGAAAATATGAGATTTAAAAGGAGAAATAGGTTCCCTTTAGAGAATTGTGTGTATTTTGTGCTGTTCCATTTTTTCAGATAAAGAAAAGGTGGCTTCCCCTTACATCAAGCCATATGAGAGGACATTCAGAGAGCATTTGGTAGGTCCCGTGGTGTGTATTCCCTTAAAGTTCTTGCCTGGGGAAAAGGAAAAAAAAATTCTGTCTGAATCTTGTTTGCCAGGCTGGATTGAAGAGACACAAAGACATGGGGAAAGGGGATCCATGTGTTGGTCTTAGGTACAGATACATGTTCCCTCAACCCAACACAGAGTCTGTGGGATAGTCCAGAGCTAAGGAGAAGTCAAGGCCAGGAGGAGGCATCAGCTCTGCCAGGTGAGCTGCACCTAGAGAACCCTGGGGAGAGGGTCTCCCACTCCACAAAAGTGTTCCACCAGAGAAAGTGCTTCCATAGTGGCTCACCTGTGTCGTTCAGAGGGTGGAAACTGCACTGGCTCATTTTCTTACCTCCTCACCACCTGGGCCTAACTGTAGGGTCAGATACCACAGCCAGCAAGTGGCAAAGGTGAGCCAGGAGAAGGGAAGTCAACCAATCTTTCTCCCTTTAGGCATCCAGATCTACTTCCTTTGAGTGTTTGGATCACAAGACCTTATCTATTGAAGAATATTTAGCATTCACTATTGTTTGGCAGAACTGTCTTCGGGAAAATTTCTATTGTCCAATGTCACTTATAAATAGATATGAAAAAATTCTAAGTAAAATACTTGCAAATGAATTGTACTAGTATAATAAAAAGAAAACATCCTGCCAGCACAAAATTTATTTTAGCAATTTAAATATATTTTAATATTGCTGTATTTAGAGAAATGATTTACCTCCATAAATAGCAAAAAAAGACAAGATTTAATTTCTATTCCTATATAAAGTATTTAGTTAATTAGAGGGAAAAATCCACTTCCTTAACAACACAAAATGAACTGTCAGTATTAGACATAACAATTAATCATTACATCCATCTCTCCTAAAGAACAAGGCCACTCTTTCACTATTATTATTACTAACTAAGTTGACATAGTGAACAATTTCTAGCAATAAAAAGGGATAAGAAAAACATATATATATATATATATATATATATATATATATAGCAAATGAATCACAATGATCCAAAAGAAAATTCAAGATTCAACAGAATGATACTGTGATTTCAGTGATATGCCTATAAATAAAGTAGAATAAGTGTCCAGAAAATATAAGCTAAGTAAGATCTAATTTGCAATATTAACATAAATATACATTACCCTGAAATGACTCTAAGGGAACTACCAAATAAAATAATATTGATGAACACATAAATAAATGAGAATATAAATTTCTCTTAATGAGAAAATTCCATATTTTAAACTTGTCAATAATCTCAATTTAATTCATAAATATAATGCAATAGAATAAAAGACATACTTGAAGTATTTCAGAAAATGCATGACTGTGAATGGCTAAAAACACTTTGAAAAATAAAACTATATGCACAGAATAAGGAAGTTTAGCATACAATCAAAGATGTCATAATACTATTCTTATTAAACCTTGTATAATGAAGGAATAGAAAGAAATTAAATTAAGCAAGAGCACAGAAATACATTCATAAATTTAAAATAATTTCACAGAAAAGAATATTTTAAATTATATGTTTACATTATTCAAGAAATGTTGCTACAAAACTGGCTAACTTAAAAAAAAGGATTAATTCAACAAATCTTAACTGCATGCCTAGTATGTGCTGAGTAATGTTCTAAAAGATAGGAATGAACAAAATGACAAACTCTGATGCCTCAGTGAGGACAACATATTAGTGGAAATAAGGGCAAAAGGCATGAAAAGAAAATTATCTGTACAAACAGACACACACACAAACACAGAACACACACTCCAAAAACAGAAGGAATGATAGTGTGTATGATAGTATCTTTATTATGATTTAAATATTCTATAACAATAGTTATATACAGAAAATTATACAAGTGTTTGATGTATAAGAATATTTACTACAGACTTATTTATAATAGGAAAAAATCAAATCAAATGCTTAAACAAATCATATATTTTACATTATGATGACATTCTGTTAAATCCTGTAAAGTTGTCTTAGATATTATTCCCACTATTGCACTTAATTAAAGAAATAGGTCAATATTGAGTTTTACTTTTATAACATAAATAATAAATTTATGTATCATATGTTCCTTTCCCTCTTTTTCATATATACACATGTATACATATATGATAAAACAAACCCAATAAAAGCAATTGAAAGATACCTAAAATTACAACTACAGCAAAGTGCTTAAATTATGATATTATTAAATACTGTATTTTGAGAGAATACTGATTGATTTGAAAAATGTTCTCAACATAAGCTATTAGAAAGAAATATTAAAATATTGACAATGAATATTTCTATTTTTATAGTGGACATGTTTTACTTTTATATTCAGAAGATATAGTAAATATAACTTTCAACAATCTAATTTATTGAACCCATATTCTGCAAAAAGCAATGCCTTTGTTTCCTGTCCTTACAGTGCTCATTAGTACATTGTTTTATGGTGCCTTTCAGTTTGGGACATGCCTCTTTGGTTTGATTAACTGAAGCTTCTGTTTTGCTCCTCTGCATTGCAACTGAGTGTTTGCTGTGGGGGATGCAACAAGAAGCAGGATATGAGTATTATATTCTCCCCAAGGCTTCCTATTTTCCAGAGATTAGACATATTTGCTCAACAGCACCAAGTTGCTGTGAGAATGTCTTTCTCGTTTCCTTTACACCCAAGGGCAGGTGGCAACTTTCCTATCTATAACTTTCCAACTTAGAAAGTTGATGCATATTTTTTCATTATTTAATACTTGACTTGTCAGGTAGCTCCCAGCATGAAACCATTCATAAAAACTGCTGCCTCTGGCAGCGGAAGAGCTGTATAAGCTTTCAGTGTTATGCCCAGATTTCGGGGTCCCCAAATTCAACCACCAGGGAGCCACTTCTGATGTAAAAAAGCAAAAGAGTCTTTATTCAAGCCCGGGCTTGGCTCCCAGCCTCTTTACCGACGCAGCGGCGAGACGAGAGAGCGAGCCCCAGGGGAACAAAGGTTATATAGGGCTAGTCATTTGGGTGGGCTTAGGTGGGTGACGTGGGTTACAGAGAGTGGTCACTTTGGTCAGGGTTTTTCTGCAGGGTTTTACGGCACAAAGGTCAGGAGGTGGCCAATACATTCCAAGGTCTGAGCCATCCTCCTACCTTTGCTTCTTGATAGCCTTATTAGGACCTTAGCTACATTCCTGGAGCTTCACTTGTCTACTCAGGCAGCGGTTGGGGGAGTTAGAACAATTCTGACATTCCTGTGGTGACCCCCAGTGGGGAGGGTCAGCTGAGGATCTAGCTCTGCAAGATGGGAGATAGTCAGTTCTGCTTTCTTCTTTCATCAGCATCCTAGGAGCTGAAAATGGATTTGGGGTAGTTCAACGAATTCTTTAAAATGTGATCCTGAGCTGGTTCATAGGATTCTATTTGTCATCACTCAATGGCGTGAATTATCACTGCTCCTAGAAGCAAAGCTAAAATTTGTATGTATGCCTTCTGATTACAGAGAGGCAAAGAAGGGTCAGAGGGCATGTGACATGAGAGAACAGATGTTTCCCGAATGACGGTGCTTTCTGTGAGGTGGAAAAGAGAGCTGGCCTCATCCTGTGAGCCCACCCACTTCTCCTTAGACACTGTGGTGACCAAGTTCTCCTGTGTGGAGAAATTAGGTGGACAGAATAAGCAACATATATATGGGGACATATGTCCACCACACATATGTCCCCATATATAAACATGTTCATGTGTTTTCTTTCTCCCTTCCCTCCTTCCATAGACATCTATTGAGTGCTTACTGTATGTGAGATAGGTTGTAAGAGCAGGAGACACAGTGGCAAACAAAATAGACAAGATCCTTTCATTGATCTTGAGCTCTGTGAGGGAGCCAGATAAGAAGTGAGTTAAATAATTGAATAATGTAATTTCAGCTTTTGATAGAAAAACCTAAAGAAATAAAAAGTAGCTGGGTGGAAACTTAGGGGAAGAAATTATTTTACATAGGACCATTGGAAAAACCACTTGTGAGAGAATCCCATATGTTCAAAATAAGACTGAATAACTGAAAATAAGTCACCCAAAGACCTGGGCCAGGACAACCCAGGTAAAAAGAACAGCAAATGGGAAACCTTGAGAGGTTGAGGAGGGCTGGAATGCTGAAGCATGAGCAAAGAGGCCAGGGTGTCTGCAGTAGCCAGGATGAGTTCAGGGAGATGGTCGTATAGACTGGCTGACACAAGCCAGTTTGTATAGGGTCTTATAAGATGTGGTATGCAATTTTAATTTTAATTTAAGAACAATGAGGCATCATTACAGAGTTTTAGGCAAAGAGGGATCTGTTCAGATTTTCTTTAAAAAAATGACTCTGGCTTCTGTGTATACATGGCTTCAGGGCAATGATAGCGAATGAAAGAGAACCTGGTGAGAGGCCAATGGGGTAACAAGGGTGACAGATGATAATTGGTTGGACTTCAGTGTATGAAAACAACTTCACAAAGACAGAGTAAAAAGATTCATTTACTATTTTACATTTACAGTAGGATTCCCCATGCTTTATCTGAAATAATATTTAAGGTCCCTTCCAACTCTAAAAATCTAGAGGTTAATCATATCTGACCTTAGGGGGATTCAATAATAACGTTTTCATTCTCTAAAATTGTTATAATGAATTTCACAATGGAATTGCCATCCATATCAATCCTAGTATATATCCTTTATAAAATGTTATTTTTAAGTTTTAAATTTCAGATATTATGTATCCTTGCTGTTTAAGATACTAAAGATATATTTTTAGGTTAAATTAGTTGGTTTAATTTATGTCAAGTCCTGTTTTCAATCTCATACTCTTTGGAGATAGACTGCATGGATGGCTTCTCAGCCAGGGTAACTCTGAAGTGATGATAATAATCTATGTAAGATTGCTGACATGTTGTGATATGGATATAAAGGTAATATTGAGGAGCACAATTAAGAATTCCTCCCTTATTATTCCAAACAATTATTGCTTTGCAAAAAGTATATGATGGTCTTTGAAATTGTGAGCAACATTTATTAATTCAAGAACTTGGTAAAATGTTGGCTAATAAAATAGAGATGGTCCCAACTTTCATTGCTTTACAGTAAGTTTCTGAGATAACAAAATTAATAAAGAGATGTGTGTGTGTGTTGTGTGTGTTGATGTGTCATGAAGAATATGAGCAGACCACAATGACACAGAGCAGAGGTGATATTGCACCCATTCATGAAGATGGTTATGAAAGGCCTTCCCTGGGAGGACATATTCAAGTTCACGTATGTTTCAACCATATGAAAAATAGAGGGGAAATGCCATACAGAAAACTTCTTAGGTAGGAAGGGGTTTCAACACTTCAGGGAAGAGTCAATAGGGGAGGGGTTGCTGGGCTGGGTAAAAGAGTGAAGGGATTAAGCAAAAACAAAACAAAATAAAAACCTCATAGACATAAACAACAGTATGGTGATTATCAGAGGGAAACGGGTGGCAGGAGAGGTAAAAGAGTAAAGGGGGAATAAATGGTGATGAAAAGAGACTTGGCTTGGGATGGTGAACACACAATACAATATACAGATGATGTATTCTAGGACATACACCTGAACATTATTAACTAATATCACCCCAATAAATTCAGTGAAAAATAAAAAAAATGAAAAGCATTTCAAGGAAGAGAAAGGAGGCTAATGAGGCTACAGGCAAATAAGTAAATGAACCTGGAGAACAAGCAGGAGTTAGATCAGAGTAGAGATCAACAGCTATGGTAAGGGGTTTGGATTTTAGTTCAAAGGCATGTGAAAGACTGAAGGACTCAAGGAATGAAACATCATAATCAGATTTTTTTTTCTTTTTTAGAAGATTACTCTGGCTGCCATATAAAGAATAGAGTAGTAGAAGAAAAGAGTTTGATTGATATGAGGTGAGGGGAAGAAAGAAAAAATGGATAACTTCTAGGCTTCTGGCTTTAGTAACGGAAGAAGAATATTTCACCTTACAATAAAATGACTGAGAGAAAAGATTTGGCAGAAAAGATCAATAGTGCTTTATTGTTAAAAAAAAAAAAAATAACTCAGACCAATTATTCCAAAATGCTATGGAATGTTATAAGAAGAAAGTAATGTTTGCCCAGCCAGGGTAGTTCAGTGGTTGAGTGTCAACCTATGAGCCAGGAGGTCTAGGTTCCATTCCTGGTCAGGGCATATGCCCGAGTTGTGGGCTCCACCCCCAGTAGGGGGTGTGTGTAGGATACAGTCAATCAATGATTCTCTCTCATCATTGATGTTTCTAACTCTCTTTCCCTCTCTCTTCCTCTCTGAAATCAATAAAAATATATTTTAAAAAAAGAAAGTAAAGTTTAAGTTAAAAACCTGTTAGTGTTAGCTAATGAGGGTAAGGAGCGGGGTCTAAGAAGGGAGGAAATAAATTTAATTTTTGAAACTTAAATGTAAAACAGCAGCAATCAAGAAAATGGACAAAGACTGATATGGCTGAGGTAGGGAGCTAGGGGGCAAAGGAGAGCATAAAGTAGAATAAGGTTACAGAGAACAGGACCGCTAAAGGAGGGGGATGTGGATTTGATAATGATGATGAAGGGGATGTTAATGATTGATGAGATAATGATACTGATGGTAATGGTGATGATACATAGGATAACAACAAATATAGTTTTAACTATTTTGCATTAGCGCATAGGCTAGGTTGTGCACTCTAAATAAGGTTGCCACATTTTAGTGGTTTAAACAACATTAGAATATCTCTCAATCATGTTTCATATGTGTTTCAAATCAACTAGAAGCTCTGTTCCATACTGGTCTGCCTCTGAAATGCCCCATTTAGAGTATTGTCAGTCATTGTGTCAAGGAAAAGAAAGCATGACAAATTACACCCTTCTTTTCTTTTCTTTTTCCTTTCCTTTCCTTTCCTTTCCTTTCCTTTCCTTTCCTTTCCTTTCCTTTCCTTTCCTTTCCTTTCCTTTCCTTTCCTTTCCTTTCCTTTCCTTTCCTTCTCTCTTTCTTTCTCTCTTTCTCTCTCTCTTTCTCTCTCTCTTTCTTTCTTTCTTTCTCTCTTTCTTTCTTTCTTTCTTTCTTTCTTCTTTCTTTCTTTCTTTCTTTCTTTCTTTCTTTCTTTCTTTCTTTCTTTCTTTCTTTCTTTCTTTCTCTCTTTCTTCTTTTTTGTTAATCTTCACTTGAGAATAGTTTTTTCTCCCATTGGTTTTTAGAGAGAGTGGGAGGGAGGGGGAGAGAGAGAGAGAAACATCTATGTGAAAAAGTCACAATAACTGGTTGCCTCCCACATGTGCCATGACTGGGGCTGGGATATTGAACGTGCCCTTGACCAGAATTGAACCCAGGACCCTCAGTACTAGGGCTGATGTTCTAACCACTGAGCAACTGCCTAGGGCTGCACCCTGTTTCTTAAATCTTCTGATAAGGGCTAACGCATGTGACCTCAACTCATGTTTTATTGGCCTATGCAAGCCACATGGCTACAACTAATTACAAGGGGTTGAGGAAGGGCAGTCAAATCATGTTCCCAGCAGAACTGAAAATGTTTGGTGAACTACACTAATGATTATCTATTTGGTATACTTTAAGTGGACTGTCTCATTTAAGCTCATAATGCTATGAGTTAGGTACTATTCTTTTCATCCCCACTTTATGAGAAAACTTAAATTTACAGCAGTTAAGTAACATCTGTTTACCAGAAAACTTTGTATTGCAGAGAGATCTCCATTTACATGTGTGAGCCAGTCAGAGCTTGCATGTAGATATCAGAAACCAAAGCAATACACCCACATCACCACCATCACCACCACCACCACCATCAACAATACCACCACCAACAATATCAACAACAACAGGACCAACAACAACATCACTACCATCACCACCAACACCACCACCACCAACACTAACACTAGACACTGTTCAGATCAGGGCAGTTATGGAGGCTCTATAATGATATCAGAAATCAGATGGTTAGAGCTTCTTCTCTATTTTTTGGATGAGATCCTCATCTACATTCTCCTTATTCTATAGATTAAAAAAAAATTATATTGGTCAAATCACTTTTATTTTGGTACTAGAGGCTTGGTGCATGAATTAGTGCATGGGTAGGGTCCAGCCAGCCCACCCCAAAGGAGGCTGATTGGCTGGGCTGGCTCAGGGAGGGGACATGGGCAGTTGGCCAATCCCACCCCAGATTGGGGTGGGAGGGGTCGATCAGGGGCAGTGCCTGTCAGGAGGAGGGGCTGTGAGTAGTTGGCCAGATGGCCCTGCTGCCAATTGGGGTGGGGAGACTGATCTGGGGCCGGGCCAGCTGGAGTGAGGGGCCGTGGGAAGTTGGGGGGGGGTGGGAAACGATCAGGGCCTCAATCGGGCCAGTTGGCTACTGCAGTGCTTGTCATAGCAACCAGTTGTTCTGGTCATTCTGGTTGTCCCGTCAATCTGCTGTGCTGGTCACTTGTCTTTTATATATATACTAGAGGACCAGTGCACAAAATTTGTGCACAGGGCGGTGTGTCCCTCAGCCCAAACTGCACCCTCTCCAATCTGGAATCCCTCTCATAATCTCATAAACTGCTGGTTCCCAACTGCTCACCTGCCTGCCTTACTGGTTGCCCCTAACTGCTTCTTCCTGCCAGCCTGATCACCCCTAACCACTCCCCTGCCAGCCTGATTGATGCCTACCTGCTCCCCTGCCAGCCTGTTTGCCCCTAAATGCCTTCCCCTGCAGGCCTGGTCACCCCTAACTGCTCTCTCCTGCAGGCCTGGTCCCCCACAACTGCTCTCCCCTGCAGGCCTAGGTCCCCCTCAACTGCCCTTCCCTACAGGCCTGGTTGCCCCCAACTTCCCTCCTCTGCCAGCCTGGTTACCCCTACCTGACCTCCCCTGCAGGTTTGATCACCCCAACTGCCCTCCCTTGCAGGCCTGGTCCCTCCCAATTGCCCTCCCCTGCTGGCAGTCTTGTGGCAGCCTTCTTGTGTCCACATGGGGGCAGCCATCTTGTGTGTTGGAGTGATGGTCAATTTGCATATTATTATTTTATTAGATAGGATTAGATAGGATAGAGGCCTGGTGCATGGGTGGGGGCCAGCTGGTTTGCCCTGAAGGGTGTACTGGATCAGGGTGAGGTTTCCCTTGGGGTGTGGGGAGGCCTGGGCAAGGGGCCTGTGGTGGTTTGCAGGCCAGACACACACCCTAGCAACCCAGACAGAGGCCCTGGTATCTGGGATTTATTTATGTTCTATAATTGAAACTTTGTAGCCTTGAGTGGAGCCAAGCCTCCTGCTGGCTCTGTGGCCACAGCCATTTCTGTTGGGATTTATTTATCTTCTATAATTGAAACTTTGTAGCCTTCAGCGGAGGCCTGGACCCCCCAGGGCAGGTGGAAAACTTGGCTTACTCCATTGCTGGGGACAACCCACACCTCCTGCTCTCTCCATGGCCACAGCCAGCTTGGTTGGGTTAATTTGCATACCTGCTCCTGATTGGCTGGTGGGCATGGCTTGTGGGTGTAGCAGAGGTATGGGCCAATTTGCATATTACTCTTTTATTAGTTATATTATCCTAACTAATAAAAGAGTAATATGCAAATTGGCCCATACCTCTGCTACACATACAAGCCACGCCCACCAGCCATGCCTACCAGCCACTCAGGAGGGAATATGCAAATAAACCCAACCAAGATGGCTGCAGCTACAGAGAGCAGGAGGGAGGCTTGAGTTTCCCTGGCAATGGAGGAAGTCAAGCTTTCCGCCTGCCCTTGCTGACCCAGGCCTCCACTCAATGCTACAAAGTTTCAATTATAGAAGATAAATTAAGCCCAACAGAAATGGGAGCAGCCATGGAGCTGGAGAGAGCAGGATGCTAGGGTTGCCTCCTGCGATGGAGGAAGCCAAGTTTCTGCAGCCCTGGCCTGCTTTGGCCTCTGCTTAAGGCTACAAAGTTTCAATTATAGAAGATACATAAATCCCAACAGAAATGGCTGCCACCATGGAGCAAGCAGAAGGCTTGGCTCCACTTCAGGCTACAAAGTTTGAATTGTAGGAGATAAATAAATCCCAGATCCCAGGGCCTTCGCTTGGGTCACTGGGGGGGCATGGCTGGCCTGAAAATCACCACAGGCCCCTTGCTCAGGCCTCCCCACACCCCAAGGGAACCCCCACCCTGATCCAGGACACCCTTCAGGGCAAACCAGCTGGCCCCCACCCATGCACCAGGCCTCTATCCTATCTAACAAAAGAGTAATATGCAGATTGACCATCACTCCAACACACAAGATGGCTGCCCCCATGTGGTCAAAGATCCTGCCCCCATGTGGACACAAGATGGCCACCAGAAGATGGCCAGCAGGAGAGTGCAGTTGGGAGGAACCAGGCCTGCAAGGGAGGGCAGTTGTGGGTGATCAGGCCAGTAGGGAAGGGCAGTTCGGGGGGGACCCAGGCCAAAGGGAGAGCAGTTGGGGGGTACCAGGCCTGCAGGGGAGGGCAGTTAGGAGTGACCAGGCCTGCAGGGGAAGGTAGTTAGGGGCAAACAGGCTGGCAGGAGAGCAAGTAGGCATCAATCAGGCTGGCAGGGGAGTGGTTAGGGGTGATCAGGCTGGCAGGCAGAAGTGGTTAGGCACAATCAGGAAAGCAAGCAGGCAAGTAGTTGGGAGCCAGCAGTCCTGGATTGTGAGAGGGATGTCCTACTGCCCGTTTAGCCCCGATCCTAGTGGGATCGGGCCTAAACGGGCAGTCGGACATCCCTCAAGGGGTCCCAGATTGGAGAGGGTGCAAGCTGGGCAGAGGGACAACCCCTGGCCCCTCTTCTTCCCTCCCCTCCCTCCCTCCCCCATGCATGAATTTTGTGCACCAGGCCTCTAGTGTTATTGAAGTCAAAAGTATCCTAAGTATTTTAGCTTATATGCTTAGATAAGAATTATCTGAGAATTTGTGATAGCTGAAAGAATAGAGCCTATGAAGATAAAGATTGTAAAGGGGAAGTCTCTACAGGAGAGTCCTTAATGAGGTGAAAATGAATGGGCTCAGAGGAAAGAGTGGAAACAGTGGTCTGTAATGGGAGAAAGGATACATCATTCTCTATGACTGATACAAAAGAGAGAGTGGATATGGATAAAGATGTTAGAATATGATATGGTGATAAAATTATATTCTCAATGTGTCTAAAGGAATTGATTTGCTGAAAATACCATTGTTTTCTTAGGTAGAGGTCTGACATGATGTAGTAAACATTTCATGTAGAAATTGAGAGGGATAATGGGAAGAGTTAATGAAATAAAAAGATTAAAGGGAATTCTTGGGACAAAGCTGAGTTTAGAGACCTTGGTGTTGGAGTGGTTGTAAATCTGAACCATCTGTGTCAGAAGTAAAAAGAAAGAAACATGGGTGGGAAAATCTATTCAATGTTTGGGTTTCCTGTCATAATTAGGTTGGAAGAGCTGGACTGCAATGGAATATTCAGAATATGGGTTATGTGAATGAATGGTGCAACCACTACTGGCTAGGGAAGGAAGAAAAACCATGAGCTTTTATAGACTGAAGAAAAATAGAGAAAGCAATAACATGAGAATTACACAGCTACTATCTCTTTGAGGGTCTACTCTGAGTCGGGTGGTTTGCTGCATAAAGCATTGCTTCACTGAATAATCATTCTAATTCCAGAGGTTGGTATCAATCTCTTTGTTCAGCTGAAGCATCTTATAGGTTGAAAAACTTTATTTGCAAAATCATTTTATTTACACCTAAGATTAAATCTCAGGTTTGACTGACTCTAATGTCTAAATTCTCAGTCTCTCGATGTTCTGTAGATTACTAAGAAATCAAAAGCATTACAAATGGATGCAAAGCACATGGACAGGTGGGAAGTTGGAAGTCAAAGTTCCATAATTTAAGTTGTTCCACTAATGTATAGGTTAAGGCGTGTGTAACTGGAGTTGAACAGAGGTAAAAGTCCCTTGATAAGGAGCTCCTAGTAATTGCAGTGACCTTTCCCAGAATTATAGCAAGCATTGAAATTAAAGGAAGAAGGAAGACAGTGAGAGAAAGGGACAAGTGTTACATAGTTATAAAAATTAGGAATTTGAGGTCCAGTGTGCTTGTTCTCACTCTGACACAAAAGAGTTACATATATTAAATAGGACCTGTTTGTGTTCAGGTTAACAGACACTAACTCAAACATTGTTAAACAAATACAAATTTGGTATACTTTATGCTGAGATGTCTCATGAACCCAAGAACATTAATGCATTTGGGCCTCAGGAAAGACTGGAACAAGGCACAGGAGAGACATAGGGAAAACCAGCAGTGCTATCAAGCCATCTTTGAATGCTGCTCTCTCTTCTGTCTCTGCCAACAATTTCCTCTTTCTGTAGAGTATGCCATTGAAAATTACTGGCCTCTGTTCCTAATATGTTATATCTGCTCTTTTCACTATACTAACCTTTTTTGAGATTTAGGTTTCAAAATTCCTGGAAAAAGCAATACTTGGGAGCCAGATGCTCACCATTAAGATTATATTGTACAAAATACTTGCTATAAAGGAGGCAGTAGTGATGAGAGGCAGTTTCCTGAGAGGAGCAAATGGGCGTATAACCCTCACATTGACTATTATCTTGAGGAAACACAGTTCCAGTTTCTAAGCTTTGATTTCAGTGAGAAATTTGCCTTCCCCAGCCCTCAGCCCCCCCCCACCCCCCACCCCCGCCTCCCCGCCTGCCAGTCAACCTCTTATCATAGCTTTGTGACAGTGTTCTTGCAAAATAGCTTGAAGGCAGAAAATTAACAAAATAAACTGGTGTGTATCAGGAAACCAAATGAACCTACTCAAGAATTCTGAATAAGTTAGAATAGGTATTAACACTTTGTAGATCCTTTGTTTGTCCCTAGGACTCCTTTTACTAGAATAGTTCAGAATTCTGACATCTCAACTACATGGGAATTGGAATGTTAGGGAGTCAATAGTCTCCTTTGGGTATTTACACTAAAATGGATATCCAAGCAGGAAATTGTTTATATACCATGATCAAAGGAACAGTGAATTTGAATGGAATTGATAAGTCTTTTAAATAAAGAATCACCTTAAGTGGCTGCATTAATTATTGCCCTCAGTACAATTAAGGTGATTAAAAACTTGTTTACACTAATGGGTATGTAGGGAGCATTTTTTTCTCTTCTGTAGCTTCTCATTAATCAGTTCTCATAGGAAACAGAAATGGTTCTGGATATTCTTTGTGACAGGTTGGGAAGGAAAAGCTACTAAAATACTACTTTATAACAGTACTAAAAATAGGGGGCAAATTATTCATAAGCTAATTAATTTATGTCACTTTTGGGAAAGCTGTTATAAACTCATCAGCAAAACTGTCTTTATAGCATATTAAAGTCTTCTGTTGAGAGACCATCATTTTGCCTTTGACTTCTGGGTTTCTTTAATTTTTTTAAAAAGATATATTTTTATTGATTTCAGAGAGTGGAGGGAAGAAGGAGAGAGAGAGAGAGAGAGAAACATCAATGATGAGAGAGAATCATTGGTCAGCTACCTCCTACAGGCCCTCAACTGGGGATCAAGCACAAAACCCAGGCATCTGCCCTAACCAGGAATCAAACCGTGACCTACTGGTTCATATGTCAATACTCAACCACTGAGGCTTAATGGCTGGGCTGGGCTTCCTTTTTAATTTGAATGGAATTTTCAGAATCATGGCCAATGAAGGGAATAGAATGATTTTCCAGGGGTGGATGGGCAAGTGTTAAGGGCTTTGCTGGTTGTGGGGGGAAGAGGGTGGCAACTTGAGAAAGGCTCTCTGAAACTGGAAGGAAGGAAAGATTTTGTGGGTACTACAAGAATTAGCAGTGCATCCATCTGCTGCAGGGTACTCCACCGGAGTCAGGAACTCAGATGGGTGAAAGCTGCTTGGAGGTCTATGAAGGCTCAGCTTTTAGCGTGGGTGTCTTTGCTTCACATAAAGTCAGCAGAGAGGACCTGAGTGAGGGTCACTGCTCTGAGAACTTCCAGAAGATCTGACATAACTTCCTACATGAAATCATTCAACAGGAAGTAATGGTAATTTCAGAGGACCAAACCCTGGGCCTTTCTCATGATTTCATGGATTTAATATATGACAGGTTTCATATATAATCCAAACAAGGAAAGGAAAGCACTGAAGAATTGCTATGGATGAACTTCTCTTTGACCTTGGAAAGCAATGATAAGGGATGGTTTTGGTATATATATATATTTTTTTAAATAAAATATTAAAAAATATAAGTATGTTATAAAAGTTTTTTACACTTCCTGTTAATAGATGAATAGTTAATATATACAAATTATATTAAGTATTTATTGTAGTCCTATAAAGAAGATATTATGCCCACTATACACATGAGAAAACCAAGGATCAGAAATAATTCATGACTTGCCAAAGATTATATATAAACTAGAGGCCTGGTGCATAAAATTCATGCACTTGGTTGGGGGGGTCTCTCAGCCTGGCCTGCACTGTCTTGCAGTCTGAGACCCCTCAGGGGATATCTGACTGCTGGCTTAGGCTCGACTCCCCTGGGGATCAGGTCTAAGCTGGCAGTCGGGCTCCCACCTGCAATCCAGGATCACTTGCTCCTTACTGCCCACCTGCTTGCTCCTTACCACTCAGCTGGCTGCTCCTTAGCTCTGCAGTGGAGGCAGGAAAGGCTCCCGCCATCACCACTGTGTTCGTAGCTGTGAGCCTGGCTTCTGGCTGAGTGGCCACTCCCCCTGTGGAAGTGCACTGACCACCAGGGGGCAACTCCTGTGTTGAGCGTCTACCCTTGGTGGTCAGTGTGCGTCATAGCGACTGGTCCTTTTGTTCGTTCTGCCATAATGGTCGCTTAGGCTTTTATTATATAGATGTCAAAATGAGGATTGAAACTGAGACCATTCTCTCTAATTCTCTCCCCCTTTTAAATACTTGGGCATACATATAGATACGTGTATAAATGTATGAAAATACATACATGCAAACATAAACAGGTATCTGTAGCCTCTACATATGTATCCTTTTCTCCCTGTATATGTCTTTCATCTTTTTCCTTTATCTTTCTCAATAGTTGCCTTTCTTTATATCTCTATACATTTGCAAATACAGATATTTCTATTATTTTTTAAGGCAAGTAAGTACATTTTGCTTAAAGGTACACAATCCTAAGGCAATCAACTGTCTTAGTTTGCCCACAACTGTCCAAATTATAAAACTAAAGTCCCATGTCCGGAGAAATCCATCAGGTTCAGGCAAACTGAGACAATTGGTCACTTGAAGTTCAATGAAGCAATCCAATGAAGAGACAAAACTGAAAAGTTTGGAAGTGATCATGTAAAAATGCCTGTAACAATTCATACACACAATGAATGCACATTTTAAGTAAATACAAAATCCAAGCAAAAACTGAAAAATAAAATAACCTAAGAAATTAAAATCTGCTATATTTTTTTAAAAAATCACTCAGGGAAGAGGCAAGATACACTATATCATTCTTAAAACTGGAATATTGAGAAGTGTAATATAACAAGTATGTATTAGAGAAGGAGGAGGTCACCACTGAGAGAATAAAAATAGATACAGATTCCATTAAACAGTTCATATGTGATATACACACATATAGTCATCGGTACATTAGTTAAATGTCAACCTGCTTTGTTATTTCTGCTTTGTAATGAGTATATTTGTAGTTCAAGGAACTACTTCATCATCATAATGTGTAAAGGCTTCATAGCATTAGGTTTTATGGAATTGAGACAGTCTGATAGCTAAGGGCAAATTCAGAAACCAAACATCCCTTGTGACTCTGGGCAAGCTAAATAATATCTCTATGCTCCAGATGGAAGAAATAAATTATGTAATAATCATAAGCACTTATAAAAGTATATGGTGCAAGAATATTAGCTATGATCATTTTTATTAACCCACCATAATGTATTCAATCAATACTTGTGTTTACAAATTCTCCCTGACTAAGTGGCTCAGTTGGTTGGAGTATCATCCTGTACACCAAAAGGTTTTGAGTTCCATTCTCAGTCAGGGCACATACATGATTGTGGGTTTGATCCCTGGTTAAGGCATTTATGGGAGGCAGACCATCCATATTTCTCTCTCACATCGATATTTCTCTCTCTCTCTCCCTGACTCTATAAAATCAATAAAAAATATTCTTGGGTGAGGATTCAAACATAATAACATAATAAAAAATAATAATTTTTTGAGTCAAAAATGCTTATTTATCACTATTTTCTCTGTAAACTCCTGTATATTAGAAATCAATAAAGCCATTAAAATTCAAGTTTTCTATCATTATTCTCCTCCTGACATTTGATGTTGACTCTGTATTTCTCGGTGCTGCTTCACCAGTGCTGCATTCCCCTGGCGCACTTATAACACAAGGTTCACTGCTACTTATAGTTTAAGGGGAACAATGAGCAATTCTGTCACAGAGTAGGATGCAAAATTTGCATTTATCTCACACATCCTTATTATAAAACTTTATTATCCATTCGCTGCCATGAAAACGTTCCCAAGTGACTAAGGCTTTTCTTACTATCACATTCCCTTCACACAGGAGTCACTGTCCTGCTGTCCCACTTTCTCCTGTTTGTTCTCTGTCTCTCTCCTCTGCCTCTCTTAATTTCCTCATGGTTTTTTTGCCCTCCTTACAAAATGCTTCTCTTTCATCCTGCGCTACCCCTTCAACGTTCATTTTTGTTTGTGTGTTTCTTTATTATGAAGAGAAATTTATCCCTCTCCTGAAATCTTTACTTTTTACACTCAAAGACAATAAAGACCTGACTTCAACATGAATTATTCTACTCTCCTAAAAGGCCAAACTTTGGTGGTCAATGTTTATTTTAGGTAGCATTTTTCTTCCCACAACATTTCTAAATCAATGTATTGATTATAGAGAATATTTCTTGAGTCCGATTGAAAAAACATTGCTTCCCAGCAGGAGAATGTGGCTTCCTCACTTCATGAAAATGCAGATTTTCCTGGGACACAGCTTTTGCAGAGTAAGATCTGTGCACTTGTCTCTGCTTCAGTAAGCTCACCCAAGTAGTAATGCAGCGGCAGAAAGGGTATTCTGGAACTCTCATATTTCTAAAGTGGATTCTAAAGCATCCATAAGCTCTGTTATAGCAAGGGGAAATATCTCCTTATTTGTCATGTTAAAAACATATTAGATCAGAGGGAAACAATAATGTGAACCCTCTTTTGCACTTCCGTGTTTTCTTCCTGACTCTAAGCCACTAGGTCATTGGGTGTTTTAAGTTGCCAGGTTCAGAACCACACACAGAGGCACAACTTGAGGTTCAAGGGTATAGTACACACCAGCTCTCTGTGTCATGATTCTCTATTTCTTGCCTGTGTGCCATACCTGCATACCTACTTAATCTCCAGTTCCCCCATCGCCTCCTTGCCAGGCATTATGATTCCTGGTATTCATTCCATTTCTGACCTCTCCTAGTTTAGAATTTCAGTTTCACATCACCTATATGTAACTTTGGTGACTTAATTGTGCCATTGCTTATTCTGACTTGGAATTGTATCTTGGTTCACTCTGTCTTTGTCACTTTGAGAGCTATACTCCAGAACTGAAGAAGAGAACTCTACCATGAAAATACTGAGACTTAAACTTCAAGGCCCTCACATGCATGGACCCCTGTGAGGGCCGCTAGTGTCTAAGAGGGGTAGAGTACTAGTATATTGGAGAGAAGTCAGGTTGCATTTCTATATAAGCGTTTATGACAAATTTTCTAAATGATTCTCAAGAGACAAAAATGTAGGTATCTGAGATTCCAATAAATGTTTGCAATTTTTTCTCATTTTAAATAAATATCATATTTAATACCAAATTTTGCACTCATAATTTTGTATTCTCTTTCTTAAAGAGGTCCCCTTATATTGCATAAGTTTTAGGTCCCATGTAACCTGGATCAGACCTTGACCATCAGATCCAGATCATTCATGATGACCTTCAAGCAGTATACAGACGGACTCAATGGAAGTATTCCTATACCATGAAAAATAAGATGACCATAAAGAGCAAATTCAGAAAATTCAGCAAATTAATTGATAATATGAGCTACCTTGAGAAATACTACCTAAGAATTAGAATACCCTTGAACAAGATGGGGGTTGGGGGGAATGATACCATGTAGTCAAAAATTTCATATAACTTTTGACTCCCCGAAAACTTTAGTCATTCCTTGCTATCAGCACAGGATTGGTTCCAGGATCCCGGAGATGCTCAAGTCCCTTATATAAAATAGCATAGAACAATGAATAAGTTCTCCGCATCTGCAGACTCCCAACCTCAGATCAAAAATACTGTTTTTGGTTCAGGTTTGGTTGAATTATGTGATGCAAAACCCAGGGATATGGACGTTTGACTGTATATCTACTGAAAAAAATTATGTATAAGTGGATCCATGCAGTTCAGACCAGGGTTGTTAACTGAATATACCAGATGTAAAGTAGAGAGATTGAGTCCTGGGAATGTAATCAAGTTTTCTCTTTAAGAGGATAGAGGCTATAGATACTTACTCAATATTTTTATTTATTTATTTATTTATTCACTCATTCATTCATTAATTCATTCATTTATTCAAAATCTGAATAAGGCCTTTGACCAATGTTGCTCCCCTGGCTTTGACATGGTTTTAAAGTTCTGTGAGATGTTGCCATTGGGTGAAGTTGCAGCAAGGGCACACAAGTCTTCTCCATGAAAATCTGAAGTTAAAAAGTTAGAAAACAAATAAACAAAAACACAGTAGCTTAAATGAGCATAAGGTTCTCTTCCTCACATAAAGATGTTCACGGTTAACTAGCAGAAGTGGGATGGCTGACTCAGTGTGCTGCTGCAGGCCCCACTTTCAGGGCCTTTCTCCAGCTGGTGGCTGTGACCCTCAGGGCCACAGGGGCCTCCTCCAGCCAAGCACCGGTGGGGAATGCAGGCAAGGGAGGCATACAACAGCAAAAGGTAGAGGGTGTGGAGAACAAGCTGCTCATCCCTGTCCCTGTGATTTCTCTCGACCTTTCTTGTCCAGGACTTTGGGGTATGGCAATCAATGGGTGCAATTAAAGGTAGGAGATGTTTATTTCTCGTTTTTTTTAGCTCAAAGTACATCACTCTGGCTCCATGGAGTGTCAGCCTGCAGCTCTCATATGGAGCTGAGGACAGGAGAGTGACTACTGTAGCTGAGGGCACCCTTATTGCTTCCCAATAAATATTTTTAGAATAAATGAATTAATAGGTGAATGTAAAAGAAGCCAAAGCCTTATCAAATCTCTGACTAAAAGAGTTTCCTTTTCTAGACTTTAGAAAATTGGAGTGTGTCAGTATGTCCAGCACTGTCTAGGAAAGAACATGTCCTGGGTACCGCAAACACCAGGTGCTCTTGCGGGCACTCTCTGTGTAGGAGAGTCACCGAAATGTAACAGCTCCAGGGCACTGGTCATAGACCATCAGCTGTGTCCATCACACTTGGATTTTTTTCCTGACAAGCTGCCTGCTGATTGTAATGCAGTATCTTATAAAGAATTGCCTTGAGAGAGAGATTATGCTGATCAGAAAAGTAAGATCTGGTTATTATTTAAGTACACATGAGGTTGCTATTACTATTGTAATTTAATATTGTTTCTAATTATAAGGGGAGACTAAATAGAGGCATCCTTAGTACTTGGAAAAAACCATTTCAAGAGTGAAACTGGAAAAATCAGTAAATAGTGGAGATAACTACTTGGAGAATTACTGTGTGCATAAGGCGTTGGACTATGGATGCCAGGACCCCTCTTTGTCTGTCCCTTTAGAATTCAGGATTGGAGTATGGCCACTGCACTGGGATATAGCTTCCTTCTCCCAGCTACGCTCAATTAGAGAGCATCCTAGGCTCCAACAAAGATGACACTCTCTCACTCCTAATGTCACAATATTACAGAGACCCAGTTCCATGCTGTGCTATCAGCCAAAATTTCCAGAACACAAGTATCTTACTTCCTGGGGAAAATGCTGACAACTACAAAAGGAAGGAGTTTACATTAAGTAGGCAAAAGGATGGAAGAACTGTGACATTCAGAAGAAATACAGCTTAGTATGGCCGCTGACAACAGATCGGCGGGAACTTGCTTCCCTAGAGTAGATTGTTTTCCCTTTTTTTCAAGAGATTGTGACTAAACAGTATGAAACTATATTAATAAAGGTGAAATATTAAGGAGAAAGAGGATATCTGCATAGCTTAAAAGTTCCTCTCCCATAATATTCATTAATTACCGTGGTGTCTTTAAAGTATGTTTACACATGATTTGACACTCCCCATCTGGGAGGTGAAGCGTAATTATCTACCCTTGCCTGTGGGCTGGACTTAGTGGCTCATTTCTAAAGAATAGACTATGGAAAGGGGAAAATGCTTGTTTTAAAGTGGATATATTTATGGACACCACCTTCAAGTGATCGAAGTTAACATGGTAAATCATATTAATTTCATGTGCCCCTCTCCCCAAATGTTGTGATGAAAAGGACACTTCACCTCTGTAGAATTCTTTCCCAAAACAATTAACCTCAGTCTAATTATGGAAAAATATTAAACACATATATTTAGGATCATCTATGAAATATCTAGTCAGTGCTCTTCAAAAGTTCAAGAGAAAAAAGGCTGAGAAACTGCCATGGATTTGACAAAACGAAAGAAACATGATGAAATTAAACATAATTTATACGTTAAATTGTGTCCCCCAAAAAGTCTTATGTGGAAGTCCTAACCCCCAATACTTTAGAATGTGTCTAAGTTAGGAGATAGGGTCTCTAAAGAGGTAATTAAGATTACATGAGGTCATTGGGATGGGCCCTAATTCAATACCACCAGTGTTCTTATAAGAGATTAGGATGCTGAGAAACAAAAAAGAAATGAGGAGAAGATATGGCCATTCACAAATTAAGGAGAGAGGGCTCATGAGAAATCAACGCTGCCAATCCCTAACCTCCAGGAATTCTAGGCTCCGCACTGTGAGAAAACAAATGCCTGCTGTTTAAGCCACTCAGCCTGTGGTACTGTATTATGGCAGCCCTAGAACATTAACACACAAAGCATACTGGACTGATTTTTGAAGCAAAAACAACATTCGTGGAAATACTGGTGACACCTGAATGAAGTCTGTAATTTAGTTAATGGTATTGTGCATATGTGAATTTCTTAGTTTTGTTGTTGGTGTTGTTATTAATCCTCACCCGAGGACATTTTTTTCATTGATTTTTAGAAAGAGTGGAAGGGAGGGGGGAAAGAGAGAGAGAAACAGGGATTTGAGAGAAGCACATCAATTGTTTGCTTCCCACACACACCCCAATAGGGCGGATATTGAACTGGCAACACAGTTAAGTGCCCTTGATCAGGAATAGAACCTGTGACCCTTCAGTGCATGGGCCAACACTCCAACCACTGAACACACACTGGACAGGGCTAATTTCTTAGTTTTGATATATGTACCAGTTATTAAGATGGGAGATGTTGACATCAAGGGTAACTGAGTGAAGACTATATGAGAACTCTCTCTAGCATCTTAAAAAACAACAGAATAAGACAGGGCATCCCAGAAAAAAAAATAAAAATCTAGCCTCACTATAAAAAAAGGAAAATAATAGAGACACATTGAGGTGAGGTCAGGGAAGAGGTAACAGAGGCATAAGGAAGGATGCCAAGGGTCCCACTGCGATTTAGTGCTCTCTGCATGCCAGATGATGAGGTGCATGCTTCATGTATACCCTTTCACTTAACCCTCAGGGAACCTTAGTTATACCTAGCATTGGCATCTCTCCTCATTTTAGTCTCGAGAAAGCAAACACTGATCCCCAAATTTTCAAAGAATAGGTGCACAGGGGATTCAGAAGGCACTTCATGTTGAGGGATCAGCACACTGAAAAATTACCTCGGGTCCTCCCCGTCAACTGTGTTCTCTATTCAATTAAAGAGATCACTCCCTCATTGTTTACACTCATCAGCAAGATGGGTCACTTCAAACTCCTCCGAAAGGCTTCTTTTCACAAGTATGTACCCTCTTGTATTGCTACAGAGATAAGGATGATGATAATGATGGTAATGAGGAAGAGTGGGAGGAGGAAGGGAAGGAGGAGGAAGAAAAGGAAGGGAAGGAGAGGGAGGAGGGAGAGGAAGAGATGATTGTTCATGGTCACTTGTTCCCTCCAACCCATAGGCTGAGAAGGTATGTTGCACCTCATGTTGTAAACTCACATTGTACAAGAAAACTAGCTTCATAGCTCTGTTCTTATATAGTGGTTTTCATTGCACTTCAAATCAGGAAAAGCACCCCATATCCTTGACAGGCCTGAGTGATCCTTTACAATTAGACTCCTGTCTATTCCTCAAGCCTCAATAAACACATACTCAATAAATATGTGTTCAATGAGTAAATGGTGGAAAAATTAGTGAGAAAGTATTTGAATGCACAACTTAAATTTCTACCATCAGCTAGTGAGATAGACAATTGGCAGACTGTTAAGACAATATTCTAAGTGCTATGAGGAAAGTGTAGAGAGTATAATATGTGGCATTCAGGCAAGAAATGAAGGGTTTATGACTTGGCATCTGAGTGTTGAGGGCATTTAGCAATTCACTCTTCATTCAAGTAGAAGAATGATGTTTCAGACTCAGGAAGCAACACACACAGATGTGCAGAGATGTAAGGTAAACTAGCAATTTTAGAGAACTGTGAACTAGGAATTTGCAGGCTGACTCAGAATACTGCCTTGAACCTACTGTCACTTGAGCATGTCTGGGTGCTGATTCATCTTTATATGGCCACGAATACTCAGAAGCTTAGAGGATAGTTTAGTAATATATGTGTGTGTGTGTATATATATATATATATATATATATATATTTACAAACAGTAAAATTTAGCAGTTATTTGTCTATCAGTATAAAATCTTAAATTCAGGAGAATTTATCTTTTACCAGAAATAGGGTGTAAACATCTGTTGTCATAACTGCATGTTAAGCAAAGCAAAATTCTATATTTTGCAATTTGAGCTCTAGCAGTAGAGATGGGTAAAAGTCTGATGCATTTAACTGAGAGCACACTATAAGATTTTTTTGCCTAAAACATTAGAAGAGAACATTTAGATAGTGTATTACTTAAAAAAAAAAAAGATAAAAAGAATGAGACTGAAACAGCTTTAAAATGATCTCTAGGGGGAGTTTATGAGACTCAATAGGGACCCTGAACTCATGTTACAGGGGAAGAAAAAGTAAAATTGTTTTATATCTCCCTTCTTAAATAGTGGCAATTGTCATTAACTGCCATAACCTAAATATCCAATCTGCAGATGTTTTCCAGAAAAAGCAAGTATGTCTTAAATACTTCAGAAGTCTTCCCTTGTCCTTGGTTGATAACTACTCATTTCTGTGAATAATGCCACATTGACAATGTCTGAATTCTGGACATTAGTAATCCTCATGAGCATTTACATAACATTCTCTTTTGTAGAAATTCTTCCACAAGATTCTTTACAGGAATACATTAAGTGTGGCTTCAGCCCCGTTATGTACATAGGAACAGGTCAATACTGAGCTCCATTAAGAAGGACACTGAGGAATACATTTGGAACCTGTAACATGTAGACTGAGGAAACCCAGATGTAGGGAGCAGAGTGCAATGCAGGGAGCAAGGCCTTTGTTACTAGGCAAGCCTGGATGTCAATCAGAGCTCTATCACATATGCACTGTGAGATCTTGGGAGTGTGTTAATTTCCTCATTTATAAAAGTATTATTATAATGCCTATATCATATGGTTGGTGTAAAGGAAAAAGGAGCTTTAAAATGTGTGGTGAAATATACCTGTAAATATTAGCAGTCATTTCCCTGCCCCTAGTATTTTATGTTATCCAGTATCTTTCTATTGTAGACAATTGCACTCTTACGTCAAGAAGAATGACAGGGCAGAACATGAGAACCATACAAATAAAGCTTTGACATTTTGTGTGGAAAGACTTCCCTCAGTGTGGACTTCAGGCTTGGGAGAATAATGATGATGCGAGAGGGGAATTTGCTCTGAGGAAGTTAGAGAGGGTCCTCCTCAATGTGACTAGGGGGAAGGGCTGGGGCCAACAAAAAGGAATTATGCACAAAGCATTTCTTAAAGGACTCATGTCCCCTCCCCCTTGCTCAGACCACCAGATGTGTCCCTAGGAGTTGGGGCGTTAGAACCTGAGAGAGCTGAGGAGGTCCCTCCTTGGGAGAAGGCAGCCCAGAGTGTGGGGGAAAGCAACACTATGTGAGGCAGTGTTGGGAGTAAGTTAGAGTAGATGTCACAGCCTGAGGGCGGTAAAAAGGAAAGGCGGTAACAGATAGGTAGCTGCTGTCTACACTGTGCATGGGCGGGGGACTGATTAAACAAGTAAATATTTCAGGATAATGGAAGCTAGGTTTCTCAGTGTTTGAGAGGGGAGGTACAAATATGAAGAGAGAAAGCTAGAATGAATTACATTGTGCAGCACTGGAAAATGAAGTATCAGTGTGAACTCATGGTTTTCAATCTAAATAGAAATAAACTGAGGAGTGTGTGTGTGTGTGTGTGTGTGTGTGTGTGTGTGTTTACTCACACTAGCTCTCTCCATTGAGAGGGCTTTGGAGTAGCATCCAAGATATTATGAGCAAACTCAGTGCCCAGGTCTAAATAACACCTTCTATTAAAAGGAACACGGATTTCTTGGAATAATGACCGATTGATTATAGGGCCCAGGAAGTATGAGATGACCCTGGAACATTTTGTAGTACCAGAAAGTGAGAACGGAATCCAGAAATGGTGGAAACATTGTCAAAGTGCACATGCTTTCCTTGACAAGAAGACAACTTGGAGTGGCCTCTATTAAACAAAGCTGAAAATTTAAGCATACAAATAAATGATAATTAAGACATTATACTCTAAAGAATAAAATAGGAATCCATGAATCCTTGCTGATATAAATAAATTACAAGTGAGTAATTGGAGGGAAGATAATGTTCTCTTTACTGAAGAATGCCATCAAATAAAAGTAGAAGAAATGATGGGATAAGAAACTCACCTTTGTGATCAAATCAACCATAATTGTAATAATTAATATGTCCAGGAAATGTTAATGATACTAATACAAAACTATAATATTTGTTGAAGAGTTATATATTAGCATAGTCTCAAACTATCTCTGAAAATTATTTATAAATTGCAAAAAAGGAATAACTTCACAGTGGAAAAAATTGGCACTCATTATTTTAATCAAAAGACTAAGTTTTAACATCACTAATTATGGGATAAATCAATATTGTGAACCACCTGTAGGAAGCAATGAAAAGAACACAGAATCTCTTTTGTTATATTTCTACCCAAATTAAATAATCTGAATTTAATCATAAACATACATCAAACTAGCACAAACTAAGGGATATTCCACAAAATAAAGGTACTGTAATTTCAAAGAATAAAGTTTATGAAAGCCAATAAAGATGAAGGAACTATTCCATGTTGAAGATATGACAATTAAATACAATTGCAATGCATTGGAGTTAATGTATCAATGGTGGTGATATCTGAATAATTAGTATTAATTTTTTGTTTTACTTTTTTCTTTTAATAATTGAATTATATTTTAGAAGAATGTCTATGTCTAGCATGATGTCATCTCATGTTGGCAGTTTATATTCAAATGGTTCAATTTGAATTGAACTTTGTACTAGTTTGATGATTTTATGTAACTTACACAATGGAATATCATGCAGCTATAAAAAAGGATCTCTTAGTCTTTGAGACAGCATGGAGGGACCTGGGGAGTACTATGCTAAGCAAAATAAGCCAGTCAGAGAAAGACAAGTGTCATATGATCTCACTTGTATGTGGAATCTAATGAGCAAAATAAACTGATGCACAAAATAGATCCAGAGACATGGAAACATGGAACAGAATTTCAGAGGGAGTGGAGGCAGGAAGAAATTAACCAAAGATATGCATAACCCATGGACACAGACTATAGTGTAGTGAAGACCTTGGATGGGGGAGCAGGGTGGGGGAATCAATGAGGGGGAATGGGGGAACATCTGTAATACTTTCAACAATAAAGAGAAATAAAGTATAAAAGCTATTGCAAAAACATTTTTGAAGTTATCCTATATAATAAAAGGCTAATATGCAAATTTACTGAATGACCGGTCAATATGTTGCACACTGACCACCAGGGGCAGACGCTTAATGCAGGAGCTGCCCCCTGGTGGTCAGTGTGCTCCCACAGTGGGGAATGCCACTCAGCCAGAAGCTGGGCTCGTGCGCTCCCACAGTGGGGAATGCCACTCAGCCAGAAGCTGGGCTCATGGCTGGCAACATCCTTCAAGGGCTCCCAGACTGCAAGAGGGAGCAGGCCAGGCTGAGGGACCCCTCCCACCACCCTGAGTGCACAAATTTCATGCACTGGGCTTCTAGTTTGAAATAAAAAGAGAAAAAGCTGAGTGAGACTTTAGTAAAACTGATAGATGGCTAGTGTGCAGCTTAACAGGACTTGTCTATAGCAAGAGCTTTGCTTCTAAATCACTGGGTGTACTTGGATGAGTCCTTTCTCCTTCTAGGGCATTAGAATATGACTGTTGGGAATTATGATAGTTTTCTGAAATCAGACACCTTAGAATTCCAGAATGCAGGCTTCTATAAGCCAATGTTTGTGAAGTTATGGTAGTGTGCTAAATTAAGTACCTGTAGAGTAACTTTTTGCCAAAGTTGGAATGAGAAGATCCCTTCTTCAGTATGCTCAAATACAGGAACACTACACTTTGAGCACGGGGCATTGCCTCTGGAGGTGGTGTACAACATAATGTCCATGATTACAATCGCCAGTTTCTAACTCCACCAATGATTTAGCATGGTCTGACAAAAAGACAACATGTTGATGGGCTCATATTTCTTCCCTACTCAACCTCAAAATGCAAATCCAGTGTAGGAGCTAAATCAGAAGGGAAATCAATAGATGGTTGGACATTTTAATATACATTATAAAAATTTAGTCCCTATGACAGTGAACATAAAACACTTAAACTATATCCTAAGTCTATCTTATTTTTATTTATATCTACAATGCCTAGAATACTAAATAGGATATAGCAGACAAGTAATGATTGTTTGTTGACTGAATCAACAAATAAGTGAATGACAGCATGCATAGATGAGAAAATATTGTATTGAATATGCAATTTTATTGGATCTCCTTTAAGGAATCATTGCTAATTAAGTTAATTTATCTCTGGGTGGGCTCCAAATTAGCCAACTGTCTTCCTCTTATGATTTTCTTAAACCAAAAATATCACCATTAAAAATACAAATTAGGTGCATTCATTTAGACAACACAGTATAATATTCTTCAATGAGTGCTAAATCTAATTAAAATTAATTAATTATATTTTTAAACCCTAATCTTTACATAAGTGTTAGCAATACTTGTGTTGCTTTCCACCAATCAGGCCTACAAGTCACTGGCTGTCATTGTCCATTTGCCATATTGCAAATCAGTTTGTACACTGTTATTGTTTCTTGAGATATGAGAGAGAGAGAGAGAGAGAGAGAGATTTTTCAATGAAGTTTTCTTTATGACCAGTAGCAGGTCAATGTTTTCTTCATATAGGTCCTATACTTTTTTGGTAAGTGAATTTCCAGTTATGTTATATTTTTGGTTACCATATAATCTTTTCTAATAAATACCATTTTGTATATTAAATTTTCAAGAAAATCCCAAATATTAAAGGATAGCATTTCAATGATGGAAAATATTATTTTCATAGCCACATCTTATTACTGCTTGCTCAAAAAATAATATAATTACCAGGCAAAATCAGATATAACTTCAGACTAAGGGTAATATAAACTCTATTCAAATGCCATACATATTGTATTAGGCATTTAATTTCTCATTTATGTTTTTATAATATTTATTTCAGAGACATGGGCATCAGGACTTGATTTGAAATGGCAATCATTTTTCTTTAACATATATACTAGAGTTTGTCAGTGTAGACTAAGCATGAAACTACTAAAATTAATCCTTTGCATTTTACAGATGAGAATTTTGATGATTGACAAAGGCAAGGATATGCTATTACAATGAAAAAATTTTATTTATAAAATAATTGAATTTAAGTACTATAAATTCTTTTCACTAGAGCACAGTACGTTTTATTCATATTCATAGACTATGAAAAATGAAATTAAAAAGGACAATGTGGAGGTGACTTCTGAATTTCCCAGAAATCAAAGCCAAAATAGAGCCATAAGCAATTATAGTGTCCATCACACATGTGTGCACGTATGCACACATTATTTTTATTTGATGACCGGGGATGCTCTCTACTTGCTTCTATACTCTTGTGTGTGTTTTAGGGGGTGGGATGAAAATCTGAGAAGTGCATTTCCTGGAATTTATTGCCCGTTAATTCTAGCTTACATTTCATCATGACAGTTATGCTAAGAGATTTGGTAGCAGGAAATGGCGTAGTCCACAAAGAAGGCTGTGCAGCAACTTCCCAAAGACTTCAGACAGGCACCTGCTTCAGTGCTGCAGAATCTGCTATCCTTGCAGATGCACACGGCTTCTTGCCTCCCTGAGATCATTATTCGTTTTTCTGACTTTCACCTCATTCCTCACAAATATATTGTAAGTATCTAATTTCTTATACTAAATCCCTGAAATGTTTTCTTGAACAAATTCTGATAATAAGATATTTGGTACTTGAATATGGTCAAGAAACAGTCACTGAAAACTTGGAATCCAAGATTGATTGCATGGCAGATACATTTACTGTTCAACTACTAACCGTGTGTCCCCACACATCTCCTATCCTTCCTTCAATTAAGTGGGGCCCGATATCTAGTTCTACTTTGATGAGCTCACTGAGGAAGTTACTGACATTGCTTCTGGTATAAAAAAAACCCAGGACATTAAATGGATATTGCATCATTTTGTTGCCTGATTCCTGTTTCTATAGGCAAAATGGTTTTGCCCTAATGTGTCCATTGTTTACCTACCTGCTCCAGTACTTTGAACAATGTACTGAAGACCCTGAAGTTACAGCCCCGTACATGCCAAGGGTGATTCTCTTACTCTTGTTTCATCTTATACTTTGAACGCAAGACAAGTGTGCTTCATACTATAAGAATTTACTCTTCATATGTACACAAGCATAGTTACACACTGGAAAAAAAACACAACAATGTGCAGTTAACAAAACAGCATCCATTACATATTTGTGGTTTGGTTTCTATAGATAATAAGTATGTTCTTGAGATGTAAAATTAAGTCAAACTATGGCCGTACTGAATATTAAAAGTTCTCTGCACTTAATACTTTATTTAACAAATATCTCTTTAGCACCTTCTTTGTACCAGGCATTGTTCTAGAAACACTCATCTATGACCGCACGTCTTACTCAACTAGGGCTGCCATAACAAAATACCACGGATGGGTTGCTAAAACAGCAGAAATTTGTTATCTCCCAGTTCTGGGGATGGTAAATCCAAGATCAAGGTGGGAGGAGGGTTTGTTTCCATGACCTTTTTTCTGTGCTTCCAGAGAGAGAGTGAACTCTGATGTTTCTTTTCTTATAAGAATACTGATCTTATTGGCTGAGGGTCCCATCCTTATTACCTTCATTAACTTTATTACCTCCTTAAAGGCCCTCTGTCCCAGTAGAGTCACATTGGGGGTTAAGTCTTCAAGATAACCATTTGGTGGAGGAATACAATGCAGTCCATAACACACCGAAGCATTTTCTTTTCTCCAGGGGTCTATATTAAAGAAGTTGTAAAATTGTTTTACAGAATTATGCAAAACTTAGGAAGCATGCCAATTTTTAATATTTAAAATATGCACTACTACAGAAAGATTTCCAGATGCAGGTCTTCTAATTATTAATGTTAAAATGGTATTTACATAAATTCCATAAAAGTCATTTATTCATTTAATGATGCAAAGTTTTTTTTTAGTTTTTATTTTCCAATATTTGTTTTATTTTATTGCCAATATTTTCCTCCTAATTTCAATATTTTAAAATGTATCTTCAAAACTGTTAATTTTTAAGAAGAGTATTTAATATATACAAAAATAAAAATTAGCACTAGAAAGTAATTTGAAAGGTCATGTACTTGTAATCTTTGCAATACTGGAACAAAGTGAATCTGGCATTCTGTTGGATGGGGCTATGTGGAAAACGTGTCTACTCTTTTCACTTTACATATTTTATCAGTTGGGTTCATTAATTATGGTTGCAGTCTGGGAAATTTCCAATCCATTGTTATTCTGGCACACATCAAATGATTATGGTGTCAAGTAAAAGTCTACAAAAGAATAATTCCAGATCTTAAGAGAAGAGTGGTATTTTTAAATTTTATTTTTTAATCTTTAATGTTGAAAATATTACATATGTACCCTTTTAAACCCATTGACCTTTCTAGCCCACCCTCTTCCCCCACCCCAGGCCTTCACCACCCTATTGTCTGTGTCCATGGGCTATGCATATATGCATACAAGTTCTTTGGTTGATCTCTTCCCACCCACCCACACCTTCCTTCTGAGATTTGATAGTCTGTTCCATGCTTCTATGTCTCTGGATCTATTTTGCACCCCTCTGTTCATAGCAGCACAATTAACAATAACTAAGATCCAGAAACAGCCCAGGTGCCCATCAGTAGATGAGTGGATAAAAAAGATGTGGTACATTTACACCATGGAATACTATGAAGCAGTAAAAAATAATTTATATCTTACCCTTTGAGACAGCATGAAGGGACCTAGAGAGTACTAAGCTAAGCGAAATAAGCCAGTGAGAGAAAACAAATATTATATGAGCTCACTTATATATAGAATCTATTGAACAAAATAAACTGAGAACAGTGGTATTTTAAAATAGAAAGATTTATTATCAAATGAAATGCCCCTTACTCTATTTGGATAAAAAGAATTATGGTAGCTTTATATATTACCTAATTACTTTGTAGCCAGTTGACTATGAAGGAATTCATCTGCTGAGATGGATTCCACATGCTCAATCAAGAACCCAGATTTTACAAAGTGAAAATTCAATGTTTGCCCACATCCATTTTTTCTTCTAATTCATTTAAAAACCAGTTGTGTTTACTTCTGTCTTAGATATTCAGACTACTATAAAAGAACACAGTAGACTGGGTGATTTAAACAACAGCCATTTATTTCTCCTAGTTCTAGAGGCTGGAAGTCCATGATCAGGGAGCCAGCATGGCGGGTGCTTGGGGAGGCCCCGCTCTGGTTTACAGACAGCATCTCTTGCTTGTGTCCTCATATGTTTGAGAGGACAAAGTGTTAGGTCTTTTCCACTTTCTTATAATGATGCTAATCCCATCATGGGACTCTGCTCTGGTAACCATATTACCTCTCAAAGACTCACCTCCAAATGTCATGACATTAGGGCTTCAACATACGAGTTTCGGAAGGACACAAACATTTAGTCCAAAACTTACAACAAAGTTTTAGTTGTACTTATAGTTTCTGTTAAAGTATGTGTTCTTTTAATGAGATTACTTTCTTTCTGCTTATATTATTGCAAAAATATACCAAAAATAGAATTAAAACAATTTTTAGTAACCTGTCACTTTTTAAAGTCAGAATATGTTCCTTTCACCTTGTTTAGTCTTTCCCAGTGGTTTGCAAACTCTAGTGTGCATCAGAATCAGTTGCAGCAAAAATTGCCACCAGACTCCCCCAGAATTTCTGACTCATAGGCCTGGAATAAGAAGTATTTTTACACCTATGTTCAATATTTTCCATTTTCTTTTCTTTCTCTACCTCATTCTGAGTAATTTCTTTAGATCTCTCTTCTAGTTCATTTATTTTCTTATCAGGTTTGTCATTATTCAATATTTTTGAAGGAATTTTGAATCCCGAAAAGAAAGATTCCTTTTGATGTGAAACTCGAGAAGGAATTTATCTGCTGAGATGCTGAGATGGCTTCCACATGGTCAACCAAGAGCCCAGACTTTATCTATACATATAAAGAGGTAATATGTTAATTGTCCATTACAGTGTCCCAGTAATGGCCAATTTGCCTAGTGACAGACCAGCAGGAAGCTGCACAGGAGGCAGGCGGCCTGAGCCAAATTCCGGGGTCTGAGGAGAGTGCCTGACAGGAGCCCAGATTGCAAAGAAGGAAGAGGAAGCAACCATGGGGAACTCTTCCAATCCCTTTGCATGGACACCCCACCTCAGCCCCCACACCTCTGGGGAGACGGGGAAGCTGACTGGACAAAGAGAAGACCCAGACTCGGAATAGCTGCAGCCTGCACCTCCAACTCCCGATCTCTTCCCCTGCTACCACCACTAGGGGCTACCACAACAGTAGCACATCGGCGACCACCCATCAGTGCCCCTGAGGCACCTGGGGCCCGCGGCCCGCCACTGCCAGGCCGCCCTCTACTGGGGCCGGGCACGCTTCTCTTCCCTACAACTCCAGACCAGGGTGGAGGCAGGCGCCCCCCGCCCCGCAGCAGCGGCGCCATCTTCTCAGCAAAAACGTGGTGAACCTGGCTGGGGGCATGGCTAAACCTGCCCTCCTAGTCTGCCTGGCTCCACCCTGGCCCAGCCCCCACCCTGCTCCAGGAGATTGGAGCCCCGTCCTGAGCAGGTACAGCTACAAAACAGCCAGGTACAATTTAAAGAATGGCGCCAAGCAGGAAGGTTTGACAATTACACCCCCTTTGGCTTCACCACTCCCCTAATGCCCCCCCCCCCTAATGCCTTACCCCCCACCACCACCTCCAGGGACGACCATCATTACAGGGCTGCTGGCCAGAGCCTGCCCCTCCAAGGCCTGCGGAATCCTCTGCAAAGCTTCCGTAACTACAGTCCGGGAAAACAATCATGCCCTCCTCCCCTCAGCAGCACCTGCTACCTGTGAAGTACCCGTGAGCTTAAAAATAACAATCCCTTCCCTTTTAGACATCACTTACTTGATGAAACATTTCTAGATTTATTAGCTCAGAACCTCCTCATGACAACCCAGTGAGGTAGGCAGAGAAGAGATTACAATTCCCACAGTATATGCATATGTATTCAGAAATGAAGCTCAGAGAGGAAAAGTGTTAAGCCCAGTGGTTCCCAAGGTGTAGCACACACTCCATGGGGGGGGGGGGCAATTTGATTTTAAGTAGGGGCAATTGGAGACTGAGTTAACTGAATTTTTTTGCATTTCTTATGGTTCTAGGGGCCTCATCTACAGCGTATCCTACATAATAATAGGCTAATATGCAAATGATTGAATGGTGGAATGACTGGTCACTATGATGCACGCTAACCACCAGGGGCAGACACTCAATGCAGGAGCTGCCCCCTGGTGGTCAGTGTGCTCCCACAGGGGGAGCTCCACTCAGCCAGAAGCCAGGCTCATGGCTGGTGAACACAGAGACAGTGGTGGGAGCCTCTCCGGCCTCTGTGGCAATGCTAAGGATGTCTGACTGACGGCTTAGGCCCAGTCAGTTGGACATCCCCCCAGGGCTCCCAGACTGAGAGAGAGAGGGCACAGACCAGGCTGAGGGACCCCCTCCCACCAAGTGCATGAATTTCAAGCCTAATGGCCACGTGCTGATGGGGCTCCTCCTGCACTCTATACCTGGCAGAACGTCAGACTGATCTCTCGGTTTCCCACACTGCACCCTGCTTGTCTGTATCAACCACTGCAGGGAAGCCCTGGTTCCATCTTTCTATGGTTCCAACTAGAAATGTGCTGTCCTATCAGAATTATATAATTTAAATGCCTAATTTACATAAAATGGATGCAGTTGAGAAACCTGGGTGGAAAATGTTGCCATAGAGATGGCCTCCCTTATGTATTGGTGGAACACAATTTAAGTTGTTATTTGAATCTGTGTCTCCTGGGATGCAGCTCCTTTTTACTCAAATAAATGCTTTTATTCCTTATTATAGTCTAAAATTAATTTTGGCTTACAGAATGGACAAATGTTTGGCTCATTTAGAGGCAGCCTCCTTTACTATTAATCTCTACCCGTCTATTGAGCCCTTGTGCAAGTAAATCATGCCCTGCATTGTTCTCAAGTGATTTATTTATATATCCCCTAATAGTCTAGCCCTTCCAAGAAATAAGTCCCATCCAGAACCATCTTTCTGCCATGCTACCTTGGAACTGAGCCTCATTGATGCCAACTACTTCACTAGCTGGATTGGTTTTCTATTGCTGTGTAATAAGTCACAGCAAACTTAGTGGCTTCAACATTCTATATTTATTAACTCACAGTTTCCTTTGGTTTGAAGTCTGAGCATGACTTAGCTAAATGCTCTGCTCAAGATTTTATAAGGTTGCAGTCAAGATATAGACTTGGTTGTGTTCTCATCTGGAGGCTTAACTGGGAAAAAATATCTATTTCCAAGTTCATACAGGTGGCAGGCAGAATTAATTTCTTTGCGGCTACAGCACTATGGTTTACACATCTTAGAAGCCACCTACAGTCCCCTGCCACATGGCCCTCTCCTTGGGTAGTTGAGAGCACAGCAGCTGCTTCTTCAGGGCAAGAAGGAGATTCTCTTGCTCCAGACCCTCCTAGGCAGAGTCTTACATAACAGCATAATCACAGGATTGACATGCCCTCAGCTTTGCTGTGTACTATAACCTAGTCAAGGCAGCAGCATCCCATCTTTTTTGCCATATTGTATTGGTTAGGAGAAAGGAAGGTTTTCCCCAGAGTCAAGGGAAGGGGATTGTCCAGGATATAACACCAGAGGGTAAAAGTCATGGTGGCCACCTGAGAACTTTGCCTGCCGCACCAGATTTTCTCCTATAGCATCTTCTACATATTTGGCTCTTTAAGATAAGAGTCCTCACTACAACAATGGCTGTCCTGCTTCTTGCCTCATCTCAGGATGCAGGTCTAATTCTTGGTCTTAGCCACATCTACAAAGTGTCAGTCTAACATTATTCCTAGCAATAGCCCTAGCCAGTTTGGTTCAATGGATAGAGCATTGGCCTGCAGACTGAAGGGTCCCAGGTTTGATTCCAGTTAAGGGCACATGCCTGGGTTGCAGGCTTGATCCCCAGGGGGCGGGGGGACGTGCAGGAGGCAACCAATCAATGATTCTCTCATCATTTATGTTTATATCTCTCTCTCCCTCTCCCTTCTTCGTTGAAATCAATAAAAGTCTATATTTTTTAAAAATCCTAGCAATACATCATAGCATCTTCCCTGCATAATATATCTGAGGTGGTGAAAATAACATAAAATTTAAATTAGACAAAACTGATTTCTCATTCTGATTTTAGCATTATGGGATGTGTAAGAACTTAGAGTATAATAATTTGACATCTCAATCTCAGTGTAGTAATATAGTGAGGAAAAAGAACACAACACATAAGGATGTGCTAATGCAATAAAAGCATTTAATATGTGGCATATGCCCAATCATTAACAATTATCTTCCATTTTATTAGTTTGTCATCTTTTGCTTTTGGGGGGTCTAAAGTAAAAGCAAAAAAAAAAAAATCACATGAATACCTGGAGTTTTTATACCAGTGACTTGATAATAAGTTATTTGTTCTTTACAGAATAAAATGAAAATTTGAATCTCTAATGCTATATGCAAAATATTTTACCAAATCTACCTATTGTTTCATTTTTTTATTTTAAAACCATACAAATCCATAGAGTTATCAACAATGGAATAGATTAATTAGTACATTTGCGGTAATGTGTATCAATGTAGGAAAATGTGTATGTGGATATTAAACCTTAAAGTTAAGAAAGAAAACTGCACAAGGGAAAATTGTCTAACTCTGGGCAGTCCAGAGATGGCAAGATGGAGTTGTCATCATCAGAGATCAGAGTTCTTCAGTGTCACAGGAAATAATGTATATTGCAGACTAGCACAACATTTGCCATGGTCTGTGCTTTTGAGAAAAATATTTCTTCCATACACAGACAAGCTCAAAATTTCATCTCAGGAAAATCTGTGCAGTCTTCATTGGCTCCTAATAGGATTTCTTTGGATCCAACTACCTATAAGCTAAGGTACAAATTCTCTCTACCTAACACGTACAACAAATGATAGTGGGATGAAACCTAGAATTACCATATTGAAAAATGTCCTCATAATGACACTGATCAGAAAACATTCGCAATCACTGACCATCCATTAACCACAGCCTGCTAGGGGACTGTATAGATGCTGCCTGGACTAGCCCAAAATTGTAGAGGGCCGCCTGGAAAGGCACATGGGCATTTCTTTAAATTGTTGTCAGCTGAGCCCAAGGCAACTGGCAGAGCCCTGTCTCAGTTACACCCTCCCCAAGAAGGCAGGCGGGGAGGGGATGTGTTATCAGTACTGACTTTTTACCTTTGTCCAGGTGTCTGGGAGCAGGCTTTGATATGTAAATCCAGGCAAGCACCAGGAATGCTAGGGCCTACTCAAGAACGAAAATAAGCTCCTTTGATCCTAAGTTTTGGTGATACTTCCTGGTATTGGGGGGTATAAAATAAATGCACTGCTTAGGTTCAGGGGTGCCTGCCTCTTCATCAGAGAGGATGGCGTCCCACCTGGCTCCCAGCTTTGTTTCTATCTTTCTATCTGGTCTCTTTCTTTCTTTTATTTCTCAGTCCCCAGCTCCTCCACTCAGAATCGGACCTGTTCCTTTTCCATGCTGATCCGGAAAAGAGAGAACACCTCTACACAAAATGAGGCCTCAGGTCTGTTCTTTGGGGATAAACTATTTTATTAATTATTCCTTGAATGCTCTGTGCTTACTTTTTGGAAGTCCATTGTGTATGTATGTGTGTATGTATGTATATAACATGCATGTCCATTTTCCTCCAAGAATAATAACAGCTCATCTAGATTTTCCTTCTCCCTTATGAAGCCTCTATGAATTCAGAACCACTTCACATCCTCTAGTTTCACATCCTCTGATCTCTCAGTGGCCAGAAATTAGGCACCAGGTATACCTACCTTCAATGCAGGCTAGGAGATATAATCTTTTTGTTGGGTATGCTGCTGTCTAATAAATCAGAACCTTCTTATTAAAGAAGAAAGTACTAAATATTAGGGACATAAGCCATTGCCATAGAGTCATTATATCATCAGAAGTCTTTCATGAGTGTGGATGGAATGTGAAGAAATGTTGTGACCACAATAGGAAGCTGACTAAGCCAATTATTATAACCCTGACCAGTGTTGCTCAGTGGTTGGATTGTCATACTGTGCACCAAAGAGTCTTGGGTTTGATTCCTGGTCAAGGGTGCATACCTGGGTTGCAGGCTTGATCCCTGGCCCTGGTCAGGGAGCATGTAGGAGACAACTGATCAATGTGTCTCTTTCACATTGATGTTTCTTTTCTCTCTATCTTTATCTCTCTATCTCTCTTTCCCTGTCTATCTCCCTCCCTCCTTCCCTTCCACTCTCTAAAAATCAATGTAGAAAATGTCCTCTGGTGAGGATTAACAAAACAACAATTATTGTAGTTGGAATTATCGCCATTACCCAGTATAAATTAAATTTATTTGGAAGAATTTTTTTTTTATTTTTAAAAAATAGTTTTATTGATTTCAGATAGGAAACGAGAGGGAGAGAGATAGAAACATCAATGATGAGAAAGAATCATTGATTAGCTGCCTCCTGAGTGTCCCAGACTGGGGATCAAGCTGAAACCTGGGCATTTGCCCTGACTGGGAATTAAAACATGACCTCCTGGTTCCTAGGTCTATGCTCAACCACTGAGCAATGCTGGCCAGGCTATTTGGAAGAATTTTTAAAGCTATTATGATAGTTAAGAATTCCACACAGTATCCTCACTACTTGACAACCTACAGTGTGTATACCATGGTCAGACTTCAGTGACATTCTTATGGAGAGAAGAGAATTATACTAGTAATTGGTAAGTGAGACTCAGGTGGAGATTCAGATTGCAGGACCCACATAAAACAAGTTACAATGTCTAACATCTTGATAAATTTGATATTGATCCAGGTAAGTTGTGATCATGCATTTTTGTGAATATGTTCTATGTATAGTGGGCTCATATAAATTCAAGCAGGGTCATTGATACCTAGGTGGTTCTAAAAATGTATCATCGAAGTCATCCAGAAGTCCAGCAGTGCTGAGTAAAAAGTGGCAAGGGTTGGAAGAGGGTTATATCAGATCCACCAGGCAGACTGATGTCCCTGAAAATAAGCTGGAATCAGCTCAGAAATCAAAACTAAATCTAAGCTATGAGAACACACAAAGTGAGGGTAACAGCAGGGCCTCAGTTCAGTGGAACTAAACATGTCTAGGGTTTACCGCTGACAGATCAGATGTTCTATCTATAATACTGAAAGGAGTTTTAGGGGTAAAATAGGCAGGCTTATGGAGTTTTAAGAATTAGGGGGTCCATGAGGGAGAAAGACGTAGTTGGTAGGGGGCTTGGAGCTGCTAAAAGGCATACATTCACAGAGACCAAAAGATGCCACAGGATAAGGAGAAAGGAAGACATCCATTCACAGAAGACAAGCCACAGGGTATGGGGAGAAAAAGGAAACAAACTTTCACAGGGGATAGAGAAATGCTGACAAATGAGAGGAAGAGAAAAACAGATTTTCACAGGGGATAGAGAATTCTACCACTGAATGGGGAGAGAAGGAGGGGGGCACCACATGGTTTTAAGCTTTGAAGTTGATATTCTACCAATGAGAAGGAAGCATCAAGAAACAAAGAACTGCAGCCTTTATAAACCTTAGGAAAAGGGGGCTTAGTGGGCTACTCCCTTTGGGACCCCCCCCACCCCCAATGTGGGAGTCTGTACTTGTTTCCAATAAATATCCACCTTTTCATATACCACCTTTTGTCCATGGCTTCATTCTTTGAATCCACCTGGACAAGAACCAGGTAAAGAAATCACCCTTGCATCCTGTTCAGAAAGAAACCACTCGATTCAATGCTAAGAAAATTCAAGTCCTCTGCTCCCTATTACTCCTGCAAAGTCACCTCATAAAGATCATATTATTTGTAATATTACTCACTTGCTCAAGAAGCATAGATGGTCTATTTTTGCCTGTATCACTTACCTTTGGTTTCACACTCACCTAGAAAGGGAAAGGATGGTAGCGTAATTATAACAAATAAAGTGAAACCAGGTCAGAGCAGGAGGTCCAGATGCCTAGGTTCTCCTGCTGACCAGCACCTATTGTGACTTATGTTAGTACTTCCCCTCATTGGACTCTGTTTTTCATTTGTCAAATGAAGACTTTTGAATTTATGGCTCCTGATATCTCTTCTCCCTGGAAACTTCCATAAATCTAGGTATTCAAAAAACAGGAAAACTTGGTTTTTAGCTCCTTTTAAAAAAACTTGATTCCTTTACATCCTTCTCTTTGTATTCTCCTACCTTATGTGGTGAGGGCACCTTTTTGAATGTGTCTGAATAAACCCTCTGTGTGACCATGACCTCCAGATAAGAGCCCAGAGGTCACTCCTGCTATGATAATATAGCTGCACCCCCACCTGAAGTCCCCATGCCCATATGCAACGGAGCTCCTCACACCGAGGTCCCAGGGCAGAAAGCAGGTGCTCTGCCTCATGAACCCCTCATCTCCACAGAAACACTGCCTCCTACAGCAGATAGTGTGGCTTCTGTGCCTCTATGAAGTCATGGTGAAGTCATTTGGGGACGGCCCTTACATTTCTCTTTTGCTGCAGTGACAACTTAATGGAGTTCAGTCTAAGCCTCTCTGATTTCTTGGCCTTTTCCCTTTTCTCATTTGAGTGAACAATGGAAAATTTAAGCACTGACAGTTGGAATTTTGTGAGTTTAGCCTCTAGAGCAAAGGGAAAAAGATACTCTGTAAACAGATGTCCTTTTTTAGTCTTTAAAGCAACAGTGGCTTCTTGAAACTTGGTATCTATAACACTTAAAAATTTATTTGACCTTTCCCAACATTGACTGGGATGATTCCAGACATTTTAGCAGGGACTCTATAATTTAGAGATGCATTTTTCCTGCTGCTTGCAAGCAATGGAAAAGGTTACAGTAGCTTAAATAATAGAGACTTGTTTGTCTTAAATAATAAGTCCGAGCTCTGTGGCTGATGACTTTATTCCAATCACTTCAATATATTGACATTAGTGCTTATTTTAAACTCTTGGACTTTATTAATTTTTTTGGTTCTTATGGTCACAAAGCAGCATCTACTTCCACAGGAATCACATCCAAATTCCGGAAGAGGCAAAGGCAGGAGACCTTCCAAGCAGCGTGTCACATTTCATCAGGAAAGCAACATGTTTTTGGAATTCTGACCTAGAGAGGTTTTTATTTTAACGTTTCCTTCACTAGGGGTCAATATTCCACACGGACATCTGTAGCTGGAATGTGTTTTGGTAGAAGAGGGTCATAGATGGTGAAGTAACACAAAGCTTCTGATTGTCAAGTCAGACTCATAGGAATGAAAACTCTTACCCCACCTCAAGCTTTATTAGTAATATCAAGAATGCAGACAATCAAGAAGTCCGGAAGCAGACTGAGGGCTCGAGGAAATCAAAGCAACTCCTCAGGTGTTTTCCTTGTTTGTTTGTGTTTAATACTAGACACACATTTTGGCTCAGAATAGATAAGTTATCTAAGTTAGATACAGGAATAGAAAGAATTTGATCTCTGACTCATCTTCATTTTATACACTGGATTTGTCCAGGGAGCCATGCCTCATATATCCATAAGGGATGGTTCTTTATTTTCCTCCTTCTCCTTTTCCTTCTCCTCTTCACCCTTTTCTCCTATTACAAGCAATCCTTAAAGAGACAACCTTGTTCAATAGAGAAGAACCCCTTTTCTAACAAATACTATTATTAGTCTACTAGAGGCCCGGTGCACAATATTTGTGCATGGGGGGGTTCCCCTCAGCCCAGCCTGCACTCTCTCCAATCCAGGACATCCCTCTCACAATCCTGGACCACTGGCTCCTAACTGTTCACCTGTCTGCCTGCCTGATCACCCCTCACTGCCTCCCTGCCAGCCTGATTGCCCCCAACTGCCCCTCTTGCCAGCCTGGTCACCCCATGCAGCCTGCTGCTCAGTCATTTGGTCGTCTCTCACTAACCCCCTGCCAGCCTGGTTGCCCCACGCAGCCTGTTCGGTCATCCATTCGGTTGCGATGGTCACTTAAGCTTTTATATAGATAGATTTTCTCAGAGGTCTAGTTACTGTGTTGTCAAGGATATTAGGCAGCGTCACCAATGTTTACTTTCTTTCCCATAAGAGTCTCGACCTGGTAAGGGAAGTGAAAAGACCAAAGGTTTCATTTCTCCTTCTTCAGACAGTGTCACACACAGAGACAATAAGCTAATTGTATTCACTGCTATGGAAGCTCTCTATAACTTTTCCCCAGTGGAGCAGCAATTTATACGATAAATAATTTGGAGTCAATATCATTTTTTTCAGTGACATTTAGATTAAATAAAAGAGCACTACCTTTGAGGACTACTGTTCTCTCTGAAGCTTGAATTATCTTTTATACTTTGCCCTTATTACCCTATATTATAAAGAGGTAATATGCAAATTGCCCATCACACCTTCACAAGATGGCGGCACCCATAGCATGGGCAGGGTGGGCTGCTCCATGTGCCTGCTGCAGGAGTCCCCTCAGCCCTGCCAGAGGCCTCAGATCCTCCTGCACCCCCTGCTGACTGACAGTTTGCCCAGGCTCCTCCAACGAGCTTTGCATCCCTGTCTTCCTCCCTCCCCTGAAGCTGAAGCCTGACTGTGGTGTCCAACAAATTGGAAGTTATAACTCATGTCGTTGAGAGTATCTTCCATTCCTCAGCGGGGGCCGGCTGCTCCACGCGCCTGCCGCTGGAGTCCCCTCACTCCTGCAGGGATCCTCCGGTCCTCCTGCACCCCCCACTAACTGAGGCTCAGGCAAGCAGGGCTGGCTGAGGTGCAGGCAAGCTTTGGATGGCGGCTGCCCAGCTGCCCAGGGCTGGCACGAGGCTCAGGTAACCAGGGCCAGCTGAGGCTTGTGCTGCCTGCAGTGGCAGCAGCAGAGATGTGATGGGGGCGTCACCTTCCCCTGATCGCCGGGTCGCCTCCCACCCCTGAGGGCTCCTGGACTGTGAGAGGGGGCACTGTGAGACCCCCCCCCCCCCCAATCCAGTGCATGAATTTTCATGCACCGGGCTTCTAGTTAATTATAAAAAAATTAATTAATGATTGTTTAACTATTCTGCTATATACCTAAACTAACACAAAACAATATTGAATATATTTATAAGAATAAAATTAAATAAGTAATTTATTTTCCAGCCGCTCAGTTGAAGGCTTTTTTGTTTTCTCCTTTAAAAGCTATTTACTGCCCAGGCTATGTGGTTCAGTAGTTGATTGTTGACTCAAAAACCAGGAGGTCAACCTTTCGATTCCTGGTCAGGGCACATGACAGGTTGTGGGCTGGATCCCCAATAGGGGGAGTGAAGGAGGCAGCCAATCAATGATTCTCTCTCTTTCTCCCTCTCCCTTTCTCTGTCCAAAACCAATAAAAACATATTTAGAAAAAAGAAAAAAACTATTTACTTATAGTTAATGTTTTTTTATTCATGCAACAAATATTTTTTGGGCTCCTATAGACAAAGAAATGTCTAGATGCTAGAATCACAATAGGTAAGGCAATGTATGTAATGTTAGCCCCTCATGAACCCTACAGTCTAGTAGTGAAGAGATAAAAACATATGTAATCATAAAATTACACAATTACAAATTTTGATCAACTCTTTCAGGAAAACACATGGTGGCATCCTCTAATGGAATGGGACAGGAAAATTTCTAATAAAGGATTTCTTTAAAAACAAGATATATAGGATAAAAAGAGGTAGCCATGAGAAAAGCAATCCATGTCAGAGTAAAAAAATACTGATTTATTAGTTGTAGGCACTTTTTTTTAATACCATCCAAATAATGACTTTGTTTGCATATGAGTAAGCAGAGTTTTCGTAATTACCCAATGTCAACTGGTAGCTGTGTAAGGCTGGATTCAAGTCCACACATACATATTGCATTTTCAATTGCACTCAGCCTTAGTCTTCTTATCTGTAAATTGGGAACTTAATAGTTAATTGTTGGATAAATGGTTTCCATTTTCAAAACTGACATTTTACTGTCCCTGTTGTCTTACGTCCTAGGGTTATTAGATATGATATGAGAATATTTTCACAAGGATAAAGTTAAAACGTGTTTGGGCTTTTTTTTTATTGGTGATATACAACATTGAGCACTTCATTTAACTGTCTCTTCATCCATAAATTGTCATGATGATAATAGGTAATGTTTTGATACCTATCTTGTGTTCAGTGCTTAATGTGCAATATCCCCTTGAGACTTGCAACTTAACTTTTGAGTTATGCATTATTATTTCACAGATGAAAGAACAGAAGTTCACCTGCTTTGACCAGAATTTTCAGTACCTCAGCTTTGTATTAAGCCTCCGTGCTGCTGCTGCTAGACTGGGCCTTTCCACTGTGGTATTTTTATAACAAGTGGTTATGGAATAACTTCTGAAACCACTGTGAGTGTGGAAGATGAAAAATACCACCACAGAGAGTGTGTATATATTGATTCTAGAGCCTTGAATTGTCTGTAGGTCCTGAATCCCTAGATTGAATCCTTCCTTGGGAATTTTGGCATGTGACAGCATATGAAAGAGGTGGGGGTTACATGCTTATCTTTTGCCCCACTTAGCTGAAATCGTACACAGGTTCACCCCCTAATCTTTCAAAAAGGATTGTATCTCACTAACCAAAGGAGTACATGCCCATCTCCAAAGACTGTGTAGTTTCCAATCTGGGATACCAGGCATTTAATATGTACCCACTATGTATGTAATGGTCTCCCTCTGAAAACAGATTCATTCCCTCTCCCACTATCCCTGTCCATTCTTATTTTGAAAATCACTGGAATGTTAATGACCATGTTTCATGCCCACAGGTAGTGAAAAGGTTAATGTTATGAGGAGAGCTAATAAATGACCTAGAAACACTTTGCCATCATAGATCCCTAAGACTGCATTACTCTATGACTCAGGCCAGACTAGGAGTGGGAGCAGTTCTTACTACACACATCAGGATTCCGAACGCTTCAGTCAAGCCCTTCTCACCTCTTCGTAATGAGACTGAATTATTCTAATTGGTTTGCTTTCCTGTCATGTGAAGGCTTTGCCCCATCCCTGACAATCTCTGTCCCTTCTCCATCACATTAATAAGGTTATTCACTTCCTTAAAGAAGAGGAATAACGGGGTCAGGGTTTGGGTCTAAATTAATAGTACTTTGTTGTTTGCATCCTGCACAGAGCTCTCTCTTATTCCCAGGTTAAAGAAGTCTAAGGTTGAAATGAAACTAATGGGGTTCACACAAGGAAAGCATCATCATTAAAATATGAGCTTAGGCCAAGGTATTGGGTGTCCTTGCTTATGGCTTATAATAGTTTCTATCTTTTCCTCTAGAGTTAGAGAAATATCACAGAGGCAATCAAGGGCTCTGTAAATAATTCTCAATCTAGAATCTTAATTCTGAATTCTAAACATTTGTCATATAATCTTAACATTAACTGTTTGGTCAGGCACTACCTCCATTTTAGTAGACAGAGAGAAGTGACTGAATTATGAAAACTTCTTCTGACCCAAGTGGTATGTGTATTAAATCTCTTTGTTTTCTGGTACAGTACCTCTCTTCACTCTTTACAACTAAAAATCAGTTGATTAATTCAGAACCCTGCTGAAATTTACATTTTGGACTAGACTTTTCAAAGCCAAATATATTGGCCAGATTTCAAAGGAAAATTATATAAGATTTATCATTACCCTTTGTGCAGGAAAAAAAATGAAGTAAAATAACCATCACAGTTCATTAAATAAGAGATTGATAATAAAATGAAAAGCAAGTATACTATTAGGAATTGATTTAAAGTCCTTTATAGTAGCTATTTCTACAAGGTACTAAATGCATTAAATACAAGACATTAATAAATACTATTCATCTGTATATTAAATGTGATTATTCTATATAATAAAAGCCTAATATGCAAATAGACCGAATGGTGGGATGACCATTTGGCAGGGGGCAGGGCCGGCGAGCTGGCGGCACCAGGCCAGCCAACACAGGGGGCAGGTGCCAGCAGGCAGAGAGGGGGACCACAATTGGGAGGCAGCAGCGACCTGCAATGGCAGAGGGGCAATTGCCTCTGGCAGAGGGAGGCCAGGCTGTGATTTAGGCCCGCTCCCTTGGGAGAGTGGGCCTAAGTTGTCAGTCGAACATCCCCTGAGGGCTCCTGGTTTGCGGGAAGGCACAGGCCAGGCTGAGGGACCCCCCAACTCCTAAGTGCACGAATTTTCATGCACTGGGCCCCTAGTAAGTCTATATGCTACATATAATAACCCCCTTCTTCCTATGACTTCTCTATAATGACAACCCAGCACAACCCAAGAAATGATCTCATTTCAAAGTTACAATAAGTGGCTCTCAAAGGTAGGAGTTTCCTGGAGCTATTCAAACCCAAAAGAGCAATGCCAAAGAAAGCAAAATGGTACTTCAGATTAGACAGCTTCCATTTTTATTTTTTTATTGATTTCAGAGAGAGGAAGGGAGAAGGAGAAAAAGATAGAAACACCAATGATGACAAAGAATCATCAATCCGCTGCCTCCTGCACGCCCCCCTACTGAGGATGGAGCCCATAACCCAGTCAAGCCTGAGCCCTGACCAGGAATAGAAGGAACTTCCTGGGTCATAGGTCTATGCTCAACCCCTGAGCCACTCTGGTGAGGAAGACAGCTTTTAATTTTTTAGACCAGTGTTGAAACATAGTTCGGGGTGTGTGTGTGTGTGTTTCTGTGTTCCTACATGGGTTCAGGCCTTCTGAATAATGAAAATTGACAGGACATGAAGATAAAGAATATTTCTTCTCCCCAACAGTCATTTGTTCAAATTCTAAGGGGAATAAGCTCAGAGATACTCGTCTTTTTTCCTTCAGAGCTATTTTTCTACCATTATAACGGCGATATGATCTAGAGATGAGGGTTAATATTTTTCTCTCCCTTGAGACAATTGCTTACATTCTGGGGTAGAGGCCTTTCTTTCCTCCGCAAGAGAGGATTCATTTACATTCCTGAGTAGAAGATAAGGTTTTCTATCTTTATCTCAGAAGAGTGAATGGAAGATCTCTACACATGAGTTCTTATATTCTGGAATTCCTCTCCTGTGGTGCAAATTCTGCTGCATGTTCAAGTGCCATCAGGTTCTCATTGCATCATATCATGGGAATCTGAGGTGTGAGGCAATTATTTTATTTACTCTGTATGCAAATAAAAAAAATCAGTTTTCTGAACTAGAGATCATGTGTATGTGTACGTGTGTGGTAAAATACACAGGACAAAATTTATCATTAAAAATACACAATTCACTGACATTTAGTATTTTCACAGTGTAAATGCAAGCATCACCACCATCTAGTTTCAGATCATTTTAATCACTCCAAAAGAAAACTCTTCAACCATAAAAAAGTCACTTTTTATTATCACCTCTCTGTAACCACTGGCAACCACTAACTTGATTTCTGTCTATGGATTTATCAGATCTGGATATTTTATATAAGTAAAATCATATAAGATGTGGTCTTTTATGTCTGGCTTCTTTCACTTTTCAGAGTTCATCCATGTTATAGCATGCATGACTACTTCATTCATTTTTATGGTCACACTAGAGGCCCAGTGCACAAAATTTGTGCACTGGGGCGGGGTGTCCTTCAGCCCAGCTTGCACCCACTCCAATCTGGGATCCCTCTCACAATCCAGGACTGCTCACTCCCAACTGCTCGCCTGCCTGCCTTCCTGATTGCCCCTAACCACTTCTGCCTACCAGCCTGATCACTCCCTGACCACCCCTCTGCCAGCCTGATTGATGCCTAACTGCTCCCCTGCCAGCCTGTTTGCCCCTAACTGCCCTCCCCTGCCAGCCTGGTCACCTCTAACTGCCCTCCCCTGCCAGTGTGGTCACCCCAACTGCTCTCCCCTGCAGGCCTTGTCACCCCTAACTGCCCTCCACTGCAGGCCTGTTCACCCCTAACTGCCCTCCACTGCAGGCCTGGTTCCCCCCCAACTGCCCTCCCCTGCTAACCTGATCACCCACAACTGCTCTCCCTTGTAGACCTGGTCCCTCCCAACTGCCCTCCCCTGCTGGCCATCTTGTGGTGGCCATTTGTGTCCACATGGGGGCAGGATCTTTGACCACATGGGGGCAGCCATCGTGTGTGTTGGAGTGATGGTCAATCTGCATATTACTCTTTTATTAGATAGGATAGAGGCCTGGTGCATGGGTGGGGGCCAGCTGGTTTGCCCTGAAGGGTGTCCCGAATCAGGGTGAGGGTTCCCTTGAGGCGTGGGGCGGCCTGGGGAAGGGGCCTGTGGTGGTTTGCAGGCCAGTCATGTCCCTTGGTGACCCAAGCAGAGGCCCTGGTATCTGGGATTTATATATCTTCTATAATTGAAACTTTGTTGCCTTGAGTGGTGGTCTGGGCCTGCCAGGGTGTGCGGAAACCTTGGCTTCCTCCATTGCCAGGGAAACCCAAGCCTCCTGCTCACTCTGTGGCCACAGCCATCTTGGTTGGGTTAATTTGCATACTTGCTCCTGATTGGCTGGCGGACGTGGCTTGTGGGTGTAGCAGAGTGATGGTCAATTTGCATATTACTCTTTTATTAGATAGGATAGTTTCAGTGTATGGATATACCACATTTTGATTATCCATTCATCAGGTGACAGAACCATGGGTAGTTTCTATCTTTGTGCTTTTTAATACTCTTGCTAGAACATTAATGTACAACTTTTGGTTTCAACATTTCTTTTAATTTTTGAGGGTAAATAACCAAGAGTAGAATTGCTATGTCATATGGTAACTCTATGTTTAACTTTTTGAAGAACCCCCAAAGTGTTTTCTTTTATTTCTTACTTTAATTTCTTTTATCTATTTTTATTTATTTTATTTTTCTATCATCATTTATCTCTTCTATGACCTCTGCTACCTATACCCCCCTGACCCCCACCATCACCACACCGTTGTCAATGTCCATGAGTTCTCTCTCTCTCTCTTTTTCTCTTTTTTCCTCATTTCCTCCACCCACCCCACCATAGCTGTCTGCTTGCTCTTTGTCTATGAGTCTGTCTCTATTTTGCATTCATTCAGTTTGTTCTACAGCAGTTGTAACATTTTACATTCCCACCAGCAATTTGTGAGCCTTCCAATTATGCAACTGTTATACTTGTTATTAAATATTTAAAAAATTATTATAGCCATCCTAGTGGGTTTGAAGTTGTATCTTATTGTGATTTTGACTTGCAGTTTTCTAGTGATTAATGATGTTACCATCTTTTAATATTCTTGTTGGCCATTTGTGTATATTCTTTGGAGAAATAGCTATTGAAGTCCTTTGTCCATTTTTTTTCTCTTGGTTTATTTGTCTTTTTTATGTTGAGTTAGTAGAGGTCTTTATATTCTGGATAGTACAGCTTTATCAGATATGTAATTTACATATACTTTTTCTTGTTGCCTGGGTTGTCTTTTTGCCTTCTTGGTAGTGTCCTTCAATGCCAAAAAATGTTTTCATTTTCTTAAGTCCAATTTATCTATATTTTGTTGTTGTTATTTGTGTTTTTGTTGTTATTTGTATATTTATTGCTAAATCCAGACTCATGAAGAAGAACATATGACTTTTAATGGGATTTTTTATCTCCATGTTTTCTCTCCAATTCTGTTTGTATTTTCCAAAGCAAAATCACTACCAAAGAAGAGATAGATGATACTGAAGCAGAAAGCTTACAGGGTCAAACAGAATACCTAAGGATTGGCCAGGATTCCCAGCCCTTCCCCTCTTTCTTTCCGTTTTTCAGTTCTGAGAAGTTGGACTGGAAAATTGTAACCAAAAACACCACACATTTGGCTGCCTGCCACAATAAAAGCCAAACTATATGTAATATTTCAAACAATTTAAAAAAAAAAAAAAGGAAAGAGGTTTTATTAAGGTGCCACATGACCTGGGAGAATGGTAGGTTCCTATTTCAAAAACCATCTCTCCTTCCTGCTCTAGCCCCTAGTGCTTGTAGGGAAGGGTGGGCTTTTCCTATCCAATTATCTTGCTAGCATCTAGGCATGCTTGAGACCTGTCCACTCATTTTTCTAGTTTTTGGTGCTCTTGAGCCCTATCTATTCTTCTTTCTAATTTTCAGCAACTTAGATCTTATACTCAGTGTAAAAACCTCCCACTGAGGAAGGTTGGTCAGTTGGGGAGACTTCCCAGTGATCTGACTATCTAGGGCAAGCATGTCAAACTTGTGGCCCGTGGACCACATGTGGCCCACAACAAATATTTTTGTGGCCCAGCCAATATAACGGTATGTAAGAAATGTTTGAATAAAAATGTCATAACTTAATTTTTACAATATTCTGTTATACATAATTATTAATAATGAACTACAATGTTCACTAATGACTGATTACTATAACCATGTTGCATTAATTTCCCTTACATGCCTTTCATGCAGGTGCACCATTTCTCTCCACTAATACTAGCAGCAAGTATTTTAGCAGCCAATTGCCATGTCATTAGTATGGACTGACTTGTTTGGTGTGCACAACAGGAAATATTTTGCTTTAGGAGAACAAGAAAAATAGGTTTATTTGTGTTACATGTGTTAATTTGTGCAGTTATTCAGTATCTGGTGAGATAATGTCCAAGAAAAAAATATTCATTTTTATTAAAATGTTCTATTATTTTATGTTAACAATGACTCATTTATTTCAGCTCTTTGTATTCAGCACGTCTCTATTTAAATAAACCTACGTTTCTATGAAAATGGCAGCTTTTGTGTTTTATTGCAGCCCACATGAACTTAAACCTTGTTTATTTGGCCTGTGTTAGCCTTTGAGTTTGACATGCTTGATCTAGGGTAACAATTCCTCTTCAAAACTCTGGTTCCTTATAAGGGTAAATGGATGGAGATCTCATCTGTAAAGCTTCAGGGAGTAAGATCAGATCATGAGTGTTGATCTTTCGTATAGAATCAGGGTCAGTGTTAGAGAATTTCCATCCATGGGCCTGTTCCTCATCTTGTTATTTGTAATGGGATTTAAATTCTGACAAGTCCAGGTGGGAATTAAAGCCCCCAAAAGTGGTGGCCTCCAAGTGGCTTGTCTTGCTGCTTTATTGTGAGTTTGGTTTCCCTGGCTTATTTGGGAACTGTCCTTCTGATGTCCTGGGCAGGTCATATGGCAATCTAGTTTAGTAGAGTCACTGGCTCTTGCAATTTTAAAATCTCTTTTGCATGTTTCATGCACTTATTCCCCAAGGTTAAGAGCCCTCTTTCTTTCCACATTACCAGATGGGCATAGACTGCCATAAGGCATATTTAGGATCATGTGGATGATAACATTCTTTCCCTGGGATGATTCCAAGACTCTGTTGAAGCTATCAGTTCAGACTTTTGTGCTGAGGACCCTATAGCAAGGGCCTGGGCTTCTATTACCTTGTCGATGTTGACTACCACTTACTCTCATTGCTGGCCATTCTCCATGAAGCCGCTCCAATCTGTATGTAATTCCCAATCAGGTTCTGTCAGCAGCTGGTCCAATGGATCCAGTCTGCTGGAATAAACGTTGTCAAAGATTTCTAATCAGTCACGTTGAATGCTGAGCAGTGAAATTGTGGTGAATACAGGTACAAAGCAGTATGCTCTTTGACATCAATATCCACATCTGTAAAATTGGTATTGGATTTTATATTAAACATATCCCAAAGTTTCTCAAGTAAATGAACTGAAATTCTAAATAGAGAATATTTCACACTTTATCCTTCCAACTGGCTCCAAGTGCCATAAGACAAGGGGCAAGAGAAAGCCCTTCCACAAGAAGAGAAAATAGGACTGGGACATCCTGCTGGCAATGCTAAGACTGTCCCCCACCACATACTAGTATGCATGGTCCATGTGCAAGGAGGTAACAAGAAATACCAAGCCTTGAGGCTGGTTGTGGGCAACTCCTCCTGGGGTTCACAGTGCTGTATGCACAGAAGAAGGGTGGTTGATGTTGTCTACAATGCATCCAACAACAAATGAGTCCACACTAAGACCCTAGTAAAGAATTGCCTATGTCTATTGACAGCATACTCACAGACAGTGGTTTGAGTCCCACTGGCACTGCCCTGATGCCGCAAGAAGAGTGCCAAATTAACTCCTGAGGAATAAAAGATTTTCAACAAAAAAGGATAAAAGAAAACTCAGAAGAAATATGATAAAGGAAAAAGAATGCCAAAACCAGCAGAGTTCTAGAGGAGCGGTTCCAGCAGGGCAAGGTTCTTGCATGCATCACTTCAAGACCAGGCCCATGTGGCCACACAGATGACAACATGCTAGAGGGCAAGGAGCTGGAGTTTTATCAGAGGAAAATCAAGGCCCTGAAAGGCAAATAAATCCTCTTTCCTTCTATCTTAGCTCATATAATAAAAGTATTTAGTCTTTAAAATAAATAAATGAAAAACACCTAAAATGCTATGGATACATATAATATCACCATTATATATTATGTCATGGTAATCCTATATAACAAAAGCCTAATATGCTAAGTGTCCAGTTGTCTGGTCGTTTATTCAACCAATCAAAGTGTAATACGTTGATGATATGCTAAGGCTGCTCAACTGCCCACTATGATATGCACTGACCACCAGGGGGCAGACAGTCAATCGGTCAACCAGTCGCTATGATGTGCACTGACTACCAGGGGGCAGATGCTCTAACCAGTAGGTTAGCTTGCTGCTGGGGTCTGCCCAATTAGGACTGAGGGAGATGGGCAGGACATGCCCTGGATCCCTCCCTCAGTCCCTCCCCAGCTGGCCAACCTCCCCCAACCCTTCCCAGCCCCAATTGTGCACCGATGGGGTCCCTCAGCCTGGCCTGCACCCTTTCACAGTCCGGGACCCCTAGGAGGATGTCAGAGAGCCAATTTCGGCCCAATCCCGCAGGCCAGGCCAAGGGACCCCACTGGTGCACAAATTCGTGAACCAGGCCTCTAGTATAATATAAAGTACACTGTTGTACTTTATATTATATATGTAAAGATTGGCCAAGATATTATTGACTCACATTAAAAATACCCTGTATATTATTACCCAAACCATTTTATATTAAAATATAATTTATATGCAAAATTGAATATAAATAATAAAATTATTTTTCTTTCAATCCCAGAGATGGCTGATGTATTATCTTGAGCCTATTCTGTTAGATTGGCATTGACTGAAGTACTTTGCTGGGAAGGATTATGATAGTAATTCATTTAGGAGTGACTATCATGGCTGCAGAAGAGTGGCAGCTTAAGTATTTATTATTTGTAGCTATCTCTTATTCTGAAAGTTTTTGAAATTAGAAAATGTACCTATTTTTTATTCTAAACATCTAGAGACATACTATAGATGCTAAGAACTTAGTAGATTTTACCAAATGGATTAGTGAATTAATGATTAAATGAATAATATGCTAAATCAGGAACAGATTCTTTTTATAATTTACTTATATATACACTAGAGGCCTGGTGCATGAACTTCGTGCACGAGGTGGGGGTGTCTCTCAGCCCAGCCTGTACCCTCTCCAATCTGGGACCCCTTAAGGGATGTCCGACTGCCTGTTTAGGCTGGATCCAGGTAGGATTGAGCCTAAATGGGCAATCGGACATCCCTCTCACAATCCAGGACTGCTGGCTCCCAATTGCTCGTTTGCCTGACTTCCTGATTGCCCCTAACCACTTCTGCCTGCCAACCTGATCACCTCCTGACCACTCCCCTGCCAGCCTGATTGATGCCTAACTGCTCCCCTGCCAGCCTGGTTCCCCCAACTGCTCTCCCCTGCAGGCCTATGTCCCCCTCAACTGCCCTTCCCTGCAGGCCTAGTTGCCCCTAACTGCCCTCCTCTGCTGGCCTCATTACTCCTAACTGCTCTCCCCTACAGGCTTAATCACCCCCAACTGCCCTTCCTTGTAGGCCTGGTCCTTCCCAACTGCCCTTCCCTGCTGGCCTGATCACCCACAACTGCCCTCTCTTGCAGACCTGGTCCCTCCCAATTGCCCTCCCCAGCTGGCCATCTTGTGGTGGCCATCTTGTGTCCACATGGGGGCAGCCATCTTGTGTGTTGGAGTGACAATTTGCATATTACTCTTTTATTAGATAGGATAGAGGCCTGGTGCACAGGTGGGGGCCAGCTGGTTTGCCCTGAAGGGTGTCCTGGATCAGGGTGAGGGTTCCCTTGGGGTGTGGGGCAGCCTGGGTGAGGGGCCTGTGGTGGTTTGCAGGCTGGCCACAGCCCCTGGTGACCCAAACAGAGGCCCTGGTATCTGGGATTTATTTATCTTCTATAATTGAAACTTTGTAACCTTAAGCGGAGGCCAAGGCAGGCCAGGGCAGGCAGAAAGCTTGTCTTCCTCCATTGCTGGGGAAACCCAAACCTCCTGCTCTCTCCATGGCAATAGCCATATTGGTTGGGTTAATTTGCATACCCACTCCTGATTGGCTGGTGGGCATGGCTTTTGGGTGTAGCAGAGGTTTGATAAATTTGCATATTACTCTTTTATTAGATAGGATGTATATCTATGTGTATATATGTATATGTATGTAAGTGTGTGTGTGTGTGTGTGTGTGTGTGTACATGAGATTAAATAAGCAAGTAAAGCCCAGCAATTCATGTAACACAGGGGCACTCAACTGGGAGAGCTTGTTCAAACACAGATTGCTGGTCCCAAGCTCCAGAGGTTCTGCTTCATTAGGCTTTTGTTAGGGCATGAGAATTTGCACTTCTAACAAGCTCCCTGGTGCTGCTGCTGGGGCTGCTCCTGCTCCAGGTGTCACCCTGTGAGAACCATTAATGCAACCAAAAGGTTCATAGATGAGTTAGATGCAAAGAGAGCTGGCTCCAAGAAATCAGTTTCATGGAGATGCAACTTCGCTCTATTTATCTTTGACTCAGCTTTTTTTCTGTGATGAACTCATTTTCAGGCAAATATTTCCAGAAGCATCTCTTAGCTCACGTAGTTGCATGTCTCCAAAGAGAAAGAGGACCTTTTTCTTGATGGTGTAAGCAGAATCACAGGGCTGATGCTGATTTGTTCTGTTCAGGTCAAATGTTCACTGTATGCAATTGAGATCGCCATCAGATGAAAGAGGAACAGTATTTCAAAATGAAATTAAATGCAGTTGTATAAAAGCTGAGGCGTGCAGCAATAATCTTAATCATCTGTGTAAACTCAGTGCTAAACACAGAATCTCTGACCAGAGCTTCTCACCTCTTCCCATCGACCTCCCTTTCTCATTCTTCTCTAACATGGGTCTGCAGAAACTCCAGTTCTTACAAGAAAAATCTGTCACAACAGTATCTAAATAGCCAGGAATATATTCATTAGGAGCCCTTAGAATGGTTTTAGTCAAATAGAAATGAGAAATATAAAATTTTTCAGAACCAGGATGACTCAGATAAATGCTTAGTGGTTAATAGAAAATTTCCTCAAGTGCTTTGCTTCCTTAAATAAAATTTAATAAGGAGAGCACAATAAGACCTAAGGCTACTTTTAAGGGAATACGTATTAAATAATGTAGGTAATTATTAGCCTCGTTTCTATTAAAGTAAATTAGAATGGCACAATTGTCCTAAGTGACAGAAGGCATAAGTGGAGGAGCCGAGGGTCAAAACCATGCAGCTTATATTTGAATGCATGTGACTGGAGTAATTACAGTATACTAAACTACTCTGAGGTAGTCCCCATGTATCTCAAGATGGATGCTAAATGCTCCCCTTCCTTGTAATTATACCTGCCATGGCACAGGTGGATAATAGCATAGACACATCCATGAATTTGCAATTTTCTGACTAGTTAAAATGTGTACAATAATGGTCACACATGTTGGTCTTGTCCTCAACTATATGTCTAGTTCCTCCACCTTCCAGATTCCTGTGACTCCTGGACTCTCTCCCTTCACTTCTGGGTTTCCAATGGCTTCTCTACTGCTGAGGCCAGCTTTCCTTCTTACTCTTGAGCTCCTCCCCCTCCTCTTCTTTTTATTTATTTATTTTTCTTTGCTGCTATTTGTATTATCTCCTTCAGAACAGCTGTGTCTCTCCAGATACTGTTGAGAGTTTATGCCTCATGAATGTAACCACAACAGACGATCTCAGTGAACAGAATATTTTAGAGCACCTAGTGAAGAGGAGAGTATGATTGTTACTTCCTCACCAGAGCACTGTTCCTGATCCAACCAACCCGCCCCACATTGTGGGAGCAATGCTCATTCTGTGGCATCATGTGTCCACTTTAGCTTCCTTCTCAGAGATTTTTTCAATCTTTATTGTAGAAAATATCACACATGTCCCCTTTTACCCTCATTGACCTCTCTTAGCCTGCCCCTGCCTCCCTATTTTCTGTGTCCATAGGTTATGCATATATGCATAAAAATTCATTGGTTGATCTCCTTCCACTCACCCACCCTCCCTTGCATTCCCTCTTAGGTTTGACAGTCTGTTCCATGCTTCTATGTCAGATCTTTAAGGATCCTCTGAGGAACAATAATAAAAGTAGCCAATCTTCTTCATTTATTTACCAGGGACTGGTATAATCCCTGTTCATGCATAACCCCATTCCATCTTCCCCAGCACCTTATATGGTTGTTGTAATTACTAGCCTCATTTTTTGGTGAAGTAAATTAGAATGTCACAATTGTCCTAAGTGACAGAAGGCATAAGTGAAGGAGCCCAGGGTCAAATGCAGTTTATATCTGAGTCCATGTGACTGTAGTAACTAAGGTAAGCCAAACAGCCCCAAAATGTCCAATGATGATAACACATCTGGTGTTATTTTCTCAGGTAACGAAGGTGGAGTTCCTGTTAGTGGGATGCTCTCCACTTCTCACTGACTATGGGATCTGCTATCCTTCATCACCCAGGATTTATCATATCTGTATCTGCTTGGCAGAGGGGAAAGATCATTGTTGAATGAATGAAGGATTCAATTCTCTATTCCTATCTCTAAAACCATACAGAATTGTCACTTCCATGTTTGCTCCATTGTAATTTTTTAGAATTGAAAAAAGTAATGTCTTATTATTTGTGATTAGACAATATGTCCAAGAATTATCTATGAAATGCAAAGTCAGTATATTAGTACAATATGGTGGTTTCCATGGGGAACAAATTATATTTAATCCTACTTACCCTACAATTTTTTTAACTTTAATCACCAAGAGAATTTAAAAACAACAGAAGGGGTAATCTGTTTCTTCATTAAGAGATATGTTGCAAAATGTAGTAAAAACTGGATTTTTGTTGTGCGATGTTCTATAAATTAAGAACACAATACATAACATATTTTCTCTGTGCAGTGGCCTTTCTCTTTGAATAGTTCTTAGTTTGCTGCACTAAAGGAACATTATGATTTCATAGGCACTGCCTAAGAAAGAAATGTAATTAACATGAGTAATTTCAAAACCCATTTAAGATCTTGCAGTGAAATGTTTTATGAACAGTTAAGGTAGTAAATTATTGATTACCTAATCAAATTCTCAATTACTGACTAATGGATAAGTTGCCATCTCTCCTGTAACAGATATTCTCTGAATGATTTTTCAAGACTAATTGACTCACACAGCATTCATCATACTCCCTTACAAATTAGGGATTTCTTAAATTGCTGTCATTCATTTCTATTCATAGCCCTGGTTTATGAGTTTCTGTTCACAGTTACACCCACCCTCGAATAGACTCCACTTCATGGATGTCTAACAGGGTTGGAGTGTCAACAGATACCATCAACAACTGCAAAGACTCTGAAACTAATTATCAACAGGGTGATTGTTCCTCTATCTCATTCTCAAATACATGTAGAGTGTGATGGGCTACCTGGTGACTTGGCCTAACCCAGTGGTCGGCAAACTCATTAGTCAACAGAGCGGTAAACTGCAACTCTTGAGCTGCATGTGGCTCGAGAGCCGCAGTTTGCCGATCACTGGCCTAACCAATCCTCGAGATTGTAGATTCTTAGGCCGATAGACCATTGGGTTCCCCTTCTAGCTAGTGAATAAAGACTGGAATTAGATGTTCCTTTTACATCCATTGCCTAGTGGGACTAGAAATACACATTTTTATCTTGTATTTTATCATAGGTTAATTCTTTTTCAAAAGGAGTAACAAAGTCTTCAAAAAAACAAAAAAGCAACAATTCAAGACCATGTTTTAGAGAACTAATCATGATAATTCCACCCTTTTAACTGCCTAACTGCTTATTCATACAAGTTCCATATTTGTTGAATCAACAAATACTTATCAGATTACATTTTTAAATTAAATTTATTGGGGTGACATTACGATTATATGGGTTTTAAGCATACATATCTATTACACACGATCTGTATAATGAATTGTGTGCCCACTACCCAAAGTCAAATCATCTTCTGCCACCATATATTTGCCCCCTAACTCTCTTCCCTTTGGAAATTGGCATACGGTTGTCTATGTCTATGTTTTTGTTTTATATCCCACATATGAGTAAAATCATATGGTTCTTACCTTTTTTATGATTGACATTTCATTTAACATAATATTCTCTGGGTACAAATAAAGGTATTTCATCTTTCTTATGGATGAGTAGAATTCCATAATGTATATAACTACACATCTTCTTTATCCAACTTACTATCAAAGGACACTTTGGTTGTCTCCATTGCATTGGCCAATATAAATAATGCTGCAATGAACATAGGGGTACATATATCTTTGTGAATAAATATTTTCAGGTAGATATCCAGAAGAGGGATTGCTGGGTCATAGGGAACTCTATTTGTAGTTTTTTGAGGAACCACCATACTGTTTTCCACTTTTCCATAGTGGTTGTACCAGTTTACATTCCCATCAGCAGTTAATGAGGGTTCCTCTTTCTTCACAACCTTTCCAATACTTGTTATTACTTGTTGATAATACCCATTCTAACAGGTGTGTGGTGGTATCTCATCGTAGTTTTGATTTCCTTAATAGCTAGTGCAGTTGAGCATTGTTTTCATATATCTGATTTCAGAGAGGAAGGGAGGATATAGAAACATCAATAATGAGAGAGAATCATTGATTAGCTGTCCCTCGTATGTCCCCCAATGGGGATCGATCCCACAACTCGGGCATGTGTCCTAACTGGAAATGGAACCGTGACCATCTGGTTTATAGGTCGATGCTCAACCACTGAGCCACACTGGCTTGACATCTGCCTGATTTTTAATTGGATTGTTCTTTGCTTGGTGTTGAGTTGTAATAGTTCTTTATATATTTTGATTATTAACCCCTTGGTTGAGCTATTGTTTGCAAATATCATCTCCCATTTGGTTGGTTGCCTTTTTGCTTTATTGGCAGTTTCTTTTGCTATGCAGAAACCTTTCATTTGTTTTTGCCTTTACTTTCCTTGCCTATGGGGTAAAATTCATAAAATATTCTCTATGACAAAGGTCCATAAGTTTGGTATCTATATTTTCTTCTATGTAATTTATTGTTTCAGATCTTAAATTTAGGTTTTCGATCCATTTTGATTTAATTGTTTTACATGGAGACAAACTGTAATGTAATTTCATTATTTTGCACCTGGCTTTCTAATTTTCCTGGCTCAATTTATGGAAGAGGTATTCTTTTCTCCATTGTGTGTTTTTGGCTCCTTTGTCAAAAATTATTTGTCCATATACATGTGGTTTTATTTCTGGGCTCTCAATTTTGTTCCATTGATCTCTGTGTCTGTTTTTTTGCCAATGCCATGTCATTTTGATAATTGTAGCACTGTAGTATAATTTAAAATCAGGCAGTGTGATACCTCCAGCTTTGTACTTTTTTCTCAGCATTGTTTTGGCTATTTGGGATCTTTCCGGTTTCATACAAATCTAATTATTATTTTTTGTTCATTGGGATTTTGATGGGTATTGCATTAAATCTGTATATTGCTTTGGGTAATATGGTCATTTTTCCTACATTGATTATTCCAATCCATGAAAATGGAATATTGTTCTCTTTCAACATGTCTTTTTAAATATTTTTAAATAATGCTTTATAGTTTTCAGTATATGCTTTGTAGTTTTTAGGTCCTTTTCATCCTTTGTTAAGTTTATTTATAGGTACTTTATTCTTTTGGCTACAATTGCAAAAGGAGTTGATTTTTTCATCTCTTTTCCGATATTTCAGTGTTAGTATATAGGAAAGCAATGTTTTTTTGTACATTGATTCTGTGTTCTGCAACTTTACAATATTTGTTATTGTTTCTAATAGTTTTTTTATGAAGACTTTAGGGTTTTCTATATACAGAATCAAGTCATCATTTATACTTCTTCCTTGCCAATTTGGATGCTTTTATTTCTTTTTCTTTTTGAATCGCTCTGGCTAAGACTTTCAGAAATATATATATATATATATATATATATATATATATATATATATAATATGCAAATTAGGCCAGGGCACCATAACGGGTCATGACCAGACAGGAGGAGGTTGTGTTTGCAGGTGAGACCCTGAGCAGAGACAGAAACAGAGACTGGGGGCCAGCCCCCCAGACCCAGAGCAGACAATGACAGGGACACAGGAGCTGTCCATAGCCTCCCTACCGTGGCTCAGGCAGGTCCCCCAGAGCCAGAGTAGACACAGACAGGGACAGGGGGGCTGGCCCGCAGCCTCTGTGGCCAAGCGCAGGCCCTGAGAGGAAAGGGTAGGCCCTCCTTCAGCCTCCATGGCTGAGCACAGGCCTGGAGTAAAACGTTGACAGCAAGTCCTGTCAGTATAATTGGGGCATTAGAGGCCCACAGAATGATCATTTCCTTTTCTATGAAACACATAACTCTGACAGACTATTCACAATTAAATAAGTTCCATATATTTTGACCTTTTACAGCCCTGGAAAGTTACATATAATGATCAACAAAGTGAGAAGATGAAGAGAAGTTTTAGGCTTTTAAAGATGTAACAAATTTCTGTCTAGAAGACAAACCAATTTGAAAAGTGATGGTTTTATTGTCCTTTAGACATTAGCCAGATTGTATCTAATTTAGCAGTTTTACTTCAGGCTTTCATCTTTGGCAATCTCCTTTGAACAACATTATCATCCTGCAGTCCCTTCACTGAGTTAAAAAGAACTTTTGCATCTGCTATTATGTATTTGAATAAGAATTATATATTTAACACATGCAAAATTTTGTTTTGACACAATAAAATAAAAGATCATTTGATTCTTCTCTGGAACACAGAAAAGCACAAACTTGAATCATTGGTGTGGCTTAGGCTAATTTTCCAAGTATTGTTAATAAAATTCATGTAAGGATCTTCACAGAGCCAAGAATTAATCTCTTTTAGGCCTACATATTCAGCATCTCCAAGGAGGAGGCATATTATTCTGTTTTGTTTTGTTCTGTTTTTTAATACTTACCAGAGGATATTTTTTTCACTGCTTTTTAGAGAGAGTGGACTGAAGGGAAAAGGAGAGAGAGAAGGAGAGGGAGGCGAGAGGGAGAGGGAGAGGGAAAGGGCCTGCTCACAGCCAGGGGCAGGCCCTCTCCAGCAGTCCTGCCTCTGCACATGAGCTGCAGAGGAAACACCTTTTCTGACCGCTCATTAGCTAAGCTCCCCTTAAGCTACTCACAGTGTTTTTGGTAACTTGCCTAATAAGAATCCAAGAAGATGATTTAGGGTTTTTTCACCTAAATCCTGGAAGAAAAAATGAAGGTCCACTGCTGGAGGGCCTAAGAAATGTCATATCCTGCCCTAGCCAGTTTGGCTCAGTGGATAGAGCCTTGGTCTGCGGACCGCAGGGTCCAGGATCAATTCTGATCAAGGGCATGTACCTAGGTTGCAGGCTCCTCCCTGGCTAGGGCCCAGGTCAGGGCTCATGCAGAAGATAGCCAATAGCAGTGTCCCTCTCACATTAATGTTTCTCTCTGTCTTTCCTTCTCTCTTCCACGCTCTCTAAAAATCAATGGAAAAATATCCTCAGGTGAGGATAAAAAAAAAAAAGAAAGAAAGAAATGTTATATCCTATGAAAGGGACATCTTGAAAATACCTAAAGAAAGTTGTCATTTTTTTGTGGTGAAGGGACTGGGGTCTGTGATGATGAAAACATCTTGGCGGCTGTGGCAGCTGGCAGTGGCAGCAGCAGCGGAGTGATGGGGGCGGCACCTTCCCCTGATCAGCCAGGTTGCCTCCTGCAGAAGGAGGCCTACTGATGGCTTAGGCCCCTAGGGGGCGGGCCTAAGCCGTCAGTAGGACAGTCCCTGAGGGCTCCTGGACTGTGAGAGGGGACAGGGTGGACTGAGGGACCTCCCCCTCCAAGTGCATGAATTTTGTGCTTTGGGCGTTTAGTGTTAAATAATAGTAGCAAGAGTGGGCATCTTTGTCTTGTTCCTGATTTTAGAGGAAAAACTTTCAGTTCTTTACTATTGAGTATGATATTGCCTGAGGGTTTGTCATCTATAGCCTTTATTATGTTAAGTACATTCCTTCTATTCCTATTTTATTGGGTGTCTTAAACATAAATGGATATTGTATCTTATCAAATGTTTTTTTCTGCACCTATTGATAAGATCATATGATTTTTTTCCCTTTCTTTTGTTAATGTGCTATATTACATTGATCAATTTGTATATGTTGAAACATCCTTATGACCCTGGAAGGAACCCCACTTGATTGTGATGTATTATTATCATTATTATTATTATTTTAAAATGTTTTTTTTAATTGACTTTAGAGAGAGAGGAAAGCAAAGGGAGAGAAAGAGAAACATTGATTGGCTGCCTCTTGCACACCCCCACCACCAGGGATCAAGCCCACAACCCAGGCAGGGAGTCAAGCTTGCAACCCAGGCATGTGTCCTGACTGGGAATAAACTCAGTGATCTCCTGGTTCATTGGGTTGATGCTCAACCACTGAGCCACATGACCTTGGTATGATGCATTATTTTTAATGTATTTTTGTATTTGATTTGTTAGTATTTTGTGTAGAACTTTGCATCTGTATTCATCAGAGACATTGGTCTATAGCTTTTTGTTGTGTGTGTGCGTGTTCTGTCCTTGCCAGGTTTTGGTACTAGGGTTATGTTGGCCTCATAAAATGTATTACAAGATGTTGCCTCTTCAATTTTTTGGAAGAGTTTGAGAATAGGTATTAAATCTTCTTTGATTGTTTGGTATAATTCACTAGTGAAGCCATCTGGTCCTGGACTTTTATGTTTTGAAAGTTTTCTGATGGTCGTTTCAATTTATTCGCTGTTGATCAGTCAATTTAGATTTTCAGTATAGGAAGATTATTCAATTTTATGAACTTATCTACTTTTTCTAGGTTATTGAATTTGCTGACATATAGTCTTCATAGTATTCTAGTGTGATCCTCTGTAAATCTGTGATGTCTGTGGTTACATCCCCCCTTTCATTTCTGATTTTATTTATATGAGTTATTTTCTCTCTATTTCTTAGTGAGTCTAGCCAATGGTTTGTCAATTTTATTCATCTTTGTTGTATTAATTTTTATATAGTCATTTTGTATTCTATTTCATTTAATTCTGTCTTAATTTTTATTATTTCCTTATTCTGCTAATTTTGGGTTACTTTTGTTCTTTTTCTCATTGTTTCATATATAATGTTAGGTTATTTTATTATTTTTTTAATCCTCACCTGAGGCTATGTTTTTCATTGATTCTAGGGAAAGAGGAGGGAAAGTGGAAAGAGAAAGAGAGAGAGAGAGGGAAGAGAGAGAGAGAGAGAGAGAGAGAGAGAGAGAGAGAGAGAGAGAGAGAGAGAGAGAGATCAATGTGAGAGAGAAACATTGATTGGCTACCTCACACACATACCCCAACTGTGTGATTGAACCAGTGAACTGGGTATGTGTTCTGACCTGGAATCAAATACAGGACCTTTCAGTGCATGGAAAAAGTGCTCTACCCCTTGGCCAGGTAATGTTAGGTTATTGACTTGGGTTTTCTCTTGTTTCTTGAGAGAGGCCTGTCATGATATAAACTTCCCTCTTACTACTGCTTTCACTCTATCACAGAGGTTTTGATATGTTGTATTGTCATTCTCATTTGTCCCTATATATTTTGATCTCACCTATTATTTCTTCCTTGACCCAGTCATTTTTAGTACTATGTTGTTTAATCTCCACATATGTGTTGATTTCTTTACTCCCTTTTGCAGTTCATTTCTAATTTTTTAGTTCGTTTCTAGTTGCAAAGAATATTCGTGGTATAATTCCAATCCTCTTGAATTAGTTGAGGCTAGCTTTCTGACCCAACATATGGTCTATCCTTGAGAATATTCCATGTGCACTGGAGAAGAATGTAAAATCTGTTGTTCTTGGATGAAAGGTTCTGTAAATGTCAATTATGTCCATTTTGTCCAATGTGTCATTTAAGGCCGATATTTCTTTGTTGATTTTGTTTGGATGATCTGTCTAGAGCTGTCCATGGAGTATTTAGGTCCCCAACTATGATTGTATTTTTATCAGTCTTTCCCATTAGTTCTGTGAGTAGTTGCTTTATATATTTCAGTGCTCCCTGATTGGGTGCATAAATATTGACAAGTGTTATGACTTCTTGATACAGTGTTTCCATTTTTCATTATAAAATGTCCATCTTTGTCTTTTGTTAACTTTGTCATCTTGAGATCTGTTTTGTCAGATGTAAGTATGGCTGCACATGCTATTATGTGAATGCTATTAGCTTGGAAAATAATTTTCCAGCTTTTACTTTGAGTCTATCTTTGTTTTTGCAGCTTACATGTGTTTTTGATCCAATATGCTACTCTGTGGCTTTTATTGGTGAATTCAGTCCATTGACATTTAGGGTAATTATTGATGTGTGAGGATTTCCTATAGCATTTCATCTTTGGTTTTCTAGTAATTCTGTGTGCTTCCATTTTTTTCCTTTGTGGTTCTGTCTTTTATTTATACCTCTTTTCTCCGCTTTCTCTTTTTTTAGTATCATGTCTGTTTTGGTGTGTGTGTGTGTGTGTGTGTGTGTGTGTGTGTGTGTGTGTATGTGTTTAGCTTCAGATTAATGAAAAAGAAAGTTTCATATATAGAGTATCTCCAAAAATGTATACACAGTTTGAACAATTATAAGGTCAGTGTTTATTAAAAGACAGTTCATTTTCAAAATTAAAAAAAAATCTACAGAAATGAATAATTTTATTTTGTCAACACCTGTTTTCAAACTGATGACTGTTCTGGTTCAGGAATTGCTGATAATATGAAACAATGGAATCACAAACATCAAGAATAATTTCATCTATTATTTGTGCGCCCTCAATTCATCAACTGTTGCCAGTTTTACACCATAAACTTTATCTTTCATGTATACCTTTAAAAAAGTCTAGTGGAGCCCTAGCTAGATTGGCTCAGTGGATAGCGTGTTGGCCTGTGGACCAAAGGGTCCCAGGTTTCATTTCTGGTCAAAGGGCATGTACCTTGGTTGTAGGCTTTTCCCTGGCCTGGGTGTTTCTCTTATATCGATGTTTCTCTCTGCCTTTCCCTCTCTCTTCCACTCTATCTAAAAAATCAGTGAAACAATATCCTCGGGTGAGGATCAACAACAACAACAAAAAGTCTAGTGGATAAATTTCCTATGTTCAAAGCTTAGTCTGGCTTCAACCATTATTTTAAATCAGTTAAACCTGAAAAAGGAGTGAAAATTTAGAGAATAATCAGCTGTTAAAATGTGTATACATTTTTTGGGGGTACAAAATGTATATATACTTTGAATAATTATAAAGGCAGTTTTTGTACTTCAACTGCATTTTCAAATTTCCAGTAGCATTTTAGGGTGAACTTCCTTTGTTCAAAGTTTAGTCCGGCTGAAAAGAAAGAAACATCAATTGAGCTGTCAGCTGTTAGTGTGTATACATGGTTTGGGGACAACCTGTATATAGTAGTCTTTTTTCTATGGAATCTGTCTGATCTCTATCCTCCCTTGCAAATTCTGATTTCTGCTCCCTCCCTTTTTATGTTTGTTGTCACAAATCTCTGTTCATACTGTAAGTTTGTTGGAGATCTTACTAATGGTTTGTGACCTTTTATTCTTTAGTTTAGGTAGACTAATCCCTTTGAGTAGTTCCTGCAATGAAAGTCTTCTGATGATAAATTCCCTCAGCCTCTGTATATCTGACAAGGTTGTATTTCTCCTTCATATCTAAAGGTTAACTTTGCTGGATATATTATTCTTGGCTAGTAGTTTTTCTCTTTCAATAGTTCGAATATTTGCTTCCACTCTCTTTTAGCTTATAAATTTTCTGCTTAGAAGTTTGATGATTATCCAATGGTCTTTCCTTTACAGTTGACTTTCTTTTTTTTCCCATAAGAATTCTTCTCTCCGCCCCCCAATAATTTTTGACAGATTTAATACATTGTGTCTTGGAGAAGTCTTCTTTAGATTTAGGTAATTAAGTGTTCTCTTTGCTTTTTTGATTCAAGAATCTAGTTTTTTCCATAGGTTTTGGAAGTTCTCTTCAACTATTTGTTTGAACAGGCTCTGTTCCCTTCTCCTTCTCTTACTCTTTTGTTAAGCCTATTATTCTTATATTGCTTTGTTTGATGGAGTCGGGCAGTGCTCCTAAAATTCCTTTATTTTTGTATGTTTAAGTCTCTCTCTTCTTCCCTTTGCATCATTTCTAGGTTTCTATTATTAATATCGTTACTTTTTTCCTCCATCTGGTCTGCTCTATTTCCTATGCTCCTTAGTTCGTTCTTAATCTCTTTTATTGGGTTCTTCATCTCCAGAATTTCTGATTGGTTCTTTTATAAAGTTTCAATCTCTTTAGTAAAGTATTTGTTGTTATTTTTTCATTGATTTGTTTTCTGAGCTCATTAAATTGGCTATCTATATTTTCTTGCAACTTGTTTAGACCAGCAACATTTTTTATTAACTAGAGGCCTGGTACATGAAATTCGTGCATGGAGGGGGGATTCCCTCAGCCCAGCCTGCACCCTCCCTAATGAGGGACCCCTTGGAGGATTTCTGACTGCCCAATCACCAGCAATCAGACATCCCTCTTGCAATCTGGGACTGCTGGCTCCAAACTGCTCAACTGCCTGCCAGCCTGATCACCCCTAACTGTCCTCCCCTTCTGGCCTAGTTGCCCCTAACTGCCCTTCCCTTCCAGCCTGATCCATCCGCAATGGCCCTCCCCTGCCAGCCTGATCTTGCCCCCAACTTCCCGCCCCTCCAGGACTGATTGTCCCCAATAGCCCTCCTCTGCTGGCCAATTTGGTTCTGATTGGTCAATTTCTATGCCAGTTAGCATCAAAGCTCCACCTTCTAGGCAGCCATTGGTTCCCCACAGCACCCAGATTTGGTTCTGATTGGTTGGTTTCTATGCCAGTCAGTGTCAAAAGCACTGTGTGCTAGGCAGCCATTGGCTCCCCACAGCACCCACATTTGGTTCTGATTGGTTGGTATCTATTTCAGTCAGTGTCAGAAGCCCTGCCTCCTAGGCAGCCATTGGTTCTTCACAGCACCCACATTTGGTTCTGATTGGTTGGTTCCTATGCCAATCAATGTAAAAAGCTCTGCCTCTTAGGAAGCCATTGGTTCTTCACAGCACTCACATTTGGTTCTGATTGGTCAGTTCCTATGCCAATCAATGTCAAAAGCTTTGCCTCTTAGGCAGCCATTGGTTCTTCACAGCACCCTCATTTGGTTCTGATTGGTTGGTTCCTATGCCAGTCGGCATCTCTGGGCCTATCAACAGGGCCTGATCAGAAAGGTGGGACTGATGAGCAGCCTTGGTGGAGGCTTGCAGAGAAATGGAGGTGCAGCTGCTGGCCAGACTAGGAGAGAAAGAGAGAGGCAAGTGCTGATCAAAAGCTGGCACAGATGCAACAGATCAGTCCCCGCTTCTCTCTTCAGGCCTCTCTCCAGCCCTGATTTGCAGCCCCCTCAGCAGTCACTACTGGGGCACTGTGCCTGCAGAGGAAGCAGTCCCAGTGTTTCTCCCTTCTCGCATCTCCAGTTTGCTCCCACTTACCCACCTGTAGATGTTTCAATTCATGGATCTCTCTGGTGTGTTTGTGTGTAAAGCAGGGAATTCTTTATTAAATTATAGTCAGTCCTGACTGCAGGACTGACTTCCAGTTTGTTGAGCTTCAGTTGTTACTGGTCATTATGACCCAGGGTTTTTATATGTTAGGATATTTTATTGATTTTTTTTTTTTAAGAGAAAGAAAAAGGGAGAAAGAGAAACACAGATGTGAGAGCTATACATCACTTGGCTTTCTCCTGCACACTCCCCACTGGGGATTGAGCTTGCAACCCAGGCATGAGCCCAGATGGTGAATCGAACCAGCAATCTTTTGGTGCTTGGGGCAATGCCCAACCAACTGAGCCATACCTACCAGAGCCAGAACTGCAATTTTGAATTCTCTGTAATTTAAATCACATTTTTCTATGTTTTTAAGTTTGTTTTCCATAGATTTTTTTACTTTCTTTCTGTGCTGCCTCACTACCTTGGTTATTCATAATATTTGATATATTCTTTCTCTGTCTAGGTATCTATATGTTAGTGGCACTTCTCTAGTAGATTGATATAAAGAAGTCTTTCTATTTTTTTCCAGTAGATGATAGAATTACAAGGATTTTTGTTTTTAGCTCCCTTGTACTTCTCTGGCTTTTCAAATCTCAATGGGGTGGTGGAAAACAGGAAGAAGAGCCTCCTCTGTGATCCATTCACTCTAGACACAGGAGACCAACCTTGTATGGGAATGTGGAGGGTGATGGGGCTCCAAATCTGTAAAATCCAAGTGCTGTCCTTCCACAGCCAGTATAGTCTCAATGCATGGGGGTGAGGTGTGCTGGGTTAACAGTCACCTTCTAAGTTGCTTTACACTCCAAGTAATGGTGAACTTGGACCTCTTCAGGGTCCCCCCTCTGCTCCTGATCCCAGGACCAGTCACAGAGTGTGTCCTTTGCTTAGGGAAAAAGTGTTTCATATTTGCAGATAACGTGCTTCACAATCTGATACAAATGGTAAAGGGAGGTGAGCTCTAGAAGGTGAAAGGGCAGCTAGAATTCAGATTTTTTTCTCTCACTGAAATGCTGACCACCAGACAACTACAGCCACATTTCTGTGCTGTGTCCCTGCCCAGGTTACTGGGCTCAGCCACAGCTCTTATTGCTCACTCCTGCAGTAATGCCCACCAAATCTCTTTGCTCCTCCCAGTGAAAAGGAGTGCCAGCCACAACCTGATTCCTCCCCTCTTCTGGCTGAGTCCCATTGTGGCTCCTGGCTGCAGGGCTGTGTCTGTAGCTTGTCCCAGTGTTTCTCCCTTCTCACATCTCCAGTTTGCTCCCACTTACCCACCTGTAGATGTTTCAATTCATGGATCTCTCTGGTGTGTTTGTGTGTAAAGCAGGGAATTCTTTATTAAATTATAGTTGTTCAAATTGTTAAAACTTCAAGGGGAGAGCCCAAGGGTATCTCTCATGCCACCATTCCTCTGGCATCACTTATCACATGATATTTTGAATGATCTCTGCCTTCACAGAATTTGATACAAGAAAGAAAGGGAAGTATATAATTATATTTATATATTCATTAAAATTAAATTTTAAAAGGAAATAAATAATTTGAGAGATGCATATAGGAAGAAAGTGAAACACAACAAGAAAAAAAAAGGTAATGAACTAGGTTTTAGAGAGAGTGAAGGCGTCTTTCTGAAAAAAAAAAATGACATTTCAGGTACAAACTAAGATACAAAGAGTGTGGGGAAGAATATTCTAGATTTCCAAAAATTTGCTTATATGCCTACCAAACTCATGATTTTTGCCATATTTATAAGTATCCAATAATATTACTTATGGAATACTTATTTTGATTTATTAATCTTTAAAATTGTTTTGAAACAAGTTTATAATTTTTCCATAAGAAAATCAAATATTATAAGCAGAATGTATCTCTGAAAATGAGTACATTGACACAAAGCATATACTAGTGAATACTTACTATTTCCTCCTGTAGAAAGTTTTGAAGTGTTGAGACCTTTCCTTTTCCAGTGAAAACGTGGATACCAGCAATCTTAATATTAAGTAAAAAAAAATAAAACACACACACACAAATAAATTTATTTAGACTTACTCATAAATTAGGAATCTTAGATTATATTTTGAACATGGTTGTGGGGGAGCGAAATACCAGAACTGGAGATAAACACATAAACAATAGTCTTGTGGCAGGCATTTAAACATGAGCTGAGCAAAGGTGATGGGCCAGGGTAGCAAGCCCGGGTGTCTAACAATGGGAAAAACTGGAAAACAAGGGTCACACCACCAGGTTGACTCTTCCTCCCCTAGCACATGTTGGGCATGCTGTCACATGGCTAGTCATGCAAAAGCCCCCCTTGGAGGAGGAACAAAGGCTGAAGAGTGGCCTCATGGGTCTCCAATGAGGACCCTTGTACAACCACTCCCTTAAGAATTAATCCTTAGGCATACCATCAAAACCTCGGTTGTGTTTCAGCTCCAAGTTCAGAAATGAGCAAAAATAGACAAAGGGTGCCATGATTGACATCAAGATCAGCTGCTTCGACTAGTGTCCACCAACCCTGCTGCTGACGAATTAGTGGACACCACAACCCTGAAAGGACACACCAGGAAAGCTGATGAATATTTTATTGAGGTCCTCCCCTGGTACCTCTCCTAAAATATCTATCCTTAAAAGCCCTTAGGACGGAGGACCCAGCGCGGGTCTCTCTATGGAGCATGTCTGCACTTTTCCCCATCTCCTTCCACCAGGCACATTTTCCTTCCTCTCTCTTTCTCCTACGGGCCCTCTTTTGCCTCTGTAGCTTGTTTCCTGATCCCTTTTCTTCTACAGCTCACTTCTAGCTCTGTGGCTTTCTAAATAAACTTTCTCTGATAGTTTGAATCTTGGGTCAGAATTCTTTCTTAGCCAGAACTCAAGTACCGAGGTTGCTGAACTGAGGTCCAACTGTTGGTAACATTCGGGTGCTGTTTCACGGCCAACAGTCTCATGGTGCAGGGTTCTTTCAGTTATGTTCAGATACCTCTTGAGGATAACTGGTACAAAGAGCCATATATTTCTTTTAGTAAGATGGCTGGAACTGGAATAGGGAGATATTGTCGCAGTTCTTCTCAGTGTGCCGTCACCACTATTCTGGCTTTGGTCATGCCACGGGCCTTTGATTAATGAGGATAACTGTTGTAATCTGTTTATCATGTGCTGAATGCTTAAGTTATATATGCAGAGTCAATGTGTTTTAAAAAATAGACTATTTATGATTTACATATATTCAAATGTCTTGAGGAAAATACGAAGACACCTGCTATTTTATCCCTCTTTGAGCTAAGAATTTTCTCCTAGAATCAAGGGAAAAGCCTTGGACTTAGGAGAATTTTGCTACTTTGACTTGTGAATAGTTGTGTCTCATCTGGAGGGTCAGTGATACAAAAGAGACTTGGCAGCTTCAGTGTATGCCCATGAACAGTTGCATGTTATGGAATGCGTAAGCTTAGCCTCACAAACCGTACTGACTGTAAAGCAGGACTCAATAAATAGAAATTAACCTTTTCACAGAGCATGTGGTAAAGCTCTCAGTTCAGGATAGATCACCTTTTGTAGAAGTAGACAGTGCCAAAGCACATGGCAGAGGATGTACATATATCAGAAGGCATATTTTCATTTTAAAAGCCTTACATTTTCCTGATTATGATATACACACAAATTCATATGTGTGTAATGGTGATAATGCTTCCAAAATATGGACAAGTGCTTACTAAACAATAATATATTGCACAAAGCACACTACATGTGTTAATGCATTTAATTCCACAGATTGTTTATATCAGTGGCTCTCAAACGTTTCTGATCACAGCTCACAGTAAGAAACATTTTTGCCTGTTACCAAGGAAACATACACATGGATATATATTTTGTTCTGTTCTTTGATGGCTGAGAAAATGTTGGTCTTGATCTTCTAAATTTACTACACAAACCTCTCAGGAGCTTGGAAAACCCCATGAAAACACACTGCTCTGTATGGTAAATATTTAGGAGTTAGGCATTTATCTATTTGATTTTCTGAGTGATCAGCCAGTTATTTGAAATATGTGTGCATGTGTGTATGTTCATTCAATGCACAGGAAATACTATATATGTGTTTTATATGTGTGTAGGTCTGCCTACCATGCTGTGTTATAATATCAACTGGCTATATTTTTGGCAAGAGTAACATTGTTATTAAACAATTTCACATCTTACTTGTAAAATGTAAATTAAAATAACAATGAGATACTTTTTTTTTTTTTTTTTTTTTACTATCCCTCAGTCTCTGCTGAGTGAATGTAAATGTGTATAAACTATCTGTAGGGTAATTTGATAGTGTGCATCAATAGCCTTAACAATATGTATAAACAATGAACCAAAAATTCAATTAACTACAATTTTATCCTAAGGAAATAATTAAGCGTATGGTCAAATTTTGACATAATTAACTGCAAAGCTGTTTGTTTTATAGTTGTTTGTAGTAATGAAAAATTGGAAAAACCAAAATTTTCAACAGCTGCACATTGGTTAGACGTAATAGTAAACATTCAGGCTGTGAAACATTCATAAGCTATTAAAATATCATGTGAAGGATGATTATGTACTGACATTGAAATTTGTTTACTCTTTTTATGCAAAAAAGAGAATTTCAATGAGTGTGGTGAAAAGAAATAGGTATTAATTACCAGACTGAGAGGCTGAAATTTGGGTAAACAGAATGGGAGGGGCTGCTGATTACATCAGGAGATAATACCAGATCAGGGGAACATACTGTGTCTCCCAGATATGGGAAATGTGGGGGCACAGTGATGCCATGGAGAAAAACAGCACGATGTAGAGAAGTGGTAGTGTTGACGGAGAAAGATGAGCTAGAGGAAGGAAGTGGAAAGAAGAGGTCTAAGTCCTCCCTAAGTATTTTGCTTTCTGATCGGTCTGCTTACAGACTCCTTAAGAAAAACTGTAGGGAGGCTGACATTATTCACCAAAGCTTTATGCATTGGGTTGCTGTTTATTGAACTAAAACTCTAGGCAAAGCCTGATTCATGAATTACCCAGATTTATCTGTATTACTTTAAAAATATTTAATAAAATGAAATGTAATACTATATGTTATAATATGATTGTTGCTTACTATTTCATACTTAAAACATTTTCTTGCCCTTTGTTAGGCCACAATTAAAAAGCTATATAATCCCCTTGCTTTCTTCTGTGTCCTTATCTACAAAAGGAGACAGTAGCAAATTACTTGCCTGGTGTGTTGGTACATTCTGGTTAAACAGCTACTGGAATACCTGACATGTATCAAGTCTTAAATCCAAGGGATTTGGTAATATGTCTATTTTATTTATTTTGTTAATCCTCACCCTAGAATATTTTTTCCATTGATTTAACATTTTTTTTTTTTTTTACTGATTTCAGAGAGGAAGGGAGAAGGAAAGAGAGAGATAGAAACATCAATGATGAGAGAGAATCATTGATAAGCTGCCTCTTGCATGCCCTGGTTCATAGGTCACTGAGTCACGCTAGCTGGACTCCATTGATTTTTAGAGAGTGGAAGGGAAAGAGAGGGAGAGAAAGAGAGAGACAGATACCGATGTGAGAGAGACACACTGATTGGTTGCCTCCCTCATGCCCTGACTTGGGCTAGGGACAAAACCTGCCACCCAGGTATGTGCCCTTGACCAGGAATCCAAGCTGTGGCCCTTCAGTTCCTGGGCCAATGCTCTAACCACTGAGCAACACTAGAAAGGGCAGTGATACTATTTTTAATGCATCTTTACTGGAATGTTTAGGATTACATGTCTATTAATATTTCTAGTATCTTACTGTTATATCTAATATTGCATTTAATAACCTATAATGATAAAAGTACATGCCATTTATTCTCAATAATAATAATTGTTTTTAATTTATTTGATTAAAAGCAAAATATTTGTAGTTCCAAGGAAAATCCTTTTGAGTTTGATTGTGAATGTTGGTATTAGGCTTGGGATTTATTTGCAAAAGATTAAAATGTTCAGGTTTTACCTACAAGCTGAATAATTGACACTGTCAAAACTGTGCTACATTCTGAGCATTGTTTTATGTCCATAGAATTAACTTATCTAAACCTGTAAAGCCCCATGAGATAGGTATTATTCATAGTTGAAATTGAGAGTTGGGGAAACTGAGGAACACAGTGGTTAAGTAACTTGTCTAAGGCACAGAGCTGACAAGTAGCAGAGTTGGGATTTAAATCCAAGAACTAGAGTTCTATGTCTATTCTCTGCGACTATACTTATGCTTTCCAACTTTCATGACCCTGATATACTATCTGAGTTAATATGTATAGATTTTTCATTTTATGTAATACTTATTCTCAATATGTGTATTTCAAAATACATGTAATTGATTTGATGGCTATTATAGTTTATTTCATTTACTTTCATTTAATTTATAGCTTACTAAAGGTCTGGTGCCTGGATCCGTGCACAGGTGGGGTCCTTCGGCCTGGTTTGCAAGGATCGGGTCAAAACCAGCTCTCCAACATCCCATGAGGGGTCCCAGATTGCGAGAGGGCAGTTCTGGGGTGACGTACCCTGGAATCAGGCTCCCTCCTCTCTGGTTCTGGGTGCGTCACTGGTCACTCGAGAACCACAGCTGCCAAGTCACTGCAGCTCAGCAGCTCCTGTATTGAGCATCTGCCCCCTGGTGGTCATTGCATGTCATAGCTACCGGATGGACAGTTGAACAGTCGGATGATCACTTAGGCTTTTATATATATAGATTATTGTTGGTACAGATATTAAACAATTCCTTTTTCTTCCCTTATCTTCTAACCAGACATTAAATCTCTTTTATACTATAATCTTTTAAAATAATATTTTTGGTTTTTTGGGATTTTTTTTAAGGAATATAACCATATAATGAGTAAATTGTCAAATTATTGGCCATTTTTTCTTATAACAATGAATGTATTGTCTGTTTATAACTTTGCTTCTTTCACATCAAATTGATTAAGCAAGTTTGATTAATATTAAGTGATACTGATTTTGGTAATTTATTTTATTACTAATTATAATGGAAATTACTTTGGTTGTCTTTTTCCAATTTTAACACAAAATAAAAGCTTCTCTTTTTTTGATGGTGGTATGTTACATTTTACATTCATTTATATTCTTTTAGAAACTATACATTTTTGTGATGTTATTTTTTCTTAATTTTTTCAATTACAGTTTACATTCAATATTATTTTTAAAATATGTTTTTATTGCTTTTTAGAGAGATAAGAAGGGAGAGGAATAGAGAAATAGAAACAATGATCAGAGAGAAAAATCAATGATTGGCTGCTTCCTGCACTCCCCTTGTGGGGATTGAGCCTGCAATCTGGGCATGTGCCCTAACCAGGATTCAAACTGTGACCTCCTGGTTCATAGATCAGTGCTCAACCACTGAGCCATGATGGTGGGGCTCAATATTATTTTTATTAGTTTCAGGTATATAGCATAGTGGTTAGAAAATCACGTGCTTTACAGAGTGGACCCCTGATGCTTCAAGTATCCACTTGGTCCCATACATAGTTATTTATGTCTCCATGGGTAAGTTCCTCCTTTCTTTCATAAACTTTTTATAATATTATTTTTTAATACTAGTACAAATAAATTAAATAGTGGGAAACCTGATCATGATGAATAATTTTTATATTTACACCTTGATGGTGACATATTTTACTAATGACACATTCTCTCATGTGCTACCACTCAATTGCAAAGCCACAAATAAGAAATAATGAGAGCACACTAGATATTATTTTCCAGAGGTCATTGAAACTTTTCAATGCAGATGTTTGGGCTTGAAAATTATTAAGGGCCAATTTACTCATTATAATTAAAATGACATTAAACTTGAAAGTGGTTCATCAAAGTTTGGAGTGTTTTCAGTAAAACCACTTATAGGAAAATCACCACAACTGAAAATATGCTAAATAAATGTAACTGAAATAGGCAGTTATCATGTTTTAGATAATTGACTATGTCCCATTTTAAGTCACTTCTTTGATATTTACAGCACTAAGGTAATTAATATTAATCCAAATAAATTTAAACTAAACTCCACAGTGATGATATAAGAATCATATATTCAGCTGATTCTCCTCTTCCCAGGAAAGAAGGTTTCAATGAAGATTATTGGCTCATTCAATGCTCACAAGGTTAACAGTGCTTGACATTTTACAGAGTATAGCAGAGAGAATGAATACTTATTGTTTTCTTTGACAATGTTCAAGAGAATATACAAGGCAACATGAGACATAAAATACTGAGACTAAATTACACAATCAAGTCTCATCTATTTGCTAAAATTTATTTGGAACCCAAAATCAATATTCTCAGAGCATTTGTGGTCATTCATGGACATTCCTGAGAAAGATAGAGATGAGAGAGAGAGAGAGAGAGAGAGGGAGAGAGAGAGAGAGAGAGAGAGACAGAGACAGAGACAGAGACAGAGAGAGAATGAAAGAGTGCTACTGTTTCTCCTCTATTTTCTGTTCCTGGTTCTAGTTCTTTTGGAGGCCTAGTGTTCATGCAGGCTCTTGAGATTTATAAAACATCGTAGTGTCCTTGCAATAAATGTTTCTCTCTCTTTTGTTTTTTAAAATATATTTTATTGATTTTTTTTTTTACAGAGAGGAAGGGAGAGGGATAGAGAGTTAGAAACATTGATCAGCAGCCTCCCGCACACCCCCCACTGGGGACGCGCCCACAACCAAGGCACATGGCCCTGACTGGAATCGAACTGGGGACCCTTCAGTCTGCAGGCCGATGTTCTATCCACTGAGCCAAACTGGTTTCAGCATAAATGTTTCTCTTTTTCTCCCATCACCAGACCCCTCCCTGCCCACTTTAGGATAGAATGCATGTGCTTTTGTTACTTGTAATCAAACAATTTGCATTTATACAGAGGTGCAAAAAATCCTAAATAAAGAATAACTTTGTTTCTCTTAGTATTTTTAAGTTATTATTTCTGTGTATCCGTTTCTAATGTAGTTATTATGAAGCTCAATGTGTTTATAGGAAATTAATTTCCCTGTGATTGCTTTCAGGACTTTTAGTTTCTTTGGAGTTCAGCAGTTTCATTAGATTAATACTAGTGGCCTGGTGCACGAAATTCATGTATGGGGGTAGGGTTCCCTCAGCCCAGCCTGCACCCTCTCCAGTCGAACATCCCTCTTGCAATCTGGGACTGGTGGCTCCTAACCACTCACCGGCCTGCCTGCCTGATTGCCCCCAACCCCTCTGCCTGCCTGCCTGCCTGATCACCCCTAACTGCCCTCCCCTGCTGCCCTGACTGCCCCTAACTGCCTCTGCCTGCTGGATTGCCCCTAACTGTCCTCCCCTGCAGGCCTGATCTCACCCCCAACTGCCCTCCCCTGCCAGCCTGATCACCCCTAACTGCCTCTACCTCAGCCCCCACCACCATGGCTTTGTCCAGAAGGAAGTCAGACATCTGGAAGATGACTGGTCGACCCATTCTAATTAGCATATTACCCTTTTAGTAGTATAGATAGATTATATAGGATAGGATTGCTTAAATGTGGGGGAAAAGCCTTTTTCATCAGGAAGAGATGCTTTTGGCAGACAAAAATTCATAATCCCTATATCTGGACTGATAGCCAGCCATATGCATTATGCTGCCAAACCAGTCATTAAAAAATTGAACTGTTTTCTTACACCTTACACCAAACAGCTGTTGCCCTTAAAACCCTTCCTCAGGCCCAACCTTAGGTTCTGCCTTCACAGTTCACCTAGATTAGGTTCTGATTGGTCAGTTTTTATGCCAGGCAGTGTCAAAAGCTCTGTCTCCTAGGCAGCCATTGGCTCCTTGCACTTCACATAGATTTGGTTCTGATTGATCAGTTTTTATGCCAGTCAGCGTCTCCAGGCCTATCAACAGGCCTGATCAGAGAGGCGGGGCTGGTCAGCAGCCCCAGTGGAAGCCCAAGAGAAAGAGAGGCCCAGCTGCTGGCCAGGCCCAGAGCAAAAGAGAGGCAAGTGCTGATCAACAGCTGCCATGGTGGCTATGGATCAGATGTTGCTTCTCTCTCCAGGCCTCTCTTGGGGCCTGATCCACAGCTCCCTCAGTAGTCAGTGCTGGGTCTGGGCTCCTGCAGCCATGTCAGTCAGTGCTGGGTCGCCATGGCAACCCAGCACTGACTGGTTGGTCAAGCCTTCGGTCATTTTGGATGTTACGGACTCTGGGTTTTTATATATTTGGATACTTTTGTGATCTTATTTTCATTTATTCTGTTTAGTACTCATTGGGGTTTCAGATTGGTGACTTTCAATAAAGAAAAACATTTTTAATATATATATTTTTTATTTTTTACAGAGAGGAAGGGAGAGGGATAAAGAGTTAGAAACATTGATGAGGGAGAAACATCGATCAGCTGCCTCATGCACACCACCTACTGGGGATGTGCCTGCAACAAAGGTACATGCCCTTGACCGGAATTGAACCTGGAACCTTTCTGTCTGCAGGCCAACACTCTATCCATTGAACCAAACTGGTTAGGGCAATAAAGAAAAATTTTATTCATTTTATTTTCAAATAGTTATATGCCCTTTATTCTTTTTAAAATTTGTATATATTTTATTTCAGAGAGGAAGGGAAAGCAAGAGAGAGATAGAAACTTCAATGATAAGAGAAAATCATTGATTGGTTGCCTCCTGCATGGCCCCTACTGGGGATCCAGTCCGCAACCCGGGCATGTTATTACCTTGACCGGAATCAAACCTGGGACCCTTCAGTCCCCAGGTTGAGGCGCTATCCATTTACCCAAACCAGCTAGGGCCCTGTATTCTTTCTATGTTCTCTTTCTGAAGATCAAAGTAGATCTATGCTTGAGTTTATCATCCTCTCATTTATATATTCTAATTTCAAATTCATTTTTATGTTTTTATCCTTGTTGCATTCTGGATAATTTCTCCAGTTGTCTGAATTTCTAATTCTCTCTCTCTCTCTCTCTCTCACACACACACACACACACACACATCTGCTGTAAAATCTATATATATAAAAGCCTAAGTGACCAGAATGCCAGAATGACCAGAACAAGAGAAACGACTGGTTGATATGACATGCACTGACCACCAGGGGGCAGATGCTCAATGCAGGAGCTGCCCTCTGGTGCTGAGTGTGCTCCCACAGCCAACTTCCCATGGTCGGCTAACCTCCCCTGGTCCCTTCCTGTGGCAGGCCAGCCTCTCGCAGTCCTTCCCCCCATCCAGCAGTCCCTGGCCAGCAGCCAGCAGGAAGGCTCCGATCATCCCTGATCGCTGGCCACACCTAAGGAACCCACCCATGCACTAATTTTGTGCACCAGGCCTCTAGTATTTAATAAGTCTATAATTACAACTTTTAACATTTTTTTATTCTAAGGAAGTATAATTCTTTAATAAACATACCTTATTTAAAGTCAATACTGTTCATTAGTTCATTAATCATATTCCCATTTTTTTTCTGTATTTTTTGCATTAGTTTGGATGTTCATGTTCTCCTAAAATCATGTTCAAACCCTAATGCCCAATGTGAAGGCATTAGGAGGTGGGGCCTTGGGAAGGTCTTAGGTCATGAGGGTGGGGCCATCGTGAATAGGATTAGTGTGCTTTTAGCAAAGACAACATGGAGCGCCCTGGTCCCTTCCACCACATGAAGGTTTTCACCAGAGCCTGTCCATTCCACCACTCTCAGCTGTCAGCGCTGAGAGAAATATAATTCTGTCGTTTTTATGCCACCCAGTCTGTGGTATTTTGTTAGTAGCCTGAATGACCTAACACATTTGTCTGCTGTCCTACTAAACATGTTCAAACCTGGCTTTTGCCATCATTGATGAGGATTATTCATAACAGAAGAGTTACCTCTCCAGATTCAAACTCTTTTTAGCCACTTGGAAATTTCTATCTACAGATATGCATTTTTATATGTAGTTATGAATAAGAAAACATTTATGTGGATATAGAAATTCTTTCCTATCTTATACAGAATTTTTACATGTTCTCTAATGAAAATATTGCTCTGAGTATCTTGTCATCAATATTTCCAGAAAAGAATATGATTTAATCTTAAGAATATCTTTCTTCTTTCTAGATACAATAAAAGAAATTCTTGCCCTAACCAGTTTGGTTTGGTGGATAGAGCCTTGGCCTGCAGACTGGGGGGTCCCCAGTTCGATTCTGGTCAAGGACATGTACCCTGGTTGCAGGCACATCCCCAATAGGGGGTGTGCAGGGTGTGCAGGAGGCAGCTGGTGGATGTTTCTGTCTCATCGATGTTTCTGGCTCCTATCCCTTCCCCTCCTCTCTGTAAAGAATCAAAAGAAATTCCTTACTAATTATATGACCTGGGCTGAAAAAAAGAAATTCCTTACTAATTATATGACCTGGGCTGAAAAAATATAGAAATACAAATACAAGTAAAATATTAAAATTTGATGATGTGGGATTTAATTATAATATTTATCTTCTTATCATAAGTACCTGATATATGGATGTATGTTTGTATGTGTGTGTAAATTAAAAAAAAAAAACCACAACATTATATATAACATTAAACAGTTAAAATAAATAAATCCAAAAAATAGTGGAAAATAAAAAAGTATAGCATCAGCAAACATAAAAATATAAAAAATTCCTAGAATACCAGAATCATATATTTCTATTTCTTGGAAAGAACTGTAACAACAATTAAAAAAAAAAAAACCCACATATACAAAGAGTATTTAGAAATAGAAGTGTCTAAAACTTTGTCTTAAAATGTTAATACAAAAAAGGTAGAAACTTCTCTCCATTTCTAGCTTGTGACAAGCAGGAAGCCCCAGAGATTATCCCTTCAGGATGAAAAATAAAGGCAGGACAACATACAGAGGAAATGGAAATTTTCTATTACAAGTAGAAAGTAAGCCAATAACGTTTAATCGGTATAGGTCCCATATTGATTCCTCAAAATTTCTGTGGTCAGGGTTGGGGAAAATATACAATATGAATAGAGAGGAAAACAGGGAATAACAAAAGATAAACACCCAACGAAGAGCCATAAAATTTTACAAAAGATTTTCAAATAAAAGATAGGCAACAACCTTAGCAAAAGTTCTACTATTTTGAGAGTTCTTTTGTTTAATGTACACTAGCAATGACCAAATTGAAAATGTAAAAAAAATAAATAAATAATTTAGATAATAAGAGTCAATTAACAAGAACTATATGAAACCTTAATAGAGACAACTATACTACTATAGTGAAGACTATTATTTCAGTATCATTGAAACCCCAACAAAATATTTAAGAAACTTAGAATGTTAAACATGTACTATGTATGAAACTGTACAAATACTACATAATAATCAAGGAGAACAATGAGTTCAGAGAAGTACTACCATTGTAAAAATATATTAAGAGCCGGAATAATTTTTAATTTATTGCATTGACACAGGAATGGATCAATATATGAAAATTATTAAACAAAGAGTAGAGAAATATATCTATTGACACAAAAGAATGCAATACATGACAACATTGATAGTTCAATTCTATTGGGAAAAGAATTCTTTAGTAACTAAATTACAGTAGAAAAAATTAGCCATATCATTTACACTGATTAAGAAGGGATCAATGGGAATGAAATAATATTTTACAGAAAAAAAATAACAAGTCCAGTAGGTTATATGGTCAACTTCATTAGCAACCAGGAAATGCACAAAAAGGATATGTTTGTTGTTTTATTTCTCTTCAGGTTGGAAAAAATATAAAATATCACAGTGCTGGTAAATGAGAATTTAGAGAGGTATTCCAATGCTTAATATAAAGTCTATGAATATATAAAATAAAACCATGATAACATAAAAGTATGAAATAATTTTAAATTTTTTTCTTAAAAAATTCAAATTTTATGAAACTTTGTATTAACACTACTATTTTATTGTTCGTTTGTTTGTTTGTTTGTTTATTTATTTTTAATCCTCACTTGAGGACATGCTTAGAGAGAGGTGGGGGGGGAGAGAGAGAGATTAAAAACATCGATGTAAGATAGAGACATCAATTAGTTGCCTTCCATATGCTCCCCAACCAGGGGTCAAATCTGCAACTCTGGTATGTGCCCTGATCAGAAATTGAACCAGCAACCTTTTGTAGCACAGGATGACACTCAACCAACTGAGCCACTTTGACTGGGTGACACTACTATTTTAGTATATAATCATGCAAATATAATGATAAAAGAAAAAATAAAGAATTACAAATGTCAAAAAAAAAAAAAATAGAAGTTATATTATGTGGTTTTCCTTCTTACCAGGTGTATAGTTTTGTCATTATAGATCTATGCTTTTGTGTTCTTTTATATTATTACTAAAGGCCCGGTGCACAGATTTGCAATCCAGAACCCCTCAGGGATGTCAGATAGCTGGTTTCAGACAAATCCCTGCAGACCAAGCCAAGAGACCCCACCTGTGCATAAATCTGTCCACTGGGCCGGTATCGGCCCAATCCCTGCAGGCCAAGCTGAGCGATCCCACCACTCCAGTGCATGAATCCATGCACCAAGTCTCTAGTATTCATATAAGATCTTTGGTTAATCTCTTCCCGCACTCCCCTCTCCCCACTTCCCTCTGAGATTCATCAGTCTGTTCCATGTTTTCATGCCTGTGCGTTGAGCATCTGTCCCATGGTAGTCATTGCGCATCATAGCTACTGGATGTTTGGCTGGTTGGTTGATAGGCTGGTCACTTAGGCTTTTATATACACTGAGTGGCCAGATTATTATGATCTCTAAACACATAATAATCTGGCCACTCAGTATATATTAGAGGCCCAGTGCATGAATTCGTGCATGGGTGGGGTCTGGCCAGCCTGGCCAGGAGGAGGGCACATGGGCGGTTGGCTGGCCTGCCTGCTGGTCAAACTCCTGGTTGAGGGGACAATTTGCATATTAGCCTTTTATTATATAGGATATACACTGAGTGGCCAGATTATTATGTGTTCAGAGATCATAATAATCTGGCCACTCAGTGTATATTGATGGTTAGAGATAGATTTAGACATATATATTAATGGTATGGAAAATGTTTGCAAAGATACAGATATCATGCAAACACATACATATCTAGTGCCACTTAATGTAAAGTTTATTGGAGAAAACTAATTGACAGAGGATTCCACAGAAAAGTCCTGATGTTGAAGCCCCATGAGAAGGGTTCTAGAACAAGAAAGTATACCCCATATCACTCTATAAATCTATTGGAAAATTAAAAGAAATTGCATAGAACATCTAGGCAAATAATAGATCACAATGAAAGTTTCCCAGTAGAGCAACTCGTCTTGTTAGAAGGGAAAAACTTTTGAAGCTCATCAGCTGATGTTAAGGTTCACTTGCCTTGGGGCTGGCTAAGAACTGCTGAGCTAAGGAAACACCATGAGCAGGAAGGAAGCAAGGCTGCCCAGAACTGTCCCACCGAAATGATAATGTGGTCATCTCTCTAGAAAGGTGAAGGAAATGTGTGGTGAAGTGTGTGAAGATAACTTGTGTTTTGTGCATTATGCAATCTCTATGGAAAAAAATTTTTTTTACCAGAAGAAAATGTTAAAATTAAATTTTAAATTTTACCAGAAGAAATCAGTGCAATACTTGTGTCTTTCAAAATTAAGATAAAATAAGACATTGCTTTTAGAGTGGTGGAAGGGATGAATGTATGCGATTCTTTTCAATGATAAATGGAATGAGTTTATAGGTACTTTGAATATCCAGGTAGATAAGGAATCTTTAAGTATGGCAACATGCATAAAAAAGTACATTTAAAAAACTTTCCTTTCCCTGGCCAGCGTGGCACAGTGGTTACAGCGTCAGCCCACAGAAAAAGTGTTGTGGGTTAGGTTTTGGTCAAGGGCATGTCTCTGGGTTGCAGGTTCCCCACCCTGGTTGGGGTGCCTACAGAAGGCAACCAATTGATGTGGATCTCTCACATCGATGTTTCTCTCTCCTCTCTCCTCCTCCCTTCCACTCTCTCCAGAAAAATCAATGAAAAAGATATCCTCCAGTGAGGATTAACCAAAAAAACCAAACCAAAACAAAAAAACACAAAAAACTTTACTCAAGGCACACTACAGGAATTCTTTCAGAGCTCTCAGCTAAAATCACTCAGCAAAACACATGGAACAACCCCAGTTTGCTTCTCTCAGGGAGCAATCACAGTTGTGTGAAGAGGCCAGCCTTTTGTAACTGTTTTGTTCTACAAATAAATTTATGCTGCATATTGGACTGCTTGCCAATGGAGATGAATAGCAGCTGAGAGAAGATGGCAGAAAACAGACCTTAAGCAGAGAGGCGAGTCACTGCCTTTTTGCATTTGACCACAAACACGAGACAGAAATGCTGATTAAGTCTGGCAGAATGTAAAACTTTTATGGCTTTTAATGGAAGCTGCATGTAAAGTGAAGTATTTGCAAGCACAGATCCACTTCTTCATAAATTTTGTCTCTACAAACTAGGAATTTCCTATTCTGTTCCTGCCACATCTAGACCCTAATATAGAAAAACAATTTCTAAGTTTTATGTTTTGAAAGGGAATCTAATTAATCTGGGATTGCTGCATTTTACAAATGTAATATCTGTGTTGCTTCATAGGCTCAGCAGTTGTGACAATTGGACCTGCCATCCTGCTCAGTAAGTGGAATACCTCAGAAACATAGTGAAAGAGGACAATCAGAACCCTGTAACAAGTGCTGCTCTGCTAGAAATGTCCAGATTAATGACCTGCCCCCAATTCCTACCTGGATCTCTGATTCCAGTATCAACTTTCTTTCTTTTTTTAAAAGAATATATTTTACTGATTTTTTTTACAGAGAGGAAGGGAGAGAGATAGAGAGTTAGAAACATCGATCAGTTGCCTCCTGCACGCCCCCCATTGGGGATGCGCCCGCAATGCAGGTACATACCCTTGACCGGAATCGAACCCGGGACCTTTCAGTCCGCAGGCTGACATTCTATCCACTGAGCCAAACCGGTTTCAGCCCCAGTATCAACTTTCAGTCTCAGTGATGGTGCTGCATTTTTTCCCCCTTTTTCCAGATGTTGATTTACACATAAACCATTTATAAAAGGGAAGAAGACAGAATAAATGGATCAGAGAAAGAGAGTGTCCCCAAATGATTCCATTTGCTGCAGCTCAAGCTTTGAAATACCAATTACCTGATAGATGGGATGTGGTAGCTTGTCGACAAACTGACACTCAACCTATTTAGTCAATAAGTGTTTTAGCAATAAACAAAAATAGCCATGGTCTGTTGTGGTAAATGCTATTGCTAATTGCTTTGCTCTAATTACTCAGAATTACAATAAAATATGGTATCTTTATTTTTCTCTCCACGAGTTTTCCTGCTGTTCCCTTTCATAAATTGTCTCCTCCTTAAACCTTTGCTTAAAGAACTGTTACCAATTTTTTTTTTTTTTTGCAACAGATCCAGAAGAAAACCATCTGAATCCGAAGTCCCTGAGATGCACTCATTGACCTTGAGTATCACACATTATGTATCTGCCCCCATCACAGCAGTGATTCCAGCTGGGCTGGGTGTCTTCTCTATGCCCCACCAGGTCTACTATTCATCTCCCCATACTTGCTGCACCAGGAGGCTGACTTGTATAACTACAAGGAACTGTCAAGCCATCCCTGTGCTTTCTGGAGCTTTGACCAATTGGAAGCCATGGCAGAAGAGCAGAGGGAGGGAAGAGGGTCAGGGGTTTTATTCCCTTATATTCCTCCTTGAATCACCATGCTTTTCAAACTCAAAGCAGTACTTCTCTAAAGGTGGTCTCCTATAAACAACCGCCCACTATAGGGTTATACCAAATTTCCCTCCCTCTTCTTTTTACACAGTAGTTTTAGAAGTCTGCTGTTCACTAGCTTTGAGTTATGACTTTACCCCATATAATTACACCAAATTCACATTTCTCTAAACAGTACACCAGGAGACAATATCCCTCTTCAACAGACCCATTCTGCATAATAAAATTCTCCCAAATTTAGTGACTTTCTCAACAAACATTTTAGATTTTCTCATAATTCTGGAATTCTGGCAGAACTTATCTGGCCAATTCTTCTGTTTTATGTAACCCTAGTGGAGTCATTTGGTGGTCTCTGGCTGAAAGCCAGACTGGTCTCGAGTGTCCAAGAGGGCTTCAATATTATTCCTAGAGCATTGCTAGGGCCAGCTGAGACTCATAGCAGCTGAGAGAAGATGACATAAAATGGCCCTCTTCTTTTTTAACGAGGCCTCAGGGCATTTCCACCTTGTCTGTTACGCAAGGTAGTCAGATTTCTTACTGTCTTGAAGAGATCCTCCCTTATCTGGCTGAAATGTACCAAGATGAGAGCTTCTTTGTAAAAATTAGGCTAGTATCTGGCTGTATTCATTTTCTATTGCTGCATAACAAACATCCCATCTTATTGGTAAGTCCCAATCACATTCAAGAAGATAGATTTTATAAAAACATGTACACCAAGGGGCGGGAATCTTGGAGATCACCTTATAAGTTTGCTTATCACAGTCCTCCCAAGGTCCCCAATGATTCATATCCCTACAAAATGAGAAATACGTTTACCTCCTCTCCCAAGGTTCTCAAGTGTCTCATTCCATTATAGCATCAGCTCTAAGTGCAAGACTTCATCATCAAATCAGGGGAAGGTAAAATACCAGGGTATAAGCCATTAAATTCAACTTCTGAGGCAAAATTTCTCCCCAATTGTGACCTGTGAAACTAAAAATGCAAGCTATCTAGCCCTAACAATCCCAGCATACGAGGGTCAGACAAGAATTGGATAATGGTGATACACATTTCAATTTAAAAGGGGGAGAAATAGAAGGTGGAAGGAGTGACTAGCTCCAGTATATTCTGTAATACAGCTGAGCAAACAGGGAGATTTTTCTAGACTCAGTATCAACGATTGGGAATAATCCTCTGAGTCTCTAGGCTCTGCCCTTGGGGCCATTCATTGTTTTCTTCCCTTTTCATGAAAAGTAGCAAGTGTTTGAAGTTATGTAGTTTCATTAGCTTGCAGGCTCTCCATGCAGTTTTGGTGTTCTGGAAGCCTCCTTTCATTTCAGATGCTCTCTGTCCCTTTAAGTTCAAGCTAGTGCTATTTCTGAGGGGAAAGTAAAAAGAATTCTCAACAACATTGGAGGTCTTCAATGGATTTTATTGGTTTTTACTCCATTAGGCAAAAGCTATGCTCACAAATCTTTTTGTTCTTTCTGAGGCTCTAGCAAAAGGGTGTAGAGTCACATATTCTGTGTATAATTTACATTTATTTTTTTTATTTTTCTTTGTATTATGATATAGTATGATGTTTTGACGTAGAAACCTTTCTGGCTGAGGAAAGGCAAGCCCTACCAGGGCTAGGTAGTTCTTAGATAGAGTGAAAGGCTCAGCAGGCAGCAGCCTTTGATGTGTAAACTAGCCAATCCATTGCCAGACCTTGACTATCTGTTATGCACCAGGACAATATCCCTCTGCCTTAAGCATCTCAAGGTCAGGTGCCAGGCAGCCAGAGACCACACCTATCACCCAAAGTCCGTTGGAATTATTTGAACTATTTACTCTGTCTTGTTTTGTCTTCCCTGCAGAAATCCCAGTACAGGCTCTGGACTAACATTTTACCTTGTTCCAGTCCTCTGCCATCTGACTGAAATCCAGTGCTTCTTCTGTGAGCCTTGTGGCATATAGAGACACCCCTTTCTAGGACCTGTGAGCATAGTAAACTGCTGTTGACCTAAGCCTCCCCTCTATCTCTTCTTGTAATCACAACTCGCTGATCATCACATAAAAGAACACAGAACACCCTAGTCAGGTGGCTCAGTTCCTAGGAGCACCGTCCAGAACACCAAAAGGTTGTGAACTCAATTCCTGGGCAGGGCACATAGCCAGGTTGTGAGTTTGATCCCTAGTCAGAGTTGCATATGGGAAGCAAATGTTTTTCTCTCACATCAATGTCTCTCTCTCTACCTTCCTCTCTTTCTAAAATCAATTAAAAAAACAGAAAGCATATCTGTGAGATCCTCCCTCCCCCCAACTGGTGGACAGAGTTATGACATCCCGGGACACTGAACCATCAATCAGCACATGCCGAGTGCTCTGGGGCCCACCCCTTCCCATTTTGCCCTGGGCCCAATCCCTTCCTGTTCCTTCCCTTAAAAATGACACTCCACCCATGCACGTGTACTGTATTTCCCTTCTGCAGGGAGCAGTCCAGCTGGGCCCTTTCTTCTTCTCCCCCCCCCCACCCCCCCCCACTAAACCCGTAAGAAATAAACCTCCCTTTTAATGTATCTTGGTTTCTGACTCCCATTTCCTGTGCCTCAAACCTTACATCTGGTGCCGAACCCGGGTGGGGGCAAGCTCCCTATTTGACCTTTAATGGTCTGGGCTCCCCCACTCCCCCGCTTCTTCTTTCTTTGTGGCTCAGGATACTCAGCCTTCTTCCCTTGGCTAGGCAACATCAGTGGTAAGTCCCAACCCGTGCTAATTCCTGGTGGTTTTTCCGGCGTCTCTGTCCATAAATCGTGGCCCGCATCAGAGATTGCCTTCCGGGCATAGCCCTCCGGACCTCTCCAGGAGAGGGTCCGAACCTGGGGAGGCAGCAAAGACGTTCCTGCCCCCCTCGGTTCCCGGCCTTTGGCCTCCATCCAGACCCCAGGAAGTAGAGGAGATGTCCTCTACTGTCCCTTGGGTTCCCAGTCGTAGCATTGGCTCAGGGATTGGGATACTGGTCCTTGACCTTTTGCTACCCAACCCCAGGAATTGGAATGGGCGTTCACCAAAGACACCTCTAGGGTGTCTCCTCCCCAATCTGGCTACTCAGTGGGTCCAGATGACCCTGAAAGTGGGACTAACATAATGTCAGTAATTTCTGCCAGAAAGCCGGGAAGTGGTGTGAGGTTCCATACGACCAGGCTTTTTTTCTATCTGCTCTCCTGTCCCTCCCTCAGCTCCTTCTGTTCCATAGCCCAGGTTCTCCTAGCTCACGAAAAACCCCCTCAAACTGGTCCTCAGCCAGTTTCTGACCCACTCTGTCTCTCTTTGGACCCAGCCGCTCTCTTATTTCCATCCCTCTCGTTCTCACCGCCCACTTTCTGTTCCCTCTCCTCATCCTTCTTCCCCACAGCTGCTGCCACTGCTGCAGTGGGAACCACCATCACCACCTCAGGCCTCGAGCTGATCAGAGGTTGCCGCGCAGCGCAGAGCCCACCATCCCTCCAGCAGCTCCAAATAGCTAAGTGAGATTTCTGGTTTGGGTTGCTCTTTCCTTGTGGATTGTGGGCAGCTAGCCGCCATGTGGCTGTGTAGTCTGCGGTTCCCATGGGGGGCCACCATCTTGAAATGACTAGTCCCGCCCCTCTCTGGCCACATGGTCTGCTGTGGGGACCACCATTTTGAACCACAAAGTCTCCCCCTTCCCTGTAGGCCCAGCCTAGTGTGGCCACATGCCACCACAGTCTTCCTCCTCCAGCCCACGGCCCGCCTCCTGCTCTACCACCCCTCCTCCTCTAATGCTTTCTCAGACCCAGGTCTAAGATCCAGTGAACATGGCATTTAAGGTTTTAATGCCCAAGAAGAGCAGGCAGAGTAAGCCCGCCTTCAACAGGAGCTGAGTCTACAAACCCAAGCCTTGCTACCTTGAGGCCGCCGGCAGCCATGCATGGTCCAAAGGGGAGTATGCGTGGTGGGGGTGCAACAAAAGGATGAACACTGCTTGGAAGATGCTTCAAATGCGGGAATGAGGACCACTGGGCAAAGCAGTGCCCCCAGCCCTGGGCTCCAACCAAGCCCTGCCCGTTGTGCGGTCGAAACTGCCCCTGGAGAAGCGACAGCCCTCTGTATCTCAGCGTAGAGAGGCTGCCCTTCCAGGTAATGACCTGCTGCTGGCCATGCTGGAACTGGCTGAAGACTGGAGATGCCAGGACTCGACGACCCCCATCACCCTTGCCGAGCCCAAAGTAATGCTCAAGGTAGCAGGTAAGCAGGTCTCCTTTCTGGTTGACACGGAGGCTACCTTCTCTGTCCTACCCTCCTTTTTCTGGGCCACTCTTCTCTTTCACGATCTCAGACATGGGTACTGATGGCAAATCACCTTTTAACACTCTGAAAACTGCTCTAGCCTCAGTGCCTTCTCACCCCGCCCTCTCCCCCACTCCACCCTCCCTAGAGAACAACTTTCTTGCTTGCACAAGCTTATCAGAAACTCAGTTTTGAATTCAAGCAGCTAGAGGCTGGTTCCCTCCTCCCCCTGCCTTTTCTTTTTTCTTTTTTTTAAAAATATTTTTTATTGATATTTTACAGAGAGGAAGGGAGAGAGATAGAGAGTCAGAAACATTGATGAGAGAGAAACATCGATCAGCTGCCTCCTGCATGCCCCCCACCGGGGATGTGCCCACAACTCAGGCACATGCCCTTGACCAGAATCGAACCCGAGACCCCTCAGTCTGTAGGCTGACACTCTATCCACTGAGCCAAATTGGTTTTGGCCCCCTGCCTTTTCTAAATATTTTAATTGCTAGACATGTTTAGAAATATTTAATGGAAGGTATGTTGAAAGAAACAAGTTCTAAAGTTAACTGTTGACAAGAACTGTAAAAAGATCGACTAATACCAGGCCCCCTCTCCTCACCCTCCCTCGTTCACCAGGTTTTTGTTTTTGTTTTCTGTTTGTTTGTTTTTCTAAGCTCCAGGATACCCTTCTGGCATCTATCTCTCTCTCTCTCCCTCCCTACCGGACATCTCTAAGCCTTTCCAACTATTTACTGATGAGAAACAAGGAATAGCCATGGGGGTCCTCACCCAGCCCCTAGGGCCAGCTTTCACCCCTGTAGCCTACCTGTCCAGATAGTTTGATCCCATGGTTTGGGGATGGTAGCCCTGCAGTGGCTGTTCTTATCAAGGAGGCCCAGAGGATTTGCCTCCAGCCACCCTTGCAGGTCTTCTCCACCCATAGATTACAGGATCTTCTGTCCCACTGATTGTTATCTCTCCTTGCCCCCTCTCCCATGCAGAAAGTCCATCTCCTGACATCTCCCTAACTCAGTCCCCAACCTTGAACCTGGCCCCTCTCCTTCCCGCTGCCTCCACCCAACCTGCCCCGAGGTCATCGAGGCCCTCACTCAACCTCGGGCGGGACTCTCAGATCTTCCTCTCTCTAATCCTGACTTCACTCTGTTTGTGGATGGAAGCTCGTGTCTAGACCCCCAGGGATGTCAGAAAGCCACCTATGCAGTAGTAACACTCGAGCGGACCCTGGAGGTGGCCTTCATAAATAACAAGATTGCCCTTCCCAAGGCTCAGGTAGGGGCCATTGCCCAACACATCCACTGGTCATTGCACATTGGACTGCTGGCACTTTGGAGGTTCCTCAAACCCCTCTTCACCTCACCCACACTGCGAGAGGCAGTCACGAGTGCCTGCTCCTCCTGCTCCACATGTGCAGCTGTCTCACCCCAGGGAGGAATGCTCCCCAACTCTCCTGTCCATAAAATGAGGGGACACCTCCCAGGGCAGGACTGGCAGGTAGACTTCATCCATATGCCTCCCACAAGAAGACCAAATATCTGCTTACCATGGTAGACACCCTGACAGGGTGGGTAGAGGCCTTCCCCACCCCCAAGGAGACTGCTGAGGTTGTAGCTGAGACCCTAATAACACACATAATCCCTAGGCTTGGCCTTTCCACCTCCATACAATCAGGCAATGGCCCAGTTTTTATATCAAGGGTCCTTCAGCAGGTTAGCACCTCTCTTACCATCTCCTGGAAACTGCACATACCTTACCACCCGCAATCAATGGGTAAGATTGAGAGGATCAACAACCTCCTTAAAGACCATCTAACTAAACTCTTTCTAGACATTTGCAGCTCCTGTCCATACCTCCTGCCCATGGCCCTGACCGGAATCTGCGGTACACCAAGGAGCCCCACCTTTTTACCTGCCCTTACTCAGGCAGCTGCTCCGGGAACACACTGACAGGTTTCTGCCCAGGCCTGGACCAGCTGACCAAGACTCCCGAGGACCAGCCCTCCAGCTGGGGGACTCATTCCTCCTCAAGAACTTTATCCCCCAGGTTTCATTTCAGCTCCAGGCCCAGAAAAGCAGCAAAACCAGACAAGTGACCCTGTGGCAGCCTCAGGACCAACTTTTACCTCCCAAGTGACTCAACAGGATCGCTCTCGAGACTTCACCAACCAGTGCCTTAGGAAATTATGCTGCTGCACTCTTCGTCCAGTCTCTCATCATTAGGCCAACTGGTGTCTATTTCTTTAATTTGCTTTTTACCCCCTTTATCATGCATGGTTACACTAGTCTTTTGCAGAACAGAATGCAGGCATTTACCAACCAGAAGATGGGAGAGATCTATCTGGCTCTGAACTCAGAACCTAGCATCAGAATCCTTGACACTTTGGTTAGATGCCCCTAACGATGCCCCCTCCTAGCAGGAAGCAGCTACGGAAGATGGACCTTCAGCCCCTGACCCTGACCTTGCCCAGACTGTCCATTTTTTAATATAATATCACAAAAAGCCTGGAATGTGAGATCCTCCCTCCCCCCAACTAGTGGGAGGAATTATGATGTCTCGGGACACTGAACCACCAATCAGCATGTGCCCAAGTGCCCTGGGGCCCACTCCTTCCCGTTCTGCCCTAGGGCCAATCCCTTCCTGTTCCTTCCCTTAAAAATGACACTCCACCCATGCACATGTACTGTATTTCCCTTCTGCAGGAAGCAGTCCAGCTGGGCCCCTTCTTCTCTTCCTCCCACAACCCCCCCCCCCCATAAGGAATAAACCTCCCTTTTAATGTATCTTGGTTTCTGACTCCTGTTTCCTGCACCTCAAACCTTACAATATCCTCATATGAGGATTAAAATGTGTTTTTTTAAAAAAGGAGACAGAACATTCAGCCTTTTGTTTTCTGTCTTGTTTTTGACATATTTTTGTTTAATTTAACATTTTACTTTTAGCATTTATGTTATCTGGAGAGGCTGAGTATTTTCAAAATCATTTAAGTTCTGTTTCTTATTTGTTTAACAATTCTTCCTTCAGTTTATGTGTGAATGAAAAAGGAGTGCTGTGATCCATCTACCTGAAAGTACTCTCACAGGGTGATCAGATCATAGATCCCTAACTGGGCAGGGCATAGCGGACAATCATCCCTCAGTCCTATCACATCCCTAGTAAATGGTTATCTTTGCCTTAAGGATGCCCTATCGATTGCTTTTGTGCACTTAGGTTAACATGCTTCTGAAATGCCAGAAGTAATCCCCTTTCTAGAACCTGCCAAAGCATAGCCACCCTAAAGAGAGCACACACTCTTGTTGACTATACAATAACCCAATTCCAGCCTTGCCTTCTCCTGCTTCATGTAATCTTCCTTAAATTCCCTCCTTAATTCTAAATACATAGGCAAAACTGCAAACTGTCATCCTTCAGAGCATTTGAAATCTTGCTTCCTGGCAATGTCATCAGTTTGGGTCAAATAAACTTTTATAAAAATTCTTTATGGGTGTGGACAAAAAAGGGCTACATGCCAACCTGACAAGCTCAGGGAAGGGCCTGCATGGTGGCCTTGCAAACTCATGTAACTGGAAAAACAATGGGTCGGTGCTGCCTGTCACTACTCGAGCCAATTTAAGCAGAGACAGGATTGAATCATATATGAACGTTTTTTTTCCAGTATTGCCAGCAGAGTGGGAGAGCAGCAGGCTAGCCACAAAAGTCTACTCTGCAGCTCACCATAAGCCAGCTGCTTATATAGCAAAAGCACCAAGTAAAAGTAGACAAAAGGGCAGTTTACAGATATGCAAAAGGAGTCTTCAAAGGGATTAGTGATACCCAAGGGCTGGGGTTACACGGGAAAAGAGCCAAAGGGAGTTCCTGATGGGCAGTTAACCAGTAAGAAGGCTGGAGGTCTGCAAAGGCCTGCATTTGTAAAAAGGGCTGGGGGTCTTCAAAGGGCTGGAGATTCTTGTTTATGCAGCTCAGATGTCAAAACTTACTGGGGGTGACAGAAAGAAATAATCATGGTAGACACTTCTATTCCAAAAGAGGAAGTGGCAGGTACATAGCAGTTACTGATCCATAATAATTTTAAAGCCCAGCTAGGCATATCTGGTCAAATCTTAATTAAGCCCAGCCCAGCTTCCTGGGAATGATTTTCTGTGTGTTTTGCTCTACCCTGTGCCTGTGAATCATTCATCCATTTCCATAGCACATGGCTGGTATTTTCAGCTGAGCGGGTTCTCAATTTAGTGCCTGTGCTAGTAGATTGAAGGTCTCTCTTTTCATTTTGTTCTGTTTCTGTCCCTTTCAATTTAAGTCATTTTGAAAATGTGTTGACTTCCTTTTCTGTCAAATTGTAATAACTTTTATTAAACACAACCATACTCACAAATCTCTTATAGTCTTTCCTATTTCTGGAATTTTTTTGAGTTTGATATAGGACTGACCGTATTAATTTGCAATGGCTGCCATAACAAAGTACCACTGGCAGGTTGGGTAAACAACAGGCATTTATGGTTCATAATTCTGGAGGCCAGAAGTTCAAGATCAAGGTGTTGGCAGGGTTTTCTTGTGAGGGCTCTAAGGAAAATCCTGTTCTATACCTCTCTTCTAACTTCTGGTGGTTTTCAGGCAAACTGATGGTTATTGGCTTGTAGCTGCATCACCTTAATTTTTGCCTTGGCATTCTTATGGTGCCTGTGTGTGAGTCTGTCTTAAAATTTCCCCATTTTATAAGGACTCCAGTCATAATGAATTTGGGACAACTGTTAATGACATCATTTTAATTTGGTTAATTTAAATAATGTCACTTCAAAATTATTGGGGATTAAGATTTCAGTATGATTTTGGGGGAATACAATTTAACCCATGACAGGGACATTGTGCTTAATCTTCTTTGAAGCCCCTTGAAACACCTCCAAGGCATATCCTTAAACTCTTAGAAAGCCAAATCTTTCTGAGGTTTTAATGAGGGTCTTAAAGCCACACCCTGACTTTACCATTATTCTGAGGTCATACTTTGTTGCTCTGGATTTGAACTTTGCCTTGAAGCCAATTTTTATTTTGAAAGACTTTTGCATCCAGGTCTTCTATAAGTTTTCCAAGTAAGGGACTTTGTCAAAGCTACATAGAGCTTCAAAGAATTGGTAAGCCTTTTAATTCAGTATGGCTTCATAAACAACCCTTTGAAAAAATGATCTTAATTTGAATCTGCCATATGTTTTCTGTTGAGACCTTGACTGACATGAGTATCAGAAGGGGCTCTAGGAAAAAAAACACACTTTTTTTAAATGAGATTTTTAATCTGAATTAATCATATAGTCAAGGTACAAAATTAACCTACTTTTGGAGGAGATAGTATGTGAATTATCATAGTGTATAAAGTCACATCATGATTAATTGCAATATTACCAGTGGTGATATTAGATGCATTCGATGCAACACAGGTGGCAGGCAAAGTATTGGAGGATCATCATATGTGATACTTAGGTGCCATGGCAAGAATAGCACTGGTGCAACTTGTGGAATTGTGTGTTTTCTAATAATCCTGGTGAATATGCATAAGGGCAAAGATAAAATCAAATCTATGCACAAATAACTGGGAACGGAGATTGCCATGGTGGAGACATTTCTGCTGAGGGAACCAAAATACAGCAAGGATTTTGTCTTATATGTGTCATACCCAGCAGGTTTCTCCATGAACTTTTGAACTTCTCACCTGGGCCTGAATTTTAATCTCCTCCTGACACCCTAACCATCTGGGTTCCCTACTTTTGATACCTGGAAATTTATTGTAAGTGTATATAAACTCCCGTGAAGGGAGAGGCTACCAAATGGGTAACCCCCTGGGGAGGGGTCCCCAAAATGGGAGAGCCAGTAAGTCTCTTTGCCTAATGGTTTATAAATGTTGGCAGCTTCTTTGTCTGTATATGCTACCTTCTAATTGGACTCTTCCCTATTTTATGTCCCCTGTGCTTCTTCTAACTGGCCACTTTCCCCCTATTCCCTGCATGGTATCAGTTTCAAAGTTGCAAAGCTCACCTGGTGCCCCCTCTTTTTCTTCCCCTTTCTCTTGTAACATTCTTGTAAACAATCAGTGGCTTGGAGCTATCTCCGCTCCTCATGTGTGCATTCCTCTCCATGGACCCCCTTTTCCCTACCTGCCTCTCTTGCCTCTAAACTCCTCTCACTTTGAAAGGAGACAACCAGTTTTGCCAACTAGCATCCTTCTTTTGCGTGTTGGGCTCAGCCAATCCCTATTAAGTCAGCCAGAATCCTTCATTTACATAAATAGGAGAAAACTGAGAACCACACATACAGCCTGAGCCTTTATAAGACCCGACTTTCTTTGTTCTCAATGGAGCACACTTTGAGTTGCTACCTGAATCTAAATCTGTCTCTTCCTTGCAAGCTTTGATCTCAAATAAATGTATTTTACTTCCCTTTTATGTAAGCCTCTTCCTTGGGGAACATAACTGTGAGCATAGATGAAAACTTTAGGGATCCATGGTAGCTTTGACAAAATCTCTCATTTCCTGCAGCCACATGACAGAAATGGCTTAGACCAAAATCAGGGTCTGGTGAAGAGTTGTAGATAGTAAGACAATAATGATAAACATTTCACCAATTCAATTCTGACAAGTCTCTTACGCTGAGTCAAGAAAAGAGGAAATCCAGAGAAAAGGGATGGGATATTTGGGCAGATATGCATAAGGCTGAAAGCTTGAGTCTCCAAATTTCTCAGTAAACCTCTTGCTGTCAGAAGAAGCTCTTTCCCTCATGTAAGGAAAGCAGTTTTCCCCTGAAAAAGAGCATTCCAAAAGCTGGAAATTGTTTGGCAATTTCACCAGTATCATCTGTTTGCCTCTGATCCTTATAAAAGGAGATTAGATCCCAACAGAGCCCAAAACAAGTAGTGTAGGAAGAGATAGCCTGCCCACCATAAGTTATAAGATCTAAATGTAAGTAAGGATGTCTAGAAGTAATTTTGGCTTTACTGGAAGAGACAGGATTATACTGTTTTTTGTCACATTCCAGGTCTATTTCATCTTTCCAATTTCTATATCATATCATAGTCTGAAATGACATTAATCTTCTTAACACCTCATAGAATTAATGTTAGGTCATGTCACTGGTAACATATACCATTTAGATCCTTGTACTAGAATATATTATTGGTCCCAATTCATTTCTACTATTTTTTCAAAGCCCTTTACCATGTGACTTTTGTGTCCCTCTGTAGAGGTGGAATATTTTTTACTTCCTGTTGACATTAGGTTCAGCCATTCATTTACCTTGGACAATGGAATGGAGACAGACAGGAAAGAGTGTCTCCTTGTTATTTTGTCCCTACCATTGCCAGGACATGCTCCCACTGGCACCTTCCATGTCAGGAGAAGAACATACCTGTGAAGCAGAGGCTGCACCTTGAAGCTTCAGGTTGACACAGACCAAAGTGGAGTCACTCCAACTGATCTATAAACTTAGTAAGAAATAAATGCTTACAACATTGCTGAGCAATATTTTACTGTCAGACTCAGTGGTGGGAAAGAGAAAGTTAAGGGTGCTTTCATGTCAATAACATTTCTAAAAACAAGACACAAAAGTAAAAAACATTTCTAGGGGTGTAGTGGTCTGGGATATGATGGAATATCACTTTCAAAGTGAAAGACAAGTTGCCAGACTCTGCTCTGTACACCATAAAGGAAGAGACATAAATACTTAGTGGTCCTCTTAATATTTTAATAGCAACACACACAGATGCTTCTGATATATGGTGTTTTATGTGATCCTAATAAAATATATGTTCTAGAAACTGTGCACTAAATATAGCAGATGCATTTTATTTTACTTAATGTTTCTATTTCACCTTTCACCCACTCCCATCCCCAGTAATTTTTGTCAAGTGTACCAGTAGTAGATGATTTAAGATTTAGGTATTGGAAGAATATCATGACTCATTTTTTAATTTATTTGTTTATTTATTACAAACTTTCCCCAGATGAAAGAAAAGGTGGGATGTTAAGCAGTAAAAAGCACAAACTACAAGGAAAGATTTCTCTTGTGCTCCAAGTCTACTCTTTACTTCTCTTTCCTCAGCTCACCACCTGGGCAGCTGACTAGCTCAGATATATATCCATGGACTCCCTCATCCTCTGTCTTCCGGTTGGCTTCAGTCAATGAGGATTTATTCCAGGAATGGGAGGAAGAACAGTATCCTTTTTATTTCCTGGCTTTCTTCCTTCGGATTCATTTTGGACAGGCTGTTTCACTTCACCAAAGGCTTTCTAAAGGTTCCCTCCTCCATGCAATTCATTCTTTCAATATATGCATTTCTGTACATATTCATTTGCAAGTATACCCTCTTCCAATTACCCTAATTTAACTGCGTCATTTGTTTTCTTACAGTAATTGGTTGATTCAACAGTATACTATATATTTGATACAGTGGCTGTTTGATGATTTAACCATAAGCTTTTTATAGAAAGTAATCTGATCCTCTGTTCTTAGTGTGGTCTTGGCATTTAATAAATTATGATTGCATAAATGAAAGAAGAAGTCAATGAAGGAAATCACCCAAAGACATTTAAAATCAGTGTTAGAGAAAAAATTTAAGCGAAGGACTATAAGCTTCTTGCCCAGGGCTCTGGGTGGAATCCCCATCATCCAAATAAAACTTTTCCTCTAGCCCAGCTGGTGTTGCTCAGTGGTTGAGAGTCAACCCATGAACCAGGAGGTCATGGTTCAATCACATCCAGGGGTTGCAGGCTCCATCCCCAATGGGGAGCATGCAGGAGGCAGCCGATCAATGATTCTCTCTCATCACTGATGTTCTTATCTCTTCCTTCCTCTACTGAAATAAATAAAAATATATTAAAAGAAAAAAATTTCCTTTAGATTCCTTCTCTTTAGAATACCTATTCCAGCTGGATATTTTCTAGCTAATTGTCTGAATATGGCTGATAGGTAACCTCATACTGGAAAGGCAAAGTCCTAAGAAGCAACCATTAAAAATTATTAAAATCCATGAAAATGACCCCTATTAAGAGAATAATGTGGCTTACACATAAAAGTATTCATGTCCCTAAAAAATAAAAGACCCAAGAATGGGCAGTGAAACTCATAGCCAAGAACAAAAAACAATTTATTTCAAGCTTGATGGCATTAAATGCATTAATTCAATGAATAAGAAATAATTGACTGCTCATTGCATCTTTCTTCCCTAACCAGAATAAGTGTTCAACTGAGGAATGGTTAGATTGGGGATGGGAAAAGCTATGGAGAGATGAGAAGGCAGAGCCAGCACGGTGAGCTGAGGACTCATTGGCTGGGACATAGGAAATTGAGAAGGAGTCTAGTTAATGCAGACTCTCTGAGAAAGCTGAGATGACAGAAAGCATGGACAGCCCGGATGTAGATGTGTAAGTATAGAGACGATGGTTGGGAAGGAGCTGGGGTGTCTCCTGCAGGGAGGAGAGGAGAGCCAGAGGATGATCTTGCTTGTCTGTTTTAGTAATAGGGAAGGTAAAGGAAGGTGTGCACACACTAAGATAGAGTCAGTAAGGAAGAGATGTTAACAGAGAGGATGGAAACCAGCTGTTGTCAATCATTCTAATAACATTAGGGAAATTTTCAACTCTCTTCGGTGGAGACACTCTGCAGATGGATAAAACTGTTGCCCTTTATTTTTAAAATAGGTTTTTTATTGGTTTCCGTTGTCAAAGAGAGCACTTTCTAATTTGTTGTTATTTCTGCTTTAGCCTGTGGTCAAGAGTAAAAAAACAAACACCCACACTTGATTTTTTCTTATGTACTAAAATGGCATTTAAAGAAAGTTTAAATCACACCTGTACTACAGTTAAAAAGAACCTTAAATGTTCTAGAATTTGCTTTTAGACTAGTATGGGTACTGACAAAAAATATTGAATAAAATGATTATATATGTTTATACATATAGGGCAGTGGTCGGCAAACTGCGGCTCGCGAGCCGCGTTTTGCCACTCTGTTGACTAATGAGTTTGCCGACCACTGGGATAGGAGCTTAATCACAAGGAACAACAACAGCCTGTAATTATTGGAATCGAGAGTCTCAGTGGTTGGCAAACTCATTAGTCAACAAAGCGGCAAAACGCGGCTCGCAAGCCGCATATGGCTCGCGAGCTGCAGTTTGCCGACCACTGAATAGGGTGTCCCAAAAATGTTTACACACACTTTGAATAATTATAAAGACAGTATTCATTAAAATACATTTCATTTTACACACTTTGAATAATTATAAAGGCAATATTCATTAAAATACATTTCATTTACAAAATTGAGCTATCAGCTGTTACAGTGTGTATACATTTTGAGGGGACAAAAGTAAAAGTGGTATTGCCATATTTAAAAAATAAATTTAAAAAATATATCCAGTAACTTGTTTTGACAATATTCTGCTTTTAGCTTTATATCATCCTTAATAAACATTTCATTTACCTAATGAAAAACATATTTAAAGTAATGAATACACAGTGTGTTAATTTGCGAATGCAAATACATTTAATCACTAGGAATAGCTGGCAGAAAGAAAGTATATGTATGTAATTATTTCAGTGACTACTCTTTCCTTTGAGTTTATGAAATTAGAGATTAATACTTCTTAGGAGAAAGAGACTCAATTCTTTAATGTGGAAAATGATCATAATGATAATAATACTACCAGTTATTGAGTTCTACTTCATGTTAACAGTCCACATATTATTTCTATCCCACATAATACCTAAGCAAGGCAGGCATTATTATCCTCATTTAGAGATAAAGACACTGAAGTTCAATGAAGTAATTTACTGAAGGTCACACAATAACAAAGCTGAGATTCAAAACCAAATCTGTTTGACTCTAAAGTCTCACCTCTTTCTACTAAGAAAGGCTTCAATTACCAATTCATGCTACTGCATTCCAAAAAGTTTTCACTTTTAATGTTTTATATTTAGTTTGGAGATTGGTTGATAAGTACCAATAGAAAGTGGTATTTCAAAGAAAAGATGATTGGTGATACCATCTGTTTGTTTACATGGATCATAGGAGTAGTCACTATAGCTCCAATAAAATATATAGAAAATTCCACACGTGTTTTCTAAATAGAACTTGAAATTAAATATTCATAAAATCAGAAAAATGGCATCTTCAGTTTCAAGAGAGTATTCTCCCAGGTTTCAGTCCAGTGAAGGGAAATGGAATCTATATGGATGGAAATTAGCTATAGTTCCAAGACAGTGAATGTGTATGTGTGTGTGTGTGTGGTGGGGGAGGTCAGACTGGGGGGGGGGGCAAAGTGTGGGAGGGCAGACGGTGTGTGGGGGCAGAGTGTATGTGGAGGATTAAGGGGTGTTCCAGTGAGCTCACGCCCATTTAAGAAGCCACAGAGAGCCCAAGGGAACACATACCATAGCTCCCATACTCAGCAACAATTCTCCTTTTATTACTTTTACAAATAACAAATAATAATAAAGATAAATAACATTAAAGAATTTAAAACCAATAAGTAAATACCATACAAACACTACATATGACAAAGCTGATAAAGCTACCTTAATATCAGAAAATGTAGACTTCAAATGAAGAGTGTTACCATGAACAGAGGAGTCAGACATAACAAGAAACATGTCATTCATCAACAAGGTATAGAAATCTTACATGTTTATAAAACTAAGCCTCCAAATACTTGCAATTGATAGGACAAATGTATAAAACTGTAACAACTTAGAAGATTTAATAATCTAAGTCATTTGGACTCTTTCTAACTCAAGGAACATTTCACACAACAACATAATTACAGATTCTTTTCACTTATCTCCATCTTAGTCTGGGCCTTGAAACAATTCCCAATAAATTTCAAAAAAACCGGAAATCATAGCAAATATATTCCACAATCCAAATGGACCTACCTCAAAACAAAAAACAGTAAGATATTTTTAAAATTAAAAAATCTGGATATTAGCAAACTGTTAAAAATAAGCCATTGGGCATTGCTGAGTGGTTGAGCATTGACCTATGAACAAGGAGGTCATGGTTCGAATCCTGATCAGGACACATGCCCAGGATGAGGGCTCAATCCCTAGTGTGGGGCAGCCAAGTGGGATCGGGCCTAAGTGGGCGGTTGGACATCCCTCAAGGGGTTCCAGATTAGAGAGGGTGCAGGCTGGGCTGAGGGACAACCCCCCCCCACCCCATGCACGAATTTTATGCACCGGGCCTCTAGTAAAAATATAAAACACCAATATTAGAAATAAAATAATACTACTGTTCCTCATGAATCAAGGGTAACAATTGAATATTATGAACAGTTTGATGCTAATACATTTTAAAAGTTACATGAAAGGTACAGAATTTTTTAAAAGCAACTTAGCAAAACTGACACAACTAGAAATATACAAGGCATAGCTAGCACTTTATCTATTAAGGACATAGACTTTGTAATTAAAATAACCTCCAATGCACAAAAGAACCCCTCCAGGGCCAGGCACTCTCACTAGAGCATTGATAAACAGTAATGAAGAAATAGTGCCCACCTTACACAATTTATTTCAGAAAATAGAGGAGGAAGCACACTTGCCAACTGGTTTTATAAGTCCAGTGGAACCATGATACCAAATACAGCCAAGGACATTACAGGGGATGAAAATCACAGACATATGACCCTCACGGCCACAGATTAAAAAAAAAAATAAAACAAAATATAAGGAAATCAATTCCACAATACATAAAAATATACAAAATATATTATCAAATAGGGTGAATCCCATAATTACAATTAATATTGGAAATGTATTTAGTGTACTTAACCACATTAACAAGTTAAAAATCATACGTAATCTATTGAGATGCAGCAAATATCTCAGGAGACTAAGAATTAAGTTGAAAGTTCTTCAGTCTGAAACAAAGTATTTGTGGAAAGTCTGCAGCTAAAACCATACTTAATGACAAAATATAAGCTTTCTTTATAAGATCAATAGCAAGAAAACAATGCCCACTGGAGAAGTCCCAGCTAGTTCAGTACAGCAGGAAAAATAAACTAAAGGAATTAAACTTGGAAAGGAGGAAGTGAAATTGTTTTTAGTTGCAGATGATACAATAGTGTATATAGAAAATCCCAAGGAATATTTAGAAAGGGGGCTTACACCAATTAATAATAGTGTTTAGCAATATTACTAGGCACAATGTCAATATACAAAAATCAATTGTATATAAAAATCAATTGTATTTCTATATATTAGAAATAAATAATTTATAATAGGAAATTTAAAACTGTAATATTCTAAAACACAGATACTTAGAAATAAATTTAATGAAATAGTTCTACGAACTCTACCTTGAAAACTATAAAACATTTTGGACAAAAATCAAAGACAACCTAACTTAAGAACAAAGTATTCTATGTTTATAGTTTAGATCCCAATAGCATAAAGCTGTCCATTATTTTAAAATAGAGGCCCAGTGCATGAAATTCATGCATGGGGGCTGGGGGATCCCCTCAGCCCAGCCTGCACCATCTCCAATCTGGGACCTCATGGGGGATATCCAACTGTGTTGAGACCGGGCAGACATCCCTCTCACAATCCTGGACCGCTGACTCCTAATTACTCACCTGCCTGCCTGCCTGGTCATCCCTTACTGCTCCCCCCTGCCAGCCTACTTGCCCCCAACTGCCCCCGCTCCCCCCCCTGCCAGCCTGGTAACCCCCAACTGCACCCCCCTGCCGGCCTGGTCACCCCACACAACCTGCTGTTCAGTCATTTGGTCATCCCTCACTAACCCCCCTGCTGGCCTGGTCATAGGCAGCCATCTTTTGAGGGCATGAGGGTCAATTTGCATATTACCTCTTTATTATATAGGATTGGAATTTTTATTTTTTAATTAATATTAGGGTGACATTTTCAAATAAGGATATATAAATTTCAAGTGCACATTTCTATGATATGTCATCTGTATGGTGCATTGTGTACCCACCACCCAAAATTGGTTTTTAAATTACATGAAATATCAAACAAAATCGCAGCAGGATTTTTTACAGAGATTGTCAAATTGATTCTAAAACTTGTATCAAAATAAAAATCACATAAATTAGACAAAGGAGCTTTGAAGAAGAAAAACAAAAGACTTATATTCCTGACTTCAAGACTTTTAGAAAGCTTACAACAATCAACATTAGGATGAGGATTACATGAGTCACTACATAACACTTTTAAGAAATATGTAGCTTACAATAAGATTTTTGTCTCAATAAGAAAAATGTCAAAAGCCATAAGAATCTATCCTGTATAATAAAGAAGTAATATGCAAACTGACCTCACGCCATTGCAAAAGATGGTCGCCCCCATGTGGTCACAAGATGGCTGCCACAAGAGGGCTGGCAGGGGAGGGAAGTTGTGGGTGACCAGGCCAGCAGGGGAGGGCAGTTGGGGGCACCCAAGCCCACAGGGGAGTGCAGAAGGGATGACCAGCCGGCAAGGGCAAGGGAGGGCAGTTAGGGGCGACCAGGCTAGCAGGGGAGGGCAGTTGGGGATGATGGAGCTGGCAGGGGAGGGCAGTGGGGGTGATCAGGCCAGCAGGGGAGCAGTTATAATGGCATCAATCAGGCTGGAAGGGGAATGGTTAGTGGATGATCAAGCTGTCAGGCAGAAGTGGTTAGGGGCAATCAGGCAGGCAGGCAGGTGAGCGGTTGGTTGCCAGCAGTCCCTGATTGTGAGAGAGATGCCTGACTGCCGGTTTAGGCCAGTGGGATTGGGCCTAAACCGGCAGTTAAACTTGCCCTGAGGCATCCCAGATTGGAGAGGGTGCAGGTTGGGCTGAGGGACACCCGGACCCCCCCCCCCCCCCCAGTGCATGAATTTCTTGCACAGGCCCTCTGGGTCTCTAGTGTGTGTATGTGTGTGTGTGTGTGTGTGTGTGTTTGTGTGCGTGTGTGTGTGTGTATGTGTGTGTGTGTGTGTGTGTGTGTGTGTGTGTGTGTGTATATATATAAAACAGGCTAACATGCTAAGTATCCCTCCACTCATTCGACTGGTCGCTATGACGGGTACTGACCACCAGGGCTCAGACACTCAACACAGGAGCTGCCTTGGCATGCACTGGCCATTTACAAAGAAATGGCACCTTGGACCTGGTATTGACAAAGCAAGACTCGACTTCCCACAAATGGCACACAGGCTCTGCCACCAACCTGGAGCTACAGCCTACCAAATCACAGCCAATGCTGCCAAGACCCCATCGTGCAAAATGTGGCCCACAGTCCAGCCAAGCCTGGAAACAGCAGCTGTGGTCTCCCAGTAATGATGTCATATAGCAATGCCCGGCTTCCTCTCCCTAGTGAGGTTTATCCTCCTTGGAGTTTCTGCAGCCCAGGAACATGAATTGCTTTATAGCCAGGTATAAACATTTTACACTTTAACCAAATGTCTGTGAAGCATTTTCCCATGCCTCATCTCATTTGATCCTCACAGAAGTCCTGGAGTAGGTAGGTAGGACACTTGGTGAAATCCTATTTCCTTTTCATTAGCCAGAAAATGGAGATTTAGAAAGCTTAGAAATTTGACCCAACTGAAAAGAAGAAATTGTGCACCTTGAAAATGACTTCAGGTTTTCTCACTGCACAAAATATAGTCAAACATGCTGCAGTTAAATATTTTACCCTTTGTTCTCCCTGTGCAATCTACAATAATAATCTGCTTTGTGTTGATATTTATGGCTGTGTTGCTGACAATTACCTGAAAAAGAAGTTGAGGTGCTTCACTGGGCTAGAAAAGTTTAACTACATCAGAAACAGGTCTGATGAAGCAAGTTTATTTTATATACATAAAGGGCTAAGTTGAGTCACACATGTATGATACATATAAAACTCTCACTGCACCAATCACACATGTGTGTTTCAATATGTCATTGTTGATCATGAATTTGGTTGACACTTCTATTATAGAGAAAGGGCGAATAGTGATATTAAAATATTTCTTTTAATTTATTTCATTTCAATGTGCATGAATTCATGCTTCAGGCCTCTAGTAAAATTATAAAAACATATAAAAGATTCTATCTGAATCCTACTTTATCTATCTTGCATAATAAAGAGCTAATATGCTAATTAGACTAAATAGCAGAATGACCATCCAGACGACCTTCTGGGAAAGTCAGGGCTGTGAGGGGCTGTGAGGACCAGCCAAGGCAGCCAGGGCTGTGAGGGCTGAGCCCCTTAAATGAATTTCATGCATCGGGACTCTAGTCTATCTATAATTTATCATCACTCATCACTCTCTATATATATGATTTAGTTTAATAATCATACATATATATGATTTAGAGTAATGGGATGAAGCCATTTGCTCTATTCATGAGTTTGCTGGTGAGCTAAAGCAGCCCCCCCCCCCAAAAAAAAATATATATATATACACACACACACACACTAGAGGCCTGGTGCATGAGCTGCACCCTCTCCAATATGGGACCCCTCAGGGGATGTCCAACTGCTGGTTTAGGCCTGATCCCACAGGCCTAAACTGGCAGTCAGACATCCCTCTCACAATCCGGGACTGCTGGGTCCTAACCACTCACCTGCCTGGCTGCCTGATTGCCCCTAACCACTCTGCATGCCAGCCTGATGGCCCCCTAACTGCTCCCCTGCTGGTCTGATTGACACCTAACCACTTCCTTGCTGGCCCGGTAACCCCCAACTGCCCTCCCCTGCAGGCCTTGCTCCCCCTAACTGCCCTCCCCTGCCAGCTATCTTGTGACAATGTGGGGGTGGCCATCTTGTGATGATGTGGGGGCAGCCATCTTGTGGTGGCCATCTTGTGATGCAAGAGAGTGAGGGTCAATTTGCATATTACTTCTTTATTATATAGTATATATATATACTATATAATACTATATATATAATATATATAGTATTATATATATATAATATAGTATATATATATTATATAGTATATATATATATATTCACCTAAATATCCTGTGCTTATTTTTTTTTAATATATTTTTATTGATTTTTTTTTACAGAGAGGAAGGAAGAGGGATAGAGAGCTAGAAACATCGATGAGAAAGAAACATCGATCAGCTGCCTCCTGCACACTCCCTACTGGGGATGTGCCCGCAACCAAGGTACATGCCCTTGACTGGAATCGAACCCGGGACCTTTCAGTCCGCAGGCCAATGCTCTATCCAATAAGCCAAACTGGTTTCGGCCTGTGCTTATTTTTTAATCGAGATTAAAAATGCATACTACCAAAACGTGTTGAAGTTTATTCACGGACCTGAAAAATGCAAATCCTCTTCTAGTCCTCATCCAAACTATATGTTATTATTCCATGATATTTTAGCCTGACCCAGGATAAAACATCACAAGCATGACTACCAGCCTCCCAAATTGTGTCTTCCACTGACTTCTAATCAGAAATGGAACTTCTGGGTCTAAGTTTCTGAGGCCTGGCTGTCTTTTCTGCGTGGCCCTATTTAAATTGGTCCTGTGCTTTGGGGACTGTGTCTGATATCTTCATTTGGTTGTTGGCCTGGAGGGGCAGGACTGGGATATAGTGGGAAAAGCCAAGGATAAAAAAAAAAAAAA